>OV656844.1:10477500-11677500 GCA_927399475.2 Acleris emargana
ACCTATAGGTCACATATACGTATAAGGCGGCATCTATAACACTCGAGGGACCACGTTGATTCCAGTCCAAATTCAAAAGCTCGCCAGTCCATTTCGCAGTTATTATGACCGATGAGATTGTGATTTATCGTTTTTCTCCTCACTGCCTCGTTTATTATTTTGAGACATTGATTTCGCACATAGCTATTTTATTTCCTAACGTGTGTAGTTACAAAATCGAGTACGAAGACTAATAATAGTCTAAACAAGCAAACAAGTACAGCAAAACAACGAAAGACCATCAAAATAAGGGCTCGAAAATTGGTTCACTTTTTGGGCACATAATTATTTCATTTAATACTTGATGACGAAACCTATGTCAAATTCAATTATTTAACATTACCAATGACCAGGTGACAGGATTACACGATAGCTAAAGGAGACGTTCTTCCTGATTCAGAAACGACTATCGGAGTTATAAAGTGTGGCTTCAAATATTTACTGTGGCAGGCAATTTTTCAATACGGTGATTGCAGCAGAACTTTCGTCACGACTGGCAAAATCAATAAGGAAATCTATATTAACGAGTACAGTAAAATGTGCCTACTTTGCTCCCCCATGGGTAACTATGCTCCATAGTGACTTTTTTGTATGTGACTTATAAGACCAGGCCGATGACAAATTTTCTAAAAATATTTGATGTATACATCCAGCTGCGCAGTGAATGAAAGCACTAGAATGATTTACAATACAGAATACCTCAATATAACGATGGAGCAAGATTACCCGTGGGGGAGCAAAGTAGGCACATTTTACGGTAGGTACTTAAAAAACAGCTAATACCTACCTTTATTTTCAAAAGCACGATACTTCAACATAATTTTGGCCAGATCTGGCGACAGCCCACTATGGTAAGGATACCATCAGTTTCCTTGAACGTAATGCCATACAAATCATACCCACCGAATGTCCCACACTTTCGCCCCATAGAACGGTACTGCGCTCTGGTCAAGAGACTTTTACCACGTTTTACCTAGGACCCGTAAGTCTAGACGAGACCAAAAAAAATTTCTCGCCAAGTTGAATTCAGCCTGTAAGAAAGTGACAAACGACACCGTCGAACGTTTAATGGAGGGTGTACTGCAAAAATTACGACAGGAGTGAACAAAAAAAGTTAATAACTAAATTTTCCGTCATATGATAATTTTAACGTCACATTAAACAATTTTAAAAAAAAAACGATTCCGGAGCATCCGCAGTGAATCAGTCCTTAAGTTATATTATAACAAGATGGAAGAGGGGCTTTAGGTATATTATATACACGCGGTAAACTTGTAACGTGTTTGTGTCGGGATTACAATGGGCTTGTTAAATAAGGTTAGCCAGGTAGGAGGCGATTGTAGCTTTCATATTATCTAATTATTATTAATAATAAATTTATAAATTCCCGTGTGGTTGCCGGGTTAGAATAGTGCCACTCCATGTTTCCCGTGTGGTTGCCGGGTTAGAATAGTGCCACTCCATGTCTTCCCGTGGATGTCGTAAGAGGCGACTAAGGGAATATAGGCTTGTAGTACTGTTAGGCGATAGGCTTGCAACCTATCACTAATATGCTGGTAAACATCTTAGCCTGTTTGTGCAAATTGTGGTCACAGAGTTATCAACAGGTTTTTGGAGTTGTGGTGGTTCTGTGGCTCTGCCTACCCCACTCTGGGAATGAAGGCGTGAAGGTATGTATGTATGTGTATTATTAATAATCACTACATAGTATAAAACAAAGTCGCTTGCGCTGTCTGTCCCTATGTATGCTTAAATCTTTAAAACTACGCAGCGGATTTTGATGCGGTTTTTTTTAATAGATAGAGTGATTCTTAAGGAAGGTTTATATGTATAATACATTCCACGCGGGCGAAGCCGCGGGCGGGTCGCTAGTAAATGTATAAATTTGAGTACAATCTCACACAAATTAAGTTAGTTTCAAACTAAGCTTTAGGCTTGTACTACGAGCACTAGGGAATGATAAACATACGTATTTAGAGGTAAAGGAAATAAATACGTAGAGGTAGAAAACACCCAAGGCTCAGATACCAATACTCGCTCTCAACACACAAATTATAGCCCTAACCGGGAATAGAACCGGGGACCGCCTGCTTCTAAGCCTGAGTTATACTATCAACTAGGCTGATGCGTCGTCAAATTATATTTAATTGTAGCCATTATATAGATATTGTGACGTATTCTACAAGGATACGTTTAATTGTCTTCAAACGATGCCTGTGAATTTGGAAATAGAAACAATCCTTCGCGATATGAAATAACGCTTTCTCGAAACAGAACCGAACAAACGACGCGTTAAATCTAACGAGCAGATTTAACTCCCATTGCATATTTGAGAAGATTGTTCAGTCTTCTTTTACACCGTACAAAACATTGGAAGTTTATAATTTATTCGCAAATATATGGCTGTTAAAAACAGATAAACCCATTTGCGAAGAAAATGTGTGCTTACAATTATTTCGAGTCGATTAATAGTGTAAGGTATTTTAAATTAGTTATACAGGGTGACTGGAAATTCGCCGTATTCCTTGAAAGGGGTTATTCTACAGCTCATTTGTAACGATTTAAGTCCAGTCAACCAGGGGTCAAAACTCATTGGTTATCGAGTTATTCACGATTTTAGAATTTTAAAAAAATACCCGCCTTTCGACCTAAAACTAGTCATTGTGTAAAAACTTCGTCATTTAGAAATAAAAAAAAGCATTTTTCAAATAGCCAATGAATTATTGATTACGAAAAATACTAAAAAACTTACTTACTTACTATAACTACTTAGCTTACCTTACTTAGCTTAGTTATCAATATCGTCCGAAATGGAAAGAAAGTTGGAAGTAGGTAACTGATTACGTAGATCACTCAAAAAGTTTTGAGATGCTCGAAATTTCAAAATGGAACGCACTTTGTTTTTAAAAAGCAAATTTATTTAAAAATAGTACACCATTAGCTGAATTTAAGAAGGAGAACGATGTTCTATTCATTTTACTACAACACCTCCCGCGTTTTTCGGTTAAAAATGGAACGCACTTTATGTTTTTAAAAAACAAATTTAAAAGAACACGATTAGCTGAATTTATAAACGATAACGATCCCGCGTTTTTTGGTTGAAACGATGGAGCTTAACCGCGAACATTTCTGCTATTATTATTAATTGTACATTTTCAAATGAAAATTAATTTTAAAATGTCATAAATTGTACCATTTTAGAAAGCTTATGAATTGAGAAAACTATTCCTGTCATTTGTACGCGAAGTGTCATACTTTTTTTTTTAGTAATGCTTTAAAATGTTACAAAATTTGGAAAATAATTACTAGACCTTTCAACTTCAAATCCTTTTATTTGAAAAACTTTACATTTCTTTGGCATTTTTTATTATTTTTCGTAATTAGTAATTCATTGGCTATTTGAAAAATGCTTTTTTTTATTTCTAAATGACGAAGTTTTTACACAATGACTAGTTTTAGGTCGAAAGGCGGGTATTTTTTAAAAATTCTAAAAACGTGAATAACTCGATAACCAATGAGTTTTGACCCCTGGTTGACTGGACTTAAATCGTTACAAATGAGCTGTAGAATAACCCCTTTCAAGGAATACGGCGAATTTCCAGTCACCCGTATACATTAATTATATTTCTTCGTAAATAATAATTACTTCATTTTGTAGCTTCAGTTGCTTACAGTATATTTCAACTACTTAATTAAAATTAGAGTGCCCGTTTTCTTTGGTATTATGGGGTGTATAAATAGTATTCAAATGATTAAGTGACCAGCAATAATATATTAACCAGCATTGGCTTAAAAATAACTGACACATCATTTTGACACTGTCTTCGACACCCTTCCTACCAAAAAAATCATCGCTAAAATTGACTCTTAGAATGAACAGACACATTATTTTTGACTTTTTGTTTTATGGAATGCAAAAGAAAATCCTCAGAGTTTAGTGTACTGTCATACTTATCATATCCATAAATGAAAAGATAAACGTAATACGAACCTACCTATTTACTTGTTGCATGTTCCGTCTTACGCTTACGCTTGCAACGTCGCATGTTTTCTTTCTTCTTCATTGTGTGAAATTAAATTCCAAATTGTACGTGTAATCTATTAGCTATGTGTTTTTGTTGTATTTATTATATTATACTGTTATTATGTATTTATTATACTGTTTGATTCTTGCTAAATTGTATTAAGTTTATGTTCCAAAGTTCACTTTTGAGAATTTTGTAAAAAAAATTGATAAACGATTTGATTTGATTTGATTTGATTTAATACCGCACCTCCTCTAAAAAACTGTCATAACACAAAAAAGTGCAAATTTTAACCAATGATACAAAAAAAAAACACTATTTTTTCTTAATTATCTACAAAAACGCCATATTCTTAACTCAAAAAATCGCGGATAGAGGGCACTAGTGTCTGTTTAATCCGGAGCGACATTGACACGCCGCCAATCTACAACAGTGCCCTAACAGTGTTTACCGCAGGCGTACGCGTGTCGGTGCGGGTGAAAACCGGCATAAGCTATTATGCGACTTTATTGCAGTTAAGTTCACACACTATATCACATACTTTATTTGTACATAACAGTCGTATCATAGAATATTACTCTTTTATATTACGATTTTTTGTGATACTGAATGTAAATAAGAGTCATATCACAGGTTATGACAATTTTTTATAGTGTCAAACACTACTTTTGTTCGTGCCTATTGCAGTATACAGCCATATCATTTTTAGAATGTGAAAAACTGTCATAACATATGACTTTTTTTAATTAATAATAAAAATAAAATTAAAATGTATGACAACACAATTTTTATTTAACTACCATTATAGTTAAGTACATTTTACAGTAGTGTGAAAAATAAAAATAGTATAAACTATTAATAAACATTCACAATTAAACGAAGAAGAAAAAAAAAAACTTTACCTACAATTTTCTCAAAATCCCTTTTTTTGTGTTATGACAGTTTTTTAGAGGAGGTGCGAGTCATGTATACATACATACATACATACATACCTTCATGCCTGTAATCCCAGAGAGGGGTAGGCAGAGCTACAGAATTACCTACAACTTTAAAAACTTGTTGATAATTCTGTAACCACATTTTGCTCAAATAGGCTAAGATGTTTACCAACGTATTAGTGACAGGTTGCAAGCCCATCGCCTAACAGTACTACAAGCCTATATTCCCTTAGTCGCCTCTTACGACATCCACGGGAAGACATGGAGTGGCACTATTCTAACCCGGCAACCACACGGAAAAAATTAAAAATGATTTGATTTAATAAAAGTGTGTTAAACAAGTTTGTGACGATCTAAGTGTCTTACTAATAATTTCCAACATAAACGTTAGAGTACGTGAATAATAAAAATCAGTCACAGAACAATCTCTGCATAAAGGCGCTTTAGTCTCATACGAGCGAACGTCAAGTGAACAAATACTGTCATCACTTAGACCTCTGACCAACAATCAGGATTAGAATGGCTCCGAGTCCGTTCGTTTACGCGTCGGTGTAAAAGCGTACCTCCTTTACACACGGCATAAACACGGCCCATAACCGCTGAGACGCCTTTAGGCCGCGGATCGCGCGTTCCATTTTAAATTTTCAACAGCTCCGCGCCGAGCAAGCACTCGTATGTACCTACTCGTATGTGCAAACAAATTAATTATTTAGCTTTGCACGAGGCCCACTTTCCTCTCGAAAATGAACTAAGCCTACAGGAACGTTTGCATATTTTGAACACATTACTGATACAGGAATTTTAGCTCTATTGTTGCTGCTGTTAACGTGATTGCAATCAAATTTTAATTAAATTTAGCATGGCTTTTGTTGGATTAGTTCAGATCAATATGCTAACTGAACAAGCGCCAGTTACGGTGCGTTTAGTTTGTTAATTAATCACAATGATTTGTGTGGACTAAGCTTTGTGAACCGTTAATCTTTAGATCATTCATACTGAAATAATTTGATACTACAATCTATCATGCATATTAAGGTTGTGTTTAAATGAAAAAGCATTTAAAGCGAGTGTTTTAATTATTCATTGAAACGTAACGTTTAAAAACAACAACGTTAAAGTGGAAGACGTTAAAGCACTCTCAGCTTAGCCACTAGAAAATAAACTTCTTTAACTTCACACATGCATTTAGCTCAACAAGAAGCACTCACTGCTTACTAAGTACAAGTGGTTATTTTAAAGTACACTGTGCGTTACATTACAAGCGTATATTTTATTACTGCTTGAAAAATCGGTGCTGCCTTCACAACCCTCTGGAGAGTATTTCGATCTTCTAGCCCATTTGCCTACTTATACCATATAAACAGTTCCAGTTTAGTGCAGTTTCACTGAAAACTAGCTATTAGGTATTTAGCAAATTTATCCCTTATACGTTATAAATTACGAATTACTTAAAGATCGTTAATTCCATACATGTGTATGTATACCTTTATACACCGAGTTTTTTTTGATTTACGATAACTTTAAGGGAACGTTCTTTAGGTCAAATAAAGTTAATTTCCCGAAGACAGACAAATGATAACTGTAACGGTTTTAAAGATATTTAATTTTGAAATTTAATCAGTTAATCACGTTGAACTAATCTAAAAGGCTCTTAACTGTCTGTGTATGTCACGTCAACATTGACTTATTTGACACTGACTATGAGTTAACTCTAAAGGCCCTTTTAGAATGACCAAAGATACGACATTTAATTACTTTGTTCTAAATAGAAAAAAAAATTTTTTTTTGCAATATTTAAAAATCTAATCTACCACTTAGTTGCTATGGATGTAGTAATATGCCGATGTTATCGTAAATAAAAAAAAAACATGGTGTAGATAGTGTTAAGCTAGGTACACCTATCATCTTTAATCGAATATTTGATTACTTACTCGTAAATGAATGTTGCAATCCAGCCTTAAGCTACCATTATACAGAAAAATGTACTAAGATCACTTCATATGTCAGAAGAAAAGGCAAGATTGAGGATGTGAGGTAGTTTTGTACAATGGTGGTTTTCCAATAAATACTTCACTATGATTTTTACCCTTATTATTTTGATAAAGCTGACTTCTATTCATATCAACGCCTTTGATTCTACTCAAGCCGATGCCTGTTTCTTAACGTTTCTTAGAAACAAATCTTCCTTTACGGTGCAAAATTGATAAGCTAGTTAGCCAGCTGTTACTGACATCGCTGTCATCCTAAAATCAAATATTTTCAACGTGCACCGCGAAAATAGGTCAGCCAATATGAAACAATGCGGTGCCGTCGTTCGGCTACACCAAACACTATCTTTGTCTTCTATGTATTTTCCCTTCAACTTCTACTATACTATTGAAGTGAAAATTCTATTAGGTCTTGCTTTAAAATTTCAACGTTACTGCTCGGAGGCGGTTCGTATACTCTACACCAAAGGCAAATATCTGGCTCGACTTTATCTAAAATTTATCAGAGATTCCGTACCACGTCTTAGGTATGCGATAAACCAATTTTTTAAACTACAGTGCTACTGTGCTCAGGGAATATGAAAATGGTGTAATAAACGTAAAAAAACACACGATAGTGTAAAGAAGTGGCGTGGGCTTGGGAAAATACGCTTAGAGTGGTTTTAGAAATTTAGATAGGTACGGACCTCAAGGTTCCTTTATTCTGAGAGAAGCAATAAAAAAGCAATTTATAAGAGTCCTAACTTTTGCTTGAAATTCTCTTCACGCAGTTGTTTATCGCTATTCCCTCGATAATTGTTCGATTTTCCGTGGTAAAAAGTACTTATGTACCCTATGTAACTAAGTCTTCAGGCTCCTATTTACGGGTTACAATAACTTTCGCATTATAATACATATTAGTAAGAATACTTACTCAAGACTTACTCGAGGCATCAGATTACTTAATGTTCGTTAGGATTTTCTGTACAACATGACCGAGTTATTTTGATCAAATAAGAGAAAAGGTCAACGCCTAAACCAGAGGTATACATGCTCACAGAAAATAGAGACTAGAGGCAATTACTCAGCCAAAGGGGGGTTAATTCTTGAGTGTATTGATTATATGACCTAGAGACATACAACAGTTTTGTTAATGTTTTAGGTTAAATTAAATCCTTTCTTCAAATAACTCTAGAACACGTTAAAATGACTGAAATGAAAAATGCGCTAAACCTAAAGTTTACCCTGTGTATTGCTGTAAAGCCGCTTTTATTAATAGAGTAACACTGTTGCGCAGCATGACTGTTGTGTTTTGTTTTGAATTTTTCAATAGGTGCTGAGATGCCGGACAATTCAGTTTGAACACTTCCCTAGTTTTGGTGCTAATACAAATTACGAGCATGGTATGTGCCTGACCATGAAAAGGGCCGGTCTATCGACCGACCAACCGTTCGAGTAAGATGCCTATAGTTGCTCTTAAGTCTCCTAAGATTTGCAAATTGTTTTAAGTATAGCAAAAACAATTGCCGATAAAGCTGCCAATGGTAACCAAGTGGCGCAATTTTAATACCTCCTGATATTTTACTGTATTAAACAGTGCTTTCAGCACTAAGCAGATAAAAAGTCATCCCCACAAATTGCGTCCATGAAGTCTCATATTGATTGTTGACAGCAGAAAAAAAATGCTGTTATTATTACTATTCCTTCACACGCAACAAATAAGTTTAGCATTGTTTTACAGCTATCATCATTATTCATATTCAGAAACGTCATGGTTTTTCACCTGCCTAGTACTGTAAGCTGACGTTACTGACATAAGTTAACTTTAACCGCTCTGATTTACTTATTGTAATTTCATTATTAAATTCAGAATGGAATGAAGCCAAAGTGAGTGCTTCTCGTACATCAATTTCATTTTGCAGATTGCAGGCACCACAGTGCATTTGAAGTCTATTGTGTGCCCGTGTGTCAGGTATCTGAACGTTTTGACGTCCACTGTAACTGATCGCCCCCAACGATGTAAGTAATGGGATTTTAACCTGGTCTGACCTATATAGTGGGCTGGTTAAGGGCGAGTCGCGCAGAGTTGATGAGGGTTCTTTCGATTTTATTACCCGTTGAATTAAAAATTGCACTTGTATGTAATCAGTTGTTTTATTTCAAATGATACTTAAGTTTTTTTAGTTATGTGAAATGAAATCCCGATTATGTTGAATGCTAAATTTTTTGTCAACGATTTGCTGGTATAATAAAATGTACTTGAATACTAAGAATTATACATTCATTTACAGGAAACCCCTACGCTAAAAAGCCACATAAGCGACTATTTTGCTGGTTTTTCTTAAATAAGTATTGAGGTGGTTTTCAGGCTACCAGCAAAAGTAAATTATTTTTCATTTCTTATGCTCATAAAATGTAACTTTAGTCTCTGCACATCGGGACTAAAGCTCCTCATTAATCTCTAGGTCCCTAGTGATTGTGCAGCAGCAAGCCGCGGCGCTGGTTTTAAGTCATGCAGGGTCCGCATGACTTAATAACTAACCCACAAATATCAGAGACAACGAACAAAACCTAAAATAGAAAAAAACATCACTCCTATTTGCAACCAAAGTTTATTTGTGTGGCAACACTACAACAACACAACCCTTTCCTGTTGCATGGATTCGTTACCTACTAGCGTGTTAGGACCGTTTAATTTCTGGGTAGAAATTACGTATAATATCAATTTAAATACACACATACACATACATACATAACTTCACGCTTGTCTCCCAATGGGGTAGGCAGAGACTATGGAACGCCAGGTGCACCGATCTAAACATACAACTTTCGCTTCCTCTACATTCATCAATCTCTTCATGCACGTACGTCGGTTTCGGGTACTTTTTATTCGGCCCTTATTCAGTACATCGCGAATCTGGTCACCGTATTTTAAATTAGTGTCAACATTGATACTAAACTACTGCATTATATTAAAAGAATACGATTAGGTCCATTTCATTATCGACTGTTGTAGCTTGGAATCCTAAAACGGAAGTTTTACGAAGGCGCTTCTTCCGAGAGTTCAGAGCCTGTATAATGGAGGTATTCCCCTGTGCTCGCACGTGCTCCCCACCCTGCGGCTCTTTGAACCAAAGAATACCTTCTTTATCGTCTTCCGTAATTTCAGCGCGACAAAATTCTGTTTTATCCACCACCGATACAGACTAAAAGCAGCAAACTCCATACAAAAGGCTAAGCTTCACATAATTGATAATACTTTGAGAAATATTCCAACGGAACCCTTTGTATCAAATGAGTAAAGAAACTTTTGCGATGCTCGAGGAACAAAGTTCTTTTCAAGCTAGAATATCTAGCGGAATAATACTTTGCGAGCGAGTTACTTTTGAGCAAACATATCTTAGATATTTTTTATAAAAGAGCCAAGTTTTGTTAGTTATTTTTGAAATCACGAGTAAGTAGTGAATCCGACAAAAGGGCGTTTTTGGAGTGTATTTTTTTTAATTCTTAAAAATAAGTAAGCATTACTTAAATAAAATGTGTCAGACCTTTATACCTTCAAAAATATAGTGTAGGAGATTTTCTCGTGACATCAAGCAAACCAAGATAGTAATTGGGGCTTACAAATAAGCCGGGTACCTGCGAGAAAGGGTGTTAAGGGGATCACCTTAAAATTCCGAATTACTTTTTTGCTGAATATTTATTTGTCTGAATTTTAATTTTTTCGAAAACTTTGTTACGCTTGAGCTATTTTTGATTTAATGCATAATTTAATTGTCATACGTAGGTTAGGTTAGGTTTGATTTATAAGCAAAAGTAAAAAGTTAAGTCTGCTATCAAAAAATTGCGTTCGTAATTATGAAAATTCGGATTATGACTCTTCGGAATTATAAAGTGTATCCGGTGTTGAGACTTAGCCCCTACCTACTTGTCGCTACCCACTCTCTAGATTGTGCAACCTTTATGCGCGATATCCAAAGGCTTTTATGCTCACTGCAATTTGTTTATACAAGTTTAAAATCTGCATTGCACGAGGTACGGAGTGTTTTCGCAGTTGTTCCAGGCCAGGGCCGTCCCGGCTTACTTATTCACGACCGGTGTCCCCAACCAACTGTTAATTATGACGGGAGCGTGCCTCGCCGAGCACAACTTTCAAATTGGATTACCCGCGCCGTCGCTCATAGTTGACAAACATCTACCTACATCGCGGAACACCTGAGCTCCAATCAATGCGTTGTAACCTTTATTGCTTCTGTGAAAAGGTTGCGGAAGCTGTGCTGAATGAACAATCGCTCATTGGGCAATTATAAGCCCCAAAAAGTATAGGCTGCTACCATTCTCATGCGCGAAATATTGTGTAGTGAAAAATAAACTTCCAGTTGATAATTTCAAGGAAGATTTTTAAATGTCACGTGTCATCTTTCTTTTACAGATTTTGAACGACCTATTTGTTTTAAATGTGCTTCTGATAATTTCACAGGTTTACTTTTGCTCGAAGAAATTACCAAAGCATATCAACGATGTAGTAATTCTATGATAAACTTTCCTGTGGCTACGATAGAAATCAATGATATAATTATGACTAACTACATTTTCTCATACTCGTCATCCCTTTAAAATGTTTGACTTTGTAATTAACTTTTAAACCATCCTTTTTAGGAATTAAAGGATTTCCCTGACAAGGGTAAAGCTCCATTATATTTCTCTAACCAGTTAACTTACTTATGCGGAGTAACAGCAAAGGAACTTCAGTTTCAGACCATCGATTCTGTTAATCTGCCAATTAAATTGGTCGTTAGCAACTTCAAATTGACTTCCACCGAGTACTGCTTTAAACCCAGAGAAAATTTTGCTTAGTTGTTGAACGTTAGGAAGTTATAAGACTCTAACTCAGAAGAGAGATCGCCAGACGCGTTTACATCCGGTGCTTCTGTTTGCTCAGTTTTCCAGTAAATTAAGGATTGCAGGTGTGTTCAATTACTGTTGTATCTCGTGTTCTTGTGCGGAGGGTAAGGATACCAGTGAAATTATGGCGAAGAGACTTTCTATCTCTGATGTTTTCTGTATAAAACGAGTACATCCAACCATCTGTTGGGAAGTGGGATCTGTCATTTTCATTTGCATTCACAAGACTGAAAATGCGTTGCCAACCCTGAGGATCAAGATGGAAAACCTCTGTGCCATTAATTTCACCTTATCCCTCTCAGTCCTCCTGGTTGGCTAAGCAAAGCCTGTGGGCTCATTTGGCATCTCTATGGGGAACACCTTAAAATTTTGAATAACTTTTTTCCGAATATTCATTTATCCGAATTTTCATTTTTTCGAACGCTATGTTATGCTGGAGCTATTTTAGATTAAATGCGTAATTTAATTGTCTTACGTAGGTTAGGTTAGGTTTGATTTATAAGCGGTATAAAGTTAAGTCATCTATAAAAAAAAATGCGATCGGAATTATGAAAATTCGGAATTTTGATCAATTCGGAATTATCTCTTCGGAATTATATAGTGTATCTCCATCCCATAAAGAGCGGTACCCAATAAAAAAAGGAAGAATTAAAATAGTTAAAAAGTGGAAAAGTACATAGCAACAGATTGTCATTATCTCTGCATAAAGAAAGGACAAAGGCGCTTGTAAGACCGTGTCTTTCATAAACAACACACACGAGATTTACTGTAATTAGGAATCACTGGCTCACTGTTACACCCAGTAGCCGGCGCGCACATCCAACCTGACAAGCCCTCCAAAACGACTGTCAGTTTGACAGCCACCGCATACTGGTGTACATGAGACAGTGTAAATATCTACTACATAGATACACTACATCCCTTCCTTGTTAATATCTTTATTTTAATAATTAAATGCTTTAACCTTACAAATCAGTCTTTTAATCGTTACAATTACAGATCTAATCATTAGAAGGTAAATCTTCATCATGTATGGGTTTCCATTGTCCTTCAACTTTTTTTAAATGAATTACATTTCGACGCAATGTTTTTCCTGATTCTTCGTTCCTCACAGTTATATCTCCATCAACAACTTTTTCCACTACATGTGGTGTAGGGTTAAAGTTCGTAGTAAGTTTGTTGGTATTTTCCATTTCCTTTACATAAACCTTATCCCCTTCTCCTATTCCTGAAATTTCAGCTCGTCTTTTCCGATCCCCATATTACTTTCCCCGTTCCTTTTGCAATTTGTCCCTATCTCTGACCTCCGAATCATCTTCTCTATCGTTTATGTCTTTCAGCATAGGGATTTTGTCTCTATTGAGTCTTTTAAAAAAAAGTTCAGACGGTGTTTTTCCCGTCACTGAATGGGGAGTTGTATTATACATCATAAGGTACTCATATAAAGACTCTTTCATATCTTTTGCCTCACTCTTGCTTATTTTAAGACGCTTAACTATATCTCTGTTCTGGCGCTCTACTTCGCCATTCATTTGAGGCCAGTAAGGAACAGTACTGAAAAGTCTTATATTGCATTCGTGACAAAAAGCCTTGAACTCTTCGCTCACAAATTGACGCCCATTATCAGCCGTGATAGAAACAGGATAACCTAAACGACTAAACATTTCCTTCAGGATTTTAATTATTTGTGAACTTGTAATAGTTTTGGTAATTTTAATTTCCTTATAACGGCTATAATAGTCAATTATTACTAACAGGTAATCATTATTGGGTAACGGTCCTAGTAAATCCATTGCGATATCCACCCAGGGTTCTAATGGTAGTTCTCGGCGTTTCATAGGTGTAGGAGGACTCGGTAAGCTTACTATGGTACAACCTTTGCAACTTTTTACCAGTAGTTCCGCATCTCTATCAATCTTGGGCCACCAAACCTTAGATCGTAACCGCCCTTTCATAGCCACGACCCCTGGATGCCCTTCATGAGCTGCGTCCAAAACCGCCTTTCTAAGCTTCTGTGGAATAACAATTTTTGTGCCTCTTAGTAAAATATTTTCATGAAAACAAAGCTCATCTGCAAATATTTTATAATTTTTTACCGAGTCTTCCCACTGGTCTCTGTAGATACCATTCTTAACGTTAGAGATTTCGCAATCGGTTGCTGATTCCTTAATTATATCTTGCATGGAAATCGCTTGAGGCCTCGCAAGCTGTACTATTTGATGAACATAGTCATCATTTACAGGCTGATTGTGGCAGTTCGAATAAGTGCATAAACGAGACAATGGGTCTGCAATGTTTGACTTCCCTGGCTTATACTTTACGTTATAGCGATACGCCTGTAGTCGCAAGACCCATCTTTCCACTCGAGCGCAGGGCTTTGACTTAGGGCTGAATAAGAATTCGAGTGGCTTATGGTCCGTTATGAGATCGAATTCTTTCCCGAACAGAAATGTATTAAAATGCTCAATAGCCCAAACAAGAGCTAGAGCTTCCTTTTCTGTCTGACTATACTTTCTTTCGCAGTCTGTTAGTGTTCGGTTTCCATATGCAATAATTCTAGGTCCCTTTTCATCTATTTGTACCAAGACTGCTCCGAGCCCTACAGGACTTGCGTCTGCGATGACCTGCGTCTTATCTTTGACATCATAGTACCCTAATGTTCTTAATTTTGTTAGAGAGTCTTTAAGTTCATTAAAAGCCTTATTTTGTTCATCAGTCCAATAATTTTCAATTGTCGCTTTTTTACCTAGTTTCATCCTTAACAGTTTTTTCAATGGTTCTGCCACAGTAGCCAATTTGGGTATCCATTTATTAATGTAATTGATAAGGCCTAGAAAACTTTGCAGCTCTTCAATGGTTTTTGGTACTCTAAATCCCGATATGCTGTCAATATATTTAGATAATGGTCTTGCTCCTTCTGGTGTCAACTCATGCCCCAAAAAGTTAATCTTTTTTACCTTGTATATACATTTATCTTGATTCAACAACACATTGTTTTCCTTTAATACATCTAATACTTGAGATAGCCGTAAATCGTGCTCTTTCTCAGAATCTCCACTTACCAAAATATCGTCAATAAAATTTATTACTCCTTGGCAGCCTATTAACATTTTTTCAACTATTTTTTGAAACAGTTCTGGTGCACACGTGACTCCAAACATTAACCTCTTGTATCTATATAGTCCACTAGACGTAATGAACGTAGTTAAGTGTCTCGAGTCAGGGTGAAGTTCTACCTGGTGAAACGCATTTTTAATATCCAACTTAGTAAAATATTGTGCTTTATTTATCTTGGGTAATAAATGCTCCATGCTGGGAAGCGGATGATTTTCCCTAAGAATAGCCGCATTAGCACGCCGCATATCAACACAGAGACGTATTTCCCCGTTATCCTTCAAAATAGGCACAATAGGTGAAACCCATGCGGAAGGCTCATGTACTTCTTCGATTATATCTGATTTTAACAACTCTTGAATTTTCTGGTTAATTTTTTCTTCAACTGGAATCGGTATTCTTCTGTACGGCTGCATGATAGGTTTAACTGTACTATCTATTGGAATGTCCACTAAAATGCCTTTAAATTTTGGAAATGGTTCATTTGGTTCTTTGTGGATTTGATTTACAGCAAACCCTAATTTTAAAACTCCAAGTTGCAATGCTGTCTCTTTGCCGAGCAAATTTCTTGATCCATTCTTTATGACATAGATTGTACTACGATGCATTTTTCCATTGTTTGTTTTTATAATGGCTTCAAATGAACCTTTTACTTCCAATGGTATATTACTACCATAGGCTAACAAGTTTACATTTGGGTCTTTAATCTGTTTGTAGCAATTTACCTTGTGTCTCTTCAAATATTCCCACGTCTCACTAGATATCAAGTTCAATTTGCAACCTGAATCTATTAACATTTCCAAGTACACACCTCCTATATTGCATTCAATTGTAGCATCATCATTCAAATTGAATATATATTGAACTTCTTTATCATCTACTGAGTTAATTGTAGTATCATTCCGTGATCTTTTTGCATTGCGCTCATTTCTATTATGATTATTTTCAAATCTCCGCTTCTGTTGATACAACTTTGTTTTACAGCATCTTTGAAAATGCCCCAATTTCCCACAATTGTGGCATTTTTTTTCTTTTGCAGGGCAAACTGAACCTTGCATTGTATGCATAGCATTTCCACACTTTATTGCAGTTTTAAAAGCATTAATTTAATTTAGGCGCTTTGGTAAACAAAAGCCGGCGTTTTTCACTTGTTTTGTTTACCTAACCTCCAATTCTATCTGCTCTTTCATTTTGTTTTTTTTTCACATTTACTTTTACGTAATTTGCACTGACTGACCTTTTATCTCGTCGCCACTTGTAAGACCGTGTCTTTCATAAACAACACACACGAGATTTACTGTAATTAGGAATCACTGGCTCACTGTTACACCCAGTAGCCGGCGCGCACATCCAACCTGACAAGCCCTCCAAAACGACTGTCAGTTTGACAGCCACCGCATACTGGTGTACATGAGACAGTGTAAATATCTACTACATAGATACACTACAGCGCTGATACTAATATTGGCTACTTTTAAACCTGCAAAAAAACACAGTTCCAGTTTAAAATCGCGATCTCTTTTAGCAAAGTGCATACGATTACCAATTATATCACCCTGTAAATTGCCATGCATAACAGCATAAGCCAGAACCATTTGGAGCGAAGCCAAGTCATTATTGACTTCCTTTCTGCTACCGAAAACTTGAAGATTTCGATAGCTATCGCAGCTGCTAGCTGTTAGGGCTTTGGCCATCAGGTTATTTAGACCAGACCAAAGTCACCCAGTCGGTTAACGTGGTAATAATTTGAAGTCATCTGCGTTAATAATATAATTATGGTATCCGGGTCAAAGGACCATAACGTTTAAACATAGAGGTTGTTTACATTACAAGATCATTGTTACGCAATGTTAAGGATGTTGTTTTAAGGCTTCCGTATCCGAAGGGCGTCAACGGGATCCTATTACTAAGCCTATGCTATCCGTTTGTCTGTCCGTATCTTTAAAGGACCGTAAGTCCGCTTCCAAACCGTAATAGGTAACAGATTGATATTTTCTCAAAATATGTATTATTGTAGCGGGTTTCCTAACAAATATTAATAACAACAAAAGAAGTTCCTAAGGGTGGTACCTGTACAAGGATATTGTGTGGTTACACGGAACCGTCAGTGCCCGAGTCGGACTCATATTCAACTGGTTTTTATAAACTTACATACATACATAAACTCACGCCTTCATTCCCAGAGTGGGGTAGGCAGAGCGAACAAGTCTTAAAACTTCTTGATAATTCTGTAACCACATTTTGCACAAGTAGGCTAAAATGTTTCCCAGTAAATTAGTGACAGGTGGCAAGCCCATCGCCTAACAGGACTACAAGAGTAGTTTTTTTTTTTTATAAACTTAGTCAATAAAATTCTAACTTATAAGTACGTAAAAATTGTAACATGCGCAATAAAACGTGGCACTTTCTTTGGTTACAATATTTTGGAAATTTTACAAAAATTGGCTTTTTCATGCTATTTTGTCTACCTTAAAAACGGCTTTTCTGTTTCTCGGCTGTTTCGAATACTGTTTAATTTCCCCATGTAGCTAGCTAAGCGGTCTGTTTTAATTTCTTCATATACCTAGCATAGCGGTAGCTTTTATGCTAATTTAGCATACACACTGTCTTAATTGCCTCATTTATTGCTTTTCTTAAGCGATAATTTTACAATGGTCTTACAACCATGATAACTTGGCACTCATCCTATGACCGCTGTTTTACGGACCAGCGCTATCAATAATCTTGGCCACGGAGACAAAATAAAATTGGCCGCTCTAATGGCCCACACATCTCGCCCGTAATTCAACAAGTTCTAATTTCCAGAATGTTCTGCTTCAATTCTACAATTGTCGCGAACGGTTGGAGCAAAGTTTGGCATAAGTTCCATGTGGCGCATGACTATTCAAACGAACTTACCTAATTGGGCTTTTTGGAGTAGATCCATAGAGAAATTTGAGCATACGAGATATGACTTATTAAGTGTCAGGCTTGAAAATAAACTTGCGCGACGTAAGCGAAGGGAGAATGCAAACAAAATGTCCCCCGCGAGTCGTGTTGTACTCGTAAATATAAGGCCCGGCGTCAAACAGGCAATTTATTTGCTAATTCCATAATATTGGGAAATGCAGCATACATAACGCGTAGTCTTAATATTTTAGCAGTTCAAGAACAGAGAAAAACAGATACAAATATCAGGATTAAAAGAACCTAAATAATTTAAAAAATCTGCTTATCTAGCTGTTAGCTGCCATTTACTGAAAGACGGTTAAAAAATAAATTAACTCACTTTCATTTGTGCTTACAAGATTAACGTTATATTATTAAGAAATCAGAACAATGTAAATTTGAGATATAAAACATAAAGTTGGTTCCAAGTGTTAATTGATCTGAATGAAAGAGTACCTCCTGAACCTTAATCATAAATTATTAGCTAAAACAATTAATAGGCCAACATAACTTCTCTTAACATGTGTTTACCTGTTCGGTTTCCAAAAACAATCAGCCAAACTTTTTCAATCGAACCTTTAATTAATGGTAAAGTAAGACTGCTCCCTTCTCTTTTGTTTCTCAAATACCGCGAATAGCTGTGTTCTATTAAAATTATTTTCAACATAAAACGATGCTTGAAGTTGCCTCAGAAAACGGCTCCGCGTTCCTTTACTCAAAGAAATAAACTTAAGGTAAATATTTAAGTTGCAACGAACCCCGTACTAGAGATTCCTGCATTCTGCATGATAGCTTATTAAATTTAAGGTATAATGTAGTAAGGACAATTTATTTGCTAAATGGAAAATGTACCGGTCATTTCATTCATAGAAACATAAGATTTACGATTCAGCAGGGAAAATGCTTTCGAGATACCGGTTTACAAAACAGTTTTTTCGATTTGGTAATTCAGAGTTACGAGCCATGCATACAAAGTGAGCGTAGGAAACAAAAAGAGGGATAACTCAATATGCCTACAGCTAAATTAGATTCGTATTTTTAATATTTCTTTGCAAGCTAGCAAAAAATGGGTGTAAGGGCTGGGAGGTTTCACTAGTAATATTTTCCTTATGTAAGCGTGTATGTTTTAAACTTGGAGTTGAAAAAGTTCAACTTCTGCGGACCATTAAAGGTTTTAAGACTTTACCATTGGATTATACTTTGAGCCCACTCCTCTTGAGTTTGAGAATAATAGAGCGGCTTTAATTAAGTGGTTTGCTTTAATTGTACGTTTAAATATGTTAGAGACCTTAATTAGGGATTAGACAGTAGCGCTACTATTTAAAAGACATATATTCATAGCTTAAAATAGGAAACTTAGGACTAAGGTATAAGGATTGCTTTGTCATTTCATAAAGGAGCGGGCATCAATAAGGGATGTTTCGAAAATCATCCCTTAAAGGAGTAAAATGGGGAAACGCGATTCGAATACTTCGCGTCGCAGGCATGAACCTTTTCAATATTTTGACAGATTTCGTTTGACCATGACAGCTTTACTTTCTTTTTACTTTACTTTTCTTTCATGACAACCCCTCACTTGACTTATCATCAATAACAAAACGGTAGACGAAACCCATATCAAGTCATAAAAACATGATAAAAAACCCATATCAAACTAGACATTGTAAAACTCGTAAAAATATTCCTTTCTTAACGATCGAATGTTTCAATCCTTCATTCTTGAGTAATCAAGCAATTAATATGGAGTAGAACATTATAATATAACTAATGCTAAACCATATATTTATAATTTAATAACCATCATTCTGAACTCCTCACTTTCCTTCCATAGAAGTTTACCTATTTATATATTGAGGGTATATCTGCTCGCAAAAAGTACGGAAATTAGTTTGACTGTTGATGCATGACAGAGTGAACGTACATCTTTACAAACTATCACATTAATAATAGAAACAGGATAAATTAGACATGTCTAAATGTACTAGGTTTGTAGGAACAGAACGGTTGCTTGCTTGGCTAGCAATTAGTCAACTAGTAACAGTAGGTATTTGGCAGTTGTCAATACGTCAAAGCACGTAGTACCTATATTTGTCATCTCAAACGTCTACAGCCTAAACGAGGCACTGGATTTGTGGACCAATTGGTCCGATTGCCGGCCTTGCTCAACAGAAGACGTGTTAGGAATATGAAAGCTTTATCTAGGTCAAAAGCGGCTAGAATGATTACAACTCATTTGTCTTTGATTCCAATGTTTTAACAAAACCTTTTAGATAAGTTAGTCTGGCGTAAAACTGGTTGAATAATGTAATATTGAGCTCAAGCCACTTTTAGGCGACTTGTGCAAAAAACTGTTTTTGGTTTACAATGGCAAAAATATTAGCTAAGTAAGATTATATTAAATTAATTAGTACACGAAGTTGCTAATGATTCTACTGGAAACAATGAAATATCATTTAATAAGTAAGTCCTAGGCTAGTCTGCATTTAAAATTCTGAGAAACATAAAGCTCTATATAAAGTTACACTACAAACCAATTGGCATGGAATATATTAAATTTCCACTCGGCAAGTAAGCAAACATTATCAATAAAATATCCGATTTTCAAGCAGAATGTAACATCATAATTAACAGGGGTTGGGGACTCCATTTCATGCATAAGTAAACAAAAGGCTGTGACCCCAAAATGGGACCTGCGTAAACTATGGACTAACAGATGAGATGAATCGAAACAGATTTTAAGCTAGAATAGCCACGGTTATATAGAAAATAAGTTTAAGAAGATGCTAATCTTGCTATAAATAAAAACAGTTGAAGTTTGCGTCAGACGACCGAATTTCCTCCTAAAAAACGACATATTTGAACAATACTTGTGTGTAATAATAATAAATATGATTAAATAAATGTATCTTTGTAATACGTATATGGCGAAAATAAACTCATGAATTTTAATATTGGATAAATATAGTAGAAAAATAAGAAAATAAATGAATAGGTACTTATTTTCTTTTATTACGTCATGTCGTCCTCAAAGACTTGATATAACAATACAGTTAATATTATCAATATCATGGAATCTTTATGAAAGTCGAATATGCCTACTACTGGTTTAATCATCTAGAAATCTCCAATATTACCTACTTGATAGGCGTGCCTTTTCCAACTGCGTTAGGTGCTCGCTATAAGAATAATTTTCTGCCTTTGATAGAGGAAACTGAAGTTTAATTTAAAGTTTGCGTTTGAATTCCGCAGTACTGCTACAGTAAGGTACATCTCACCAGAGATCTGCGCAGCTTGTATATACAGAGGTAACGATCTTCATTTCCGTCTCTAAATCAGATTCCCACCCGTAAACGGCTGTTCCTCATTGTAGCAACACGGTGTCACATTATCCAATTATTTTGACACAATGAACGTTATTCAACAATATAAGGGGATAAACCTTTCATTTTGGAAAGCTTCAGAAAAATGCGGCCTCTGTTAAAATATTGCAGAAAAATGAATTGCAGAATATTAGTGATGCTAAATTATCAGGATTTTTTAGAACTGTTGAATCCAAGATCTTGTTACAGAAATCACAAGCTTGCGTTTTTAAATTTAAAATAGGATTGAACATAATCCTAAATAAACAAAGGAATTTTTGGGTAGGCAGGTAAGTATTAATATTATCAACAGTTTGTTCAGTAAACGCGGTTCTCTTTCGTTGTGTTAACAAATTTTTGAAGATATCGATCTGATGACGAAGTTCCAGTTTCGACCTATTTTTGTTTAGTGCACAGTAGCCTGAGCCTATATTAGTCATTATTTTGTATAAAACGTTATTGTATCCATTACATATCGCTATGTTCCCTTATACTTGTTTTAACATACATACATACATTAAATCACGCCTGTTTCCCAGAGGGGTGGGCAGAGACCACTTCTTTCCACTTGCTACGATCTTGACAAATTTATTTCGCTGCTCAACTTGTTTTTAAAGGTAATTAAAAGGAAGAAGCGCCTAAACATAATAATATAAACATTATTACAACGATCAAAAACAATACTTGGAATTTAGGCGGTGTATTAATTTACTCGGGCTCCGAGGAAGATGAGAGGGAGGGGTCGATCGTCTCTTGGCCGATGTGATGTTGACGATTAATTTACTCTTTGTACTGTCAATTCGCCATTTACCATTTATCTACGAGGCTGCTGTGGCAAGGGCAAACGAGGGCGTCCTAAAACAACAAGGCGTCCCTCAATGCACCAAGTATTTTAATCTCTAGCTAAGAGACAGACATTCCAGTTCCACAGCCCGACTTATATTTTAAATGCAAGTGTTAGGTATTATGTCTTTTATGCCGGAAAATTTAGAGTTATTGAGTGACATTCACATCACTGTTACATACAAATATTAGGTACCTATTTAGTAATTACTCTATCTTTGGTCAATAAATGTGAACCAGCACAACAAAATGTGCGGCTTGGAAATCCAATGAAGTCCACCGAAGACAACTTTACCGAAGTAAAGTTTCCTGAACGTCTGTCTAGTAAAATTGGGCGTGTTGGTTTCTCTGTCGCTTCTAGTGGCCATTGCGTCGCACTCCAACTATAAACAAGCCCGGGATTTGTGGCTCTTACAGCGGCCCATTAGTCCAACTTCCAAATAGATTGTCACCTACCAGATAAACTTTATATTTACTGGTTATTTGCCTGCTTTCAATTTGTTTTTGTGTGTAAAGACTGAATATAAATAATTGTTTTATACGGTATGTGTATGTGTAGTCCCAATTAATTATAACTTCCACTTGACCGGTCGAAGCGGCGGGGTGCTAAATAGAATTTGCTCTATGGACTAGATTAGTTCCAGTTTTTGTTTTAGCTCGATACTCAAAATGCGCTACCGTTTAACTTCGCGTTAGATGACTAGGTTATGTGAGTTTATAATGGTGCTTGTTTGTGTCATTGCTTTTTGAAAGATACAATTATAATAGTATAAGCTTTACGTTCGAATCCATTTCATCGTATGCATAAAATAGGTATAACTCATAAAACTCTTATTTACCTATACTATACGTGGAAGTGCGTGTAGTAACATTTTTCAAAAAATCTACATAAATACAAGCTATTCCAGAATATCGTGTCAAGGGAAATAATAAAGGTAGAATACCTCAATGGGTATCTAAATCACCCTCATGTGTGTTCTGTGACTTTCATAAGTTTTGTGACATAATTAGTGAAATTTTAGCAACAGTTAAAAATACACTGTATATTTGAAATAGATTCTGTTATTGTGAACAAAACTTCCAGACGGCGCACTGATAGTAACGTCTGTTGCAAAAAGCGAATGTAAGCCTTTTTTGTCTTGAGGTAAAATCGTGTAAGAAAACACTTCTACTTGAGAAAATATGGGGTGTTTTTTACTTTTTTCGTCCATAAACTCGTATGTTTCAGCGTCTAGGTGCACGCTACGTCCCATGTCTATAACACAAATATACTTATTTGACACGAGCACTGTCGTCACTAAGCTGATTATTTCCCGTGTTGTGGCTTCGCGTTGGCAACTTACGTACCGAGCGGCGTAGGTTTTATCCGAACACTGCTGAATTATTTAGAGTTCGTTTGGTGTTTTCGAAGGCTTTCGTACCGCATTGGAAATGTATTTAAATAAGGCTGGCAAGTGTTGCACTTTATTCATGTTGCTGTTGGACGTTTGCTCATTTGGCAGAATTTTAATGTTACTCTGTTAAATAAAACTTTTGAATACGTACCTAATATACAGGGTGACTGGATATTCGATACAAACCTTTTAAGGCGCCATAGTAGAGCTCATTTGCAGCCAATAGGGTGAGTAAGGTTCTTAAAAAAAAACAAAACCTAATTTTATCGTTTGATCAACACATTTTTCTACCTTTTGCCAGAATGTTGAAAAACCAGATATGGCACACCGCGAAATAGAGTAGTACAATGATAAGTAACTTAAGGAAAACTCGACCTACACATTTTTTTGTTTATTATGAATTACAGTATAGTGTAGGTGCACCGACCTGATTAGAGATACCTCGATTGTCCGGTTACTATTCACATGTTTGGCCGAATAGTGCTCCGGCCGTAAGCGTAATCAAATATTCGGTATTCGGCCAAATCACTATTCGTGGCATTTCTATCTGTCATTCGACCGATTTAATGCGCATATATGTTTCCTATTCAATTTTACTGTCGAATGAACATAATGCTATTTGAAATACGGTAATGGCATCCGGTGCGGAAACAAGAACGGCGATCACCTCTTCGCTATTTACAAAAAAGTCTCGGTTTCGACTCGTACAGAAAAGTTTATGAGGATCTTAGGATCTTTACATGACTTTCAATCATTTGTCAGTATAAATAATTAGCCTAACATTACGTTTGTTTTTATTGGGTTCATATTTCTTGTTTTAAAGAAGCTTCAAGATGGTATGGGTTTGAGTTGCGTTTACCCATAGATTAACAAAACATAAACGTCTTTGACTACAAGTTGTCCTACAGGTCTGCCACCTGCTACGAGTACTGATCAATGTAAAATCTCAGCTGCGCAGCATCCCGGTTGTCGCATTCATTACCCTAACGAACCGTCTTTAGGTATACAAGTGAACTAACCTAATTATTTTAGTGACGTCCCTCGGAGCGCGATGCGACGGTAATTAAAGTCTAATGAAATATGCCATAACAGGGTCAACTCTCAAATAATAAATAACAGTCTACGTCTTTGTCATCATTACTTAAGCCCCACGGGCAACGTTTCTTCGCAGAAAATGTTCCAGAATTTACTAAATTTTACGGCTCAATTTGTCACAATTGTTTAAGTATTGGACCGGTTAGGCTGGCCTGGGTTTTGGCACTAACTCTACGTAGTTTCTGGAAAGTTCTGGAAGTTTTTCGTGTTGAAGTCTAATTAAGTTCAGTGAAACATGAATCAATGATCGACCTAATTAAATCTAGATAGGTTTAACCTTTGTCTAGTTACGTAACAAAGCGTTGAAACTGAATTTTCCCTCGTCTGCATTCATTAGGTAAAATAGCTATGTTAACCTTGAAACAACCGCCAGCAGCAGTATTTGTTAAACAACCGGTGAAATTACTAGCATATAGGCATTTCATCTGAATCCTCAGAATAGGACTCGTATTTGTAGTCTTAATAATGTAAATTTACATGGGTCTCAGATCGATTCTACCATCCATTGACATAAGAAATGATGTCAATAGTAAGTACGTATTATAAAAACAAAGTCCTCACCGCGTCTGTTTGTATGTATGGTCGCGATGGTCTCAAAAAGGACTGAACGGATTTTTATGCGGTTTTCACCATCAGTGAGATAATTTTTTATGTACGCGTGTTACAGAAAACTTACCAAAACCGAAGCGAAGCGAGGGCGGGTCGCTAGTTTTATTTAATTACAAATCTCGGCATCATTTCATACACACTTTACACTAACAAAATTCCACCTAATCCTCAAGCACACAAAGGAAGTATACGTACTAAATTAAGCACCTATCTCCGTGACATATTGCACGAAGACAGCAAAAAAGATAGCGAGCCCGAGATAGAGGACAAAGAGATGTCATTGAGATGCCTGCATCGCTTCAAAGGCAACAGACATCGAGATACCGTCTGAACCAGTGTCACTTTTACTGATAGAGGCACAAAGTACACGTCGAAAAGTAAAATATATGCGAAACTAAATGGTCTTATGGAGAATAATTTTGTTATTTTTACAGGATAAGAATAACTAGGTACTGGTATTTACTTATTTGTACGAGTCTATATTGGAATCCATAATCATCATTTGTCCTAATGCAATGTATGTCAACTGACAACCTGTTTGATTGTTTGACAAACGATGATTTAGGACAAACGTTACTATTGATTGCGATGGACACCCAAATATTATACACCTAATAAATAACCGATTGAGAAGCTTTACATTATTTCCACTCTCCCGTTAGACAGCCTTCGGAAATCATATATTAATCAGCGAAAAGTTGTTAAGAGTCAGTATTCTAATCCGATTAGTTAACGAAGTTATACGTCATCCATCACCGTCATAGCAAATTTTGTAATAAGCAAGTAGCTACACAAACTCATTATAACCAACGAAACCATAAAATATTTAACCCTGAAATACTAATAAATATTTACAGCAAAAAAACGCAAGTCACCGTTTTAAATACAAAAGAGTATTTTTAAAGGATCCATAAACATGACCATTAATAATTCTGTGAAAAATGCTTGGGTATTTAAAGGTATTTAATGTAAGGAGCTCTGCGTTTCTGTGTACTCGTAATGAATGTCTGAAAGTTAGCGGAGCGTAAGTTAAACTAGGAATCAGGCTAATTAGCAAAAGGATCTGGTAATGACGGCGCTAATTGTGGATGCAAGCACTTTGCTCAAGTTTAGCCACGGTCTCTGCAGAGGTTAGAGAAGTCTTAACATTAACAAGTTAAGGTGCTCAAACCCGTAGTTCACCCATAACGTGGAACTAGCTGATTGTTTTCATTAAATATTCAACGGAGTGAAAGATGATTAAATTTGGAACAATATCATTTTCCAACGGGGATGAATTGATAGATACGTTTATTTGAACTATCGCGTGAATTACTTACTTGTAGGAATAGAATTAATACAACAGTAAAACAAGTCTAACGAAACGCTAGCTTTAATAAAGCCCAGCTGCGTTTTGGATTATGTCACTTATATGATGTTACTTATCAATCTTATCGTGTATATAATTTTTTATTTCGCTAATTTCACATCGGTCGCACATATATACAAGTCAAACATGTAACTCTCCTTTTGGGCTTTGCCGCAGTCTGGTAAAAACTAGTTATTCGTTATCGTAATAATTGCAATATTGTAGATATATCGGAAATTTGGTCACTTTCATAACCACAGTATTATCCCGTTTGTTTAGCTTACATTGATAGATTTAAAAAAAAATACTCGGCAATTGATTGATTGTTTACTAAACAGATTAAAATATATTAAGCAGTAAATGACCTATGTATGTGTATTTAATCGGAAGATAATCACTACAAAATATATTTGATAATATGTCTGACCTGTGTATATGGTTCCAAAAAGTAAATTGGATTCTTTTATCGTATATTTTCCAAACAAAGCCCATTTTAACCAAGCTTTCTGATCGGGGCCAAATTTGCACTTATACAGACACTAGAATATCCGAAATATACGGTGTGTTTTATTTATTCTGGGTATAAAATCTGCATCCAATCAGAATAAAACAGGTTGAAAATATTTTAACATCTAAATTTTAAAATGATTTTAAATTCAAAAGCCAGCTGCAGAAGGTGCTTAGTATGCTCATATTACTTTACCCTAAAATAATAGCCTCGAAAAATGTAAAGCGACGAAATTCTGCAGATTCTGCCGATAGTATGATACGGGTTATGTTATTGCTGGGTCCGTTATTACCAACCTGGGTGGAAACTTTAAGCCTTCGGCCCTTTATTATCATAAGAGATTGTACCCGGGGTTGATAACTTGGTAAACTAAGGATCACACTTTGTATGAAATAAACTATAATACCACATATTTAGTTCAATAATATCTCTAAACTACATTAAGAGGGTCTTTTCTTAAGCTTGCAAAAGTTATTGATCAACTGTACTTAACTTTTAAAGAGAACATTGTTTACTGAAGAGGGTAGTTCGATTCTATTCTAGTTAAAACAATACATACGTACCCATAGTTCTAACTTGTAAGATCCAAGTTTAGAACATTCACTTCCGAAAATTGGCCATTTTCTATAAAAACGACGGAAAATTATCAGCAGTACAGTACTTGAGAGGTAGTAATCAAACATAATTTATACGTGTACTCATGTTTGCTTTACGAGCTAAAGTTCCTAGGTGGCTAGCGATAAAACTTTTGCTTTTACCGTGTTATTAGCACTATCATATATCCAACTTTACACTTAACGATTGAAGGCAAAATAGCTTCATAATTTAATGGGTTTCACTAAAAAACATAGGTATAAGACTAGAGATGGGTAATAAAGGTGGTATACCTTGTAAGTTGTGTTATCCCTGTACGAAAATAGTACATTATTGCCTAGGCAGTGAAGCAGGCAATTGCGGGCCGAGCATTGGTTTAAACGGACGAGCTTGCGAGTCCGTTTAAAAATACGAGGCCCGCAATTGCCGTTCCTGCCGAGGCATATATAGTGCTTTTCTCAAAAATTGCAAGATACAAATCGCATATAAACAGAAACTTCATATGAAATAACATTACTCTTTACCGCCTTTATGTTTATAACAAAGAGAAACGCAAGCTTTTTTAGAAAAAAAAACTCAAGCTGTTCCAGACACAGATAAAAAAGTTACGTTTCGAATAAAATATGGATGTATAAGACTTGTGCCCTCATTTTATTGTGCCCGTTTTCACTTTTTAAAAAGTTACAAACTAGATAACAATGAAATTTGTATGCAACATTGCGGGCTTGTGTAGCGAGCACGCAATGTAATTTTTTTTTAATTTGGGAACTGTCTGTAAACTATGTACTTCGCGTCTCAGTATGGAGTTAGTAATGTCAACTTTTCCGGTCATTTTTGAGAAAAGTAATTTACCTACCTACTTTTCATATTCAGCTTCCATTCAATTGTAACTAATAGCATAAGAATAAATAATAACTACACGTAGAAGCGAATCTTCTTTACCTAGGCCCCAAATGCCGCGATTTAGATGCCTACTTCCCCCTTCACCCCGCTACGCCCCTCTGTCTTCCGCGCCCAAAGTGAGGGCTGTCACTTGCGAAATATTTTAATTGTCTTATGGATGTGTTACACAAGTTTAGGCGCGTAATGCTTTTTATGTTTTTCTTCAACGTGTAAACATTGTCGCAAAATGTTTTTTTTAGATTTAAGTTAAATTAAATAATCATACTTTTTGATGATATTCAGATTATCTCCAGAAAATTACATGGCTTATGTGGCTATTAATCATCTGTACACAATAACGAGTCTATAAACTATTTTTTTTAAATAATAATTATGCTCAATAATTTTATTGAGTTGCAAAAGCTTTATTACAAAATACTATTCTTATCTATTAATTCGTTTTAAATCGCGACAAGCACGGTGAAACAAATAGAACGACCGCGCCGCATGGCCTAAAGCCCATAACAAACGGAGCTTATAACATATATTAATATACCGGCATAATATGACATTATAGCAAAGAACCACACAATACCAAGGTATGAAAATATATATCTATCCTATTCATTATAATGGCGAGGGATCAGCAAGGTCTCAGTATTAAGGTATCTTAAGATTATCATCATCATAATCATGTCAGCCGAAAAGGCTTCCCCCAAGGCTCTCCAGTCAGACCGGTCTTGTGCTTTTGGCGTCCACCGCGTTCCCGCGATCCTTACTGTAGGGTATGCAAGTACAAATATGTGGGTAGATTACACATTTCTATTAATAAACCAGTCAGCTATTAACCTGCCCTTTCATTGACACTGCACTTACAAGGGCGTCACTCCATCTTCTTGGAGGCCTACCTACAGCTCATCTCCCGGTCCGCGGACGCCACTTAAGAACCTTCTGACCCCATCAGCCATCAGTCCTGCGAGCGATGTGCCCCGCCCACTGCCACTTAAGTTCAGCTATTCTTCGGGCTATGTCGGTAACCTTAGTTCTACTGCGGATATCATTTCTGATTCTATCACGCAGAAAAACCCCGAGCATAGCCCTCTCCATAGCCCTCTTAGTGACTTTTAGCTTCCTTATGAGGCCCATTGTTAGCGCCCACGTCTCAGATCCGTAAGTCATCACTGGCAACACACAATGGTCAAAGACTTTTGACTTCAAACACTGCGGTAATTTGGACGAAAAGGTGCTGCGAAGCTTCCCGATTGCTGCCCAGCCGAGTCGGATTCGACCCTTAAGGAACAGTCAGAGATAAGTGCTGATCAAAGTCCACCCAAAGTAAAATATAGTAATATAATGTCAATACCTAATCAATCTTTACAGTGATGATTTGTCTCCTAAAATGCGTGCTTGGGTCAAACGCACACAAAAAACAAAAGTTGTCTCTCCTGTGGTCAATAGTTAAAGGCTTGTGTGCATATAAGATATGTTTTTATCTGATCGGGCCAAAGTAGACCTGACGCCGTATATGCGGATATGGGTTCAGCTAGAAAATTAGGCCTTAAACACGTTAACTTCGGGTATGTCCACAGGAAAGACGCGAACCTAACTCTGCGTATGACCCGCTTATATTTTTTTCTGCCGAACAGGTTGCCAATGCAAAGAAGAATAAGACCTTCAGTTTCGAAGTCAAAGTGTTCACTTCTATAATTTAAAGGTACTTTATTCTGTTTGTCCGCGTGGACATTATTATTGGTGATATGGTTACCAAAGTGAAACATTTATAAAAAGCTTTTATAATCATCACAGGTCAATATCGAGACAAAAATAGTTTGGAGTTCAATCATCAAGATCAATTTATAACCTAATACAGCTCACTGATACATATTGGTTGCGTGTAGAAATCACGTCGGGGTCACCACTTTAGAGAGTATTTGTAATACCTCTAATTAATGTCTATGGAAATAAATATGAAATCCAAAGTGAATACTAATTATTTATTACTTAGTAGCGAACACTACATTTCTGTCCTACGGGTACGGAACTACTGGCGTCCTGTAGTCGTGGCTTATATTAGCAGCGTAAGCTGTAATATAAACCCGTATACATATGTCGCTACACATACATACATACATACATACTAGGGCATGCGGTACCGGTACCATTCCCGAAACCGGGACTAAGATTTCCGGTACTAAGTCAGAACCGGGAATTCCCGGGATTTCGGTACTTTTCGGTATTTGTATATTTTTTTTGTTTAATGGTTATTTTTTTAAATAAGACACCAGTTAAGTGATAATTATTAATTATTCAATCCAGAACACGAGTTTACCAAATCAGAACAGCTATCTTTCTGACTATCTGACTACCTGTCGGTCGGTCCGACCGGTTGGCCTTGGATTGGGTCGGGTGGGGCGACTGGGGCGGGCCGAGCGATGCCGATCTCATATCGCATCCGAATAAAACCGAGCTTGTGCGAATCGGCCGGGGGAAAGCGTCACCAGGCCACCACGTAGTTTTGAAAAGAAAAAATGACAATTAGTCTAGTCACAAACTCAGTACCGAAGGAACCGAAGAACCGGGATTTTTTTTCGCCAGTACCGGTACCAGTTGAAATGATAATTCCCGGGATTTCCCGGTCCTTTTAGTACTGGGAATTCCCGGGAGCATGCCCTAATACATACCTACACGCCTGTAATTCCAGAGTGGGGTAGGCAGATCTACAGAATTACCTACAACTTTTAAAATTGTTCATAATTCAGTAACCACATTTTACTCAAACAATTCATGAAAAAGACAACTGTCTTCAAAATCTCACAAAAAGCATTTAATAATGACTGGTCTTTAATAGCCTAGCTACCAAGGCAAAAGTCTTTTGGTAGGTATCTTTATCTAATATTATGGGAATTCAATTTAATTGTTCATCACCCTATACGAAACGCTGCTATCCAAGACGAAGGGACGTTAATCGTTAAGGAGTTCTCTTGGTATTTCATTAGCAGTTCATTTTACCGCGTGCATTTTTATGAACAAAAGTTCTATAGGCTAAAAAGCGCCACCGCTAGAAAAGCTTCTTACCGATAATAAAGAAGTATAATATAACTAACATAATACGGCTAAAGGCTATATAGCCCATAAATTATATTTATTAGCCATCCCTAATTAATAATTTAACCGGGTAGGGTATCTAGAGTGCAATAAAGACCGTCATTACAAACTAATGATACCTTTATTTGGAAAATTAAGGAATTGTTATTGTTGTCACTAGTTATTAAAATAATGCAATCTATTTGCGGTAGCCATTTTAATATCAGAAGGACCAAATTAAAATAACGGCTTACTTGTTAGCAAGAAGGTATCGTTACCTACACTCAACAATTGACAGGAATAGCATAGGCGTTGTATGCCGTGTTAAATTGAATAAGAATTTCCTTCATTCAAAGTTGCTCTACATAAGAAAATCCAATAAGCTGAAGCATAAAAGGTTTAAGATAGTGGCGTTACTGTGAACCCTTCATAAGATCCTGTTGGTGTGTAATGAAATAGAGCTTATCTCCCTACTATAAAGTCGCAACTGCACTGACTGTTCATTGAAAATAGAAAAAGTTGTTTAAATTTAAACATAATATCCTTTTGTTTCATATTATTTGGTTATTTTCAGCCAGCAACTCTATTGTCAACGGCACAATATTTGCAACCGCATTTTATTTTCATAACCGGAATAACGCTTCCCATTTCCCGGGATAAAAGGTATGTTTAAAATGTATCATTAAGTACCTTCCAGGAAGTACGTTGCCTCAATCATGCTAAAAATATCCTTGGCAAGACATATATTTATAACGCTATGTGAATGTTTCAATTTTCGCTAGGACTTTGAGTACCTACACGAAATTGACAACCGAGCGATATATCTCAAGATGTAGAGGATTCTTTAGTGAAATTGCTACAGTCTTTAATAAATATACTATCAATAATCTACCAACAATCGCATAGTAAACAAACACGGTATTAAGCTTAAAATAATGCGTACTTTTTGCTCATTTGTCCTGTATTTGCGGAACAATCAGGTACGAGGTGACTCGGCAGTAGCCGCGACCACAACGAGCCGAGTCGGCCAACCGTACAGTGCCGTAAAATGGTGTTATTCTCTTTGCATCAGTAGCAAGTCCGTTCTATCGAACTGCAAAACTTCACCCTTTTCACGCTACGTTTCCTACCCCTCTTACCTGTGGACAAACGCCCTGGGCTGCGCAGAACCAATGTCGTAGACACGAAATGTAGCCCAAAACTAACGCGTTTAGGTGTCAACTGAAGCCAGTTCGACCGAGTGAACCCGCCTTTAGGTGTGTCAGAGAATAACGCCTCTGCACCGACCGCCAATATTTTGCGATGCCGTAATTAAGGCTTCACTTTTTTATTATTTAAACAGTATACTCGTATATCTAGTTTGGTCTATTAATTTAAACAGTGTCTGTTTAAATTATCTGCGCGTGTCGCAAGATAAAAATCATCGCATGGGTGATTCTAAAAATCACACCCTGTCAATGTCCATTACACTTGACTTTATTATTGACCTATAGATACATTTAGTGTTTAAAAAATTAAACAAAAATAATTCATTGCAAAATTGCATGCTAACATCAAATGCTGTCAAGCTTGTATTACTCAAATTCTGCTGCTTGTGATGGTTGCCACTGGAGAATATTGTATTTCCACCTGTTACCATAACAAGTTGCTTTTTGACAAGTTATATTCATTTCGTATGAAATCTCAATTATAAAAAAATAACATTTATATGATTGCATAATTTGCACACGTTAATAAAACCGATAAAATAAAATATAATCAAATTCCAATATAAATCATAAATTCACACATGAGTGTTTTGTTTTCACCTAGCTTCTGCCAAGCAATTAAAATATTAATACTCCTTTGTCTATTTATTTTATATCGGTAAGTATTTCGTAAATCTTGTTTCTCGTTGGCAATTTTAATTTCCTCATTCATTTTAAACTAATATTATTTCTGTTAACTATTAGTGGAAGTGCCACTATGGCTTAGTTAGTGAATGCCCTGTGCATAGTTACAAAATTAACGATTTATTTAAGTACGCTGGGCTGGCGTCTATAATATATTATAATTAAAAATAACTCACCAATAAATCGGCTAGCGCTTTTCGCCATAGTTTCATTAACCTGGCAGCATACGGCGATAGAGACAAAACTTAAAAACAATCCATGGCAAGTTTTGTTGATCATCGCTCTTCGCTTGTCTAAAATTTAGCGGCAAAATTCTAACCGGCCAGCATTTTCCCGCGCATTCGAAATCACTGTCGCACACATTTACGTCATTCGGATTCCGATTTGAAATGAGAAGAAGGAAGTCACTTTTAGTGGACCGTGTCGATTCTGGCCTCGCGTTGAGTGCTCTCGACTCAACACATGAGGGCTGACTGAAGCGGCCGCTGGAAGCCTACCTACCTAACTAAACCGGGAGAGAAATGGACCGACTGCGCAGTAAGTACAGACTTAGAGCTGAATTTATGACACGATTTTTTTTACAACGTGGATACAGGAATTTTGTCTGTTGCCAGGTTTATTCAACCAGGTTGAAATACTTTAAAATGAAATTTGAATATTTGGAATTGTACGTTTTGTTAGCTTGGAGGCAGGGAATATAGGAAACGGTTCCTTTGAATGTGAAACAAAGAAGAAACAATATTTTCCTAGTATTTTATGAAATGGCATTTTTTGCAGCAACAGGCTGAATGAAATAATGAGCGGGTAAAATGGAATGATGTACCTTTAAATATTAATATTGTAATATCATTGTATCGCACATTTTGCAGATACTTTAGCACAAAGTTACATACATACATAAACTCACGCCTTCATTCCCAGAGTGGGGCAGGCAGAGCTACAGAATTACCAACCAACCACTCTAAAAATTTGTTGATAATTCTGTAACCACATTTTGCACAATTAGGCTAAGATGTTTACCAGTGTATTAGTGACAAGTTGCAAGCCCATCGCCTAACAGTACTGCAAGCCTTTATTCCCTTAGTCGCCTCTTACGACATCCACGGGAAGACATGGAGTGGTACTATTCTAACCCGGCTACCACACGGGACCACAAGCCGGGACCACGGCAAGCACAAAGTTGGTTTGGTTAATTCTAACAAACTTGTAAACATGTAAAACACGAATGAATGTAATCCTACTATTATAAATGCGAAAGTTTGTATGTGTGTGTGTGTGTTAGTTTATTACTTCTTTATGCTGCAACGGCTGGACGGATTTGGATGAAATTAAGAACGGAGATACCCCGAGGGTATTACGGTAATCGAAATCTACGCGGACGAAGTCGCGGGCAGACCCTAGTTAAGTACAATTACGCTTAAAATAAAGTCGTACTACATTAAAATTTCAATGTTGACTATGAATTTCTTCGACGCTCTTGCGAGAAATGAAAACACGTTATTTTCCTTTCCCAGTGCACCCTGAACAACACGTTTCATTTCGCGAACGCGTCGGAAATGACATCAGTTGAGAAGTTTTGCAAAAGTTCAAAGCAATATGACTTCATCGCCTTAAATGTATGCAGCAAAACCGTTTGAACTTTTCTATCATACTGTCAATGCTTGCTCTGAATTTTACGTAATAGTTTTAGAGGCAAAGAGAAGTGGCAGTTCTAATATGCTATATCCACGGTTTTCAATCAATCGATGCTGTACTGTCTTATTAAGGGAAATGAGGTATCCCCGTGGGTGGAATATATACTTGCATAGTTGATAGGATTATATCTTGAAGGCAAAACTAAACATTAAACACCAAGGGACAATGTCACACGAATTGGACTAGACCCAAATTAAGCTCTAGGGTTGTACTATGCGTACTAGACAAAGATAAAAATACTTACATAACAAAAAAACAAGTACAAATCCAAGATTCAGAAACAAATTCTCGCGCTCATCACAAATATTTGCCTATACCGGGAATCGAACCTGGGTCAGCTAGCTTCGTGGGCAGGGTCACTAAAAACTAGGATAACGTCGTCAGAAAAAAAAAAAGAATAATAATAAAAAAATACTATCATAGGAAACGCCCGATAATTTATAAATCTTAACATTTTTAAACACAATTCGTTTTGCACGGCGAACCAACACAACTGTTGGTTTGGATCCAAGTCCCCCTCCGCGTTGTCCCATAATTTCCCTGCACCCACCTGCAGAGCGAATTTCCTGTTCTCATGATTGATTCACGAGGTCGGTTTAGTAGGAGTTTAGCGACATGATTGAGTGCGCGGACAAAGTCACGATGGGTTGCTAGTGAAATATTACATTTCGGTGTACCGATTGGTCGAAAAAAGAATCGTAGGGTTAGTTGTGTTGTGTACCTATGCGTCAGAACTCATGGGTTGTTTATAACGATATGGATTTATAGATTTGAGGTTATCTTCAAATTAGAGCAAAATTAAGTGGCGAGTAAGGCAATAAACTTCAGTTATATACCTTCCTTTTTGTGTCTACCGCTACTTGCACTATTGTTGCACGGCCCGCTCCATAAGGCCGTGCAGGTGCGAAAGAGATAGCATGATTCCGATGATTAATTTATGACCCGACCCGCCATTTAATTTTGCGGATAGTAAGTATAGGTTGGTAGTGACCCTGCCTAGCAAGTTAGCGGTTTTGGTTTCAAATCCCGGTAGGAGAGATATTTTTGTGATGAGCACGAGTAGGTACCTATTTGCTCCTGCGCTATGGAGGTTGTCTATGTATTTCAGTATTTAATTCTCTATATAAATCTGTTTATCGTTGTCTAGTACCCATAGTTCAAGCAAGTTAGTTTGGAACTAGGTCAATTTGTGTGACATTGTCCCCTGATTGGTATTTATTTATTTAAATAAAAGTACCAACCTACCAACCTTAACTATTAGTTGAACCACATATGTAAACCCGATGACAATGCAATATTATGGTGTCGAAGAGCTGATCTGATGATGAAGTCAGAAGGTGGATGTGAGTACGTTGGTTGCACTTAGGAATTTTATGTTTTAATATGCAAAACTGTTTAAATAGGTATGTGAACATTGTGAACACAATAGGTAATAGATATTATGGGCACAGAGCCACAGATCCTTCTTAATAGTGTGTCTATTACGTATCTAAATTCTTGCAACAAAGGAAATAGTAAAATTGGTATAGATTACACTTTCTAAGATTGCTTCAAAGAGAATTCCGATATCGAAGGTCAGACAAAGACGCAAATTGAGTTAACAAGGGTCTGGGATTCAGACAATGTACAACTACTATAAAGCTTCCCTTTATATTTTTCATGCTCCGAATCATGTCTACGCATAAATTAAATGAGCATACAATTGATTTGCCGAAAACTATCGTTGCAAAGATATGTTTTGTTACATTATTTGACTGAATTACCGACGAATGTCAAAAACGATGCTAGCAGTTTTTGATAAGGTCACAATTCTAACCTAACCGAACCTACTTTTCTGGTAGCAGTAAATATGTCGAGTAAGTTTCGGTCAATCGATAAACCTACCCTACTTTTCTGGTATCATTTTTTGTTATGGTCGCACAAAATTATGCGTAAAAATAATCGGTCATATTAAGTAATAGAATGCGAAATTTATTTCGGACTAACTCATTTTCGGGATGTTTAAAATTATGCAAAATAAGGTTTCTGCCACATTACCATTCGGCGAAAACCGATTATGCCAAGTCTATTATGCTGAAACAGGTTCGGACAATAAATGTTATGCCAAATAGATGGAACCCGTGTCGCTTGATACGCACGGAACCAAACGTGGCGACGCGGGGTGTCGGTCTGGTCGCATAACAACTTATTTTCATAATTTCGATTGTTATAACACATTACGCATAAAGTTGATGCTCATTTTTTTTGGCATATATTGTACTATGGCATAATTGTTCCCTGTCATAATTTTACCAAGTCATAATTGGTTTCACCATAATGTAGAATGTCATACATTTATTTAGACATAATATTAACGAGGGGTCACGGGCTATTTGTATTAAGCGACATTTTTGGAACTTTACAGGAGAGCATATCAAAGTTTCATTTTTCGAAAAAAAAAACATAACAAAAAAGGTATCAATATTTTTACAAAAAAGTGGCCTAGGTTATTTTCCTAATCTAAATACGCGCAATTTAGCCTAGTTGTCATTTTTTTAAAGTTGTTTTTACCAAAAATAAAGGTTGCTTGATACAAAATGACCTCAAATCACTTTTATTTAGAAACAGGCTAATTGATTGAAGCGCCATAAACTGAACATTTTAGGTTCAGGAAAAAGGATTTAAGCGATACTAGGGTGTTGTGCTTGTGTAAAGCTAAATGTATTAACAACCATCGCGATATTAAAATAGAATCAGGATAGTCCGCTTAAGCACCTGAAATATAATAAAGTAGATGCACTAAAAGTAAACTGTTTGAAGTGACAGTAAAACTGTGTGTATAATAAAGATTGGCGGCTAGAACAAAATTATTTTGCAAGATTATAAAATCATTTGTCATTTTTTTAAAGTTGTTTTTACCAAAAATAAAGGTTGCTTGATACAAAATGACCTCGAATCACTTTTATTTAGAAACAGGCTAAATGTTTGAAGCGACATCAAGGATGGATTTCAGGTGCAGGCTTAATGTTTGAAGCGACATCAAGGACGGATTTCAGGATGCAGGCATAACGATTTAAACGCCCTATAATACGTAGTGTATGTCAGGAAAAACCACTTAAGTCAAAATCACGAAATATCTTGTCGGTATGAAGTCCATCTTTTCTATAAATGAATAAAATTTGTGTCGCATCAATCACATCAGACTCAAACTAGACCTTAATTTACTCATGTTTCAAGCGACAAAAAAGTGCTCAGATCGCCACGAAACCGGGCTCAAACGACGCAGAAAAATCGGGCGATTCCAAATATGTATATAACTCAATATCGGCCAGAATGTCGCTTAATACAAATAGCCCGTGAACCCTCGTTAATATAATATAAAGTTAGTGGCAAAACCGACTCGGATCACGGATAGGTTAGGGTTGTTTTTTTTTAAAAAGAGCGGAAAAGCTTTATGACCATTATAAAGTGTGGTTAAATAATTTTATGCGCGTCAAATTTATGCGCGTTACACAATTATGTTCTTAAAGATTATGATTAAAAAGTTATGCGCATAAATGTATTACTATTAACAGTTATGCGTAATGGTGAGTATGACTAATAAAAAATATGACTTCAAACTTTATGCTACCCGACCCCTACCCGGCGACGCGACGGCGCGGCCCTGACTAAACCGGCTTGACGGTACGCTTGTTAAGTTTGATTGTGGTGGCTCACCACGCGTACGGTCAAGCCACGCACTTATGCAAGCCGCACGACATATCTTTGTTTGAAGATGAACTACTGTTTTACTGTGCCTTGGTCTACTGACATTCAACCGTAAACAGGCACCGTGGCGTGTGTGTGTCGATTTGCTCCTGAATCATTGATGTCTTGGCTTTACTACAACACTCAAAGATCGTAACCCCCAAGTAAATTAGTTATATACGCGTACCTCAGAATTTATAGCCCTCGGTTGCGTTTATTTAAAATCAATTGGCAGTCTACGTCAATTTTGATCAACTTCAGATCACTGGTAGCACGGACGGTTCAAAATATTTCAATATTTCCTAAATATAATAAGCAATTATGGTAGCATATTGTATTATTAATTATTAATTACGGCATGTAAAATACCTACGCAAAAAAAGGTTTTATAGAACAACTAACTACAAGTGCAAATTGTGGTTACAGAGTTATCAACAAGTTTTTAGAGTTGTTGGTAATTCTGTAGCTCTGCCTACCCCACTCTGGGAATGAAGGCGTGAAGGTATGTATGTATGTACCTACGAGGGGCGTTCAATAAATTCTCGGTATTGGTATCTTGCAAACCTTTTTAGTAAACTTCTTAATACTGGCCGCTAAGAGTCATTCATCGACAGTAAAAAAAAGTAAATTTGAAGCCCACACGTTCTTTTGTTTTTCTGCTACTGCTGAACAAACGTGACCACCATGAGCGATTTTACAATGATAATTAAATTGGAGCATCGAGCCGTGATAAAATTCTTGACTAAACAGGGAAAATATCAAAAGTGTATTAAAGAAAGAATGGATTTAGTTTACCGCGAGTCCGCTCCTTCATTATCTACTGTCCAAAAGTGGTCAAATGAATTTAAGCGTGGGAGGGAGAGCATAGAAGATGACCCTAGACCTGGTCGGCCTGTTGAGGCTACTTCACCAGAAAACATTCAAAAAGTGGAGAAAATTATACTGGAAGATATGGTCGAGCGAAAGTTAGGTCTATAGCACAAAAAACCAATATTTCTATTGGTACAATACATTAAATTATCCACGATCATCTGAACATGTCCAAAGTTAGTGCAAGATGGGTACCACGAATGTTGACACCGTTTCAGAAGCATACGCGTGTTGCTTGTTGTTCCGACTTCATTGAGCTGTGTGGTGAAAACCCTGATGGTTTGCTCCAAAAAAAAGTTACCGGAGATGAAACTTGGGTTCATCATTATGACCCTGAGAGCAAACAAGAGTCAATGCAGTGGCACGTTAAAGGAACACCTCATCCCAAGAAATTCAAAGTCGTCCCTTCAGCTGGCAAGATCATGGCGACAATATTCTGGGATTGTGAAGGGATATTATAAATAGATTATAAAGAAAAGGGTTTAAATATTACAGGAGAGTACTACGCTAACATTTTACGCCAATTACGGGAAGCAAACAAAGAGAAGAGGAGGGGAAAATTGACCAGAGGAGTACTGCTTCTTCATGATAACGCCCCTGTGCATACTGCTCATGTTGCCAAGGCTGCTGTTCTTGAATCTGGGTTCGAAACAATTACTCACCCGCCGTACAGTCCAGACTTGGCCCCCAGCGACTACTTTTTGTTTCCCAACCCTAAAAAGGATCTTCGTGGACCTCGATTTTCTAATGATGAAGCGTTGAAGGCAGCGGTGGTGGAGCATTTTGACACCAAAGACAAAAAATATTTTTATGAAGGGTTAAAAAAACTAATTGACAGATCTTGTAAGTGTATAAGCATAGGGGGGGAATATATAGAAAAATAAAAATAAAACACTAATCGTATGCTTTTGTTTTCCTTCTCATACCGAGAATTTATTGAACGCCCCTCGTACAAGCTGTTTTGTCATCTAAACTAAATTTGCGATTTCATCGAGTCGCCAACGATTTTTCTTACCTAACGCGTAATTTCCAATATTCGATCTATCTCGTACCTATAGTATCTGAGATGAAAATTGGAAGATAGAAGATTTTCGTTATATTTCCAGCCTATACATTCAAAAGATTGATTGAATATTAAAACCGGCCAAACTTAATTTGAATGCCTATATTTCTAAAGTTTTTAAAGTTGTAAGTAATTCTGTAGCTCTGCCTACCGCACTCTGGGATTACAGGCGTGAAGGTATGTATGTATGTATGTATGTATTTCTAAAGAAAGATGTCTTTTTTGGCAAGGCAAAAGAGCACAACGAGTCCTATAGACTTGCCAGGTTTGACTTTAAGACATACACCAATTACTAACGGGAAGAAAGAATTTCCTTAAAATAACTTCGCTAACACGAATTACGCACTTTCTTCACTAAGTGTATTCCTATCTGGGAGTTTCTGCCTGTAGAGTAGTGATACAGACAGGACAATTGAATTACGTCACACATTGCTTATTCAGTTGATGACGTATATTTGCCGTGGAAGCTGGAATGACCATCGTAATAAGTGAGATGTTTAAAATTTCACAGTCACCGTCGTTAAAAAAAAATGACGTAGTAGCGGGGACAAATAACGTATCTTTATTCATTTTAAGAAAATACTTGATGGATATTTGCGAAGAGAAAATGTTTTTACATTAAGATGTAAGTTTAGTAGAGGGCTTTTAATCCACATCGTATTAGTTGACGTCATGACAGTTCGAATTAATTTGAGAATAGAGCTATAACAACGACATTATACTAACGAAAGATGGGCTAACTAAATTAGAATAAACCTCCTGACACTGAATCCTAAAAGTGCACGCTTTTGGTTTCGTTTTTAATACTTACTAATATTAATAAATATCTTGCAGTCTGCCAGACTGCAGCATAAGGTTGAGACATCGACAATTTGTATGGCCTTTAAAACTCCACTAGCGCGATTTCTAACGCTCAAACAGTGGATTAATCTACTCTAACACATTTTGTTATAAGATTGATTGTTATTGCAAGCTGCAAAACTTAACAAATTGATGTTATGTCGTTGCCTGTTCTTATTTCTTTTCTCGAGTGTACCCGTAATTGCAAATATATGTTGTTTTTTAAAATATTTTATCTACTTAATTACCACGTCAGCCCTATAGAAAATAATGTTCAATAATCAAAATAAAGAATTAGTGACATAGCAGACTTAGAGTTCACTGATGGAGGCGCGGCAATACAATTCAATACAAAAAAAATACTCTTCATTAAACACCAAAAAAACAAAACACGGAACAGCATATTTTAACTATACCTAGCTATTACCACGGTCTTACCGCTAAATAGCGATCTCCTTCAGACAACCTTCCTACTGAGTTCCTTAAGAGATGTAACACAATATTATTACGAGAGTTCGCCCTACGGATCATTTAAACCGATAATGTCGAAAAGGTGCTACAAATTCAGTTGCCGGGGACCACTTGAAATACCGAAAAACGTTTCATCGAATACATTTGACTGAAAGCTTTTTTATGCAAATTTCTAGTGTTTTGGTTAGACTGCCTGCTGTGTACCTATGACTAAATTTACTGTTTCGTGTTTTGTGTTATATCTGTATTGTATCGTTAGGTTAGGTTAGGAATCACTGGTGGTAGTAGTAGAATGACTCGGTTGCAATTACCGACTCGGAAAATGATCACAACGCTTGTAGCTTACAACTCAAAATGTCTAAGTCACTAAATGACCACTTCTTTTCCGTTATTAGGTAGATTATGTTCCTTACGTAACTTCAAATGCCTGAAGGGCAAGTTGCCCAAGAATATGATATGCCATAGGAATTCCGCCGTGCGGGGTTTCGTGGACTGCTAGTAACACAGACATAAAATCTAACCCAATACTTAATCCCCATAGGCCCATATCCACTTGCGGTCTCCTCGGTCTCATGTAAAATGTTTAAAAGCAATTCCATGCGAATAAAACGCTCTTACTGTGGGAAATGCCTGTCGATAAAACTTATTAAAACTCAACAAATTGAACCAATCTGTGAAATTTGGAACAGTGTAACAAGGGTAAACCAAAAGTTACCAAATATTACCACAGTAAACTACACCAAAATGTCAAGGGGCGTGACATACAAGTTTGGCACAAATGAGTTATGTATGACACGGCTTTGGTTCATAATTTTGTTTAGCGTTCTCACAAAGAGGAAGTCCCTCGGAAAGTTTAGTTAGCAACGCTTCGAGCTACAATCAGCGGTTTGGCTTCGTACCGAAAAACTTGGCAACGTTAAGTTAAAAAGATTTGTTACCAAAAAGAAAGTGCGTATAAACGCTGAATTATATTTACAAAATGATATTACAAGAACATTTATTTAGTACCTTCACGCCTGTAATCCCAGAGTGGGGTAGGCAGAGCTACAGAATTACCCACAACTTTAATAATTTGTTGATAATTCTGTAACGACATTTTGCACAAATAGGCTAAGAACAACCCTTCTTATCTCAAATTGCGCTCAAAGAATAAGTAATAGGATATTAAAAGATGCCAAAAAACTCTACACTAGCATATAATTAAAACTCGTTTTGTTAACGTAGTATAAACGAGAAAAACTTAAATACGTCAACATTTTCCAACATAAGGGTCAAATTATTAATAAGCTTGGGACTATTTTAAAAGACTGTTGTCTTTCTAAATCCAAAAATTCGTATACACCCAACCTCTCCTTTAATATCGTTCGGCTGGCTACAGTATTTATACTAGCACTCGCCAACTGACATAGGTACTGTCACATGCTGTCATATTTACCTCATATATATATTTCATAGAAAAATGAATACGGCCGATAACCATTATGAAACTGATAGAACCTGTAAGCAAAGTACTGAAATAGTTCCTAGCTATTTAATATTTTAAGCTATTTCCGATTTCTGCCCAATGTCCTCTTTGAAGGACATTTTAGTTTGGATAATTTAAATTACCGGGCAGAACGTACTTAATCTATTTGTTCTTAATAAATGACATTCGGCAGGATGAGGATATAACGATAACTCACTGATCCCAATGATCAAAAACCTAATTTCACCCTAAACGAACGCAAAATATATGACAAGATGGTACACTTTTTATGAATTCTTACATTACGAAATATGTTCCTTCTCGAGACATAACTCTTCGAGTAAATTGGAGCAAATGTTATCGAAAAATCTGCTGTGTAAAATGAGTCGTTGTGATTCATAAGCATTCATATGTTCACGTATAATAGTGTAAGAATGGCGTTATCAAAAACGGCTCGTAAATAAACGAATACCGAATACCGCAGTTATTCCGGCTTTGTTTTAATAAAAACTACCTCCAACCCGCTATTTCGTTCGCGTAGTAATTGTGTACAGACATTCTCTGGGGAGCTGTCCAATATTTCAGATTGAAAAGCATAGGTACGTCAGTCTACAGTAGTCAACCTCCCAATGCGCAAATACGTCGGTAAAAATTATTTTACGTAATCATAACTCTATTTAGGATGGTTTATGGTTTAGATTCAAAGGAATCCATTCTAAATGAGACTCCAAATGTGTTTAAGGGATATAAATCTTTATAAATTACAAAGGCATACGACCGTAAAAACGGGAGAAAGGCGCTTTGCACGCAACCGCAAAAGAACACGGATGTGTAAGCACTAACCCTTTGTAACGAAAGAAGGAATATGTCGGGCATTGAGCAAGTTTTTTAACACACATTTAAAGCGTTTGTTAAGAGACAAAAACATATTATGAAGTGAAATGAAGTTTAATAGTCAAGAAGGAAGGAAGGAAATCATTTGGTGCGGCGAGTAATTTTATCATATTTGACGCCAAAGAAATCCGTTGGAATGTATGGAATTAAATGAGCGGACGCACAACATCTCAAGTTGATCATACACAGGTTCTAGAATTTCAGCAATCGTTGACGTTTACATAATGCAAAGTGCATTGCATTCAGCCACTCTATTTTCCGAGTTCTATTACTCTAATGTGTGTGTGTAACACTTTGACAATTATTCGCGTCGGTAATGAGCAGCGGATGGCAGAAAATGTGCATAGAAATAGCCTCATCGCCGCGGCGGCCGGCGTGGCATGCTTCATCTAGCTCCACTGGACATTTCTTTGTCGCCGCATATGCCACTGTTGATGCCGCTTCTATAAACAGTCATGGTAAGCGGTTTTTTTTTAACTCGAGCACTAAAAAGTTTATTTCGATACGGTAGAACTAGAACGGTACCTAAAACAATATTTTAGAGATATGAGTTGGTTGTTTTTTTTTTCATTTTGTTCTCATCATACAAATCACGCTACGTAAACTTGGCTGTGACAAGGACCCTTCCGTTACCTTGTTAGTTACGAGTAAAAATATCGAAAACCTTTTCTTCAGCTCTCATGACAAAAGCCGGGGGGAGCAAACAGGTTCAATCAGGTCGATAAAAGATGCTACGTCATTGTCGTCCGTGTGACGCGAAAAATAATGTATGGTTCTGCAGGTTAGGAGATTGTACAAAGTTATAAATTTATTAAAGATCATGCGCGAGTAGATAAAAAACGATAATTACTAATAGAAATATGTTGTACAATACTGCAAACGGCACAACTTACCGACTGCTCTGCTTTGTAGCCGCCGGTCTGTTCAAACTCCTGTGGCCGTATTATGAAGTGTCAAAACGTTCCAAATGCTAAGTTGTGCAAGGGATAGCGCTATAACAGTTACATTATCTCCGTCCCGCTTACTGTCTGCAACTTAGCAAGTTTTGACACCTTATAATCTGGCGTCTGAACTGTATTCCTTGTTTATCAGTAGGTATTAATCAATTCCAGTAACCTTGTTTAGTGCCAATTTCACCAAACGATGTTAACCAATTAACAGACGATAAGAGCGTTAACAGCTGTCAAAATGTATGAACTAACAGTAAATTTAACATCGTTTGGTGAAATTGGTACTTAATCTGTTACTCGCTAACACTTTACGCAAGTAATTAATTATAAATGCAGCTCTAATTAAAAAAATATACAGGATGTTTTAAAAAGGCTCGAAATGATTTGTGAAATTAATTTGGAAAAGGCAACAGGCGCACAGAAAAAATGCATTCTCAAGACTATTTTAAGACTGCAATCCTAAACCGCAAATGCGTTGCCAACACTGAGGAGAGGGCTAAGATGAAATGCATTTAAGCCAGTTATTATACAGGAATACAACAATGCGAACACTGATGCTTGGCGGTAGTTCAAAGGAAGAGATCCGAACGGACCCTGCACAGTTACCACCACCACGAAATGCTGTTTCGCGGACTTTGGTGTGCATTGCGGCCTGTGTTTCGAATTTGACTTGCGCATTCCCGAGCGCTTCGATGTACATAATACTATTTTAAGTTCAAAGTTCAAATGTACAAGACGTGAAACGCTGCCGTAATACCAAAGCTAACTGTAATGTACAGTCAACCACGAAATGCTGTTTCGCGGACTTTGGTGTGCATTGCGGCCTGTGTTTCGAATTTGACTTGCGCATTCCCGAGCGCTTCGATGTACATAATACTATTTTAAGTTCAAAGTTCAAATGTACAAGACGTGAAACGCTGCCGTAATACCAAAGCTAACTGTAATGTACAGTCAGCTGCAGAGAAAAGGATACCCCGCCCCCCCCCCCCCCCCCTCCTGGTAAGGATTGCTTTTTTTTCGAAAACCTGTGGTTAGATTTAAATGATTTTGAGTTTATGTGTAGACAATAGTAAAATCTTCAATTCAACGAAAAATCATATTAAATTTAACCGCAGGTTTTTGACAAAAAACGATCATTACCGATCAGACTGTACATAGTAGTCGAAGCATTCTACACTCCATGTATAGGTAACCACATTAAATTTGAAATGCTTTATTACTGTAGTTGTTGATCATCTTCTACGCTGTATTTCTTTCTTCATTACTTCTTTCGCGGATGCGAATTACACTCGGTCTCGTTAATAAAAAACAAGGTTACACTTTGTGCTGAAAACAAAGCTCGGAGCCGCCGCGTCACAGCCCGCAGATTATCATGCCGTCCCCGTTTTACAAAATAAAAGACTGACGGTTAATTCTTGCTCCGACACAAATTTCAGGATGGGAGTTGAGGCTAATAAGATTGCCGTGTAATGTTTTTGAGGCATGTCGTTTGTTAAACAAAATACGGTCAAGTGCGAGACGGCCTCACGCATCGAAAGTTCCATACCGATTGGAATTGAATCAGCACTAGCCCATCTCACACTTGACCATTTTTAGTATTGGTAGTTTTTCTTAAGGGTTTGTACTATAGTCGTACCAAATTTAACGCTTCTATGATTTACCGTTTTTACGATTAGTACAGTGGAGTTCATAAATATGTGTACGTAGTGACCATTCTTGTTTGGCTGTATATGGCTCGACGACGCGCTGACCTCGTTAGTAGTGCCGCTGCTGCCTACGAAGCTAGCGGTCCTGGGTTCAAATCCCGGTAATGGCAGATATTTGTGTGATTTCTCTATATAAGTATTTATATTGTTGTATAGTACCCATAGTACAAGCCTAGAGCTTAGTTTGGGACTAGGTCAAGTCGTGAGACATTGTCCCATGATATTTATTTATTTATAAACATATCATTAAATAGACATGGTACTAAAGTGTATACATTTTTATGAACTCGACTGCTACAGAAATTCAAATACGTTGAAAAAACGTTTCTAATATGGGACCTTTGTTATTTCTCCCTCTTTAATTATTTTTATTTGTTAGTAATTTCGATGGAATAGCGTATATTCTGAAAAAAAAAAAACAAACCGCTATCTGTTACAGTTCAAAAGATACAACTGTTTAAATTTCAAGGACGGATGGACAGCGTATCTATACGTGCCTATAGGCATTATAAAAAAGGTCCCGTTGGTCTATTCTTTTGGTACGGAACCCTAAGAACCACACACTGATAAAAAACGGCCGCTTCTAACAAGATTGTGATTGTTGCGCTTAAGCGTCTTGATTCTATACGAGTCTGACAAGAGGTTAAATATATAAACTAAGATATTAGTTAAATCACTAAAGAACCAGCTGTCGCTTGCTACTATCAGCTTTGGTTGATATAACTAACATAATACCTATTGTTAATGAAAATATCTCTTGTTTGGCTCTCATTGCTTTGAGTGCATTAGTGCATATAGGGTAAACTGGGTACGATTGTGCCAGGGTACGGTTGTGACATTGTTTTTTTTTGTTTTGTTTTATTTTAGATGCCTAGAAAACGCGTGCGGAAGACCGAGAGAGGCCTGTCTGATATTAGTAAATATGAAAATGCTTACGAAGAGGTGAAACGCGGTACTTCATTACGGAGAGCTGCGGAAATACATGAAGTTAATCGCATGTCGCTCTTGCAATACCTACGCCTCTGGTCTCACGTAGAGTGCGCAGGTGATAGTCCCCATTATATTTGTCACAACTGTGATGAATCTGACTAGATCTCAGTATGTTGATTGATACAATTATAAATGTTTAACGTTTCTTTGTTGTGTTATAGTTCTGTTAAAATTTTGTAAAACTTTTTCCAGTTAGCTACAGTAATTTTAAGTTAAGTTAACAATTTGACTGATTTTAAAGAAGACTGTTATATGGTACAGTGCTATATTAGTTTTAGGCTCTGGTCTCGCGTAGAGTGCGCAGGTGATAGTCCCCATTACATTTGTCACATGTTGAATCTGACTCAGTATGTTGATTGGTACATTTATAAATGTTTATTTTTTCTTTGTTGTGTTACAGTTTTGTTAAATTTTTGTAGTAGTTAAGCTAACATTTTGACTGATTATAAAGAAGACTGTTATATGTTACAGTGCCTTATTAATTTTAAGAAGAGAAGTGATCACAGATTTTCGCTTTTTTGCCACAAAGTGATTGTTAACTTTGTTTAGAAGAAGATTATGTTGTGTTCAGTTAATTATTTGTAACAATAAAAGTCATTACAAACTATTTGGATGTATTTTGTATGCCTGCCACTACCGACCCCAACCACTGTCACAACCGCCCTTGGGGTGTGGCCGGTTGTGACACTTTCCCTTTTTTTTTTAATTTGATCTTATGCCTAATACAGCGTAGTTAGGGACAATATTTTAACAATTTTAGGTAGATAAATATTCAAATTAAGTATTAAAGTGATTTTTCTCCCAGATAACTGGTAAATTTATAAAATTATAGGCGATCAAACCAAAATTGTCACAACCGTACCCAGCTTACCCTACATTCTAACACAGAAGTACTGTAGATTTTAGTACTTTGGCGCAGTAACGTGTTAAAGCGAAAATTGTTTGAATAAGGTATATCTTAGCTGCGATATGGTACTAAAATAAACAGCTACCTACTTCTGGGTTCTAACGTATGATTAGACTGTTCAGTTAAAATTTTGCTAGATTTATGACGAAAATAATTTTATTACTTGTTCCCTACCATTTGATAGAAAAGTTATCTCTACAAATAAAAACTAAAAAATATAAACGTAACCAACAAATTAATTCGTTTTGTTTATTTTGCTGCAAGTTTTACGTAAAGCTACAGTTTTACCGGTGATGATAAGCAAAGTAATCCGTATTTCAATAATACCTGACCCCAAGTCAAAGAATACATACATACATACCTTCACGCCTTCATTCCCAGAGCGGGGTAGGCAGAGCTACTACAGAATTACCAACAACTCCAAAAACTTGTTAATAACTCCGTAACCACAATTTGTTTGCAAGTCAAAGAATTTGTCATGTTAATGAAGTAGTTGGTATTGTGCCTTAATTTTTTTGTCAATAATTGTAAATTCATGCAAACATGGTTGAAATCAAGATAACTTACCCTGCAAATATTTATAGAGTATCTACGTATCATTTATCCTTCTAATTTAATTGTTTCGTTATCTTTTCTCTAAAATATCAAGACAACATGAGGACATGAAAGACAAATTAATTAAATCTTATCAAACAGAAAACTTAATCCAAAGCGCTTCAGTAAATCCAGTTTGTATGAAATTTGAGATAACCCGAGTAAAAGCTCAGACTCGTATCTATTCGTAAGAAAATGCAATTAAATTATAAGACATAACATGCGGTTAACAAAGTTTTATAAAAGGAGGAATATTCTATGGGAACACCTATAAACAAACTTTTGCGCAGAGAGTCGCGGACAAAAGCTAGTAAGTTATCATGTTACCTTCTCGTATTACCTTAATAACGGTATAGTATCCTATAATTATGTCGAGAATAAGAAAAGGGAAGCTCTTTATTTTTATTCTTAACATTTTTCTACCTAATGTATCTAGGGTTGAAAGTGTCATTACTAATTTGCTAAGGAGTTTATTAGCCGAGTCAAACAACTTTGCATAAACATAACATAACATACCTATGATTAGGCTAGGTTAGGGTTTTACAATAACCGATAGTTCGGACTTACGATGCACTAATAAAAAATAATATTTCCAGCCGAGAGTCCACGCGGTTAAAACCATATCGTTTTTGACCTGTTATAGTACTTATAGTATTGTCAACGTTTTGATAGCTCTTATTTACTTGACAGTAATGGAGGCCAAATTAAAAACAATACCAAAACATTCCAAAGATGATATCGTCGGTGATACTGCAAAAACGCGTAACTAACAAATTTATGATAGAGCAAAATAAACCTTACCCTCTTATTAAAAAGGTGTATTTTGCTCCTTATTTAAAATGTTACTTACGCGGTTTTGCAGTTTCACCGACGATATGGGTTTTACCGCCTAGAATAGAGGCTAAGCGATTATATCAACGACTTTAACAGGTAAAAGAAGAGACAAGAGACCATCAATTAATATGTAAATTTTCTAGATAGGTAGGTACAGTCAGCTGCAGAGAAAAGGATTACCCCCTCCTTTTTCAAAAACCTGTGGTTAAATGTATATGATTTTTCGGTGAATTGAAGATTTTACCTAACCACAGGTTTTCGAAAAAAAACAATCCTTACCAGAAGGGGGGGTATCCTTTTCTCTGCAGCTGACTGTGCAACTTAAACCGCTAGCCTACGATTTGGATTTGCTTAAAAATAGTGGACATTCAGTATTTAAAATCAAAATAAAACAAATATTAATGTGAATTATTCTGTACAATAGCTTTACGTAAGCTTCAACCATCATCTATTTTATCTATTTCTGAGATAAGTGAAACTCCGCCGCCGATGTCGATGGCGACAGCGATCTCAATTATTTAACCTGCCTGCGAGTAGTGACCTAAATGCCTGATTGTCTCGACATCTAGCCTGATACTGTATCGACCACATTCAATCAGCAAACACAGACTATTAATTCCGGAACTATGGCAATTTGCTTAGCGATGTTTTTAAATGTTTAGCTTGTATAATGGCACTGTTGAAAATTTTCTAGGAATCTAAAATGCCTAGTGGACAAACAAGATAAGTCTTAGAGGGGTTACGTCAGGAGGTTAGGCAAGGGGAGTTTTTTTAAGTTGTACTTTTTGAGTTCATTTTTAACTCTGTTCGCGTAGAAGGCGTTTATCGCTATCCTCTTGAGAGCTGAACTGTTTTCCAAAATAAAAAGTACCCTATGCCTGTCTCCGGACTTTACACTATCTTTGTATAATTTTTCACGTCGATTGAGGCGTTAAACTATGAAGAAACAACAAACCAACACAGTTTCAAATACATACACTAGCTGACGCCCGCGACTCCGTCCGGTTAAAAGTTGATTATCGCTGCTCGCAGGATAAAAAATCTACTTTTTCACCTCAGCAGCTCAAACAAGCAGGTTTTGCTGCTTAAAAACAGTGAGCAAAATTCAATTTTGCTGCGAGCGAGAGGCAAAGTAACTTTTTAATTATTTTTTTTAAATGCCGTGAGCAGTGCTGGGGCTACTCACAACATTCGAAAAAATTGAACTTCACTTTGTTCTGTCACTTTCACTTCGATAGGAAAAAAGCGAGAGATAGAAACAACTTGATTCGAAGTTCGATTTTCAAATTCCACACATAGTAGGCCCAAAAAGAAACGCAAGTTCGGATGCACACATAACCGTAAAATTGCAAATAAAACTATCTGTTAAAGTTTGAAATGTGTTTATTATAACTATTTTATACAGTAGGTACAATCATTTTTTTTATTTAATGTTTTAAAGACAAAATTAATGAATAATAAGAAGTTTATCATGTATCTACATATTTTTGTTATCGTTTTAACAATCTTTAATTTCGTGACATAAACCGCTGGGCCGTTTCAGAACGCATTTCAAAAATAGCGGGATTATTGTAGCCAATAGCCATAGACAAGGCCTAGTTAGATTTTTTTTAAAGCCACAGGCTACATAAAGCTGTATAAAGTTGTGTTTGCACTACGGCATTATCAAGTTGAGTGACAGGTTTTATCTGTTTCATGTTTATTTTTTCCACTTTTTATTTTATTAGTATTTTGCAAAATGCTTGTGATTGATGCATATGCGATCATGTCGTTATTTAGTCGTGTATTCACCAAATGGTCACAACGGAAGACCTGCGTTGGCCCTACCAGCTTCACGCTGTGTTGTTCTCGCTACTGAGGTGAAAAGTTGTATGTCTCACACGAGACCAAAGTTTTTTACGTCTCGTATCTTTGAATCATCACTCGCAGCAAAAACCAACTTTGCTCTCTTGTTGAACAAATAACTATTTATCCTTTCTCGGGATTCAAGCTATCTTTATACCAAATTTCGTCTAAATTGGTTCAGCGGTTTAGCCTTGAAGGCATTACAAATATACAAAGTCACTTTCACATTTACAATATTAGTATGGATAAGTAAGAATAGGGATATATCCAAATATAAAGTTTTCAAAAATAACGTTATTAACACTTTTAATAATAAAAAGAGTACCAAGAAAAGACGCAGTGTTCTAAAAGAAACGAAGGGAAAACGTCTCTCGGAATAAAATGAGTAGAAAATGTAAATCTTCCTTATTTAAGTAGCTACGTCTTGCACTATTTCAGGTTGTCTTTTCTTATTCCACTGTTTTTCAGGACCTCTTTTAACGCTTATTAATGTTAAAATGTACATTTTATATTATTACCTTTGTTGCCAATTTATCTGCTCATTTATAATAAATAACTATAATAAGTACAACTTATTTGACAGGATTAACGATGGATAAACATTGTTTACAGAAATACGATACGGTTTAACTCGAATAATTTAACGTATCAAAAGTTTTGAACCTAATACATCATTGTACATTATGATGGATGGGATTTGGGTGGTAGGTATCGTTGTATCTTTTTAATTTACGTAGCATTATTTTGTTGTATTTTACCTACCTCAGTGATAATGATAACGTAATAAATATACCTACCTCTTCACTGATAAAAACTAGATGTTGATTTTTTAGGCGGATCATTAGAGCAGGAGCTAGATTCTGTAAGAGTTAACGATTCACACAAATTGTTTGGAATTGACAACATTTCAAAAAAAAGCATTATTGTTTTTTCGCGTTTATAATAGCTGGTTAAAAATTAGACTACCCGTATTTCTTGGTTTTTCTTTATTTAACTTAAATTTTTCCTAAATATAAAAAAAACTACTGCATAAAAAAATCCAAAGATATTTTTACTGTAATCAGCAGTGTAAAATCTAGAAACGGTATTTTATTTTACTACCTTAGCACAAAATGAATTGTTGTCAATTGTCATAGGAGAACGTAGGTCCTGTAGGGTTATTATGACATAGGTATGCAGTTCATTTTACGGCGAGTGTAAAGGTCGGAGCTATAGCAGTTGTATATCACTGTCCTTTTCTCTCAGCGTAAACTGAACTACATAGATATGTCATAATAACCCCTCTGTACTGATAAGAGTTGACATCAACTTATATTGTTTCTATAAAAGATAACAAAACGGACATTTCGGAATGTTTGGCGTACATAAGGTCATGCGAGGCAATCAACTTCGTTGTACCTGGTAACTTAAAAAGTGCTCGTCATCATTTAGCTGAATATACTTCGGGTAAACGAGGTCTTCCTGTAGCTTATGGTATTGTGGACTTATTTTTGAGCTAAGGCATAAGAGATTTTGAATGGTAAAGTGTTCTTGGATTGGTCTTTATTATTTACTAATACATACATACATTAAATCACGCCTGTTTCCCAGAGGGGTAGGAAGATAACATTTCTTTCCACTTGCTACGATCTTGACAAATTTCTTTCGCTTCTTCAACATTCATACATCGGGTCATGATGCGCGCACGTCGGTTTCGGGTACTTGGGATTCGGCCCCTTTCCAGTATTTCTCCGATTTGATTCGGAAAAGTACTTATTTACTAATAAATCCATTATAGTCCGAAGGCCATTCCCACATTGACGCAGATCCTTTTCAGGTTCCGAAACCTTTTAGTTTTTAGAGTGATTGAACAGTCTCATCTGAATGTTTGCCAAATTAGACCAGCTAGGCTAACTGGTTTCTTTCGAGGAGGCTTGACTCCAAAATATTATAATACATAACTACACCGAAATATCAAAAGATAGGCAGACGGGCAGTTAGAACTTACTTCTGGAACTTTCGGTTTAAAATTCTGGTTCTGTATAACTTGTCTGCTTTTTTGAGTTGCTTTTTTGTCTAAAAACACACTGAAAGTAAGTTATGTAATGAAATTTCGGTTCAAACGAAATAAAGTTCTTATCTTATACTCCTTTTTATTGTGATATCGGACATTTCAACCCATGTCATTTTCCTTTACCAATGCAGCATAGAGGGTCGACTCTTTTCATAAAACCTTTTAAACTTTTGTCAATTTGTCTCCGTAAGTTTCAAGTATCCCAGTTTAAATCATTTGAAATGTAAGAATACAAAGTTATCTATAAATAAGCTATTAGTTTCTCTACTGTTTTCCACTTTCTTTTAAAATTTCACAGCCTTACATTATTTCCATATTTTGCAATGTAGGCATTGTAGGTACAGGTGAAAAACTTAAGTAAATGACCTCTTCCATGTAGTTGTAACCCATCTGTATAGACCGTTCGACATTCTATATTTGAAATTTGACGTAAATTCTACAGTGTGTCTCTGACCTTGGGGCTTTAATTTCAACGATCGATTCTACTCGCTAAACTGAACTACTTTTGTTCTGCAACATGAAAAAATAACTTAAATTTAGATAAATAATTGATGTTAAAGTCTAATTGTAAAATCAGTGTATTACATACTGGCCATGTAATCACTATCTCATGGTACGGGGGCGACATTACCTTGGTACGAGGGCTAAAGGAAAATGGAGAATTGGATCGCGTACATTGAAAATTAGATTTAACTTGTATGATAAAAAATAAATTTAAACTGAACATATTTTTAACAACTTACAGAACAAAAGAAGTTTAGTTTCAGGAGTAGAATTGATCTATGCATTTAAAGCCCCAAGGTCGGAGGCACCCTGTATACTAGTTTTGTACACAACTACATGCAAGAGGTCTTTTACTTAAGTTTTTCACGTATAGGTACTGTTTTGCGTGGCGACACGGGGTTTTTTTTTATTTCTGGTCTAGTACGCGCTGGCCTAGTTGGTAGTGACCCTGCCTACGAATCTAGCGGTCCTGGGTTCAAATCCCGGTATGGGCAGATATTTGTGTGATGAGCGCGAATATCTGTTCCTGAGTCATGGATGTTTACTATGTATTTAAGTATATATTTCTCTATATAAGTATTTATATCGTTGTCTAGTACCCATAATACAAGCCTAGAGCTTAGTTTGGGACTAGATCAATTGGTGTGACATTGTCCCCTGATATTTATTTATTTATTTTTATTTATTTTATAAACTTCAAAGATATACTATACTCGTAATACCCAATTTAAACATTATAAAGTGAAATTTGCTCTTAAGTTCAAGAGTTATTCTAAATCATTTGCTTGTTTTGAAACAGCGCGGACTGATCATGATTGCTTTATTTTATTATGATATCAACATTAAAAAAACTAAGGTCTTTAATACCTGGAACCAGTAGGTACATAAAGTTTCTTTGGACTGTCATTTAAACGACATTTTCTAGAAATATCTACTTTAATAAGCTTAAGCATTTACAGAAACACGTTAAAAATGCAAAATGATACACATTCTTCCACAATGTTAAAACTGAATTGAATCAACTAAGCTTAAAGCGATCATGGTTTAGAACCACGTCACAATAACAAAGCCTGTACTAATGTCCTGTTTGTTCAAATGTTGAGCGCGATGAATGAATTGAACGCAAACTCGCAAGTTACGAGCGCAGCTGAACAAACTCTTCTTTGAGTTCACGAGTTACGCTGTGAACAAACCTGTACCGTGTACAAACAGGAACTTGTTGTTTGCATAGGGACGTGGCATTTAAACAAAACAATGGTAAACAATATATTTTGCTATCAAAAAATAAAATATATAACAAGCTTTTTTTTTAAATTTATTGAACACTGGCACATACACGACGAGTGTCATATGCAATGGTGATGGTGATGATTTGTTTGCAAGACAGCAAAGTTTTAAAATGGCACAATTGCTAGGTAGTATTGAATCCTGAGGAAGGGAAAGATCCCAAAATGCAGGGATTTTCGTTACTTTCCTGCAGTGCAAAATACACAAATTTTTACCTTATCTTCGCAGGATTTTTTTTAAATACAATAATCTAGATAATAGAATCACTTCAGAAATAACAAATGTTAGAAACGACTTTAAAACATGCACGCTTGAAAGAATAGTATATGGAAAAATAATAGTTTTACAACAATATATGTTTCTCTATCGATCTGAAGTTGATTTTGAGCGCCAAGGAAAGCCTTTTAGAGCTAGTGAGATGAAAACTCTTTTGCGTAAGCTCTCTAAGCTTTGGACAAACTTAGTTCCATAACAGCTTTTAAGTAAGGATTACGTATTATTTTGTCATCTGAATGATAACATAAACATAGGGTAGAGAAAGTACTCATATATCTTTACATACATAAGCTTTGTAGCACAAAGTACCATCTGTTTTTATGGTTATTTTCTGTTCTTTTGTCAAATGCTTTGTTTTTAATTTCGTATTATTATTTTGACAGAAAAAACCCTTTAAATAAATATTCTAAAGTGTAACAACCCTACCTGACAAGCGCTATGGTTAGGCTTGTTTGATCAAGAGCAATAATAGTACTTCTAGTTATTTCCTTATGTGTTATTTTGACCTGAATGCATTTTCTTTGCTGAGTGCGCGGAATGTAAACTCAAAGACTCCCTTGTAGAGCTACTACTAGTGCCTAGTGATATTTTAACTCTTAAAATAATCATACCATATATTAGGTATGTGGGATATCAATAGCTACAAATTACTACAGGGTGTCCAGTAAATAGTGGACTATCTTACAGGGCTGGATAGCTCAGCTCAGGGGTGGCAAAAATATGATAAATTATGTTTAGTAAAAGTCGAACCAAAAACGAGATATATCAACTTTTCAAAATTTTGGAAATGCGTTACCCTGGTTCACCATTTTCGATGCCGCGGCCACATTTATTAGAATTTTTCAGTTTCGTTTACTGTGAAAGATAGCTGTTTAAATTTGCTATATGACCCTATCAACGGAATTAATAAAAAAATAGCAGTTTTTTTAATTTTTCAAATCAAATTTAATGTTTAGGAATCTGAGTTTAACTTGCAGCAAGTTTAACATCGCACGGTGTAAAAAAAAAGTACTAAGACTTATAGTGCTACTTTCCTAAAAATTGGCCTGGTTAATGGAGATTCTAAAATGATATAACAATTGAGTTCATTGATTACAACAGCGAAGTTATTATTAAGTTTGTCCAACAAAGACTGAATTTTATCTAACTAGCGAATTTAATAAACGATATTTTGGCCACTCCTGAGCTGAGCTATCCAGCCCTGTAAGGTAGTCCACTATTTACCGGACACCCTGTATAATTAATGAAGCTTAAAGTAAGAAGTGAATTAGTATATGAATTCACAATCACCTGTATATGGTTACTATGCTTTCGTGGACCCGTCCTGTCTCGTCTGTCACAAAAAAAACACCGTGCGTGTGCTGCAACCGTATGCTGAATTTTGCAAAAATGAGGTCTTCGCTCAAATACGATAGAATTTATGTGTTGCTAAAGCTTGCCGGGGAGCAAGTGTTCTCTCTGTTTATTGTCTTCTTTGAGAAAAGCTCCTTTGACAATCGAACTCTACCAGGACTGTACCGGTCGATTTTAAAGGAACATTTCTCAAAATCTAGACGACTACGAGACTGGCACAACTTGTTTGCGTCTTGTTTGGTACTCAGTATGCTTTCCTCTAACTTACTAATAGTTAAGGAGGCGAGGTAGCTAAATGGCGTAATTCAACGGCGCCGTCGAGACCTATCAAAATCGAAAGATAAAATAATTTCGAAAAGAAAAGCTCGTATGGTAAAAACCATTTTAGCGGTGGGTTTGGCGTGTACGGTTTTTCAAAAATGTTAAAAAAAACAGTTACTTGGGCATTCTCGAGCGCGTCAGATATTCATACTACGTATGCCCCAAGTGCCTCTGATAACAACGGTATACTAATCTGCCGGTTTGCGTGGTGGGGGTAGGCATATAAAGTAGTCAAAAATGCAAAAAAAAAAAATTTACTCCAGCGCGTCAGATTTTCGGAAGGGGTGTTAAGTAGGCCCCAAGGACGCTCCCTTTAAAAAAACTGACGATTTCGGCGTGACGATAAGTTACGATGAATTTTTGAAAATGCAAAAAAAAAGTTTTTTTGAAATACTCGAGCGCGTCAGATTTTCATAGGGGAGGTTTATCTCGGTATCCTGAAAGCATATTTTCTTAATCTGACAATAATGTAATGGGTTCTCTTAATCTGACCGAAAAAGGTTTTTTGGTTTCTTTTTTTCCTTTCTTTCTCCTTGATAAAACGGGGAATTTAAGAATGACAATAAAGCGATAGATATTCCCTTTTTTGTTTATTTAAACTTTTTTTTTGTAAAATGTATCGTTCGCGACTTATATGCCGCAACGCGTTTTTCGGAAGACGAAATGGCTCCTCCACACTTCCGGTCATGCGGAAACCGGCAGATTTTGTATTTTTAGTAAGTTTTAGATTATATTCTTCAAAATAAAAAAATAAAAAATCGCGCTCGAGAATGCCGGATTAACGTTTTTTTTTTACAAGTTCGCGACCCTATAACTCGGCGGCGTCAAGGGCTTATCGTCAGATTAGTTAAATTTAGTCTTAAAACACTAAAATCAACCCCCAATATCTTAATCTGACGCGCTCGAGTATTTCAGACTATCGATTTTTTTTTACTAATCTGATCGTTTATCCTAGGCGCGCGTCACTACATATAGAGGTAAATACTTTACAAGGTTGTTCTATTAGGTCTAAGGTATCTCTCATATCTTAAACTGCCACGCTCGAGTATTACCGAAAATTCCCCTATTCGCCTGCCTAACTATAAAATCAATAAGCCTCTTTAAGCACGACCAAGCAACCACGATAGGGAAATCATGCGTATTAAATGGACTATAATAATATATAGGGTAATTTTAATAAGTGCAGATTTTTTTATATTTGCTTCGCTTTTGTTAATCAATGATACCTACATGTTGTGTTATTTTTACACTAGCTTTAAAGATATTGCCGATTCAATGATTCTACTAACGTAACGATATCCATATCTAATGCAGAGGTGTGAGGAGAGGAGCGTGCTGTAAAAAGGTTTTTACTATTGAGTTTTTCAACAGGTGATTTTCTAGTATGAGTTGGTGCCACAAAAACGTAAAAATTTTATAATTTGCAAAACAAAAAAAAACTGAATTTATTGTTGTGATATATTATATTAACGATACAAAATCATACGTTAAAATTTGTGCACTGATAAAAAATTACCCTGTATAGTTACACTTCCAGGTACTTAAATAGGATCACGATGTTTTCGCTCTGTGTAATAAAGAGCTTTAGTCACCACAGCACTCTGAAAACGTGCTTAAGTTAGAGGTCATTGGTACCTATAGTTAGACCAGGCTCGATCACGATATCTTCCAAGAGTAGTTGAGAGGCCAAATCACAGCCACAAAATACCAAAGGACAATGCCAAAAGTGGGGTCTGAACCAGGCCCTTTCTTCGCCAGCAGAAACGTAATTTTCTCCTGAATTTTTGGTGTCAGTTTGACCAACGGTCGTCGATTTATTAACGCCAAAATTGGAGCATAACCCAGCTGATTGCGTCGTGGGTAGTTTTTGCTAGTTAAAAGCTAGCAAGCTTTCATGCAGCCGTTACATATTTTATTAGTCCACTCGCAGTTTCCGCGTTTCTGTTGATTTGATTGTAGAGGATGAATTTTTGATGCACAGCACCTGATTGTGTTTGTAGGGGTACAATTGAAGCTTAAGGGTTTAATAAGGTGTAGCGATGCATTTTTAAACCGCTTATATGTATGTGGCTAACAAAAAGCTTTTCATGAAGTGTTTTCAATGGGTCACGGTTGGACATTAGCTTTTCATAGAGCTGGCCAAAATATTGTAATCAAATGTGGGTAAGTAAATGTTATGTAGGTACTGCTGTAAAACAAGACAACACACGAATAATGATATAATGATGGTTCTTTCATTATTTAATTTGACAGTTAAAAAGGCGCATGTTTAACGGATCACCAGATATAACACTTTTGAACGCGAAAATAGTAAATTATGACCAAAACCTAACCTAACCTAACCCATTTTACTAGTATACCTACTACCCAAGTAACACGTAACCTGTATATTAACCAAAGTGGATATGGATTTATGTCCTAAAGTCCGAATAACACTTTTAATTGGCATTGGCAAAGATAAAATAGTTTTTAATAGCATTTGGTTCGTTTCGAAATGCTTAAAGCTATACTATACTCTTAAATAAAGATTAAAGCAACGGGTATTTATAATATACAGCCACTTAAATAGCTTTTACACTTACACAAAGGTTAAAGTCTTATAATAGTAATTTGAAATGCCCAATACATTAAATAAGCATTTACGTAGTATTTTATCCAGCACTGGGCTGTAGTGGCTAATTTTTAAGATTAAAAACTTTGTAATGATCTGTGCTTGTGTTCATTTAATGCTAGTCCTATAGTAACATTAACTAAACAATTAATAAAATCTAATTCTATGGTTACAGAGTTATCAACAAGTTTTTAGAGTTGTTGGTAATTCTGTAGCTCTGCCTACCCCACTCTGGGAATGAAGGCGTGAAGGTATGTATGTATGTATGTATGTAATAAAATCTTAACTCCGTTTTCTTCATAATCGGTTTCTTCAATAAAGCTTTTAGTCGTATTTTGATATAAAGAAATGTATTTTTATTATTTCAAGGAATAATTACATCGTAATTAAATTTTGCAAGTGGTTATTTTAGTAACATCGTGAATTTGTGTGCATGCGTGTTATATTTGTCGCCATGGAAAAAAACGATTGGAAAAAAACTAAAAGAACAGGCGGAATCAAAAGAAAACTTTGGTTAGTTTTACCAAATGATTTGCGATACCCTAATAAACACGATAGTAACTAACCACTATGGTGTATAATGGCAGCAAACATTATAATGTGCGTATGAAGTGTTGCAATATACCTGAACACTATTATTGAGTGTCTTATACTTTGGTAAACAGGCTCAAAGTATTTTGTTTAGCTATAGTAAGATTAACAGCATTATTATACATTCGTTGAATGCGTAAAGCATTTATATTATCTGACGCCATTTGCTTTCTGTTTCCCCTTCTTACGGAAACAATTAAAGTGATTAAGTGTCTAAAATCTGATTAAAAGAGCACTTTCTATAATTTTACTTTATGCGCGGTGCCTATAGAACCCACTTTATTCATTAAACTAATCTAAGAGCTTATAATTTTACAAAACATTTGAAGAGTCGATTATAATTTTCTATATTTTTTATAATAAAAAGCACTATCACGAGGGCGCGTGGAAATATTACCACAAAACGTAACATGTTTTCACAGTAAACTGACATCCGCAGCTGAATTTCACCAAATAACAGAAAATAAAGTTTACTTACCATTCAATATTAATTTTCACAATTATTTACTCGCGAATCTTCATGCTCGCCTGCACCAAACTCACAATAAATACTAAATTTAACATAACTTTTTTTAAATCTATTGAGAAATTATTTTCTACAAAGGAAATAAAACAATTAGCATTTGAATATGTTCCCATTTAGATATTGTATATTAATAAGGTGTATATTGGCTGTACTATGGTCGCAATATATGCTTTAAGTCTAGTGATTTGTTCTTTACCGACTTCAATAATAACTTTATGCAATCATTGTAATGCTACTAAGCAGCCTTTATAAAGCTCAATGCTGTATAATTTGGGGCCCAAATTGCTCTTAAAAAAGCTGTAGAAAAGTAAATACAGCTAATATAGGATTTGCATATAATGCTTTGCGCGTCAATTAGTGCTGTTGTATGTTTTTTATAATGGTGTTTTGTGTTACTTGGGTATTTCTGGGTCTCGAAGATAATTTTGGTGCTCATTAAATTAGTTGCAGTTAAAAATTACAGCTTCCTGCACTAGGGCTAGGCAGATATCAAGACAAAAACGAGTGGCCCGACTGCAAATGTTTAATGATACAAAATGGTCGGAGTCAAATCTAACGTAAGTATAAGTTTAAATGGTAGTAGTAGTAGTGCACATAATTTTGTGTCTCTATTTCGTTGTTTGTTATTTTCCCGTTTGTACCTAAAATAAAGTATTTTAGATACCTACCTACATATTTTATCTTCGGAGTACCCTTCTGAATTTCTAAATTTTGCTATTTTATTAAATAGAACAAACTCAAACTATGTGTAGCTCAAGAATAGTTTTGCACACAATAAGCAGTTCTCAACAAAATCTTACAAATTCGTTCTGGGGCGTAAATAATGGAACATTGTAAAGAACAGCAGGAACACTTTATTTAATGTGACGAGGCTAACGGTCAGTGCGCCGAACGTTATATTTTGAAGCTTTGAAACCTTTGGAAATATATTATGATAACATTTTGTTGCACAGCACAGTGGTTTACGAACATTGCAAATGCGAATGAGTATTGGGTATATGTTTGTTGCGCTTTCACGGCTAAATCATTGCATCTATTTGGATGAAATTAAGTACAGTCAAAGTGCAACCTTCCGTGGTTTCACCTGATGGTTCCAACAGAAGACCAGCTCTGACTTTAATGCCAGCATTACGCTGAGTTCGGACCATTTCGTGGCTACTTTCTTGTGCGTTTTAATTTGTTCTTTGTTATGTATGCCCCGAATAAATAATTTTCTTTATTTCCCAAGATGCCACAAAGATCTACCCGCCCCTATGCCATTAACAATAAGGTCTATGCGTACATTATATTTGACGCGATGGATGTGCATGCCCAGAAAACGTGATAGTTTTAGCAAAGGAAAAAAAGAAGAAGATGAATGTGTATGGATTCGGTATGTCACGGGAAAAATCTAGTATTTACTAAACAAAGGGCATGGTATTTTTTTCCTTAAAATACCGAACGTCAACTATAGCGTTCCGTTTTTAAATAAGAAAATAATAGCTTTGATAAAACTAACAAGTTGCTGATTCGTACAGGCATCACGTTACGCTTTATTATTATGATTCAAAGGGAATTTGTCCAACGTTAGTTCCAAAACTATTCCAGCTTTACCTAGCAGCACTAAAACACGTCCAGAAATCCTTGGCCCGTATACACCGCATTGCATTGCAACTTGCTCACTTATTTATATACAGCGTGTTTTATGCGCTGTACCTGGGACGGTGCATTTACCGGAGGCTGTGTAAAACGAATTTAATATATTTATTTCAGCTTGTCACCATGAAACATTTAAAATAAGTAGGTTTAAGAAACGGAAGATCATTGAGCATACATAAATGGAAATTGTTTGTATTATGATGACAGAACTAAGTATTCATGTTAAAGTTTATAACTAGGTAAGTACTATCAGCCCAAAATGGAACCTTGACTCACCATATAACGATTGCAGAGTGACATTACTTATAACACAATTTGTATGACATTTCTGACGACTTGAACATAACGTCACTGTGACACAGTACTATGGCGGGTTCATTGGACTGATAGTACCTAATCGTACATAATAATAACCGGTAAAATTAACGGTAGTTACATTCAACATTTATACGACGCGCGGAACTGCGTTGAAGTATAAGCAACAAAAGTTATCGCAGTCAATATTCCGTAAAATGCTCGTAAACAAAGTGTTTCAGTCGACATACTTTTTGAATATCTTTTTAAGCCGTCGCTTGGGACCTAGCCGGCAGAAATTATGGTTCATCGATCGAACTGGATGTATTCGGAAAATACGACTAGCCATCTTCTTTTGAAGGTTCCGTCGTCAAACTGAAAGTCTCGCCATGTTCGTCTATCTGTCCGTATGTCAACACTTAGGTACGCATTTTCAGAAACTCGAAAATGGACCCGATTCTACAGTGGCCTCTAAACTTCCTAATTTTATTTAGGTGTCGCTAAAACACTTTGCTATTCTATGAGCAGCTGTCATAATCAAATGACAGCGCCATGACAGCGCTAATTTGAATCTGACGCTACTTATTTTAGGGGGTCTTATACATTGTCAACGTGACATTCTGGAACAGCACTGGTTAAATCAGCCGTCTAAACTATGTCTTAAAATTAGACTATTTAGTTTTAGGCTTTTTAAGCGATGTGCACGTAGAATCGGGTCCATTATCATCAATGAAAGCACGCCATTAATAGTATTTTTCACAATCGTGTTATAATAGAGAGCTTTTTAGTCGAGTACCGTGTTTAGGCCACGAAGCTTGCTGAGTGGCCTAAGTAAGGTACGAGATTAAAAAGCTTAATTATGACACTATTGTGAACAATACTTTTTGTACGAGTTCATTAAAATTAATAATTTAAGTCATTAATACGAGTATACAAGAAATCTAAATATCGTAAGTGTTCTACTATCCGACTTCTTTGACACAAGATAATTGAATAGTAGATTTTTGACAGATGCCGCGACGCTGCTACGTTGCGAAACGCCACAGATTGGCAATTTTGTATCGGATCGAGTCTCCTTAAACAAGGACACATATATGGATATCCGAAGTTCTATTTTCAAATTTTTTTCGGTTGTCTAGAGCGTATCGAAATAGTTATTTCGATTGTTTCGGAAGTAACAACGATGAAAAGAGTGACGTTGCAGTATTCTCTATGAAATCTTAATACACAGATTTTAATCGACGAGTATAAAAACATATTTAAAAACAAAACTATCACGTTTGTTCTTGAATAACAGACGACTAAAAGGTTTATACACACTGAAAGCACCAAATAACGTGAATAGAAAGATTGTGGTTTGGAGTTCGTTTTTAGTGTTTATAGTAACGGTGACGGAAATCTACACTGAGCATAGCCTGACATAAGCTGGTAATTTAAGCAACCGAGTCCCAAGTAACGGCAGCTGGATAAGAGGCAGAATTAAAAAGTTAACGTTTTTATATGTATTTTATCAACCGTTAATAATAGAGTTGTACAGCGCTTCGACGCTGTTGTTTTGCGAACCGTTTTAACGTTGCGACATGCAAAAATGAGATAACGAGAGCGAAGTGCCCCGGAGCCCCGGGAGCTCCGGGAGCTCCGGGCGCGAGTGTAAGTTTACATTAAACATGACGAGTTTTTCGAGAACAGCCTAACAATGTTCAAATATTTTAACTTACCACAGATAGAACAGCATTAGTTTGCTTTCTCATTATGATAATGAGGTCTTGTTTATTTACAATAGTTATTATCTATACTTACTAATAATTAATTGAAGTTTCGGTCTGCGATTTAAAAATAAAAGCCTAAATGTAAGTAAAAAATTGCTTTTTATAGTTTAGGTATACGCTGCGTAATCATATATGCTTTTTTTTGTCTATTTGCCTGTTAACTATATTTTTGTCAGGGTATCAATCATTTTATTTATTTGTAAAAAATAGTTAGGTAAGTAACAATAATGTTACAATCGTCGTTACAATGTGGCATACAAAATTATGACAGCATGCATCATGCATGAAGTACTTAAAAAAGTTGTTAGTATATATTAGTTACAATTTTAATATTCTAATACCTACGAAATAAAAGATACCGTCTCTAAAAAAAAAAATCTTACTCTGACATGTATGTATGTACTTATCTATATTTTTTTCTAATATGTAACATATCATTTTTGGTGCAATTCCAAATATACTCTTTACAAGTAAGGTCGTCGGCCTTGAGTTAATTTTATGTCGCTGGCGAATACCTACTGAAGCGACTCGCAGATATTTTGTATTGACAAAAACAACTAAAAAAATGTATCCACTTCAACAAAATACTATTAAGTTAGTGTATTTTTAATTATAACAAAGATTAGGGAGGTCAGTACAAGAACCTAAAGTAGACCGGCTGGCCAATTGCCTAACGCATTTGCAATCGCAATCAACTTCAAAGTGGAACAATTTGTTTTCATTTTCTCAACACGTCAAACACATTTTACATAACATTTCTGGGGTCTTAGTGAAAAAGGGTTTAAGTCAACTAAATTCGTAATAAAAAAGGGTATATACATGAACGGACTGTACTAGACTTAATCCCGGTTTCACTTGATCTTCAGAAGACATATTCCCTTTTTCACTAGGACTCACTGGTTCCAGCATCATCTATATTTCCACCAAAGACAGATTGTTCCAATTTGAAAATCTAGTCTTCAAGGCCTGAATGATTCGGGGCTATTGATCGTTAGGTTAGTAAACAAAACTAGATTGCCTGTAATAGACAGTATTTGTGTTGAGATTGTATTGTATCGGATCTACAATGGCTGGTCCGGATGGTATTGGAATATTGCATTGGCATGGAACTGTGCTCGATATCGAGAAATGTTGGGATGCATTACAGGCTTAGGGATTAAATACTTAGTACTTGAGATAGAATTAACCTGCTGTAATGAAAATATTATATCGTTTATTTAATGTATAAAGGCGAAATTAGACCTTTAAGGGATCATCCAGTTAATAATGCGTTTAGAACTCCTATTTAGGGTTCCGTACGCAAATGGTGCCAACGAGACCCAAATACTAAGTTTTTGTTGGAGTTTTTTACTCGACCTTAGCAATTGATGTGTATCTTTTGAACCGCGATAGACACATTATATTTTTAAAGTGTCCTGCTGTAAAAACGAATAATGAAAATAAAGTATAATTTAAAATAAGATTTTGTAAAAAAAAACTTTTTTGGGACGTGCTTTTGTTGCCATCAATACTTTTTTCCGCTCAGATATCATCTGTTTATCAAGACGAAACTAACGAGCTGCAACTCGCCGGGTACATATTAAGTACAGCAAAGACCACGTCACCACCTTCCGACTCCATCTTAAGATTAGCTCGATGATACCATAATATTGCATTGTCATCGGGTTTAAACGTGTACCTATTCCAAATTTCAGCACATTCCATTGACGGGAACTGGTTCAAATTTTATTTTCAAGATTTGACCCAAACAAACAAATAATAAACAGGGCAAGTTAAATAAAAACTTATTATGAAGGGGGCCCCATACAAAAATGGTGCAGAACCTTTCGTGTACGAACCCGATTCGCACTTGGCCGGTTTTTTTATGCTAGAAAAGGAAAACTAGCCAACGCGCAGGTCATGAAGACTACACCTGCAAAGTTTTAGGCAGCAAACGAGACGGATATTGTTACGGACGGCGACCAAATTAGATTATTAAGAACATGTAAATATAGACTTAAGTAATGTATTATAATAATAAATGATTTCTTAGGTTAGTTAGATTATGGTAAATTAAGAATTTTATTTATTTATTTATTTATTTATTTATTAAAAACAAACAACACAGTACAATAATATTATACGCCCTGCAAAACTGTTACAACAGTTTGACTGCAGGAATGTGTCCGTGAATAAATCTGCTTTATGTATTTAATATAGCTTACAGTATGTCTTACAATATGTCTAGTATGGAAGTGACTCTAATAAATAATTTTTGACTAGCCTCTTAAATCTACGAATGTTTGGCTCCTGCCGGATATCCTCGGGCAGACTATTCAACACATATGGCACACGTTTCTTTAATGTTCTATCACCAAAATAATTATTCACTCTAGGTACCTCAAATTTACCCGCAGACACCGACCCGGTGCCATAACTATGACTTATCTGAGATAGGTTATGCTCTTGACTATCACGGTTATTTATAGCTAAAAGGTATTTATGTTTTACACTAACTGGAAGAATTTTACAAATTTTAAACAATTTCCGATAATCTTTATTACAGCTCTCTCTAGTTTTATTATTAACGAGTAATTTTAAAAACCTTATCTGCAAAGATTCTAATTTATCTAAATGGGTTTTAAACGTGAGACCATAACTATCAAGAGCATAGCCCAATATGGAATCTACTAACGAGAAATATAAACACTTTAAGGTACTAATAGGAACTCTATAACTTAAATGATAAAATTTTCCCAATAACGTTCTTAACTTAACACAAATATAATCTATATGATGAGCCCATGAAAAACTAACATCAATTTTGACACCTAAATAAGTTACGCAATTTACTTTTTCAATTGGTATACACTGACAGTTGACGAGGGCATCATGGAAGCATTGATAGCTGTGTGTAAATAACGGGGGTGCCTGATCGTCTACTCTCAGATATGGCGAATGTACTATAAGAAGCTTAGTTTTTTTAGAATTTAATAAAATACCGTTATCATGAGACCATTGAACTATTGAATCTACATCTAACTGAATCATGCGACACATATCAGCGAGATTGGTCCCGGCACTCACGGTAATAACGTTAAGTAAAGTTTAAGACCCTAGAACTAAGTCTAGATTTAAGTAAATAAATATTTTTGATCATAGTGTTATTTTAGAACCCCTAAGGAACCGAAATACCGGAGCATCCGAACGAACGGCCGCACGACCGTCGAACCCGATCCCAAAAACCAATGTAAACATTGGCGCGGCGTGCGGCGAGTTTTGTTCGGAACTCCGTATTTATAGTAGGGGTGGGGGTTGTGGAAAAACTATAAATAATTTACGACGCACTTTGTCGCCACACTCCCACCCGACCAGCTACAGCGTGCGCACGTATGGCGGCGCGTAGCCCTGATGGTCGAGATTTATGTTTTAGGTTTAGATATAAGGTAGTATTAAGAACCTAGATGCCATAAGCCGTGTAATATGTAAAAGTAGGCGTTGCCCGACGAAAGGGAAGGGATCAAGTTCTGTATAAAAGGCGATACGAGTCGGGCAACGTTGTGAGATCATCCTGAACCTTCACAGCTACAAGAGCAACTGAACAAGAACCAACTATACGATCCTCGACCCTGAACCTCGGATATTAGTATTGTTAAAACCGTCTTTTGTTAGTTTTAAAAAGTTTCACCGTAAAAATAAATTCATATACAGTCCACTAAATTTTTAATTTGAACAACCGAACAACTGAGCAACGAAGAGACCCCGTTGTGTGCACATCGCCAACATCGCTTGGTCCTTCGAGCCGGATCTACATCAGCATCAACATCATCAACAACAATGGTTGTTACCCGATCACACGCTGATCACACCGACGCGCAAGAGCGTCTACGAGAACTGGATACAAGATCCGAACCACCATCCACCGAACACGCCGCTTCAGAATCGACGATAACAGCTGCAGTACAGCGATCGAACCTCGCTGGACCTTCTGCCCTATCCGAACCTCCCGGGGTAGAAGTCGACCCGACTGCCCTTATCAGCGATCCATTGTTATGGCGCGCTGAGCTCGAACGTCCTCTGAATTTCTCCAAAGGAGATAAGGCGCCGGCACTCGTTCCCGTCCTCGGACGAGATGGCTTAGGCCATTACGAGTGCTCGGTTGCCTGCGATCAAAAAGCGCCAGCGCACGTCCCCGTCCGCGGACGAGATGGTTTAGGCCGTTACGTGCGCCAGGCTGCTGACGCTGCTCCAGCGCACGTTCCCGTCTTCGGACGAGATGGCCTCGGCCGTTACGTGCGCTCGGTTGCTGGCGGCGACGATAACGCGCAAGTGCCCGACACCGTTTCACGAGGCGATTTTAATCGTTACGGGCACTTGGACGCCGTTACGTCAGAACAAGAGCTGAGCGCCCCCGAACCCGTGCGCTCCACGCGCGACACTAACGCGCCGTCACGGTCCGGATTAAACGTGACTAAAACCGTTGTTTTCCGGCAATCGCCCGCAGCATCGAGATGCTCTAACAATACGGCGATGCTTATGCGACAAGCTGAATACGAGGCGGATCAAAAGATGTTAGAAATCAGCCGCCGAGAATTACAGCTGGAAAAGCAGTTAATCAAGAACCAATTAGCTTCGCAACTAGACTTATTGGAAGCTGAGGGCTCGCAGAGAGGTAGCGCACTGGGGCAACCAGAGATCGAGCACCAAGTAGACTCGTGGCTGGAGCAGTGCGCAATAGATGCGAACCCAGCGAACCCGTCGAACCCGTCGAACCCGAACCGAACCTCGAGCATTTATGAGTCGACGCCTCGACGCGAACCGCGACCGTCGACACGAACACGGACCCGCGAGCGCAGCACCAGCGGCAATCGCGGTATAGCTCAATTAGCTGAGGCTATTGAAAAGATGTCACGCCAGCGACCAGCCCCGCGTCAAGTGTACGAGCTACCAACGTTCAGCGGGGTGACCGGCGAATGGCTGCCTTTTCAAGCGGCATATGTCGAAAGCACGAGGGCATACTCATTCAAACCCACGGAGAACATGGCACGGCTGAGAACATGCCTAAAGGGGGCCGCCCGCGAGGCCGTTTTGGCATTGCTGCATACGACCTGCGATCCAGACCAAGTTATGCAGACCCTCCGGCAATGCTACGGGCGGCCCGAGATTATCGTCGACAGAGCGCTCGACGATTTAAAAAGATTGCCACGACTGGGCTCGTCCGCATCGGACCTTAACGCTTTCGCGGTGAAAATTCAGAATATAGTGACGGTCGTGGCAAGTGTGGACAAGAGGAAATATTTGTACAACCCGCTTCTCACAAGGGAAATACTGGATCGAATGAGCCCACATTTGAGATCCAGATTTTGTGACTACGCAGAGCTGAATGTCGACACAGATGACCCAGAGGTCGTTATATTAGCGAGATTTTTGATGCGAGAGGCAGATCGCGCCTTACGCTTCACCTACTCGACGGCCGCAACTGGAGTGTCAACAACAGCAGCCCCGCCACCGAACCGGCGGGAGTTGCGTCCCGTTAAACCAAACTTCGGGACAGTACCGCGCCGACCGAACCCGGTTTACTCCGCCGAACAAAGCGAACCTTGCCTGAGCTGCGGAGGAAACCACGAAACAACAAGGTGCAAGAAACTGCAGGCGTTAACAGTTGCCGCCCGATGGAGTTGGGCTAAGGAAAACAAGGTATATTTCAAGTGCCTGAACAATAAACATCGGCGAGACCAATGCCGAGCAAAAGGATGCAGCGTAGATGGATGCCCGCATTCGCATCACGAATTGCTGCACATGAACTATCCACCGGCGCCTAGATCGCAGGCGCCGGCGGCGCCACGAAACCCAGCGTTGGCGCCACGATCACAAGCGCCGGCGCCTCAATCGGCACAAGCGCCGTCACGAACATTCGAGGCACCTGAATTCGTTACGAACATAACGAACTTCGCTGCTGACGCACCGACCGTGCTACTGAAGGTAGTCCCTGTCACATTATACGGACCCAAAGGACGGGTGGAATCGTATGCGCTGCTGGACGAGGGCTCGACCGTCAGTCTTATCGACCATGATCTCGCCTTAGAAATAGGCGCCACCGGACCCGAGGCGCCACTCTATATTAAAGGCGTGGGCGACATGACGCAGCAACTAAAGAGCCGCAAAATAGAAGCTGACGTCTGCGGCAGATACGGTGGTCCAATGCACCGTTTAAAGCTGCAAACCGTGCGCGGTTTGAACCTACACAAGCAAGCTATAAGCAAGACGCTTTTGATGAACCACGCCCATTTAACGGGACTCGACGGAGCATGCTACAACACTGCTGCGCCACGACTGTTGATTGGGGCCGACCATTGGCACGTTATGGTCTCTACGGAGACCCGAATCGGGCGTGCAAATGAACCAGCGGCGGTGCTGACCGACCTTGGATGGGCGATATACGGGACGGCACCGCGCACAATAAGGACGCAGGGCTATGAGACTGCCCTGCACCTAACGATCCAGGAAGACGAGTTGCACAAACTTGTGGAGCGACACTTCGCTGTGGACTCCTTAGGGGTGGCCCTGACAACTAAAGTGCGGCCCCTAGACGAACGAGCAATACAGATATTTAACGACACAGTCCGGAAAGTGGACGGACGATACGAGGTAGGCCAGCTTTGGCGGGACGACGAACCAAAACTCCCGCCTAACTTTCAACTGGCCTACAACCGATTGCTAGGCATCGAGAGAAAAATGGACAAGGAGCCTAAATTCGCAGAAGAATACTCGAGGCAAATTGAGAACCTATTAACGAAAGGCTACGCGGCAGAGATAACTGATCCCGGAACGAGCTCCATAAACAATTATCTGCCGCACTTCGCCGTTAGAAACCCGAACAAGCCCGGGAAGATTAGATTGGTTTTTGACGCTGCCGCTACATGCCGGGGAGTCAGTTTAAACGACCAACTATTGGAAGGCCCGGATCTACTACAGTCGCTCCCGGGAATTTTATTTCGTTTCCGGGAAGGACCCTACGCTGCGACTGCAGACGTGCAAGAAATGTTCCTTCAAATAAGGATACGAGCCGCCGATCAGCCGTCACAGCTATTCTTGTGGAGAGGAAACGAACGACGCGGACAACCACGAACTTACGTGATGAAATCCATGATCTTCGGAGCCGCGAGTTCGCCTTTTCTCGCGCATAGTGTGCGCAACCGGAATGCGTTAGATAACGCTTCCGAGCATCCCGACGCTTTAGAGGATATACAAAGAAACCACTACATGGATGATCTAGTGGCTAGCTATGCCACCGAACCAGAGCTACTTCACCGATCCAAAGAGATAGCGGCCTGCCATAGAAAAGGTGGTTTCAATTTGCGCGGGTGGACCTCAAACTCGCGCAAATTAATGGATCAAGTACCGCCCGATCTACGCGCAGAAGGACCCACACTACTGGGAGACAAGACGCCTAAAGTACTGGGAATGTACTGGGAGCCAAACAAGGACGTCTTGGGCTTCAATACCGCGCTAATCCGAGTCCCAGTCGACGTAAAAGACAGGTTAAGAGGGCCCACGAAAAGAGAAGCTCTCAGCGCTGTTATGAGCATCTATGATCCGCTGGGCCTAATATCGCAATACGCGATAACGGCTAAGGTCCAGCTACAGCGTTTGTGGGCCCTCAAGATGGGCTGGGACGAGTCGCTACCCGAAGAAGAACGCGACAGCTTTACCCGATGGCTGAGCGCGATGAGCAACGTCGCAACATTACGCATACCCCGTCCCTATTTCAAGACGGGGGGAGAAGCGCGTCCGCAACTACATGTGTTTGTCGACGCTAGCGAACAAGCTTACGTAGCGGTCGCGTACTGGAGAACCACAAATTCGAGTCCTGAGGTCGGGCTAATAACCTCAAGAGCGAAGGTCGCGCCGATGAAGCAGTTAAGCATCCCGCGGCTCGAACTACAGGCCGCGGTGATCGGCGCGCGCCTTAGCGAAGTCATCAGAAAGGAACATCGGTACGCGGTCGATGACGTCACCTACTGGACCGATTCGCGGACTGTCCTGCATTGGGTGCGAGATGACGCACGCAGATACAGCCCTTTCGTCGCCCACCGTCTCGGCGAGATAGCCGAGAAAACAAAGGCAGAACAGTGGCGGTGGGTGCCGACCAAAGAAAATCCGGCTGACGACGCGACACGCGCAGACTGCGATCGCGCAATTAAAATCAGCGACCGCTGGTATACCGGACCAGCATTTTTACAATGTCCGGAAGAGGACTGGCCTCAGGAACCCGCGCGGCGTGAAGAGCCCGAACAAACGTGCGCGCACACAGCAAATCTAAAGAAAGAGTACCCGCTACCGGAAATAAGTCGCTTCTCAAATTATAAGCGGCTTATAAGAGCCACCGCCTACGTACTACTCTTCATAGAGAGGTGCCGCAAAGGAAGCGATACGATGCAACCGCGGCACCTAGAACAAGCGGAGCTGTTGTGGCAAAAGAAAAGCCAAACCGATGACTTCTCCGACGAGATAAAGGTGTTAGAGCACGGGGGGAGACTGACAAAGAAAAGCAAATTATACGCTTTAGACCCCGTGCTCGAAAACGGATTAATAAAAATGCATGGACGCATAAATGCCGCTCCAGTGCAAATAAAAAAGAATCCGGTGATCCTGAACGGAAGACACCCGTTGGTGCGCCTTTTAATCTTAGAGGCGCACTGCGACGCGGCCCACTCGTCGCACGAACGGGTGGTGAACGATCTGCGCCAGCAATACTGGATCCTGCACCTGCGACCTACGGTGCGCGCTGTCGCACACAACTGCCGCATGTGCCTCATACGCCGTGCGCGCCCGCACGCGCCGGCCATGGGGGACTTACCACTGGCGCGCCTCGAACCTCACAAGAGAGCTTTCACGAACTGTGGGGTCGATTATTTCGGCCCACTGACCGTCACCATTGGACGCCGCCATGAGAAAAGATGGGTGGCTTTATTTACATGCCTGACAACCCGAGTGGGACCAATTTCCGCGGCGCCGACGTCGAACTACAGGCCGCCTACCAAGAGTGGTTGCCAGCGTTGCGCGCCTACGCGACGCAGCGCCGAACAGAGTGGCGCTTTATCCCTCCCGGCGCGCCGAACCAAGGCGGAGCGTGGGAGCGGCTAGTACGATCGGTGAAAACCGCACTCACCGTGACTCTGCAAACAAAAGCGCCAAGGGAGGAAGTACTAGCGACGCTACTCGCCGAGGCCGAGAACATCGTGAACTCCCGGCCCCTAACACACGTCTCCACCGATCCCCGAGACGACGAAGCCCTCACTCCCAACCACTTTCTGTTGGGGAGTTCAACGGGGCTTCCAGCGACCGGCCCATGTGAGGAGAGCGACAGAAGAACGTGGAGAGCCAGTCAAGCTCTCGCCGACCATTTTTGGTCGAGATGGGTCCGGGAGTACCTCCCGACGCTCGCACCGCGACGATCTCCCAGCGGAGGCGAGCGCCCGCTTCAAGTCGGGGACCTTGTCGTCGTCGTCGACTCCACGCTGCCTCGAAACGTCTGGCCCCGCGGCGTCGTGATCAAGACTTATCCCGGCGCAGATGGCGGAGTCAGAATCGCGAAGGTGCAGACCAGGAGAGGAGAGTTCCGGCGCCCCACGACGAAGCTCGCCGTCCTCCCGGTGACACAGGATGGCTGCGACTAGCAGTCTTCACCGGGGGGAGAATGTTACGGACAGCGACCAAATTAGATTATTAAGAACATGTAAATATAGACTTAAGTAATGTATTATAATAATAAATGATTTCTTAGGTTAGTTAGATTATGGTAAGTTAAGAAATAACGTTAAGTAAAGTTTAAGACCCTAGAACTAAGGCTAGATTTAAGTAAATAAATATTTTTGATCATAGTGTTATTTGAGAACCCCTAAGGAACCGAAATACCGGAGCATCCGAACGAACGGCCGCACGACCGTCGAACCCGATCCCAAAAACCAATGTAAACATTGGCGCGGCGTGCGGCGAGTTTTGTTCGGAACTCCGTATTTATAGTAGGGGTGGGGGTTGTGGAAAAACTATAAATAATTTACGACGCACTTTGTCGCCACACACTGGATTCGTGTTTCTGCGCTCGCCGTGTGAACACGTACCGCTCCGTCGCTCCCGCCGCTACGCCCCGCTACGCCATCGTTGAGTGCGCTCCGATGCGCTACGCCCCCGTCGCCTACGCCGTCGTAGAGTTCGCTCCGACGCGCTGGATCGCAGTGCTGTGATAGTGACTCGTGATCAAGTGCAGTGATGCTGCCCTTAACTGAGACAGTGACTCTATAGTTAAGACAGTGACTCCTGTGTTATCCATGATGGATAAGTGTGGTATTCCGGATCAGTGCGCGTCCAGCATTGGACCCGATGTCCGGGACCTTCTCCTCCGCTTCGAGGAGAGTGTCCACAGTTCGCGGGCCTCTTGACCGCTCTGATGAGCTTCGCCCGCGCTCAGCCGCCGCCGCCGCCGCCGCCGTCGAAGGCGGTTATTTATGCGGTTCCGACGTTGGAACCGACCTTCCCGACCGCCTCTCCTTCCTCACCCGGCGCTCCGCCCATGATCTCCGTTGACTCGGATTCATCGGACGACGATGCAAGCCGCTTGCACGTCCGCAACGTCGCAGAAGCCGACTTGCGAGCTGCCCGTCGCAGCTCGCTGGCCGCGGACCCCAAGATGCGGGCCCGGCCGCGTTCACGAACCCCATTCGTGGCGCCATTCTCCGTGGCATCCACCGCCGCCCCCGACTCCAACGCCAAGAAGGCAAAGTCCCAGCGCGGACGATCGCGCTCTCCACCGACCCAGAAAAAGGAGTTAGTCCGCACACGCAGACTGTCATCGAGCCCAGCAAGAGGCTCGATACTAACTCCTTCGACCTCCGAAACGGTCGATATGGACACGGCCCACGAGGAGTGGAGCACCGTGTCCCACCGCAAGGCCTCAAAGAAGAAGGAAGCGTTATCTCCGCCTCCCAGCGAGCGCCCGGCTAAGATCCCTAGAGGGCCCCGCAACGAGAGTGTGCCCTCAAAGACCACTGGTGAGTCGTCCACTGTCACTCCCGCTTCTCATTCCCAACCCAAACTTAAGGCTCCCCCGCCCATTGTTATTCATAACAAAGGGATGTGGGATGACCTCTCTCAGGCCATCACGACCAATAACATCCGCTTTACACGTGCTAGGAACACTGTATTAGGGATTAGTGTGCAAGTCGCGGAGATTTCGGATTACCGAAACCTTACGCGTCTATTGAACACGCGCAAGGTCGCGTATCATACATTTACCCCGGCCGAGGACAAAGTCCTGAGAACGGTAATCCGAGGTGTCCCGAAGGAGATAGACACAAACACCATCAAACTCGATCTGGTCAGTCAGGGCCTTCCTATCCAGGAGGTTCATCGTCTGAAAAACCGACATATGGGCAATCTTGACCTAATTTTAGTCATTAGCGATAATACCCCGGAGGGTAAACAAATTTTTAAATTGACACATGTGTCAAAACTGTCGGGGATCAGCGTTGAGCCTCCTAGAAAGACCTCTGCGCTTTCCCAGTGCCACCGGTGCCAGAACTACGGGCACAGTCAGAGGAACTGCCATGGGACGCCTAGATGCGTCAAGTGTCTAGGCAATCATGGCACCTCTGAGTGTGCTCGGGTTAAGGGCACCCCTGACCCTCCCGGCTGTGTACTTTGTGGACAATTGGGTCACACGGCTAACTACCGTGGCTGCCCCAAGGCTCCGCGAGTAACCGGCCGGGCGGGCCAGAGGAGCTCGCACCCACCAAACCCTCAGACCTCACAGGGCCCTAGGCCCGCACTAAGTAGCCAGGTACACTTTCCGCCACTCAGAAGTGCACCCGCTTACGAACCTACACGTCCCGCACTCGCTAAGTCTAACCACTGGGCCGCCGCCCCTCCTAGACTTAGCCAACCTGCCCCATCCCCCGCGCCCCCGAAGGTACCGGCGATGACTCAGATGTGTGGTAGTGGTTCTCCCCCTGTGGACCTCTCGGCTTATCCCCTAGTATGCCGGGCGCTCGCTTTTAGCGAGAGCCTTGCCGTGCTGGAGGAGAAGCTTCGAGGTGCATCGGGCCTCCGAATGATAGAGTTAATGTCAGAGTACAGACACGTCATCGCCGGTATCGGCGGCCGTGCTCCCATTTCCCCATTTAATGGATAACGGATCGATGAAGATTAAGCCTAGATCGCTCAAGCTCGCCTCCTTTAATGCCAACGGTATTAAGGGTCAGAAGGAGCTTGTCTTAAATTTCATCAAAGATAACGATTTAGACTTATTTCTTGTACAGGAGACGTTTCTCAAACCGAGCACGCGCAGGTTTTGTATACCTAACTACTTGACTGTTCGTAACGATCGACTCGACAATAGATTAGGGGGCACCCTAATCTATTACAGACGCAACCTTCACTGTTGCCCTCTCGACCCTCCGCCCCTTTCTAATCTGGAAGTGTCAGTCTGCCGTCTCGCTATGACCGGGCACAGCTCGGTCATAGTGGCGTCAGCCTACCTTTCACCGAACAAGGACATACTCACGAACGACATTCAAGCTCTTTTAGCCCTAGGGCCTTCTGTCATTCTGGCAGGGGACTTTAATTCGAAGCATACATCATGGAATGCGACTACGACTAACGGAAACGGTGTCAGACTGCACGGGATAGTGGATGAGCTTTCAGTGGACCTCATAGCTCCACTGGAACCCACCCACTTTCCCCACAACGTTGACCATAGACCCGACATACTGGACATAGTACTTCTAAAGAACGTATCACTCGTGCTGCGTTCTATAGAAGTGCGACACGAACTCGACTCCGACCACAGACCTCTTGTTGTAACATTAGGCCTCCCCTCCGACTCGCTCCCCCAGACCAAGACTATCACGGACTGGAAGGTCGTCAAGGACCGACTCCAAGACGACCCGACCGACCTCACTGACCTAACAGAGACTCTGACGAGTACCGACGACGCGGACAAGGCGATTGGGGCTCTCACCGATCACCTCAGCTCAGTGCTAAAAAGCTCCGCGAAAGTCGTGCCCTCCTATAGGGACAGACGTCCCCCGCTCACTCGAGAGCTGAGGGAGTTGGTGAGGGCCAAAAACGCCGCGACCAGACATTACGACTCTTACCCGACCGAACAGAATAGAGTTAGGCTGCGTGCGCTTCAAAACCAGGTCAAAACCGGCGTCGCGACTTTGAGAAACGACTCTTGGAACGATCTGTTATCCGACATCGAACCGAGTCACACCGCTTATTGGCGGTTGGCTAGGTGCATCAAATCCGACACAGCCTCCCCTATGCCCCCTCTAAACCACCCCGACAACTCCGGCCCTGCGTTCGAGGACGGCGACAAGGCCGACGTCCTTGCCGCCAGCCTCGAGTCGCAGTGCTCTCCCAGTACGTTGTACCCGGACGAGGCCCATATCACTTGGGTCGACTCCGAAGTACACAGGCGTGCCTCCTTCCCTCCTCCCGACCCTCCTCTCCCTCCCGTAACACTCGAGGAGGTTCAGGATCTGATCAGGGTTCTGCGACCGAGAAAGGCGCCGGGTGCCGACGGCATTCCGAACGATATTCTCAAACTGCTTCCATCCGCTCTACTTCTCTTCCTTGTAGCTATCTTTAACGCTTGCATGTCCAACTGTCACTTCCCCGAGGCGTGGAAAACCGCAGTGGTGATCGGTATCCACAAACCGGGAAAACCACGCCCCGATCCTTCCAGCTATCGTCCTATCAGCTTACTTAACACCATGGGCAAGCTGTACGAACGGGTCCTTTTATCCCGCATTCACTCCTTCCTGAGCTCCAACTCGATCCTCATCGACGAGCAATTCGGATTCAGAGCCCGACACTCATGCGTCCACCAGGTGCACCGCATCACGGAGCACATCCTGGATGGCTTCTCCACCTTCACGAAAGGTATTCCCACGGGCGCTATCTTCCTCGACGTAGCGAAGGCATTTGATAAGGTCTGGCACAATGGGCTTATCTATAAGCTTCAGCTTATGGGTATGCCCGTTGGGCTAGTCCTAATACTGAGGGGCTTCCTCAGTAACAGAAGCTTTCGCTACCGAGTGGAAGGCTCGCTCTCCCGCCCCCATCCTATCAGAGCCGGGGTCCCGCAAGGGTCCGTGCTCTCTCCCATCCTCTATTCATTATACACTAATGATATCCCGCGCCATCCCAACGTGCAGCTCGCCCTATTCGCTGACGACACCGCACTCTTCACCACCCACAAACTCGCCTCCGTCATCCAGCGCTACCTCCAGGAGGCGATCACCGACCTAGGTCGGTGGTTCAAACTCTGGAGGATAGAGGTTAACCCCGAGAAGAGTGCGGCTGTCTGGTTTTACCCGACCCTCCGCCATTTCCACCTTGAGAATATCGTTCTTTTCGATAGACCCATTCCTTGGTCACCAAAGGTCAAATACCTCGGCGTGACCCTGGACAGACACCTGAGCTTCCGTCAGCACATCAAAATAGCACTCAACAGGGCCAAGATGATCAAGGGTCGTCTCGGTCCCCTGCTCAACCGTCGCAGCAAACTTAGCGCTCGCAACAAACTAACACTATACAAAGTATGTATCCGACCGGTTTTCACATATGCCAGCGTGGCATTCGCACAAGCTTACGACTTACACATAAACACTCTACAGACATTTCAGAACAATCTTCTCCGATCGGTCGCGGGGGCCCCTTGGTTTGTTCGCAACGCGGACCTTCACAGGGACCTCGGCGTCCCGTCGATTAGGCACACTATCAAGGACGCGTCTAGGCGCTTCTTTGATAAAGGCCCACACCACCCCAACCCGCTCATCGTCCGTGCCACCTCCTACACTCCCCAACTCACCCCGTCCGATCCCGACGTGCTCGCTGCGCTCGGGGCACCCGTCAGGCGCCCCAAGCACATCCTTCTCGATCCCACCGATCCCATCCAACTCGCAGTGGATGAGGGCACTGAAGACCGCAAGAAGCTTCGGCGCCAGGGACGCCGTGGCCGCCCCCCCAGATCCGGACCTGAGCCTCATAGCATCACTGCAGGGATCGAGAAGATCGAAGAAACCGAAGAAACCGAACATACTCAAGAAACCGAAGAAACCGAACACTTTGAAGCAACCGAAAAAAACGAAGTCCTTCAAGATACTCAGCCGGCCGAGCTGCGCTCGACCGGCCTGACTCCCGACGGAGGCACCCCTCCAGAGGTGCGACCACCACCGCACCTCTAACTTAGGGTTCAGCATGCCCCCCGCTAAGGGCATCGCTACCCGTGCCCGGGTGAAGTAGTTATGGTAGAGACATACCAACTACACAGTCAGTCAAAAAAAAAAAAAAAAATTGTCGCCACACTCCCACCCGACCAGCTACAGCGTGCGCACGTATGGCGGCGCGTAGCCCTGATGGTCGAGATTTATGTTTTAGGTTTAGATATAAGGTAGTATTAAGAACCTAGATGCCATAAGCCGTGTAATATGTAAAAGTAGGCGTTGCCCGACGAAAGGGAAGGGATCAAGTTCTGTATAAAAGGCGATACGAGTCGGGCAACGTTGTGAGATCATCCTGAACCTTCACAGCTACAAGAGCAACTGAACAAGAACCAACTATACGATCCTCGACCCTGAACCTCGGATATTAGTATTGTTAAAACCGTCTTTTGTTAGTTTTAAAAAGTTTCACCGTAAAAATAAATTCATATACAGTCCACTAAATTTTTAATTTGAACAACCGAACAACTGAGCAACGAAGAGACCCCGTTGTGTGCACATCGCCAACAGATATAGCAACAAGCGCAATGCAGCTGCTATAGCGCTGTCCCTTTCACTGACTGGAACTTGGTAGGATTTGATATTTCTGGAACCCCTGATTGATAACAATCACTGCTGCCTTCTGTTGGAAACATAACTGGAGAGGGATCGCAGATGCCTTGCCGGCGTTTAAAAAACGGTGAATTACTCTTTCCAAGGTATTGTGCTGGTAAGAATCTGGCTATTCGTCAAAATAACTAGCGTACCATACATACATTACGCTGTATAAAAAGCTTTGTATACAGTAGGCAGAGGCAGTGAGGGAGGGTATGTGGAGGTTATCGTATTGTTTTCAACTCGTCAAGTAAACTAGAGCTCATATCATTGACAATACAGGTCAAAATCAATAAGTTTTTACCGAGTAGAATAAATCCCCTGTGCCATTCCACATACTTATATAGCTAAGATGCCACTGATTTTTAATCTTCAAGCTTCGTGCCGCGCGTCAAATTTGTTTTAGATTTATTAACACTACCTACTAACTAAAATGTCCGCGACCCTCAAGTGATTTACTTATTCCATTTGTTCTCGTCCTTTTATACTCACTGGAGTAATCGCCAATAGTGAAAGAATGAGAAAAAAACCCAGCTGTTTCTCAGTGGGGTTAAAGCATTGGGTCGAAGTGACATGATTAATGTACGTGTGATCGCTTAACAGTAACTAACAAAGAGCTCACTCGAACACGGTACGCCATTACCTTTCGATAATGCCTAAATCGGGTACGTATGGCTAATTTATAAATTACCAAATAGAGGTTGTTTAATTTTCATAAATAAAATCGAGCAACCCGTTGAATTCAAGCCGCCATAGTTTTAAAATTATTGCACTTACTTGTTGCGCTCACTTCCGGCCCAAGAGACTCAAACAGCTTTCCGAAGCTTAGTTTCAGTAGACGATCTGAATCTGAAACAAACATAATAAAAACGAAATCGTCAATGCATACCATTCGCATACTTAATTTTAAGACTGTTAGTGCCATCTAGCGGCTCATTCGGGAATCGCGCTGCGAAACAGACACGCCTCTGTTCCATGTTTCAGCCGCGAATCGCTGCGCTTAGTTTCAGGTAAAGCTTTAGTATTTCGTTTCAAGCATTTATACTAGATGGCGCTGTCCGAAGAATTTTTTAAATGATTCTTTACATTGCCCGTTTTGTAGTAAACAAATAAAAACTTAAGCTTACAGTGACAGTAAAGAAGCGAATTAAACCAAGTACCTGTTCTAATACAGTTATTTATTTATGGGTGCAGAACTTCAAATCTATTTTAAGACTACCTCCTATCTATTAATATTTGAATTGTAGGTGTAACTAGGGTGCTATTTCCAGTGCTTCCGAAATAAGCACTAGCTACCTGGACTTTAGCCAACATTTCTATTCATACCTTGTTGGCTGCGCTGGCAAATTTAACTGGACCGGTCGCATTTATTACAAAACGCTTTCAACAAAGTAGAATGGAAATTGAATAAAAATTCAAGAAAATTAAGCATCTACTTTTAGATTGGAAAATACGCTTAGCTTTTACTGCTAATAACATGATGCTTTTGAAATTTCATTACTAAATGCGTATTCATCCAAAATAAAACAGACTGTTTTATCGTAAATCTATCGTATACTGGTAGGTACATAACATTTGTTATCAGCCTAAATTAAACGTTCATTTATAGTCAGTAAATTGCGGTGCTATCATTATATTTATGTCCTCAATCAAAGCACCAATCAAAATAAAACACAAATCTTCATCTATACTTCTTGCATCTACAATAAGTAGACATCCTTTCCAATCTCCTTCGATTACCTCAAATTATTTATTGAATAAGTAATATTGAATAAATAATGAGATATTGTTCCACATAATATGCAGCACACGAGCGCGGTACACAAGGATAGGCAACTCGAAGAATTATTGCAAAGCCCATTGCACTCAATAAGTATAGGTAGATAAAGCCGCTGAGCGTTGGAAATTGCCCGTTTATTCTTTCGTAACGATAAACTGATGTTTTATATTACGAACATGAGTTGCATTGCCTAAAAAGGGATAGTGTCTAAACACTGCTTTGAATTCTACTTGTTATGCTACTCATGATTATTTAACGTTAAAGTGGGCGGTTCAAACGCTTTGCCCAAATTCTGTTTGACAGTGTTCTTACCAGCTGCTGTGGAGTCAGGAGGTGGTTGAAAGCGAAAGTTGGCAGCAAAGCCCTGGCCAGGAGTGGCCGAGTTGGCGGTGAACTGCAGCAGAAGAGTTGGACCCGTTGACAGCACCTCGTACCCTGGAACAGGTCATGCTTTGGTAAATAGGTAGATACCTATCTCCGGTCAACAACTTTAATTGTTGCGCACCTATAGAACCCTATCGTAGAAAGACAATCGTTAATTTTGACGTAATTTAATTATTTATTGATGGTATATTTGACTATACAGGATGGTAAAAAATAGGGTCCTACTGCTGGGCAAAGCCGGTCTGTCCTTAGCAATCTTGGACCAGCCGTGTCCAAATGATTCTAATTCATTCTGCCACCTTTGCCTTTCCCTTAGTACGGTACCGGAGTTATAAGTAGTTGCACGAGTTATTCCTCTATCAGTTTAATGTCATGTTTGAACTGCTGCCCAGATCTGTCAAAGGCATTAAAGCGACAAGGTACAAAGGTGTGCACCTACCTATTACACTGACTGTACCATGTCGCACATTGTATCCTGTGGTGTGCACATTGTATCTACGTACGCAGGCACGTAGGAACTATGTGTGCCCACGTGCCTGGGTCCATACGGCAGACGTGACCGGCCTAATCCTGCTTTGGTGAATATGGTAGAGTTAATATTGTTTCAACAAGACAAGACTAACAAAAAGTACGTTTTTGAATCTGACTATTGATGATATATTTGTGTAAACGTTCAGTTTAATAGCGAAACATTTTGCTGCTATCATTAAAAGCAACAATATCTGGCCTTTCAGAATCCGTCAAGCCGTTTAGTTTATCACAAAGAAACAGATATCACCCAGGACCCACTTTAGGTCTAAACTCAATCTGACTTTCTATAACCATAAGATTGAGTTTCCTATTTAGTTACAAATAGCTTGGCATCTCTAATGACATTAATATGTATGTTATATTTGTAGTTAAATATTATGAATATATTTATTTTTATGTTATAAGAAGACTCATGAGCACACAGATTGTTTGAGATTCTACACGGTAAAACCTTATTGCTTTTGACGTGTTATTGTGTTGTAAACTTTTTGATAGCTCTTATTTACTTAGCAGTAACGGCGGCCGAGTAACAATACGATAACACGTCAAAAGCAATTATGCTTTTACCCAGTAGAATAGAAGACCTAATGAGTTATTATGACATACCTATGCAGTCCATTTTACGGCGAGCGTAAAGGACAGCTATAGCAGTTGAATAGCTCTGTCCTATTCTCTCAGCGTAAACTGAACTGCATTGCTATGTCATAATAACCCCCCTGGTGGGTTGTTATGACATGGCTATGCAGATCATTTTATGCTGCACGCTGAGAGAAAAGGACAGAGCTATATAATTGATATAGCTCTGCTCCGTCCTTCATGCTCGCCGTAAAATGACCTGCATAGCTATATCATAATGACCCCCCTGATGGTAAATGGGATTTGAGACCGATAGATATTTGCATTCTCAAGACTACAACCTTAAAACTGCAATGCTGAGACTGCTGCGTGACGGAATTTAATGTTTAGTCGAGAACATTGAAAACGGGTCAGTTTGTATAGAATTTCCATAGAAAGTAACCCGTTTTCGTTGCTCTTGAGTGTATAAACATAAAACTAATTTGTTATTTTAAAACAAATAGCGATAACATGTTTCATTCCATTTCATTAATAATGCAAATAGCAAACTATTTACGCACTCATCAATATCAATTAGATTTGTGTATTAAAATTAAATCCCTTTGAATCTATTGAAACGTAACATAAACCAACTTGTTTCGTATAAAGTACATTTATTCAGTTAATTAGTATTTTTCACCAAACACGTTCTCGTTATTGTTTTGAAATATTTTCTAATTGTTATTATACTCGGGAGTGCCCAGAAAATAAGAAATCAATCCCAAGTCTCTCCTGCCTGACACATTGCTCAACCATGAGGTTTTTAAATACTGATAATGTTGACAGCAGTAAAACAATGTTGTAATTACTATTACTTCACACGCAACAAATAAGATTTACATTGTTTTCCTGCTGCATCGCGTGGTTGCCGGGTTAGAATAGTGCCACTCCATGTGTTCCCGTGGATGTCGTAAGAGGCAACCAAGGGAATAAAGGCTTGTAGTACTGTTAGGCGATGGGCTTGCAACCTGTCACTAATACACTGGCAAACAGCTTAGCAAGAATGTGCAAAATGTGGTTACAGAATTATCAACAAGTTTTTAGAGTTGTAGGTAATTCTGTAGCTCTGCCTACCCCACTCTGGGAATGAAGGCGTGAGTTTATGTATGTATGTATGTTTTCCTGTTGCCAACTTTATCAATATTAGGAAACGTCATGGTAGTGCAACGTTATGTATATCGACGTGGATTAAGCTTGGAAGTGATAGGTGTTTTATCTGTCACTGTCTGACCAGTATGTAAGTGCGAGAGTGACGGAAGCTTTATCCACCGCGATAAAGGTAACCATAATGTGAGGATTAGCGTGTAATAATCATTCGCCGTGAACGTAGAGTGGTATGTAAGCTTTGTAACGCTCGGCTCATGTCCACGCCAGTCGAATATTCACGCGAATGCTCTCAGTGGGGACGCTCCTGCAGAAGTATGTAAAAATTATGTTGGGCAAAGTAAAGAAATAAGCAGACACACCAGTTCACGCAACGCGTCAGACATCTTGGCGTCATGCCCAAGTTGTCATGGTTAGTAAGCATGAAGAACTGTTCCTTTTGGCGAGGTAGGTATGCAGAGCTCACTGCAATCCTGGCTTACAGAAGAGGAACTTGAAGAAGAAAAATAAGAAAGCACCGTATCCATACTTACATTACAAATGTGATATCTAGTAAGTCTGTCTGTCGGTTATGCTTTTACGGCGAAACGGCTGAATCTGAAATTTTTGAATGGAGAAAGCTTGAGTCCAGTGGCCAGGTGGCCTGATATGGCTGCATTTATCACGTGACAAAATGTGGATAAACCATCGTCACTTTTTGACATTATAGGTACGAGCGTGACGGATGTTTTATCCACATTTTGTCAATCTATAAACGCAACCATATTTACTAGGCCTGCTGGTCCCGAAAAATTGACGATCAACGATTTCTGTGTAGACAGAGTCACGAGGAACAGCTAGTAAGTTATTAAATGTACCTGTTAGTTCGTTGCATAGCATAGCTATAGCGGGAGCATTGGTGTCTTTTCCATCGAAGATTTTAATGATGTCCGCTCTCCGTAGACAACTGCAAACAAATTATAATATTTAGCAACATTCACAGTAACAATAGCGCTTAGAGATATTTAGAGACAGTAAACTCGTTCGTTTTTCAAAGTTATTTATGAAAATCTTCACTAATCACCAATAACTGACTCTGAGTACGGCCTTAAATGGACCTTAAACGTAGGACTTCTTTTTATGGCGAAGAGAATGTACACGAGTACTCAGGCCAGCTGATGGTACGTGGGATTTGTTAACTCGAGACTACACGTACAATTTTAAAGACTCAAATGCGTTGTCAACCCTAACCTATGGACTAATATGGAATGCGTCTATGCTGGTTCTTTTATCCCCGTTTCAGACGGACCCCGCACAAGGTCGCAACACCACTCAACTTTGTATTTTCTCAATCGAAGAGGTAGCGTTTTAAAGAGCATAATATCCGCCCAGTGTAAATGAGTTTTTAATTTCATTTAAAACAAGGGAAACTCCGATTTTGATCGTGGCTCCTTAAAATATGAAGTGTTTCAAGAGGTTCCTGTCGCCACAATAGTTTGAGAATTATCTACATTTTTTCGTTTTTGCCAAATTTTATTTAGGTATCAAAAAATGGTTTTCTGTGGATTACGTTAGCAACGTGCAATAATTGTATCACTGTTAAAAAAATGGTACTAATCGTGCCAATTACGATTGCACTACTTTAAACTTTGGTTTATTTTCTCTGTTTATATTCATTTTACTCTCCTAATAAAATAAATAAATAAATATAGATCACACAGTTTAAAATTCCTATTTTTTGTGTACGCGAGTAGTCAAACTGTGTTAGAATAAAAAACTAGCAGGTACTCTTACGGTTCTATAACTCAGCAATCTGGATAGTTTATTCCGCTACTATATTCCGTAATTTTGCAAGTGTAGCTTTATTTTGGCCGTAGCAATAACAATATTATCGCTCTAGCGCGCTGGAATAGTTTCCCCGTTACGTTAGGGTAATTTAGTTAGGAGTTCCAGCACCGGACTGGCCTTAGCGAATTCCGTAGCTGAGACGTCTTAGTGGAGAGTTGCGCGAGTACGTCGCATTCCTCCTGTTACACGGACACGTAAGGTGAAATAAAAATAAAAATATTATTTATTTTGTTCCCAACAACCTTCACTTTGTAAGATGACGAGACGTGTAAGGTGCTGAACATTAATAATAACATAGCACCTATTATCACTTTTGATAACAGCGATCATACTTAAACTCGTAGAGTCCGTTATTAAATGTTATATGCGGATGAAGTAGTTAAAAATATTTGTCAATTAAAAATTAAATGCACGTCCAGCGGAGCGGTAATGAGTGCAGACAATAAACTATGTGCTATTGTAATTAGTTCGATGATGCATGAATGGAATGGAACATTCGCCTGACAGTTACTCCGCTGTAAAGTGCATTTTCATCCAGTATTTAAATTGGCCGGGTAGTTTGAAAGGTAATTATAAAGACCTAGACCTAGTATTCTATCACGATGAACAATATCGCTTTTGACGTGCAATAGTATTGTTTTTAACTAAGCTGCCATTACTTGACTGCCTTGCATTTCTTGCCGGGAGTTATTGTCTGAAATACAGTTATTCTATTCTATTACTGTAAAGTATATTAGAGCTATCAAAACGTTGACAATGTGGTATTAGGATATCAAATGCGATATTTTATAACGTCATAGCATAGAGGCCAAACCAGTTAAGTATTTCTAATGTTGAAATTGCAAAAGTTTTCTCAATTTGTTAGTAATCATTAGCAAGATCATGTCGACTAAACTTTGTTAAGTTACTTTATTTTCCTAAACAACTTTCCTTCTTGTTTGTTATCAAATTATTTGCCGGCTAGCCTCATATTCCAGAGCGTATTAATAAATAACCTATTTATGGGTGTGTTTTAGTTCTGTTTGGAGATTTCGTTGGTAGATGAAGCAACTTGGCCAAAGTTTCCTGCATTTTTTATTTTATTGCAGAGTAGTTCAGAAATTTCTGGTAATAATCTGTTATCACCAAAAAAAAAAATTGCAACGTCGAGTGTTAATAATTCACTCGTTAAAATATTTCCGAACGCGAAAACTGATGAGTATGCAAACTGTAAACAAATTGATGATATGAAAATTTCAGAATGTTATTAAATGATACAATTACTCGTTAAATGATCCATTTAAATGATGGATCGTAAAATATTGCTGAAGTGGAAGTTTCGGGCCCTGTTTGAATGAAAAGTTCATCGAAGCGACCGAATTTGTTCGCTTGACCTAGGGAATTTTAAGAGAGTTCATTCACACCAAAGCGTAAGATAGATTTTCTCTAAGAAATCTCAACACCCACTTTGTGTCTATTTTATCACAACAATCATAACTTGAACTGAGGGCTCGTACTCATGATGCGAATGTAAGATCGAGATACTTTTGAGTACGCCGTTTATACTTATTACTTACTGACGCCTGAAGTTAAATTCGCCGGTGAATTCGTGACGAAATAAGCAACTAAGTTATCTAAAATAATATTTACACTATACGCTATCCGCCCCCGCTACATTAACAAAAAAAACATCCTTTGATTTCAAGACAATAGGTACCTACTTTACTTTATTAGAAAACACAATAGTGATGAGGGCGCCAAGGAACGCCCCGTGACGGTAAAAAAATAAATAAAAAATACGATAACATCTCTCTCCTCTTAATCCTAGTCTGATTTTTACGATTTTTGAATATATTGTTGATTTATAAAAAACTAGGTCTGTGCGAATTTAAAACGTACAAACCTAGTTTTACATAACAACTACAACATTATATTTTTAAATCGAACTGAATTCGGACTTGATATAAGAGGTGAGAAATCTAATCGCCCGGAGAATTTGTATGGATTTTTTGACATGATGCCATTTTTTCACAATCCTTTATTGCGTCGTTGCCGCTGATTTATTCTACACATACGTTAGACATGCCACACGATGCGTCGAAACACTTGCGTCACAGCTTTTCGACGCAACGCATCTTTCTTAAATTTCCCCAAGTCGTAGCGATCCGAAAATATCGTCACAGTAAGTTGATTCCATAAAACTGTACGTTACTTTAATAGCATTGTACATTAAATGCGGTGGGCATGCAGAATTGAAGGGTCGCTCATACATTCTAGTGGTCTATAAATAAATTCCCATCATTTCATCCCGTCAATATTGAATTCTCCGTTTAATGCATAACGCTGCATAATCTCCCTTTTCTGGCTCGTTACAATGTAAGTTAGTGGACGGAACGATTTTTACGAGGGATTTTACGAGTTGCGAGTACGCTGCTTGACTTGTCGACTAACATTGAATACTTCTGACGTGATTACGATAATATGGCCGTTTTTATTGGTGTTTGAGGTTTTATAGCATTGCTCATTTCTAAGGAGGAACAAATTATGTGGTTTATTTATAGTGACAGTCACTATTGTGTTTCAAAATCAGGAGCTCTAATCTCGGTAAAAATATATTGCCCTTGGCGTGTTATCGCATTGTCAAAGTTACGATAGCTACATTGAAGGTGCCACCGCACCGCTGCTTAACGGTGCGTATATTCCATCATCATCATCATGTCAGCCGAAAGACGTCCACTGCTGGACATAGGCCTCCCCCAAGGCTCTCCACTCAGACCGGTCTTGTGCTTTTCGCATCCACCGCTTTCCCGCGATCCCTACAAGGTTGTTGTGCGTATATTACGATGCGTCAAAATCGGCGCCATGTTGTAACTATGACCCCGTCTTTTGTTTACGCAACGACACCGTATTTTACGCAGTGGTGGGTCGCACCTTTATCTAACAGGGCCTCTATTCTGGACGGTAAAACCGGTATCGTATTTGATCTGTTATGGTATTGTTTTTAACGCAGCCGCCATTACTTTGATTTATATAAGAGCTATCAAAACTTTGGCAATACAAAAACAGGTCAAAGACGATATGGTTTTTACCGCCCAGAATACCAGCCTTGTACGATAACATATGAAAAGCAATATGTTTTACCGAGTTTTTTTTTAAAGACAATAAATAGGTAGTATCTCACACTATTACGAACACAATTTCTCCCTACTCACATATTGCACGTCAAAACTATCATAATGTTGAAAATACGATTACATGTCAATAGCTATAAGGTTTTAGAGAGTAGAATAGAGCTCGCCAAGAATGTCGCGAAGTTTATTTATTTAAAGGCTAAAAGGGTTATTTATAAACTAGTAAACTGACATTGGTCAAAAGCCAGTGAGGCCAGCTAGATCAATATGCGTAAAGTACGCAATACGGTATTATTCAAAGTAAATTCAATATGAAATGATTGAATCTCATAAATTATTTAAACTCGTTTACTGAAACACTAAAGAAGTTTAATATGCCAGTCCCACAGTTTACACTTTGTGGAGGTATTTTAGGATGTTACCATCTTGAAGGCCTATACAGACAAGTCAGCTGAACGTTCCGGCGATCGTCAACGTTCACTGCATGCATTTTATCTAGACCAGCTGGCATATCTTATATTATAGGTTGCACATTAAGTAAGTAAAAGTGTATTAGTAAAAAAAAAAAAAATCACTACACACGTACCAAAGGCACACAGAAAAAAAGTAAAAAAGTATAAATAGTGTATAGTGAGTATATGGCAACTTTACGCACCTGATGTCACCTTTCTGAAGAGACACCTCTTCAAAGACCAATTTCACGCGTTCTTTTGGCCTGTAACACAACAATCGGAATTATAAATTAAACTGGTGGTGAATCCCCTTCGAGGAACGATATTATTCCTAATTAACTGCTCCTATACCTACTCCTAAGTCTCTTTTCTATCCTATCCTATCCTATATCCCACATTAACCCACTGCAGTGTATAGGTCTCCTTTCTCTTGTGGTCCGGTTCTGCGCTTGCTTTATTCAGCTCTTTCCGGATATCCTCACTTAGATCATCTAATTATCTTTTTTTTCCCGGTACAACAAGAACTGACCTCTGGTAGAAGTGGTAAGAGCACCACAAGACTGCAGGCGGCCGCGGACCGGCCGACTGTTGGTTCGGCCAATGTGGCAGTCGCAATGAATTACATTACTGCTTTAAAATTATATTTTCAATAAAAAAAAACTCCTATTAAGGTGTATCCCAAATGGGAGGTTACTATTTTAAAAATAAAACCTGAGCTCCATAGAAAAGGTACAAGCACACCGCACGTTGTTCCGGTCAACTAACGGGTACTTATCGCGGACTATACAACTAGGTATACTTTATTATCGTGTGACCCTCGATTTCCAAGGTTTTTTATTTACTTGTAGCACAAGTTGTAATTTCTCGCTTGTCAATCGTAAATATAAATCGTCGTCGTTTCAGTGCGTATCAATCGTTACTAACTAGATATGTATAGAAAGGGAGATCCGACAAACAAGTCGCGGGAAATTTGTTCTAGCCGTGTTGCTTCTTTACAATCACATCTTATTCACCCAGTATAATCAGAAACTGACCTCCCATAGAAGTGGTAGGAGCACCGCACGTTGTTGGGGTAAATGGACGGGTACCGCGGACTGTACAGACGGCCGTGGGTCGGGCGGCTCCCGGACCGGCCGAAGTGGTAGTCGCATTCTGTACCGGGCAGGTGGATGCCGTCGGTCTCGAACATACCTGAGGACAAACGGAAACAATGCTATTAGATTAAATTTATTTTCCTTGTTTAGAATCCTTATCAAGTAGTTTGTCTTTTTCTAAATTAGTGTAATAATAGAATAGTGACTCAAGACAGTATTAACCCTTTCGAGTACGGTGCCGTGATTAGAGGTCAATTAGCGATACTGCTTGACGTCTATAGACTGCAGTCAGCAGTCTCAAATTGCGTCAAAAAGGACAGTTTTCTATGATTTGACATTTACTTTGACGTATCTTGTGACGGGCATCTCAGCGAAAATGAATTTGTACAGCCCTATTAATAATAATAATAATATAATAATAATAATAATTTTATTTCAGACAAGGTCCATACAAATTTGTTAGTATTCCTTATAATTAGATGTTAGTGTAATTAAAATAAAATTAAAATGAAAATTAATAAAACTAAATAACTAGGTACAAAAACTATGTTTGTGTATGAGCGTGCATACGCTCCCAACGAGCCCACATAGGGCTATCCCAGCGGTCAGATAACGCGGCCAGGATGCGGTTGGGGCTGGCGCGGAGGCGGGCTTGCAGCGAGGCGCAGCGCTTCCTCATGACGGCCGCGAACCCGTCCGCGCGCGCCTCGCAGAACATACCGGACGCGCTGCACCACCGCCCCAGCCCCAGCAGCACCCGGAACGCGTTGTTGAACTGAACACGCAATTCATTGTACGCCTTCTGCGTAAAACTGACCCACAGGCTGCAGGTGTAAAATGTCTGACAGTATGCTTTGAAAAGCGTCACTTTGACCTCTTTGGTACACCTAACGAACCTGCGGGCCAGCATATTGCATCGGACGGACAACGATCTCCGCTCTCGCTCAATATCGGCATTGTCACTTAAATTATCAGTGACCCAGTGGCCCAAATATTTAAACTGAGATACTCTATTCAGAGGAGTACCATCGAGAGTGACAGGCGGCACATTCAAGGGCGATTTGGTGCCCGCTTTAAACACCATAAGCTCACTCTTGTTGACATTATATTTGAGCCCGTGGGCCACCGCATAGCCTTCGCAAATCCGCACCAGCCTTCTTAATGCTCCGATTGAGGGGCTCAGCAGCACCATGTAATCAGCGTAGCTAATATTGTTCATACAAACGCCACCTACATGGCATCCGACGTTGGTGCTGCTAAGCTCCTCAATGAGTCCATTTATGTACAGATTAAAAAGGCGAGGTGAGGTGAGCCCCCCCTGTCTCACCCAACATTCCAGTCTATACTCCTCCGAGAGCGACCCTGCCCATCTGACACTGTTATTTTGGTGATTATACCAATATTTTAATAAATAAATAATTTCAGTGGGCACTGTCGTCTCCGTATGCATCTTACCCCACAGCACTTCATACGATACAAGGTCAAATGCCTTTGACAGATCCAGATAACAAGCATAAACTGGCGTCCTTCTTGCTGTATAGTACTGGACGGTCTGTTTGAGGCATAGGATAGCACTCTCGGTTGAGAGCCCCGACCTGAACCCAAACTGTGCATCATTTAGAGCGATATGCTTTTCCAAATGCTTGTCAATCAGACCATCCAGTACCTTGGCTATAATAGTTGCCAAAGATATAGGCCTATAGTTAGATTTATCTGAGGAATCGCCAGTCTTATTCTTAACCATAGGCACAACAATAGTGCGCATTAGGTCTGCCGGTAGATATGAATGCCTAAGACATAGACTAAAAAACATAGCGAGTACCCTCGGCAAATGATCGCCGGCGTGCTGTAAGTGTTCAATGCTAAGGCAGTCAAAACCGGGGGACTTGCCTCTAACCATATTTCTTATTAATGAAGCCACCTCCTTACTAGAAAAATCAAGATTTGGTTCCGATGTCATGACCTCAGCATTGAATTGCCTCGAGCACGATCCTAAAGGCGACGCCACTTTAAAGTACTTCTGAAATACGTTTGCAATATCATAAGGGTTGTTAACACCCGCAACACTCACAGGAAGGCCCGGCTTATGGTTTTGTTTATTTACTGTTTTCCAGAAACTACCATTTTTTTTGTTAGAATGATGTTTAGCAATTATGTCACTTTTTATTTGCTGTTCATTGTTCTGACACCATTTTAACTTTGACTTGAATACTTTTCTGGATTCAGTCATATTAGTAAAAATATAACCGGAAGATGGTTTTCCATAATTAACCCAACTTTGAAACCAAACCCTGGCCCTCCCATGAGCATCACGGACGTATTTATTCCAACCTATCACATGTTTTTTCCTACTACGCTTTTTAAAAATAAAACTTTCTCTTGCCGAATCCGTCAAAACATCTACAATATCGCCGTACATCTTCGTAAGTAGCTTTTGATGGCTTTTGTTACTACACAATTTGTCGCAACGATCGTTGCAGCAGCTTATAAACTCTTCGGGGAAGTCAATTGTTGCTAAGCGTAAATGACACATTTTTTGGTACGTTAACTTTTGGTCAGCATCACGATCTCCCCAAACAACTGCATTGTTAGAGGAAATACACTTAACAATTTTTGGCTTTATAATATCCATATTGCAGTGTATTAAAAGAGGATAGTGATCGGACCAAAATGTATCCAGCAATACTGACGTACTCACAACACTTTGCTGCGCAGCACTGGTCACTACACAGTGGTCGAGCCATCGCCGGGAGCCGTGCGCATCGCTCACGAAAGTGTATGTGTCTGCAGGCAGCAGTTCCAGGTCTACACACGACCACACTTGTTCCGCACAGAACCGCGCTAGTTCTACGGCAAACGGCTGGCCGGGATGCGCATTAAAGTCACCTAACACAAACACTGTCTCAATGTCCTGACTTTCAATAGTAGCACTAATCTCTGCAAGGCAGTCTGTGAATTCAATTAAGTTATCACTACAGTCCGTTGGCATATACACAGAAAACGGTTCACTAATGTTTTACCAAAAAATTATTGACAAATGGTCATTGACAAACAACGTTTCACCAAATGATCATTTGGCAAACGAGACATTTGACAAAAGTATCATCTTACAAAAACTCACTTAGCAATTGATCATTTAGCAATTAGTTTACTTATTTCTGGGCAGAAAAAAAAACAACCTCGAAGGCCAAGGCGGGAGCCAAGCTCCCGCCTTTGCCTTCTAACCTAACCTATCCGAGTCGGTCATGCCCTGATTCGTCTTCCTCGTAAAATGTAAATTTAACTGTTGATCATTTGGAAAAGTAAGTCATTTGTAAAATGACTAGTAGTAAAATGATCAATTGACTTAACATTTTTTTGCAAAACGTTGTTTGTCAAGTGTAATTTTGCCAAATGACTTTTGGTCAAACGGCAGGACACCACAGAAAACACTAGAAACGAACGATCGAGCAATTGAACCTTGATCGCAGCCAGACGGACGGACGTACACATAACAACGGACACAGAGGTAAAAACATCTTTCCTCCAGAGAATAGCGACGCCACCGTATGGTCTACCTCGAATGACGCCCACCGACGTATCCACCGCTGAAGTCCCCGTAAATCCGAAATTGTCGTCAATACTTCCCAGATATGCCAGGTCATGCGGCATTAACCAGGTCTCCTGAAGTGCAATCACATCAGCTGTTTGACATAAATCCCTCACACACTCACGAGACCTCAAAACATTCTTACAGTTGAATGAAATAAACTTCATAGTCGTAGTATTCATAAAGTTTTAGGTACGATTCACGTTGGGTTTTTGCACTTTATTTATTCCATTCGTGTCCCTTTTTTTAAACTCGAAGAAACGTCTATAAGCTATTCCCTCGGGCCAGAAGTCATCAGTCATAAACGTATGGAGTTTAGTTCTCGGCACAAATACCTTATACGCGTCGTAATCTTTCGACAACTTCATACTCATTTTTTCAACTGTAACATGTATGCGAGATTTATTCTTAACGTAAGTATCTATATCAGATGCAGTCACGTTCTTTGAGACGTTATAAATATAGATGGGAATTTTTACTTCCGCAGCCTTAAATTTCTCGTCCATGTCAATTGCGCTTCCTCTGTTACCCACAAATCGACTTTTTGATCTCTTTCTCTGCACCAAAGTAAAATCATCACTTTCAGCAGACTTATTATCTTTACCTTTGCGAACAACATTAGAAAACAATAGTTGTTTATCATTAGCGCAGGGCGCATCGGTCGCAAGCGCAGCGACCGGCGGCTCCGGCTCGGACGCATGACTCATCGCGTTCTCACTACCTACCGACCCGCTCGCAGTATTATCAGCTGATATGCTATTGCGACTGATGTTGTTTGGAATTGTAGGCATTATTGTTCTTACATTCTTAGTTTCCAAATTGGTTTCTGACTGCGCAATATCTCTATAAGCTTCGTCATCAAGCTTGTGTGAGCTTGTAGATTGTCTCAATTCCAAAATTTCCTCATCCTCCCTATCGGGGAGCAGTCCCATGGGGCCGCTGTTATAATCAAAACTGCCTAAAAAGGCACCTCGCTTACTATTTACATTTGCAAAGTGAGATTCGTTAACCACTGACGTCATTTTCAACGCATTTAAATCAGTTTTCAACATTTTCAGATCTTCACTGGTTGCATATTGCTCCTTAATTTGATCAACATCACTTCTTAATTTCAAAATATCTTTAAGTAGTCTCGTCACATCGACGTGATCAAATAGAACGGGGGGTAGTCTATGCAGATCTCTTGCAACAAATATAGGAAAGCTTTCTGGGTCCACTTCCCTCACTATATTTATTATATCCTCAATATCACGAAGACCTTTTCCGTTTCTCTTCCGAATCTTCTTCCTTTTAGTAGCAGACAAAGAATCAAAAAGAAGATTCTTTGCCGTTACAATCTCCAACTCCGTGAAAGCGGTTATACAAATTCTGCTGATGCTGTCATCGCTCATCACATCAATCCTGTTGCACACGAAAGCTAGCACCTCGTTTATCACTATGTTACAATTCGAACATTTAACCAGTTTCGACATTTTTTTTTTTTGCCGCGTATTACATTACACGCACCAACAACCGACCGCAATGGCGCACGGGACGTGACGATTTTAATACAGCCCTCACTTGCGCAGTGTCAGAGCCGTATCTTGAGTGAGATGGCCGTCGGAAACCAAGACTACATATTTTAATGCAATTTGAGATGTGTGTCTCAGTAATAATCTGAATACGGTAAAGATAAAGATAAAAAAAAGATAAAAAACACCTCTTCACCACCACAACAAGCCACTTTTAAACGTCAAAAATCTACCCGCGCTTCGCAAGAGACCACTGCTGAGAAGAAACGCCGCAAGAAACTCTAATGTCACTGAATACTCTCTTTTCTTCATGAAGACCTGAAGTCTCTTAACGTATAATTCTTAACTTAATTTAATTAAAGACATTATAATTAAAGGTGATTGTAATTTCATTTGAAAAAGTAGTTTAATTACCTACCATGTTCACATTTTATTTTATCATTTCGAAGATTAATACCAATACTGCTCAGTCGTCAATAATTTCAAACTGTTTGTTTCTTTACTCAGAAAAAGGTTATAGCATCATTTTAAGTTATTTAAAAGTTATATATATATATATATATATATATATATATATATGTATATATATTCGAGTAATTGATGCAAGACTAACAATCAGTAGAAAAGAAGATACAATTACACAAAGGCTTTAATTAACTCTTTTACGGGTTGTGACGTCTATAGACGTCAAGTAGTATCACTAATTGATCTCTAATCACGGTACCGTACTCGAAAGGGTTAACATATCTTTTAATATGTAAACGTATTACCTAAAAACCCCAAGTTACCTTTTACTTGTACTATAGCACTGTATTTTTTAATCCCGCAGACAGCTTTTAGAATTGAGTAAGTAACAGTGAAACATCAAAATTTATCTCCCGCCTAACTTTGCTAAGTAATCTTTATACATTGCACCGAAGCAACTTTTACCACCACTGGGCTATAAAACCCACTTTACTAGTATAAAATTATGGGCATCCAGACGTTTCTGGGTTAATTGACCCAAATGGGTTACACCCACCCATTTTTAACCATATAAGTGAAAAAGGAGTTTAAGTATTAAATTATGTGTTTATACATTGCACGCTTTACGCTTATATTTGCTTTGTTTTTTTTTTATAAAATAAATAAGTATCGGAATTTTACTATGAAAGTCCGTATTATGAGCTGAGGCAGGGAAAGGGACAGAGTTACAGCAGTCATATAGCTGTGTCTCGGTTTCTGCCTGGAACTTAGCAGGTTTTAAAAATACCATAAGGGTGAAGTCAAACGAGCGTATTTTACTTCCACTACAAAATTCCAACTCATATTGCGTCGCCGCGGTGTGTGATCCAAACAGGGGCTAAATTCTACTGGATAAAACCATTTTGCTTTAGACATGTTATCGGTACAATAGCTCTCGTTTACTTGACAATGATGGCCTCAAGATTCCCGTAACTGTGCGGTGTAAAGAGACGTAAGGGAACTGTGAAATGGTGTTACGCTGTTCATCTCAACTGTGCCGGGATGAGTAGATTATCTGCGAAATATAATTTTGTCTCTTTCAATCAAACGCGCGTAAAGTGCATGTCACATACAATCTTGAGCTTCAGCGAATTATTGTAGCTATGAACTGCGGTACAGACACCAGCAATCATTTACTTGTGGGAGGACCTTGTGCAGGGTCCGTCCGGGTTGGTACCACCATCTTATCCATTAACCTACTGCCAAGCAGCAGTGTTTGCATTCTTGTGTTCTGGTTTGGGGATAGGACAGCCGGTGAAATGACTAGCATAGAGGCATTCCATCTTAGTCCTCAGGGTTGGCAGTGTATTTGCAGTCTTGTGAATGCGAATGTCTATGGGTCACAGTTTCCACTTACCATCAGATGGCCTGTGTGCTCGTTTGCCTTCCTATGCCATAAAAAAAAACAACATTGGGCCCAAAAATATCTGACACGCTCTTACGCTCTTATACCTCTTGTGACTGTACAAAGACCTCACTGACTGTTTTAAACCTATATCTGCTTGAGCTGCTTTTGGCTAAGAAAATTAAGCAAACCTGTTGGTTGATTTTCCTTCATCGCTCACCTTAGTAAAAGCCAAACTTTGTTACGTCACTTTCATGTCAGAGTAAACATTTGAACTCGTCTTTATTTTCTTGATACACACATCAAAACACAGACTATAGGTAGTTACGAGTATGTACATTCCAAGTTTCAAAATAATGTAGATATATTTTTGGTTCTTGTGCATTTTTGATATGAGTTTGTTAAGCTAAGAGCTAAGTGGCTATGGTATCTGCTCTGATTGAGTCCTTGAGACTGTGTAAAGTTCAAGTTAGTAAACATCAAATTTGCGGACTTGCAAGCGACATCTAGTGGGGAATTTAGTGGCCCTCGTTTTTTCTTGAAGAATAAGGGTGCTCATGCTCAGACACAATTTAATATTCAGTAAGGCGTGGCGGCGCTGGGGCCCTTCGGATAAGCCTCCAAGTGACATGTCTAATCCCACACTATATTGGAAACCTTTTTACGTTAAGGTGATTTGACGAAATATATTTTTATCTCTACGTTTGATTCGTGAATTTTATCTAAAAGCACATACATACCTTTACGTGTATTTTTGTTTAAATTTTCGTGGAAATTGCTTTAGAAAAAAAAAAAAAACGGACAAACGAGGCATTACGACAAATTACGATTACGGCAGTTCATGATAAATCCAAGTAGGGAATGATTACCCACTGGCGGATAAACCAGTGTATCTTCGTCGATGAGTTGACCAGTAAATTGTTTATGAGAATATCACGGCTTCTTCGTATTATTGATGGTAAACAAGCTTTTTATATTGTCGCTAGTAGGTAAGTAACTGGCCAATGATAGAACTCAGAATATAACATACATACATAAACTCACGCCTTCATTCCCAGAGTGGGGTAGGCAGAGCTAAAGAATTACCAACAAGTCTTAAAACTTCTTGATAAATCTGTAACCACATTTTGCACAAGCAGGCTAAGGATGTTTCCCAGAGTGATAGGTGGCAAGCCCATCGCCTAATAGTACTGCAAGCCTTTATTCCCTTAGTCGCCTCTTACGACATCCACGGGAAGACATGGAGTGGTACTATTCTAACCCGGCAACCACACGGGTTATAGATTATTATAGGTCAGAATATAAGTTTAGGATAAAATACGTTTATACAATGGAATAGAATGCAATGGAAAATAATGCGTAGTGAAACTTATTTGAAACAATATTGCCCTCTCATCAAAATAATAGTACCTACCTAATTATACTATTGAGTCCTCCGAGGTCTTCCAAATGAATCAATTAATTCGCTGAACTTGTTTTTAACTTCACAAAACCGTGAAATAAAAAGCGTTAATACTCTATTTAAACATGCCTCGAGAGACTTAAGAGTTTGGAGAAAACTCCGCTCGGAATGAAATAGTTTTTCAATAAAGCGCAGAGTTTTGAGCGGCGCGGTTGGAGTTTTTCATTACTTTTTCAATATGGTACCCTGGCATTGTACGAAATATAAAATAAAGAGGAAGGAGACTTATTGGAGCTCCGTTGTTCCGTCTTGCAATCGACGGAACGCTAACACTTTGCGCAGGAATGTTGAACACAGCGTTCGAAGAATATATTTTTACCTGGTCGTAATTATTTAAAATTATGTCTAGTTTTTTTATGATTTAAAAAAAATTAAGCTTGTCCACATTTTTTGACAACTATTAGCATCTTAATGTAATAAGAAGCTCTATCCCTACCTGTCCTCATCATCATCATCATCATCCACTTTTGATTTCCAGAGAGAACGATCCAATACGGCCCGCATCAACTGACTTCCTACCACCTTTATTCTGCCCTCCCACGGAAAAAAGCACATCTACTGTATGAATTGTATTGCACTTCCAACCTTATTACCCCTTATTATGCCTTTGAGAGTTTAATATGCTTCTTTAAATTAATTGCACTTGTGCCGTTTCTTCGTAGGAACGCAGTTCGTGATCTGTCCATCTTGCAGGCTGTCATCCCACGCTGCGCTTGTCAGGACCCTGCCTATAGTTTAAGCTTATTAGCCAACACGAGGACTATTGATGGAATACCTCTATGCTTGTCATTTTACTAGTTATCGTACTCACACTGGAACACAACAATGCAAACAAGGCTGTTTGGCGGCAGGATATAGTCTTATTCATAGTAATTTATTCAGAAACAATATACATTGCTTTTGAAATATCGTTACACAAATTCACAAATTATTTTAATACCATAAAAAATACACAATATTTAAACATACATTTAACAATATTATATAATGTATTAAAAAATATATTTACGCAGTTAGTCGTATAATTATATAAAAAAAGAAAACATTTAATACATTAATTAATTAATTACATGACTCACAGAACTCCTCAACTAAATAAAAAAAAGTGTAAAAAGGTGGTGGTAATCCGGGAGGACCCTTCAAGGTACCTACTACCACCACTAGTAATATCACTCAGGAAAAAGGCCGCACACGAGGTTTATAAGCTTCAGACAGTTTAGTGACAAATTAACTTAACACTTTGATCGTGATTGTCCGAAAACTTTCATAATAAAGTACCAAGATACTCAAATAAGAAAAAATATTGCAAGTTGTTGCGAAGCATATAGCAAGAAAGGCTTACAGATTTCGGAAAAGGGAGGTCACATCGCGTTTTTATAATGTTAGAGCCTTAATTACAAGTCACTATTTATAACATGCGAAAATTAAATAGACAAACTGTAAATGTATCCTTGGTTTTGGTAATGTCATCAATGAATAAATCTTATAACTTGCTTATACCGTGAACTGAAAAAAAAACAAGTTGATAATACCATGATTCAAAAATTAAAATATGTTTTAATACCGAACAATAAACAGGGCTTGTTCAGACTAGGGAGGTAATTGAAAGCAAACACACCTGGCTCGCTTGGAGACACTTCGACTTGTTTGCTCTATGCGCTAGAGGCTTACCTTATAATGTACCCATTCTGCGATAGTAAATTCAAGCATCAAATTTTCTAGGATACCTTTGGAAATTCTCGTGCATTATCTTGGTAGTGACACCAGCGCAGAGGGCGCAGAAAAGTGGTTGTTGAACATTAAATAAATAATGGTTGGGTAGTAGTATGAAGATTATACGTTGAGAAACAAAATAATGGGTTTGTACGATCAGTTTTGCAATGAAACTAACTAAACGTTTTCTGCGTTTTTTTCCAACAAAATACTCTGGGAAACAATCGAGTTCAAACGCCACGAGCAGCGTGCCGGCCATTTAATTAAAAATCTAGCGAGCGTCACCTGGTAATGGCAATTGACGGTGAAGTCTTCCGCGTCATCGGTGTTTTTGATTTTTATCTATAGATCTATTGTTAGATAAAGGAATACTCTCGTGTCAAAGATTAGAGGGCCTAGGCAAGATGAAAATGCTACTTACGTTTTTTTTTCTATCACTCAAAATTTATGGGATGAGATTCTCATGTGTAGCGATAAACCACGTGGTCACCAGACCTGTCATTCAATTGACCACCACCACCATTCGAGTGATAGAAAGTAAAAACGTTAGTAGAGTTTGCATCTTAGCTACGGCGCCTGCACACAAAGCCGTATAACAAATTCTAATTTACACCTGAATGAAAAGTTTCAGGCTGAGAAAGGGTAGAATATCCCTTTCACTGACTGACGGGTAGGTTTAACAGCCAACAGTTTAGGGTAAATACACATGCACTACTCGCATCTAAGAAATATTTTTCCTGCCTTTAATTAATTTGGTCGACGTTTTACTTAGCTCGCTTATATCGGTCGAAGTAATTGTTTTATTTTATATTTTTACCTCAATGTATGTATTTATGTAGGTTTTGATAAATTACAAACTGCAATTTTAATAACAATTTCATAAACTACAAGTCATCTTCCGATCGCACCTTAAAGCCATCAGCGGATCATAATTCAAATTTTTATACGCGCACGCCAGCCCGTATTCTTCTGAAAGATATTCAATTTTCCGGAAAACTCTCACAGAATTTTATATAATGTCTCGTATCTCAACTACACATTAACTGGATTTACGTAATGGCCTTTGTCCTGAACCGGATCGGTCCTCGCTCTTGTGACATTGAAACATTAGAAACCTGCTCCCTAGGCTCCGAAAATAATCAAATAGGCATATTCATAAATAATCGTTTTTTCGTCAAAGATTTCTTATACGTACTCGTTTATAATTCATTCATCGCTGTCCCTTTCGAATCAATTCCCGACAAAAAGTACCTTTGTCACTTCCCGAATTTTGGGATAATTATGTCTTAACATGCACAGCGAAAAATTGGTCTATTTATTCTTGCAACTAATCTAGAGTTATTTTTGAGGATGTTTAACTGCTTAACTTTGGCTTGAGAAGCTTTTGTGCTCAAGTTTAAGAATTCTGCATTTCAAGACGGTGTTACTACATCGTCAATGAAAATGACTTTTTGGGATGTAGAAGATAAAATATAGTGCAGAGTTCGCTAACCGTGAATGTATTTTAGACAAAAACTCTTCATGCAGCTCACGATCCCTGCTTTATTAAAATGTCCCCTTGAAAAATGCATTCTGAAAAACTATTAAGGAAAACGTAGCGAGCGTTGCATTGTGAAGATTTAAAACCGCTGAGTGAAATGTCTTCCTTTATGCAAAAGGATATTTTTGATAATTTATTGTTATGAATCTGCCGGTTATTTTGCACAAGTATGTTTTAAAACTTAATTTTGTTTGTTAAGAACGTCCAACAGTACCTAAACGAGCGTGTATAATGATTTCTTAAAGAAGAAAAGAGATACCTTCACGCCTCTTAGTAATCCCAGAGTGGAATAGGCAGCCTTACAGAATTACTTCAAACTTTAAAAACTAGTAGATTTTATCCCGTCTGTATCTACATTTAGGCTAAGAAACAAAGAAACAAAAAGCATGTGAAAAATGCAACCAAGTTTTGTATTAAACCAAACTAATGAATTTATGAGAGTTGTCACAAGTTTACAGTGTCGCGATAACACTGCGTTAAAATGGTTGTTAATTATTATACTTGCTTGGCTGCTATTTGTCAAAATTTTCAATCTATTTAGCCTCCACACCTTCTCTCACCATTTTACGTCAAATAGAAGGGATGAAAGATCAGTATTTGGCAAATACTGCCAAGTTAAATTCCGCTAAAAGCTGTAGGTATATTTTGCTCAAACTGCAATAACGATCGCTCTTTGCAGGTCTTTTTTTGCGCAATAGAATTTTCAAATACACAAGTATTTTTCTACTAGGGTTCCTTCCTAAATACATAAAATTATTGTTTGTATCAGTGTTATTTTTAACAAAAATAGGTTTTCTATAATTTGAATATAAGATATTTTCTCACCTTAATTAGGATAGATCAAAATAAATAACTCAAGGTTTTTACACTGTAACTCGAAATAATAGGTAATTTTAAGAAACTATCATTAAATTTGTGTTTGACTCAATAGTTTCGTTTTAATATCTTAATTTTTTTTCGCAGTGATTTTATGAACTATTTTAAATTTGGTTTGGCATTTTCTAATGAATCAAAACAATTAAATGATATCTGATGGTTAAAAGTGATTGTACGAACGATTGTAAAACGTACTATCAAGCGGTTTTCGCCTAACCCCTACCCGAAATAGATAAATATTTCAAAAATGTAAAAATGCTGGACGGCTTCAAAACCCTATTCCTCGAAATGGTTTTCGAATTAGGGAAATTGTAAAAATGTGAACATTCCCAAATAATCCTTCCAAGCGTCTATATAGATAATTTTTCCACAAATGTAAAATACAAAGCTAATCAATAACGGAAAGTTGCTCTGGTACGTTCGGCCTTTACAGTTCCACACTTCAGGAGATAGCGAGGCGACGCCTAAATCGCGTAGCTGTGAAAAAAAACCACACCAGCTCCAGGCGATATCGTTTCTCACCCCCTAAAACTAGTCCGAGTTTCACGATTTTTGAATATTTAATAGTTATTATAAAACGTTTCCGTTTTTTTTAATTTGTTTATTTGCACGTAGTATTTTGTTGGAAAGTTTTCCTGTACAAAACCTAGTTTAACATAATATCTACAACTTATTCAAAAATCGTAAAAAACTAAGTAAGTTTATGGGGAGAGAAATTTTAAAGCATTTTATATGAATATTTTAGCTTCAGAATCCTCCAAGTGCTTTGCTACTTTAAAGTCCTGTTTGAACTGATGTACTAGTCTACCAAGGGCGTTAAAGTGGCAAGGTCCAAATGATACTCATAAGACCAACTGTACTAGGTTGAAGTGACCTCTTAAGCCAAAACGTGTTACGCCAAATTCAATAACCAAAGTAGATTCGATTCTATCGCATTAGTCATGAAGTTGCAAATACTACAAAGTTTTTGAAAGATGCCACCATTTGGCTTAATCGGGTATTCTGGCTACAGAAATAAAACTCAGCGTTTGTTCCCGAAAATTTTAAACTAGTCACGCCCAGTCTTACAAGGCACCCATTACATTTCGCATCCTAAACAAATAGTATAACTTGTGAAGTATTAAAGTGGTTTGCTCCACGAGCGGGCCGTGTCCTATCGCACTCGGCTTGATCGTTTCTTCACGTTATGTTTTTGCTGTGAACATTAAGGACATTGTTTAGGTGCTTGAAGGTTTCATTTATTGTTTGAACTATTTTTTAGGTCCTGTAAGATTGCTTAGGTACCTTTATAGTGCCTTTTTATACCTTAATAGTTCTGCCTGTCTTGCCACTTAAATTTTGTACTTAAAATTAAGATAATAATATTGCCGTGTGGTTGCCGGCTTAGAATTGTGCCACTCCATGTCTTCCCGTGGAAGTCGTAAGAGGCGACTAAGGGAATAGAGGCTTGTAGTACTGTTAGGCGATGGGTTTGCTACCTGTCACTAATATACACTGTTAAACATCTTAGCCTAATTGTGCAAGTTGTGGTTACAGAGTTATCAACACGTTTTTAGAGTTGTTGGTAATTCTGTAGCTCTGCCTACCCCACTCTGGGAATAAACGCGTGAAGGTATGTATGTATGTGTATGTAATAATATGTTTGGGTCATAGATTTTAGTAACACTTTAACGTTACAGCCAAACTACTTAGACTACTTTTCGGAAATAAAACATGTGCCATATTTTTACCCGACTATGGAAGGTGATGGTGTCATGATGGGTGTTAGTGTGATGGGTTACCTGTATTAATGGTCCTTTTTTCCTTATAGAGTTTGAACAAATAGCCCGATTTCGACACGCTAGGTATCTTTAGATTTGTCAAAGAATCGAGAGTATCGCTAATTTAATTTGAATTCAAAATGGCGGAATTAAGAATGTATAACTACGTGGAGAGCCATATGGGAGGCCTATGTCCAGTAGTGGACGTCTTTCGGCTGACATGAAGACGATGATGATGAACTACATGGTATCTAGGATATATAGACGACATTACCAAGATGCTCAGTCCGGTTTTTAAAGCGTGAATTTTCTTAGACTTGATTATTAATTAATTAATTTTATCTATTTATGTTGACATGTATACTAACTGGATGCTTTAGTTATTATTTGTTGGCATTACATAGAATTAAAAATAGGAATCCTTGTATTTGGGGTTAAGTGTGCAGCTACTTATAAGGCTGGCTGTGCATACTTGGCTAAGTTGCTGTAATCTCCATAGTCATGAGTGACGATCTGCACTGTGTTCGTCGTGCTGCGGCCGCGTCTGCTCATTACGCTGCCCTCCTAAGGAGAAAAGGCGTATCGACTATGTGAATTATATTGAAAATCCAACATTATAACCCCTGAGAGTTTAATATGCTTCTATGAATTAATTGCACATGCGCCTTTTCTCCATAGGAGGGCAGTACGGACTCCGGACGAGCCCGAAACGTTTCGAGCGTTTTTCGACAATATTTACGTGAGGAACTCTGTATATGTCTGAGTCTCACGGAAGTTTTATGTTTAAAATAAAATTATATCATGTTTGTTAGGTTGTTCGTCGAAAAACCGAAATAAATAATGAACAACAGCAAGTCGATGAGGGATGGATAGTGACAATGTAATTGTGGATGTAAGATTAATGTCTTACTAAAGTATTCGAACTATCGCACGTCCCGTTATACTTACAAACGATACGTTAAGGTGATTATTGGTTTTGGCCCGGCATAACAAGAGTCAGTTAGTTTTTTTTAATGTATTTAATGTCGCCAAAAACTTCGTTTTAAAATATAACTAATGGCAGTCGACTTTACTGAGATAAAGGTATTTAATTTTTCCATATCGTCGGTGAAACTGCAAAACCGCGTAAGTAATATTTTAAATAAGGAGCAAAATCTGTCATAAATTTGTTAGTTACGCGATTTTGAAGTATCACCGACGATATGCCTTTGTATTAGCAACAATAAGTTGCTTATAGTGGTCTAGGCACGTTATAATTTTCTTAAAAATAGTTAACTCCAAAATATTCTTTGAATGAATGTAACAACATTGATTAGACAAGTGATTTTTTTTTATGTATTTCCAATATTATGTAACAATTTCATCATACGATGTTTACCACTTAACAGAAGATAAGAGCGTTAACAGCTGTCAAAATGTATGAACTAACAGTCGATTAACAATGATTAAATATAAAATCATATGGTGAAATTGGTACTTAGTCATGTCAAGTCAGGAGTAAACGCGCAATCGAATATGCTTTTGTTTACGGTTTACTATTATCTCAACTTACTTATTAACGAAGAAACTGAGCTCTATCTGAGTTAGCTGTAAACTAAAAATATTTATTAATTTGCCTTCTTCTGTAACGTAAACGAGCATTTCAGCGTTAATGAAAATAAATGAATTCGCAGGTAAACGCTTGTTCTAAGAGGAGCTGTTACGTAAACTAACTGACATTTGTGCAACCAGTCCTACACGCTTCCCTAAGATTATCAAGTAGATACCTTAAGTATAAAAACACCGGTAACATGAAACCAGTGTTCTAATTTAGTCGGTTGCTTATACAAAATGCATAAGTCAGTGATTTTACTTCTCACCGCTACGTGTATTTTAGTAAGTTATTTCTTACACTTGCATAGATTTACATGAAAATTAGCGTAATTCATACATGAAAGAACAAAGGCCGTTTTCAGTTTTAAAATACTGCGTAACTTTGCATCTTTGGGGTTTGGGTGGCATATATTTAAAGTAGTATTTTATGATAGATCTATTCAAAATAAACATATTTTGTTTTTTATATAGTGTTTATTTAACTCTTAAGTGCATCGGAGCCGCGATATTTAATGATTGATACCTGGACGTATTTTTACATACATACATACATACATACATACCTTCACGCCTTCATTCCCAGAGTGGGGTAGGCAGAGCTACAGAATTACCAACAACTCCAAAAACTTGTAAACTTGTATTTTTAGAATACTAAAAACTTAAAACTTAAGGGGCACTTGCAGGAAAAATGTTAAATCAAGATTAAGCTTAAATCTATATTTGGGACTGACAGTTCCATACATTTTGACATAGCTAAACTGAACTTTAGCATTAATCTAGATTTAAATTTTTGCTGCAAGTGGCCCTAAATCTTTAATGTGTCGGCTCCGATATTGAACGCCTTAAATATATATTCACGTGTATTTAGAGGTCCTTAATAATATGCACATTATAAGTGGCCGCTGAAAAAAAAGACAGTACTATTTATACAAACTTACCCAATGCCTTTTAATAACAGGTTGTACATACATACATACATACATACATATCTTCACGCCTGTAATCCCAGCGTGGGGCAGGCAGAGCTACAGAATTACCTACAAACTTAACAGGTTGTATTTATCTTTTTTCAGACTGAAAGCCATTTCGTTAAAAGAGATGCCCCACCCCCTTACCAGGAGCAATTAGAGCTGTATTTAAAAATGATTTCGGATACCATTGAGCCACAGTTTAAAGCCATATTTAAACAAATGGCGGACCACCATGAGCTAGAATTCAAAGACATTTTTGATGAAATGTCGGTTACGCTAAAGAAACAATTGGAAGATATATTTAAACAAATGACTGATAATTTTGAGCCACAATTTCAAGGTTTCTTTGAACAAATGTCGGATAACCTTGATTTTCAATATAATGGTATTTATCAACAGATGGTGGATAACATTGTGCCACAATTCAAAACTATTTTCGAACATATAGCGCAAAATGGACCTTTAGAAAATATGCCCTTTTTCAAATCGGATAGTTTTGCCGATTTTATGGTAAGAGGATTTTAATAGTCTATTGAAAATATTCAGTATTTTATGGAACAATATCACTTAAGTAAATGCCTACATATTTTTGAAGTCATCTAATCGAATTACGCACCAAATAAGGAACATAGTCCATATTCGAAGATTCCACTGGCCGCAAGCTGAGCATGTTTGTTGACCAACTAGGTATCTGACATCCGTGAAGATTTTGTTTTGATGCTTTAAATAATGACGTTTTCTTTTTATTATAACGCCTGTAGCACACTGCCACGAAGCCGAAAAAAAACCGAAATACTGCCATCGAAAAATTTACCGGAACACTGCATTGCGATAAAGTTCAATTTTGATTAAAATATACGGGTTTCGGGCTAGCTCTGTTTTGGTTTCGTGGCGTGGGTGCATCAGATGTGCATTTAATTTTTTTTTTAATGTCTGTTTTTGGTCCGGTTCCGTTTCGGTTTCGTGGCCAGTATGCATAAGGCGTGCATTGCGATAAACTTCAATTTTTATTAAATTCCTGGTTTTGGCCCTATACCAGGCCAGTATACATCAGGCGTAAGACTTCCATAACAGTTCAAATGCTTATAACACGATCACGTCAAGTTCTATTTCACGATCACGTAAATAAATTACACTTAAGTCAAACCTATGACTAGGCTTGGGACTTTTGGATGCTCGCTATGGTTTTAGATTCCACGGAGTCGCCATTATGTTTAAATATTATTTTTCGAAGTCAAAGTCAAAGTGTAAAAATAAAACATGTTAGATTTACGCTGTTATATCGATCGGTAATAACCACGTTTTTATGACTGCAATTAATTTTATCATAAATTTATTAGTTATTACACACACATGTCACAGTTCATGCATATATGTATTGGTACGATTTACTTAATTATGCATCCTCTTTGATACTTGCGTTGTGACAGACTACTGACTGACATCTATTTTACCAATTAAAAAAAACACTTGATTAATTAATTGTCAGTTTTGATTAAACACGGTTTAAGCTATTTCTGATGAAATTTAAAATGAATAGTTTTACTACTTGCGAAATTAAGTCCTGGTTAGAGCCGTATAAGGAATTAAAATATGTTGAAGAAAAGTCTTGTATATTTTGTTCTTTATGTGATGTATATTTCAAAGCCGGAAAAAAAGTGTTTATTGTGAACCATATTAAAAGTGTACCTCATCAAAAATTTTGAAGTGGCGACTAATAATAGATTGAAAAAGACATTTTTGTTATTGTTACTTAAAGTATTTGTTTTAGTTTATTTTGTTTACTAGCAATAGAGTATTTTATTATTGGTAATTATATAAATACAAGTTGTATGTACTTATCCACTTTGACTTTGACTTCTAAAAAAACATTTTAACATAATGGCGACTCCGTGGATTCTAGAACCATAGCGAGCATCCAAAAGTCCCAAGCCTACCTATGACTCAAACAAAATGATGTTCGTCAGCGTTAGGGCCTTATTAATAAACTCATATTGGTTAAGATGCCTAATATAAGGTACGTCAAGCAAAGCGCCAAACTGAAAAAAAATGACATTTTTAACGCATCTTGAGGCGAGCATTAGAGTCGAGATCAGTTTATAAATACGGCCCTTATTTAGGTTACTAAAAATCTGATTCACTTATTTTCAGCGTCGAATCCCAAATTCTTACGAAAGCCATGTAGAGCAGTGTCTTCAAGAGTTTTCAGATAACATTGAGCCACAATTTAAAGATATATTTGACCAAATATCGGACGCTGGGAGTTTAGGAATGGGACCCCATTTCGAACCGGACACTTTCGTCAATTTTATGGTAAGTATAGTAAAGTTATTGGTAATACAGCTCCGCCCACCCCAATCTGGGAATGAAGGCGTGAGTTTATGTATGCATGAATTCTAAGTTCTTCTTAAAAAACAAATCGTCGGTGAAACTGCAAAACCGCGTAAGAAACATTTTAAATAAGGAGCAAAATGCACCATTTAATTAAGAAAGTAAAGTTCATTTTGCTCTATCATAAATTTGTTAGTTGGGTCGTTCTTCTTTTTTACCGACAATAGCCTGTCTCTCATCTTATTAAGCGTCTCATTAGAGTATGGATAATTATGTTTTTCAAGTTTAATATAGGGTAGTTTAGCCGGTTTTCGGCCAGTTAAGCCAAGTTTTGAATTCAGATGGATTTACTGATCAACGTATTTGACGAAACTGGGTCATTGTAATATTCCTAGATTACAAATTTAATGCAGTTTTCAAGATCGTGGCACAATCCGTCGTGAATTGCATGGTTTTATAAATATAAGACATAATATCTGAAAACAGTTATTTAGCCTGCTTTCGGCCACCTTTTTCATTTGTCGGCCGCTTATTTAACCAGTTCTCGGCCACTGTTATTTATTTTTCTAATGGCTCTTATTGCAAATGCAGAAGGTTTATTTTTTAATGAAAAGAAAATATTGTACTTAAATCAAATAACATTATATTTCCGAACATTATTTAGGAACTTTTTTGTAATAATCAAGAATATAAAATATATTATATCAAAATATGGAGAAATCTTCATCGTCGCTACTCAACACCCCAACGTCTTTTTGAATCATTGTGTATGAACCTTCAATAATGGCTTCTTTAGTCCGTAAATCTGTTAAGTTTTTTTCTATGCACCCTTCAGGAGCTTTTTCTATTGTCTGTGCTATTTTTTCTCTAGCCTCTCCTTTGCATAGACCTCTATTTTCCTTTCCAGCTTCTTTAATTTCTGTGTCGGTTTCATTAGTTCCCACTTGTTTTGTCCATCCCGCCATTTTTCTTACAGGATTTATTTTGAACTGAAAAAAAAAACATAATTTACATACAAAAAACCAATAGCTCATTAGTACTTGTTTCACTATCTTATCTATTATAAAGTTATTGTAAACGCTTATTACATATTTATTATTACCTGATTAGTCTTAATTAAACCATCCACAGTCATTTTTTTGTCTTGAACATCATCAATCTTCAGATTCCCTAGTTTTGTTCTACTGCTTATTTCTTTTTCATTCTGTTTCGTATTTTTTTCAGAATTTTCATTAATTCTTACACATGTTTTGTCAGCCTCTTTTATGATTTTTATTTGTTTTATTTTAAGCTTTTTATCATCAGCATTTTTTCTTTTCTTTTCAGCTGTTTCAATTCTTTTTTGTTCTCGTTCCATCTTTCTTTCAGTTTTTGCTTTTATCTCTCCACATTTTTGCTGAAATAGCACTTGGAAACTTAGCAGTATTTTTTCTTTTAATTTTGATGTCATTCAACTTGTTGACGAATTTCAAATGTCTTTCAAATGGATCAATAGAGATTTCTTGATTTACAGCATTCGCTACCTTCAACGACACATCTTCGTGTATTTCTTGTATTTCAATGGAATTATTATTAAATTGTATATTTTCTAATTTGTTATTTGGAATTGGCACTGATGAAGACTCTTTTTGCATTTGAGTATTTGTACTAACCTTAAGTGATGTATCATTATGCACTTCTGCTATGGTAATAATCTTTAAATTATGTGCCAAACTTTCAACCGGTGAATAACGTAATTCCTTTACTGTACAACTGTCTTTGGGTTCCATAATATCTTCCTCCAAAGTATGTGTTGCGTTAGGGTATTCAAAATTCAAATATGATATGTTGATGAGCGATATATCGTTAAGTGATACATATGATCCTACATCAGGAATCGAGACGTCTTCAAGCACAGAATTATTCAGATTATCAACAGAACCACAAGGTATGTTTTCCATTCTCTCATGTGAATTATTTTTAGCAACCTCAGTTGAAGTTCTTGGTGTTTTGGAAGTTGAGCGTCGTTTCTCCTTCAAGTTATTTTTTGCCATCTCTATTCTTGTACAGACAATATCCGAATCAACACCGTTCTTTAATAAATCGTTTTTTATAGAAATTATTACTTTTTGGGCACTGATAAAATCACGTTCTGTTAATTCATTGGATGATAATGATATTTTCTTCCTTCTTTCTTGAAAGTCCTTAACACATTTCGTAAAATCTACTGCTTCTACATTTAAAGGGAACAATCCACACTTTCTGAATTCGTTTTTGATAGCTAGTGACAAATCTTTGTCAAGTGCTTCCTTAAATACTTTGCAAAAGTTTGTTTTAGTTACTGTGCTGTTATGGTTCTCTGGTCTAGATTGCCAATCAGTCACAGTTTTTTTCCACTCTTGCTTCAGAGGCCGAAACACACTTACATCCGCTGGTTGCGTAATATGTGTTGTGTTTGGAGGCAAGGCATATAAAATAATATTATTATTTTCACAAAATTCACTTAAAGCCATCGACATATGAGATCTATGGCCGTCTACGAATAAGATTACTGGCTTTTTTACACTGTTCCTATCTAACCAGTTATTAAAGTCATTTGCGATATATTCGTAGAAAACATCAGAACGCATCCAGCCAGATTCCGTTTTTCCAATAATCCACCCCTCCGGCATATTTTCTACGACTGCCTTTGGCGGTCTAACATATGGGAACACAACAAGTGGGGGACATATTTTTCCCGATGCTGTCATTGTTATAAGAACCGTAACTGTTTCTTTCTCATTGCCCCTTTTCACAGTGTAAACATTTTTGTACCCTTTGGGTGCTAGAACTTTTCCTGTGTTAGGACATAGAGAAACTCCAGTTTCATCCGCATTTAATATTCGGTCAGGATCTTCCATCATATCTTCTAAACCTCTTTCAAGCAAAAACGATTCAAGTTCTGCAAACCATCTCCTGATTGAGCTCTCTTTGACTGATTCTCTAGCTTTATTTATACTTTCAGGTTCACGAACACTGATCTCTGGATGTCTTCTTAGAAAATTTTGATACCATGTCTGTCCAGGTTTTTTTCCTTCAGGCAGCTTCCCTATTTTCCCCATATCTCTAATAATGTTATTTACTGTTTCCAGCAATTGTTGCTTATTTACAGGTATCCCACACTTTGCTAAGTCGATAATCCAGTCTACCACTTTTTGTTCACCATCAAACCCCAATAAAGGTTCTGGACCTACTTTTCGTGGCTTTTCTACCATCCTACCTGATATTCTATCTTGGACTGTTGAACGAGGAACACCATATTGGCGACAAGCTTCTCTTATGGCAATATTTTTGGTTCTTATAGCCTCAATAGCTTGTGCTAATGCTTCTTCTGTATACTTAAAATGCGTTCTCTTTTCTTTCTTGCTTACTTTTTTTACCTTTGTCCCCTTTTTTTGTCTTTTTCTTTGTTATTTTTATTTTCAGCATTTTCGTCTTTTTTACGTAATTTTTTCGTAGGAGCCATTCTAAAAATAAAAATAAGTTTAAAAATTTGCAATAACATTGAAGTATGTCTAGATTACTTAAACAAACTCTGTATCATGTTAATTTATAGGGCCGAAAACGAAATATATAGCAACCAATTTTCGGCCAATCAATTAAGCAAGGCCGGCAACTAAAAGAAAATCTACCGATTTTCGGCCGTTTTAATTTTATAGGGCCGAAAACTAAACTCAAATAAACCGTTTTCCAGCCGTTCGATAAAAAACGGCCGATAACTAATTTTATTTCAATTAATTTTCGGCCGACTTATTTTTATAGGGCCGAAAACTAGATACGGATCAACTATTTTTCGGCCGCTCGATAAAACACGGCCGACTACCAACATTTTTTCTGCCAATTTTCGTCCATTTCAACCAAAATGGCCGAAAAGTAACTTTTTAGAAGCTAAATTTCAGCCATCATTTATTCTGCTTATTTTAGGTCTGCCTTGTGGAAAAATAGATTGAGGAAGTTTATTTAGACCTGGAACGAAATAATGATGAACGCAGATAGAAAAAAAAGTTAAATGAATTGATTTACTTCCGTTTTGTATTAATGATCGAAAACTAATTAAAATTATCTTATTTTTCGGCCAGTGTTATTTTTCTAGGCCGAAGAGTAGCTTTTCCAAATTTATTACTCGGCCGTCAAATACCAAAAAAATAAAAGTTGATTTTGATCGAGTTTTTGTTAATAAACATGCGGCCGACAGTTAACTACCTAAAAAAGGTTGAATTAAACTTTTTATTTCACAACGTAATTAACAAATGGATTTTTATTTACCAGCGAATGTTATCAAATAATGATCATGGGCTTCAAGTCTATTCTCGGCAAGGCGGCCGAGGACCAAATTACCATCCTAAATTGCATCTAGCTACCCGACCACCAAATTTAAATGTATTATACATAATATATTGAAGATTTATATCCAAATAACATAACTTCAACTTATCTACTACACACATATATAATATAAATGTTTCCACAACTAAATAAAGAACATTTTAACTCACCTCGTAAAAAATGTTGCACACTATTTTTCTCACTAATTAAGACACACGTGCACATTGCTTGAATTGCGTCGGCGTACTGACGAGACAATTGTAACCTTATTAAGCGAACATTTTAAGGAGGCGTCGGTGTTACGTGAATTTATGGGATAACATTGTTTCTTTGAATGAGTAAGGTAACCTTTTCTTATTATTGTCGTTTTACTTCTTAGTGGCCGAGAACCGGGGGTGGCCGGTAAACCGGCTAAACTACCCTACGTCTTCGGCTTCTTAAAAATATTATTTTAATAATTTAAGTTCTGGGATTCTGGGATTCTACAAAACGTTAATATAATAATTACTTTACATGTAGGATTCATTTAAGAACATTCTGTTTTGCTCCTATAAATTCGTACATTACAGGTAAATTAAATAACATTTGGTTAAACATATACATGGAAAATAACTTCAAACAGTTAATATAAATAAATAATTATGAATTAATGCCAGTGTAATATATTATTTTGAAAAACCGGAAATTTTATTATGAATTATATGATCGAGTCCACCTCCATACAACTGAACAACAAAGCCGGCGCGAAAGTATAGGTAAATATCGATCCGAATTTCCGATCCCTGCTTATTAAACATTCCAAAACATTCCATTAATTCAGTGTTACAGTACTTTAAGACAATATCACATACTCGTAGATCAATAAATCTTTTGTATAGTCATCGATTCACATGACGCACAATAAGGTGCCCAGTCCACAGTCGAAGTTGGCACTGACGCCACTTGCGAATCGACCACGTTTGTCGACAAACAGACGGACATCCGTGAAGTTTTCTGACAGTCCTTTTAAAATTATGACACAATTATAACAATGTGCGAAGTTTCTTATTAATATACTTAACATCAAATGGTCGTTCAAATCGATTTGTTATTAGGGTTCCGTACAAAAAATGAAAAACGGAACCCTTATAGGATCACTTGTGCGTCTGTCTGTCTGTCCGTCCGTCTGTCACAGCCAATTTGCTCCGAATTTACTGGACCAAAGTAGGTGAAATTTGGAAGGATGGTGTAATCCTATGACCCAAACACAGATATGCAAAGTAAATAAATATATATATTTAAATATGTTTAAATAAGGGTGACTTTCGGGGGACGAATTAGGAAATTTCAAAAAACAGTTTTGCAAACCTTAATCGTATCAAATGTGTTTCATTTGATATGTGTGTCACATATCAAATGAAAGGGCTCATTATGAGGATCTCAAATATATTTTTGTTATTATTGTAAAATAAATAGTTTTGATTTTTTTCATGAAAGAAGACGAAAACTAACCACGAAACTACCGAGTCTGAAATTTTGAAAAAAATATTGAATATAGTTAATTGCTTGTAGACAGGAAAACCTATAAGAACTCTAAAAAAAATTAAAAAAAATACCTCTGTACGGAAACCCTTTCCAAACGAGTTCAACTCGCACTTGGCCGGTTTTTTGGTATCCTATGACTACAAGGAAAGGTTATGATTGTTATGTTTTTCCGGCGTATGTGTATGTGATTTTTGATATTACCTGGTAGCGTCCAAGAAGCCTTCATAATTAGGGTTTTGTATCTATATGACCAGGGTTCGGAGTTTTAATAGCACGTTAAGACGAAAGAAAGCTGTGAAGTCGATGTCAGCATTAAAAGTCAACTGTTATTCATACTCATACTCATTCATTTAATTAATTCCAAAATGCTTTTGAAGTACCTGTAAAGCTGCTAATCTAAGTAATGAAAGATTACAATTTTATTGTAAACAAAATAAAAGTTCTATTATATTACAAACAAACCAAAGTACCAAAGTTTGAAATAGTTATAACTTCATAGAAAGCTGATCTTAGAAGACGATCCGAATGCTTTTAAATTAAATTAAACACAAATTGTAATTTGTGTTTAATTTAATTTAAAAGCATTTTGTAATTAAATAGAAAAAAAATAGTAGGAGTATGAGTAAGAGGTTACTTTTGATGTTAATGTTGACTCCACAGCTCTCTTTCGTCTTACCGTGCTATCAAAATTCCGAATCCTGTATATTACTTTATTTTTGAGACTAAGCGTAATGTTCAACTTTAACTTAGTAATTAAATTAATAAATCTAAATAAGTACAAATAATAATTGTCTACATTGCAGAACATCTATCATTCAGTTCCTATTCGTTATAAACCTTAAAATTTGCTTCATTTGAGTTTACGTTTAATTTCATTTCAAAATCGCCAGGTATTTATTGACGTGTAAAGTTATATTGTACTTACTTAGTTACACACGGTCAAACAACGATCTGCTAAGTAACGATAATGGCTTGTGTACTTATCCTTGGTGTTGGAATATCGCACATAAAAGACGCAGCTCGATTTTATTCAAACAGTTTACCTCGATATTTTGCTCTAACATTAATAGAAAATGTTTTTCAAAATAGCCTTTATGTGTGCAGTGTTAGCGTGTCTTGAAGTAAGTACAGCACATTTAAATTTTGGAGATCAAACATAATAATGAAAAAAAATTAGTCTCGTGTTTTTTTTTTTGGACACCCTGAATAAAATTCACTGAATTTCATATAGTTATTCATAAATCTTAAAAAGCAGTATTTAAGGTGTAATTTTTAGTACCAGATTTTATAAAATGGCCTATTTAAGGTTAATCAGAAAGTTGGACCGGACCACCTTTCACGGCAAAAAAACATACGAATATTGGCACCAATCAATTTCGTTCAGGTAAATTATATTTCTGAGCGAAAGTAAAGGATAACGTTATTGGAATATGCGATTCCATACGGACAAAGGCTTTCTCAAAGAGCGCCACAAATCCGATCACGGGCTGCTTGCAAAGGCCCTGTACTCGGGCTGGGATTTTGGTTGGTAATTTCCCAAAAATTTAATAATCACGAGCTTTGAAACTCTAACGTTAAGCAGAAATTGTCGGTGCTAGTTAGGTATTGTGATTATTTGAATATGGTTCTAGTAATATTCGGCGAGATAGGGCCGCATTAATAAATTGATCTTGAGTGAGATGCTCTAGACGCGTTAGAAATGACAGTTCTATGACGTGCCATTTTATTTTATTTGCTTGGAGACGGGGTTCTCACATGAGAAAAGTTTATTAATAATGTGTTCAGATTGAAGATTAATTTTCTGGTTTTATTTATGGCATGCTACCCATAGACATTTTAACTCTCAAGACTACAATCTTATGACTGCAATCCTACGACCACATGCGTTGCCGACCCTGAAGACTATAAGATGGAATGCCTCTATGTTAGTAATTTCACCGGCAGTCTTATCCCCAAACCGGAACACTGCAATGCGAATTCTGCTGCTTGGCCGTAGGTTAAAGGATAAGATAGTAGTAGCGATCCGGTCGGACCTTGCACAAGGTCCTACCACCACTTAAATGTGATGAAAAAGTTAAACAACAAGGTACCTTGTATATTTACAGTCTGACGCACTCGTGCGTCGGGAGGCGCCCGGGGCCGAGGCAAATAGCGTCATGCAATCCTTCCAGAAACACATGGAACAGTTCAAGAACTGCATCGACCAGACCCTCGCCAAGACCGTCGATGATATCAACGTCAAACAAGTACAGCCTGTATTTGATGTCCTCGGCGATCATTTAAATAGATTATCTAAGGCGGTATGTATTTATTTCACTTACTGATAATAATTTCAAATTGATTAAAATCTTGAATTTTTGATTTTCAAATTATGGTTTCTCGATCGATTACTTTTTACAAGTACAATCAGCTACAAAAGCATTGTCATTATAAAGCGTTGTATTTTTTTTTTTGATAGAAACTTATTTAAATATATCGCGCAGTTTGCATGAGAATAGCAGCCCCATAGAATTTCAGCCACATCATTTTAAATGTGTCTGGCATATGGAAGAGACAACATAATTTATAGAAATTAACCAAATTTTAAGTGTATTCTTATTCCCATCTAGCAAACTGAACCGTGAAATAAGTTTTGGAAATTTCGACGTTTTAATCAGAGAATGTAACTTACATAACTACATTTTTTTTGCAGTTTGAAGATTTGACAGCGACTAAGCCACCTGCGATTTAATACGACTCAGATGATTTCCGAGGGACATTGTATATCTTGACAAGCATAACAACTCAATCTCCGTGTAAAAGGACGTTAGCAGTATCTGATTTATTTTCTATTTATTCATATTTATGTTACAAATAAACTTAATTAAAAACTTGAAATTAAATAGTGTTGCCTATTTTTAAATACGCTTTTACACCTTTGTACAAAGAACCGAGTTTTACAAGTATTTAGCTATTGAAATAGAAACAAAAGCTATCTTCAACTCAATGTTTTTGGGTGAATCAAAATTTAGTTACGTAAGGTACTCCCCATTTTTCGTCATGTTTTAAGAAATACTATTATATTTACCAACGAACGACGTGGCTTACACATTTATTAAATCAGACAAATAGGCTAGCATTTGAAATGATTTGATTTAAGATAGTACAGTTTTAGGAAATAATGTAGCTACCTAGTACCGCAGGGGACGATGTTGTTCCTAGGTTTTGTATGAAAAATGTGCATTTTCCCCCGAGTTACCAGGTTTTTTCTAAGATTAAAAAATATTTGTGGCGAGTACCTATTTGAGGTGTGTTGTATTTAAGGTCTGATTTTAATATTACTCCCAATACAATGTGTTCGGTGACTCTGAGTACGCACTGTGTAAGTTGTAGTAGCAAATTTTCTTGATAATGTCCTGCATATTTAGGTGTTTCACATTAACTAGGCACCTACTTAATACATTTGGGGGAACCTGTAGCGAAAAATTACACTTTTCGAGTTCCATGTTTCCTGAATGGTCACTCAAATCTAAAAAAATATCTAACTGTAGATAAGGTTAGGTTAGGTTAGGTTTGTTTTATAAAAACCGTTTCAGTAAAAAAAATTTAGGAGTTGCGATGATTAGGTATAAAAGTACATTCGGACAAAAAAAAAATAAGTGAGCCAATATGGACCAGTACAAAATGTGGTTACTGAATTAGGTATCAACAAGTTTTTAAAGTTGTAGGTAATTAATTCTGTAGCTACTCTGATATTATATTGTGTATTGGGCCTGTAGACGTGAAGGTACTCGTATGTATGTATGTAAATACCAAGACACATTCAGACAAATTGACCCAGTCCCAATTTAAGCTTTAAGCGTAGCTTATACCATGGTGTACTAGACAACGTTAAACATACTTGCATATCGTCGGTGAAACTGCAAAACCGCGTAAGTAACATTTTAAATAAGCAGCAAAATGCACCTTTTTAATAAGAATGTAAGGCTATTTTTCTCTTTCGTAAATTTGTTAGTTACGCGGTTTTGCAGTGTCACCGACGATATAAAGAAAGACAAAATATAAAGAAAACAACTACGATTCAGGAACAAATAATATCTCGCTCATCACAAAAATATTTTTACCATTCCGGGGATCAAACTTGGGACCGCTAGCTTCATAGGCTTCACTATCAACTAAGTTAAACGCTTCGTCAAATAGGAGGCAAAAAAAACAGATACATTTTAGCAAAAACTTGCGTCCTGACCTAACCTTGTTTAGCCATCTTGTTTTCATAACGTTGTTTCTTTTACAACCGTCTCTACTGACTTCGGTATGAGAATAATGAGTTTTCTTGGATCTTAAACAGAAAGGCAAACAGACAGATAAACAAGCCGCTCCGTCAATTGGCTGATTAGAGGAACTTCGATCTCATTTAGCTCCCCTTAAACGATATAGTCGCAGACTCTGACAGATGCTTCACATTTATTAAGAAGATTGTTAATTGGAAAAACTAAAAACAAAAAAAAAACCCTAAATGATTTACACATTTTTAAAAGGGTTCCGTAGTCAAACTGGGAACCCTCTGTTTCGCCATGTCCGTCCGTCTGGCCGGCCGTCCGCAGCATATATCAATAAAAATAACACTGATCCTAATCAGCTCCAAAAAAAACCTTCCTTCATTATTTGGATATTTTGCAATGAATGGCAACGCAATACTTGTACTGGTTGAAAATCAACGCTGTAGGTGTCTGATACCGCAGCATTTTACTGAGCCAGCGTGCGTTTCACTGCCGCGAGGGACACACATGACGTGCTATTCTTGTTACTTACTGTTTTTAAATACACGACGATGCGGTGGCCTAGGTAGAAGCTAGCGGTCCTGGGTTCAAATCCCAGTAAGGGCAGATATTTGTGTGATGGGCGCGAATATTTATCTGAGTCATGGATATTTTCTATGTATTTAAGTATTATATTTCTCTATATAAGTATTGTCTAGTACCCATAGTAAAAGCCTAGAGCTTAGTTTGGGACTAGTTCAATTTGTGTGATATTATCCCCGGTTTTTTTTTTAAAATGGTTTTTGTGTTTGTGTGTCTCGGTCAATAAATGTCTTTCTTTTTGCTCTGCAGTAAATTGCGAAATTTCAAAAGAATTTAGTTATGTTTTTGACCCCGGGACATTTTTGATGTGTGTACAAAGTAAATCAGCGAACTCTATCGATGACATTATCAATACTATTGCATAAAAATAACACATGATTTTGTTTTATCAATATCCCTAGTCATTGAATCAACCTTGAAGCTTCGTTAGCAAATTACCAGCAGTAGACTATAAAGCAATAGATCGTGGAGCATCGCTCGTTCCTCATCCACCAAAAGGTTTGTAAAAAATTACGTGCGATTATTTTTAGTAATGTAGATATTAGAGTCCGAGCAGCGAGTGGTGACACAAAAAAATGGGAGCAAAATTAATATATCACTACCTGGTTACACGAAATACATAGCAACTGGACAGGTCCTCACAGTGTGTTTGCTTGTTTCTTAAGTATAATTATGGTCATGTGAAGAATTGAAAAAAATGCTTGTGTCACGATTCACTGGTCAAACTCTAGCTTGCTTTTTTGTTTGATTGCCTGTTTGGTACAAACTTTGCGATCTTTATACGACAACAGCGATACTATCAACATAACTCAGAACTGGACAACAATGCAACAATATAGTGCCAAAAATTAAAAACATTAAAGTAAAGTCGAGGGCGTTTTATTTAAAAGAACGGTACAATAATGATTTATCTATTCATTGATTTTATTGAGGTATCTGTAACATTAGCTTCTAGTCTAGGGTCATTGATAAGTACTTAAAGGTGATTTTGCAATCGAACATGCGCATGCAATTCTAGATGTCAAACTCGCTATATTGATTAGTTCTGGATCGGTTCTTGCAACGTGAAGTCGAGTCAATATACACCATGCAGAAATCATTTATTATACTTCTGGCTGTCTGCCTCATAAGCGTAAGTTATTATTTACAAAATATTCTACCCTCTTTACTATTCCTTGCTTTTCCTATTATTTGGCCCATTAAATTTTGATCGCGTCCAAGTGGTTTTGCCGTTTTCTTTTTGGCCTGCTTCTGAATCAGTGGGTATCCTGTAGACTTGTAGAGTCCACTCGGCCACAAGCCACAACATTGGCCTACCGTTCAGAAATATTGGCAGACATGTGTAGCTTATTCTCAATTTTTTCGTTTGCACCTATATCCGCCCAGCCTATTTTGGAGCACAACTCCATGTTTTCAGTCCAATTAGTTCAGTAAAAACCTAGTTTAACTGCCTTTAATCGACCTGTTTTAGACCGAGTTTTGGAAATTTTGTGTTAATCGTTATTAAAATATTTCTCTGTCTACTTAAATCTAAAAAAGATGTGGTTGATGCCTCCAGCTGCTTTTATTAGCCTGTGTTACAAAACGAATATTGGGCATTTCAACCGTTACCATTATTGTAAAAAAATAAAAACGTTATCGTCTTCAAAAATAATGTACAACCTCCTCTCCAAAGCTCCTCAGACTTTCCCTTCAATAATCGCCTTTAGTTTCGATGGTAGTGACCAGCGGGTCTGGGCTCGGTCCCTTGTAAGAGCATTACATCGAATCATGCCCATGTATTTAATTATTTATTTATCTATGTCTAGTATTCTAAGAAGTTACATAAGTCGAAAGCTCAGAGTGTAAATAAATCATTTTGTTAAAGATTTCCTCCTGATTTTAATTCATTATTTGCTCAGGTCCATGCGTTTGTTAAGCGCGACACCCCAGCAGCGGCACCGGCCAAGGCCACGGACACCAATTACCTTGAGGACCTTCAGAAACAGTTTGGCGACTTTTCCAAGCAGCTCAATGACAAGTTCAGGGACACCTTCAACGCTGAGGAGATCAATAAGGGGTTCAGCAATGCTGTCAACAGCGTCAATAAAGCGGTAAGGTTTTTTCTACAAAGGACTATCATCTGCCTATACCAGTACTCTGCTGAGCAAAGGCCTCTTCCATTGCACGCCATCGATGAAGATCCACTAACTCTCGATCTCATTCAGCTCTCGCCAGCCACTATAGTTCCCAAGGCTATGGTTTATGTATCTTTAAAGGGACAAAGCTAAATAACAACTTTTATCTTTTTTTTACTGTTAGGCGATGGGCTTGCTACCTGTCACTAATATACACTGTTAAACGTCTTAGCCTAATTGTGCAAATTGTGGTTACAGAGTTATCAACAAGTTTTTAAAGTTGTTGGTAATTCTGTAGCTCTGCCTACCCCACTCTGGGAATGAAGGCGTGAAGGTATGTATGTATCTTTTTTTTTTTCAACGTAAAAAGGTCTTAAAATCACTATTACATTATTTTGATATTTTGCAATGTACAACACACTTCAATATGATCAAAATAATGTAAGAATGTATTTAATTCATGTTTGATGTATGTAACTATGTCTAAATTAATACGACTCAATATATGACAATATTTCTACGTACAATATTACTATAAAATTTTAGATCAAAAATAATTATTGTATCTGTTTAATAAAACCAAATGCATAGATACGGCACGCTTTTCCGTAAAGGAAACCATCGTAATGAAACATGCATACATCTGCGAATCCGGACTGGAATAAAAAACCTCTACCCCGCGTCATAGGTAGCTACAACCCTGGAAGTCCAAAATACCATCGGGTGAAACCTAACTCAAGAAAATATTTAACATATATCTTTTTTTCAGTTCACTGACCTCAAACCAACTTCCGAACCCAAAAAGGATTAAAAATTGAAGGACAAATACCAGGAATATTGAGAACCATGTAACCAAGATATCAGTTTAGAAATATTTAGTTTTCCTGGTTAATAATTAGTTACCTTGTAGTAAAAGTAATAAATATTTTTGTAGTAACAAAATTACTTTTTCACTTCTCATGCTCGTAAAGTCCTTCTTTATGCTGGGTATAGGCTGCATAAAATCGCATTTTATGCTCTAGTGCATAAAGTAATTTCTTCTTTTAAGACTAAGGCAATAAGGCCTTACAGCCACATACACAATATTACCTTCATTTAATTGATATATTTTTATGAGATTTAGGTTATATCTTATTTTAATTACGACATATGTAATACTATCTAAATACTTAAAGATTAATACGGGCGTGCATTTACGTAAAAAAAATATAAGTAACGCAAATATTTATAATGACTTGGCATTAAGGCTCAAACCATAATGTCCATAGTCAAACGTCACTAATTGAAAATAAAAAATGAAAATTAAGATTTTTTTTGTAGCGGGAAGCTAATTATTCGTCAAACAAAATTAAAAACTAACTAAATTTGTTGTGTTGCGGTTGAAAATTCAATAAATTATTCGTAAGTAATTGAACAATGTCTTCAAGTAGTGATAGTGACGATCGAAAAATGATTTCGCCTGAGACTTTAATGGACAGAAGTGCGATAAATGTAATTAAGCAGATATTGCCGCCTAAATCGAAGAAAATCTATCTCAGCACATACGAAAGTTTTATGATTTGGAGGAACCAAAAAAGCGTAAACACGTTTGCGGAGTGTGTTTTTTTAAGCTAATTTGACGAACTGTCGAAGAAATTACATTTTATGCGTGATAGAACATATTAATTACATTATAAAAAATCTTGTATATTCTTAATCGTTGTTTTATTTCCTTGCAATCGAAGTGGAAAGCAGAGTGTAAAACTCGAGCATAAAACCCATTTTACCCTCGACGTGACCATCCACCCTCGCCGTACCGGCTCGGGTGGCTATATGCACGTCTCGGGTAAAATGGTACGTTTTATGCACTTGTTGTACAATCTACTATTTATTGTTGAAAAACGTATCTCATCATAAACCATGTTTTTTTAAATCACATAACAACAGCAGCCCGTGTCACTCCACTGCTGGACATAGGTATCTCTTCGGCGGTTCTCCTGCAGTCGTTGCTAGCAACTCTGCTCCACTTAGTCACAAGGCCATGTCGTCTTTGACCTGTTATTAATTAGTGTCTTTAATTCCGCCGCTATTACACTCATGCCTTTATTCTCAGAGTTGGGTAGGCAGAGCTACAGAATTACCAACAACTCTAAAAATTTGTTGATAATTCTTTAACCACATTTGGTCATCTATTGACTATACGGAAACAGGTCAAGGTCGATATGGTTTTTACGGCCTAGAATCACTTCATGTGCCGGTTAACTGCCTCTACTTGCAAAAAACAAATGCAGTATTTTTTTCCATTTCAAAATAACTATTTCAGTAAACCACTACAAATCAACGTAAAAATGATGTTAGTATTTTTTTATTTCTCCTTTCTACTTGGATCATAACTGAACTATAAGGAAGATTACTTATAGGTATATCCAGAAAAAAATTACGTGGAGTTAAGCTTTGAGGTACTAGGTCCTAACCTGCGACTCATCATTGTCAATGACTTATACTCAAAATATGTTGCTTTATACTGAAGAATTCATTAATTTTGATTTGTCATTTAATTCAAATCACCTCAAGTTTACTTTTAATACTTGTAAGTATATACTCGTAGGTATTGTTGTGAAGCTAAAAACGATTTTAGACACAAAATTAACATCATTCATAGTTTCTATCTGCATTTCTTTGTTACTTAACAAGTCATAGTCGAAATGATCTTGTCAGTAGGTACACTGGCTATCATTATTAGAAATTACAGAATCTGCTCTTGCGACGTGCAGTCAACACACATCAGGCAGTAATCACTGTTTATTCTCACTTCTAAGCGTAAGCAACTTTACGCGTAAGGTCAACAGGTAGAGAACGCCACTAGGCATTCGTACTCAGTTTGTGTTTCTGTGCAATTATTTATTATTCATTACCAGGGTTCGCAGTTTTCATAGCACGATAAGACGAAAGAAAGCTGTGGAGTCGACGTTAGCATTAAAAGTCAACTCTTATTCATACTCATAATCATTCATTTGTTTAATTCCAAGATGCTTTTAAAGTAGCTGTAAAGCTGCTAAGCTACGTAATGAAATATTTCAATTTTATAACATAAACATAACATACCTTCACGCCTGTAATCCCAGAGAGTGGGCTAGGCAGAGCTACAGAATTACAACTTCAAAAGTTGTTGACAATTCAATAACCACAATTTGCAAAACTAAGATGTTTACCAGCGTATTAGTGACAAAACAAAAGTTATATTATATTACGAACGAACTAAAGTATCTAAGTTTGAAATAGTTATAACTTCATAACTAAAATTCGTGTTAAATTTAATTTAAAAGCATTTTGGAATTAAATAAAAAAATAGTATGAGTAAGAATTGACTTTTAATGTTAATATCGACTCCACAGTTCTCTTTCGTCTTACCGTGCTATGAAAACTCCGAACCCTGATCATCACTAATCGAGATGCTTGACTATCGATGTCCGATTTTTTGATTAACATTTGCATGGGCATCCGTTGCATTTTCAAAAGTAGCATTTTATGCAGTACAGAAAGTATATCTCTACAGGGTCGTCGGAAGTTAGCTGACAGGTAGAATGAAGTTGTGTGGCTGTAATTAGTCGGTACATCTCAACATGATAATTTGTGGGTAATAAAACTGTAGTGTACACAATAAAAACATTAATGGATGTTGTAAGTATAAGTAAATAGTACAAAATCCCATCTTATCAGCATAATAACAACTGTGTTTTTTGAACAATGGATCAAGATCTTTGCGTCCACATACTCGTACCTACACTACTTATAGGAAAAAACGAGCAAGAGCATTTCAGACCATACTATGTAGGGTTCTAAAGCCGTTATCACCAAAAAATACTCAATAACAACCAGTTTCAAAATAATTTTCTATTTGGTGCTGCCTTAAAACGTATCTCAAGAACCAATCAAATCTACTTAGTCGTGATAGTTTTTCTTTCAAATTCGTAATGTGTGATTTCATTTAAGATTTTTCAGATTAAGTCCTCCTTTCCAGTTCAATATTTCCTAATGTATATTTATGCCAAATTACAGTATTTCTAGTTCTAAGAGTCTCTGAGCTAGGCTGCGGACGGACAGATGGACGGACATGGCGAAACTATAAGGGTTCCTAGTTTGACTACGGAACCCTAAAACTTACAGCCAAAACTCTTGGAGCTAGGGAATAGAAATATGGATCCGTTATCCTAGGGGAGCGTTAAGAAATGATTTCCAGAAATGAATCCTCTAAGGGGTTACAGGGCAGTAGCGGGATACTAATTCTACGTATACTAAGTCGCCGGCATCCTCTAGTAGATGATACATTAACTACTTGCTTTTGCACCTAAGTAGAATATCTTCATTACTAGCGCTATCTTAGTCGTAAGTTCTAGTGTTGACATGACCTTTATATCTTATCTCTGGTCAAAGGGCGCTGTTGAAAGATTGAATGTTCTTGGCCACATTTCTTAGATTTCTTAAGGTTAGTAAACAATTATTTCAATTATATTGCCAATACTGAATCAAATAAACTAAAATAAATACTGGGAAAGGGCCAAATCTTAAGTACCCGAAACCGACGTGCGTGCATGACTGGATGTATGAATATGGAAAAAACGAAAGAGATTTGTCAGGATTGTAGCAAGACATCCGGTTCGAAGGACGAATAATTTTAAGACTTGAGACTGGCATTTAAAGTGATTTGGGTCGTTAAATAAAACAAGCACGTCAGTCGTGCAAGACATCCGCGAGAAGAAGACAGTCATTTTTATTTCCTTAACTACAGATTATACAGAAATACAGATACAAAATTGAGAACTATTAAACTATGTGGTATATTACCTAAAAGTTGTTTATCATTATATCAACGTAATTACCAATCCACAATTTATACTTTACCAAAATCCTACAAAAGACATGACATTTTTGGAAAGGGTTTGATTCAGTGCCAAATATAAAACAATAAGGTTTTTGGAAATTATGTGCGAGTTAAAAAAAATCGTTTAGTTTATTTAATTATTAGATACACCAACGACATATTTACAGAGTTTAGTATAGTTTGTGCTTTTCGGTCACAGATTACGCCTGAAGAAAACATGTGCACAGCTACAAAGCAATTGTTTCAAGAAAAAATATAAACGGTCTAACTAAACAAAAAAGAAGACTTAAAAGGTTTATAAAAAATTTAACCAAAGTATACCGAGCTCAAATAAAAAAACGTTAACTTAGAAGTTTGATTTGTTTCCAGTATACCTCTACAAGTACCCGAGATAAAGGATCTTGAAAAACAGACGGACGGACGACTACAAAGTGATCCTATAAGGCTTCCGTTTTTTCATTTTGCGGTAAAACCTTAAAAAAAATATATTCGATTACCCGTGATCGTATTCAAAATTCAAATTCAAAATTCAAAATATTTATTCAGTAAATTGGCCACATGAGGGCTCTTTTACACGTCGGTAACATGGAGTGAATCTACTAGCGCTTCGGACAAGACCATCATTGCGGAGAAGAAGCGCCGCAAGAAACTCCAGCAGAAGGTAATTTTTTTCAATTATTAAATACAATAATACTTAAAAGTATCTAAATTACATTACAAGGTAATAAAGTAATAAATAATTATTTTTAAAACTAACACAAATAAAATACCTAATGTCTAGGAGAACAACATTACGAGGTCTCTACGTCAGGAACGATAATTAAAATAGTTAACTGAATAACAGGTCCAAGGCAAGCGTGAACAGACCGGACCCCACAGACAGCACCCGTTCACGAGTATGACGCGTATCTCAGCCATCGCCTCCCTCAACCATGTGTTCGGGAAGGTGGCGACCCGATCAACGACGCCGCCGTAAGCAAAGACCTTAAAGTGAGCATGACATGCTCATGCTGCCGGACAAAATGTATCAATAATAAAGGGAACTGTCCGGCTAGAAACATCACAATGTGTTCTCATTTCTTAAGTGTCTTGTGCACAAGAACCAATAAAAAATACTAACAAAAAAGGATACATGAGGTAAACTTAAATTTAAATGTCTACATCATTGGCTTAAAGGCATTTAACAATAAGCGCTGCTCAGTGCTCACATATTAAAATTAACCACAATTTCAGTAATAGCTCATACTAGTTACTCAAAAACGTCTTTATCATCTACGAAGTCATTTATAGTATAATATGCCTTACCCAGCAAGCAGCGCTTAATGCGAGACTTAAATTTAGTGAATGGCATATTGACAATATCGGTAGGTATCTTATTGTAGAAGCGTATACAGTTCCCCACGAATGATGTGCTTACTTTACGAAGACGGTGACCTGGGACTACGAGTTTATCCTTATTTCGCGTGTTGAGCTTGTGAACGTCACGGTTATGCCTAAATTCATGTATGTGTTTGCGAACATATATGATATTTTCAAAGATGTACTGCGACGCGACAGTAAGAATATTAATTTCTTTAAATTTATCTCTGAGTGAGACCCGTGAACATACTTATACTTTATAATCATATTTTAACTTGTTTATTCCGGAATGTGATAATTATGACTAATGTTGTCAGTTGAAATAATAGTAACCCTGATTGAAGAGTCTTATCGCAATTGACCTTATTGTCGTTTAGGATTATTTTCACAGCTGATACAGTAAATTCAAATGTCAAATCGACTATTAAAAACAAACGGAAATTCCCAGAATACATACATACATAAACTCACGCCTTCATTCCCAAAGTGGGGTAGGCAGAGCTAAAGAATTACCAACAACTTTTAAAACTTGTTGAAAATTCTATAACCACTCTGCACAATTAGGCTAAGATGTTTACCAGCGTCTTAGTGACTGAGGTTGCTGTACTACAAGCCTTTATTCCCTTAGTCGCCAGAATAGTAAGAGCGTTTTAAAATAGTAACAAAGCATCTTATTTAAATCCTACCAAATAGGGCTAGAATTGGTTTGGCAACCGCATTATGCAATAAGACCACCTCCGATATCTACGGTAACAAATCATTCAGTCCGTATTATTTAGATGCGGTGCAAGAGAAAAATAACCTGTTATCACGCGTCCACACCCTGTATACTCGTACCAATTTTTGTTAACAATTTATCGTTTTACGCAACCTTTAGATAAATTGTATTTTACAGTTCACTTAATTTTCACAACGGTATTCGATGATGATTGTTTCACTAAATGGATAATGAATACGAATAGCTCGATAGTTGAATGCACAGTGTAAATATCATAGAAACGGTTTTATTGTCAGAATAACAAATTTTACAAACTCATCAAACTTTGTGCAAAATGTGGTTACAGAATTATCAAGATGTTTTAAGACTTGTTGGTAATTCTTTAGCTCTGCCTACCCCACTCTGGGAATGAAGGCGTGAGTTTATGTATGTATGTGTATCAAATTTTATTGAAGTCTGAGCAAACCAAGAAATCAACAGAAAAATAAAAAATCACCGAGCTAGTAAGTATATATTAATCAGCAACTATAAATGTTATTTATTAATTGCATGCCCACTTTTGTAAATATTTTGTTTTAAGCTCATCTCACCTTTATATTTAAATTATGTTGCTTACATTGTAAACTCTTTGTTCACTCAAAAACATTACTTTAAGCCGTCTATGTTTTCTCTGTATAAGTGAAATGTGTATATATTTCTTTAGACAAAAAAATAAAGTTTTTTAAACAGATTTATAATATAACTGAATAATTAACAAACCGTTTTGGAATTTAACTGACCTTTTGATTTCTGCACAAAGGTTAGTAAATTGTAAATGAAAATGAATTAATTGAAACTACGAAGCTTCGAAGGAAGTACGCAGTAATTTACGACGGGAGAGGTGCAGTGTAAACACAATTTATTTAGTAAATTAATTAACTAATTAGGTACTCACAATAGCGCTTTTATCGAACATGACTATTAGGAGTAATGACATTATGGCTCCTTTGTAAATAATGGTGATAACAAATTCGTAGACTGATAAGTTCGGAACTTAAAAACAAGGCGACCATTTGGAAGGATCAGTGTATTCGCTGGCGCCGAGCAGTCAAGTTTAAAAGTGTTCTTACGTAGTAATAAATCATGAATAAATTGCTGATCATCACTTTGGCCGTGTGCCTAGTCAGCGTAAGTTTAAAGTTTAAACATTTTTTTCTTTATGCATATACACGGTGTCATACAGGGTGGTATTTTTAGTCACGAGATTATTATGTATGGAAGCTATCAATTTTTAATTTGGCATAGTTGTGTACAATGTGTACATCATCTATTTGAACCCTTGTTGTGCACGACAAAGTCGTACTAGATCAGATAAAAAAAAAAAGACTTTTAACTAGGACAACGTCAACATTCTTCCGTTGTGTAATAACAAATGGTCATATAACCATAATAGTTATGGGTAATTTTCACCACACAAAAAAATACTTTCTTGACTGCGTAGTGTTTTTGAAATTAGCCCTAACACGACTTGAAGTACGAGGGGTGTTCAATAAGTTTCGAGAATCAGTATGAACCATCTACACAATGATATTCTTTTAATGTGGAATATACAATGGAACTAATTAAAATTAAATAAGCGAAAAGAAAAATACATTATTCCTTTGTATTTTTTTTTATAACTAAACAAAAAACATCAGTATAAACCATTTTACAAGACGTCAAAAATAAGAGTGTGTTTTGTAATAATTTGGAGCGATGTGGAGAAAGTTCTGGTTGACTAATAAAAAATATTGTTATTGAAAATGAAACCTTGATTTATTATTATGATTTAAAGAATAAATAAATTATCATTACAGTGGTTTTTTTTATATCCAGCTCTGTCACCAAAATATAGGGTGTTTTTTTCGGCCTTTATTGGGATTATTGAGACCTCCAAATAAATACTGTGACATTAGTCCTTAGCAATTGAGTTCAAATAATCTAGGAGAGCTATATAACATTATCCTATATTAGTTATGGGAAAATATTAAAAATAGGCTAAAGAAAAAAAATTACGAATTTGCGGCATGAATTGTGCTTCAGAGCCGTCTAATTGACAAGGGTGCTGCTCTTCGACCAAAGATCAGAACTGATAATCGCTCTCCCCGTTATTTAGCCCTAACTATCGACTACTACTTCTCATTCAATAATGTTCAAAAAAACCTACGTAAAAATCACGAGCTGGTGATGACTTAGTGAAGGTACAAAATTTTACCATTTTGACCTCCAAAAGTAAAATTATTTTTATAGTGGTAAAATAAAACAATTGAATGACGTTAATAAGTGTTTGGAAATATAAAAAGTGTGCTTATTCCAATTAAAAAATAACGATTTCCATATCTCCCATTTTTAATACCGATTATCAAAACTTATTGAACACCCCTCGTATGTCTTTTGATTTTCAAAACATTACCAACCTTGCAAATAGTGATTGGATCGGTTCATATATATTATATTTCTTAATTTCACTTGTACAGGTTCATGCTTTCGTGAAACGCGAGGCTCCAACCACTGAAGGAACTAATTTTGAGACACTATCAAAAAACGCTGGGGAGTTCCTTAAAGGTCTCGTTAACCCTGAAGAGCTTAGGAAACATATGAATGCGGCTTTGGGAACTATTACTGAATTGGTTCGTATTTTCCAGCATTGTACCTAACTTAATTGAGCAAGATTAATACATACAGGCTGTCTCAAAATATCATACGGAAATTTTTCATTGACATTCTTAAAAAATAATACTTAACGTAGTTGAGATAAGCGGTCGATGCAATAAATCGCCAGCTTACGTCAACCCTATTATACATTTAGTCAGTTTTCGAAAATCGCTAAAGTTATCGTTACGCATCTTGTGTAATGCCCACATTCGTAATTCCAAAGTAGCAATTAATTGAATAATACTATAAATCCAAAAAACATTGAAGCTTTTCAAATAAATGAATTCTTTCTACACCTCTTTTGCATTGTTTCATAGTATTGTTTAACTAAAAATGTATTTGATTGATATTGGGATAACATTGAATCATTACAGGTACTGGTGAACAGTACTTATTTATAAAATAGTGTTACTTTGTTAAAGACAAGCTAATTGCGGCCTTATGTCGCGTATGTAGGGTAAAAGTAGTAAATAAATTAATATTCTATATTGTGTTAAGAGAAATTAATTCCACGTAAAAATACGATTTCACCTCGACTCAGGTTATCTCGTTATTGTTTATAGAAAAGGGTGGTTACTTATTTATTATTTGATCTCACAATTTATTATCATTACGCATGTGTGCAGTCGACTACAAAGACATGTATCCATTTTTGGTTCATGTTACAATGCAATAAGGTGAAAAATTGGAAACATCCATTCTCTTTGCAGTAGACTGTACCTAAAACTGTTTCAAAGTTAGTTTACTTACTATTTAACACAATTCTTTAAATAATACGTGGGATAAGGAGTTTTATTGGCAAAAAAATCGTAATTTTAATTAAATGTGTTTTTTTAGACTAAGGATGCTCAAACAAGGTTGCAGTCAGCAGCAGCAGCATTGCATTCGAATACCAATGGTACTAACACGCCATAATATTCGTTGAATGCCCAGCTGTTTATTTTCACACAAAATGGACTCAATAATTTTAGTCATTGTTGGCAACCTGTGAAGATTTGTCATTTTTCATTACCTTAATAGTACCTTTGATTTTGCACCCTTAATTGCTTGACGACAAAAAGGCTATTAAAATAAAATTATTATAAGTTCGGCACAGTAAAATGTTCAACAAAAAACAGGAATTTTCAATGTAAACATAAAATTAAATAATAAATGTGAAAGCTACATTGATGGTGTTGTATTTCATTTTTATTTTTCAAATAGTTACATCGGTGTCATATTTTATATTATTTCTTAAACCGAGGTACCTATATTATAGCCCGCTGAAAGCTGAAGAAATAGGACAATCGATTTCAAATGAAAATGTATTTTAATTGTGTTTTTATTCTATTGAATGGTTGCAACGTGAATGGGTCAATTTGACTGGGATAGTACAACTCTCTCATTAAACGGCGTGCGTGGAGTAAAATAGCGTCACTTTTGAAATTTGTTTATTCGGTGCGTCCATCCCTTTCTAAAAAGGATCACATTTTTTAGCTGAGTCAACTCAACGGTACAGTATCTGGGAGCTAGGGCTTTGAGTACGAAAATTGTTTTCCCGAAGATTGTTTTTTTCGACGAATTGACTTTTTGATTAAAATCGTTAAAGCCGTAGCAAACCATTAGTTACTCGGCGCTTGCAAGAATTACTTACATCCTATACAGTTTTACATGGTGAAACACGAATCTTACGAATACTTTCATTTAGTAGCAAAATTCATGCCTCACCCGGCTATAATATTTGTATTAGTTAGCGTTTAAGTCACAGTACACGTAAACGGTGGGAGTTTATCTTCAAACAAAGGTATACCTACCGCGTGGCTTGCATGTGTGCGTCCGTCGACCGTACGCGTAGCGAATCACCACAAGCAAACTCAACAGGACTGACCAAGCGGAGGGGCTATTGCCTTGCACTTGCAATCGCAATCGACTTCAAAGTTGATCAATTGTTTTCATTTTGTATGCAGACAAGCCTTCGATTTTCAAAATGAAAATGAATGCGATTGCGAGTGCGTTAGCCGATAGGCCTTCTGGTTTAGTAGTGTCCGCACTGTCGCTGCGTTTGGTTGCGTGTGTATTAAGTTTCAAGCAACGTGCACCCGAGCGGCAATAGGTAACAGAAACTTCTAAAGGGCTGGAGACAAAGTATACTTTTCTATTTAGGTTTGCTAATGGTTAACTATGATTAAGTTAGTGTTATGTTATGTATAAACAGCCACACACTTAGCTGCCCATTAAAGACAGAATTGACATAAGAATCTCATGTGCACGACGGAGACAGTTTCTCTCTGTTTATCTTCATTGGTCACTCAGCTGTGTGAGCGATTGTATGTATGCATGAAGCGAAAATAACGACTATAATAACAATTACCAAGCTTACTGCTATTTAGTACCTTTATCGACGACATTTAAAGCACTCGAGGTTGATTGAACTTAACAAAAAACCAACAAGAAACAACCATTATTATTTTGAATGGTTATACTTCAAAGGATGAAGCACGCGGAGATTTTATTGTATTAAGGTATCTCGTTTATGTGTACGGAACAAGTACCCTTTAAATATTAACAATGTTTCGTTGATGATGAATGATTCCAATGCAATAACCTTTCGCCTTTTTACATTCTTTGTTTTTATCTTTATTGTATTGTTTTTCTTTTTCTTTTATACAATGTATTTGCATACATACATACATAACGTCTGTCAGTTTTTAGTATTCATCGATAAGAAGTCTTGGAAGTCTGTTTAAAAAAGCTTCATACAGATTGGTGGAATAACATTACCGACTTAGAGTTCTTTTTTTGCCAGTCACGGAACCGTATAAAAGTTTCTGTGTTTACTTGAAGTAATGGTTCTGCGTATATAAGTACATGCTACTGATATAAAATATTGAGTTCCCTAGTTGTTGAGTTGATTTGTTTGAAAGCTACCTAAAGGTCAACGTTCAAGAGCAGATAACAAACTAACGACTATTGACGAGTGGCCGAGCTGAGTGGTATCAATGTCTTCCAGGAACTAGCGCCTGCAACAACAATTCTGAATGAATAATGCTACCAAAACATCAATGTACAAATAGGCAACGTAGTTATTTTCATTTATTTATTTATTTCTTATTTATAAGAAAGTTTATAAATACGTTATAACTAAAAGCGAGGGATTTGTCAGCTCTTTCAAATCTGATTTAATGTACTTAAGTCAATAAATACAATACTTGAACTGATTATGATGGATATTACAATGTGCATGGAGACTTTACAGATATTCCTCCAAAACATCAATGTAATAATAGGCTAAGTTCTCATGTGCCGGAAAAAAGTAGTGATGTCTAAAAAGGTGGCAATTTTGACATTAGATTATTTAAATTTAGACTAATTTATTGCCACTACGTGCATTTTAAGAATTTTTTTGTCAGTTTTCTTAAATACCCAACAAATTACAATTATGATATTATAACGTACCGTAAACAAAACTGCCATGATAGGACTTGACATACATTTAGTGGCAATACATTGGTGGTTGGACATTGGTCTGAGTGTAAGCAATCTAGTGCCAAACTTGGCACCTTTTTAGACATCACTACTTTTGCTGGCACATGAGAACTTGGCCTATTATTACATTGATGTTTTGGTGGGATATCAGTACAGTCTCCATGCACATTGTAATCTCCATCATAATCACTTCAAGTATTGTATTTATTGAGTACCTATACTAGGTACATTAAATCAGATTTGAAAGAGTTGACAAATCCCTCCTAGTAAACAACACAAAAACTTTTGTGACAGTTTACATATTAATAACTATCCTAATAGTATCAAAGTCGTTCTTTTAACTAACAAAAGGATGTACTAACCTAATCTCAATGTACATTTTATTATTTAAAAGGAACATGTACAGTGCGATACAAAAGAGTAGAAATTAAATAAAGTGGAACTAAAAAATAAAACTAAATTGTTGCCATTTCACGTCAAAAATGTGACAGTTACGTAAAATAAGGCGCCTAAATTTAACTTCTACTGGTCGCACTGTACGTACTTAAATAAAAAAGATTTACTGCCAGATTCAGTGGAAACATCGACAAAGATCGTCCGTAAGCTCTGACGCCTTGCAGACGCTTGAAGTCGCTCCGAGACGATCAAATAGGATCAGGTCAGGCTTTGCCGGCTTATCGGGCAGCTTGCGTCATGCATATTAAAGCCACCTGCAGTCCAGGGCGACAAGACGGAATATTCTATTAGGAGGGTAACTTGGACGCGTAAATATGGAGCAGCCGAGTTGTATTTAGTGGCGGACGATTGTTATAACTTTTGCGTCACGACATTAAAAAAAATTTGATCATTGCGTTCTGTCGCATACATTTATAGAACGTCGTCCTTACTAGTTTTAAGACATTTTAATACAAAAAGTGTTAAAACTTGTACACTTCGACATGTATGGATATAAATAGGTACCTGCAAGAACGATCGTCGCTCGGATTGAAAACGAATTTTCGCGAAGATGACAAGACAGATCCATTTTTCGCCACGTAAACACCTATTTTGCAAAATTAAACAAAATCGGTAAAAAACATTTTCACCTCAGCAGCTCAAACAAGCAGGTTTTGCTGCTTAAAAACAGTGAGCAAAATTCAATTTTGCTGCGAGCGAGAGGCAAAGTAGCTTTTTAATTATTTTTTTTAAATGCCGTGAGCAGTGCTGGGGCTACTCACAAAATTCGAAAAAATTGAACTTCACTTTGTTCTGTCACTTTCACTTCGATAGGAAAAAAGCGAGAGATAGAAACAACTTGATTCGAAGTTCGATTTTCAAATTCCACACATAGTAGTCCCAAAAAGAAACGCACGTTCGGATGCACACATAACCGTAAAATTGCAAATAAAACTATCTGTTAAAGTTTGAAATGTGTTTATTATAACTATTTTATACAGCAGGTACAATCATTTTTTTATTTAATGTTTTGAAGACAAAATTAATGAAAAATAAAAAGTTTATCATGTATCTACATAATTTTGTTAGCGTTTTAACAATCTTTAATTTCGTGACATAAACCGCGGGGGCAGTTTCAGAACGCATTTCAAAAATAGCGGGATTATTGTAGCCAATAGCCATAGACAAGGCCTAGTTAGGTTTTTTTTAAAGCCACAGACTACATAAAGCTGTATAAAGTTGTGTTTGCACTACGGCATTATCAAGTTGAGTGACAGGTTTTATCTGTTTCATGTTTATTTTTTCCACTTTTTATTTTATAAGTATTTTGCAAAAATGCTTGTGATTGATGCATATGCGATCGTGTCGTTATTTAGTCGTGTATTCACCAAATGGTCACAACGGAAGACCTGCGTTGGCCCTACCAGCTTCACGCTGTGTTGTTCTCGCTGCTGAGGTGAAAAGTTGTATGTCTCACACGAGACCAAAGTTTTTTACGTCTCATATCTTTGAATCCCTCGCTACGCTCAGGATTCTAATCTAGAATCATAGAATCCTTCGCTTACTCGGGATTCAAAATCATCACTCGCAGCAAAACCAACTTTGCTCTCTTAATGAACAAATAGTTATTTTCACCTCAGCAGCTCAAACAAGCAGGTTTTGCTGCTTAAAAACAGTGAGCAAAATTCAATTTTGCTGCGAGCGAGAGGCAAAGTAGCTTTTTAATTATTATTTTTAAATGCCGTGAGCAGTGCTGGGGCTACTCACAACATTCGAAAAAATTGAACTTCACTTTGTTCTGTCACTTTCACTTCGATAGGAAAAAAGCGAGAGATAGAAACAACTTGATTCGAAGTTCGATTTTCAAATTCCACACATAGTAGGCCCAAAAAGAAACGCACGTTCGGATGCACACATAACCGTAAAATTGCAAATAAAACTATCTGTTAAAGTTTGAAATGTGTTTATTATAACTATTTTATACAGTAGGTACAATCATTTTTTTTATTTAATGTTTTGAAGACAAAATTAATGAAAAATAAGAAGTTTATCATGTATCTACATAATTTTGTTATCGTTTTAACAACCTTTAATTTCGTGACATAAACCGCGGGGGCAGTTTCAGAACGCATTTCAAAAATAGCGGGATTATTGTAGCCAATAGCCATAGACAAGGCCTAGTTAGGCCACAGACTACATAAAGCTGTATAAAGTTGTGTTTGCACTACGGCATTATCAAGTTGAGTGACAGGTTTTATCTGTTTCATGTTTATTTTTTCCACTTTTTATTTTATTAGTATTTTGCAAAAATGCTTGTGATTGATGCATATGCGATCGTGTCGTTATTTAGTCGTGTATTCACCAAATGGTCACAACGGAAGACCTGCGTTGGCCCTACCAGCTTCACGCTGTGTTGTTCTCGCTGCTGAGGTGAAAAGTTGTATGTCTCACACGAGACCAAAGTTTTTTACGTCTCATATCTTTGAATCCCTCGCTACGCTACGCTTGTTTAACAAATAACTATTGTTCAACAAGAGAGCAAAGTTGGTTTTTGCTGCGAGTGATGATTTTGAATCCCGAGTAAGCGAAGGATTCTATTATTATTTTTGAAATGCGTTCTGAAACTGCCCCCGCGGTTTATGTCACGAAATTAAAGATTGTTAAAACGATAACAAAATTATGTAGATACATGATAAACTTCTTATTTTTCATTAATTTTGTCTTCAAAACATTAAATAAAAAAAATGATTGTACCTACTGTATAAAATAGTTATAATAAACACATTTCAAACTTTATCAGATAGTTTTATTTGCAATTTTACGGTTATGTGTGCATCCGAACGTGCGTTTCTTTTTGGGCCTACTATGTGTGGAATTTGAAAATCGAACTTCGAATCAAGTTGTTTCTATCTCTCGCTTTTTTCCTATCGCAGTGAAAGTGACAGAACAAAGTGAAGTTCAATTTTTTCGAATGTTGTGAGTAGCCCCAGCACTGCTCACGGCATTTAAAAAAAATAATTAAAAAGCTACTTTGCCTCTCGCTCGCAGCAAAATTGAATTTTGCTCACTGTTTTTAAGCAGCAAAACCTGCTTGTTTGAGCTGCTGAGGTGAAAATAACTATTTCCGTGTGGTTGCCGGGTTAGAATAGTGCCACTCCATGTCTTCTCGTGAATGTGGTTACAGAATTATCAACAAGTTTTTAGAGTTGTAGGTAATTCTGTAGCTCTGCCTACCCCGTTCTGGGAACGAAGGCTCTGGGAAGTTAGTTTATGTATGTATGTATAATTTACATACAAATATATTACATTAATAGGGATTTTTGGAATCTTACCATTGCATCGTCATCCTCTTTATTTGCAGCAACGCGACAATCTTCATTGCTGGACTTAAGCCTCTCTCACATATATAGGTACTCTACCACAATACATTATTTATTTTCTGTGAATTGCATAATTGTACTTTTTTAAGGTTCTACAAATATTGTAAAGCAAAAAGGCGCTCGGTGCGGATAATGCTGCCAGCAATAAATCCTTCCCAGGGATTACCCTTTGTTTTTTTCGTTACTAGATAGGAAAGGAGTAATCCAACTTGTTTTTGTTTGTTTATTTATAACTGAGCACTAAAAAGAGAGAGAGAGAGAGAATAAAAGAGACATATCGCACTGCCAGATCAAAAGTGTAGTAACTCAAAATACAACTGTAATTTAAAATAAACTTTATATACACCGTCTATGAGCTTAAAACAAAATTAACAATGATTTTGAGTTGATACTGCTTTGATCCAGCAGTGCGATATATTATTAAAATAAAGAGGAGATTTTTATGTAAATATATTATTAATAAAATATAAATATCAGCGGTACTGTACACCAATTGACCTAGTCCAAAGCTAAGCTCTAGGCTTGTATAATGGGTACTAGACGACGATATAAATACTTATATAGAGAAATATATACTTAAATACATAGAAAACATCCATGACTCAGGAACAAATGTTCGCGCTCATCACGCAAATATCTGCCCTTACCGGGATTTGAACCCAGGATGAATTGCTTGAGTAGGTAAGTACCTAGCACGCCAATAAGGTACTTGTCCCAATGCCGGCGAAATAGCGATTCGATCAAATTTCTCGCTCAACTGTTTGACATAAATAATATGACCATGATGGAACCCGTTCAATGCAAATAAATTATTTCATTTCATTTCATTTCAAAAACCTATCAAAAAATATTGATCCCTGGTCAATAAAAGATATACTTATCAATTATCATATCAATAGTTGATCACTGGCTGTTAGCACTGCTGGCTAGTTTGTCAAAATAAGGAATATAGATCCCGTGTCAATAAAAGAGACATATATTATTGATTGATCGCTGGCTCAACGTCGGCGGTGGGACAAAAGTTTGCTAGTTAGCAACTCAATACCTACATGAATTCCCTGGAATTTCAACTAAACCTTGCAATTACGAGTCGACCTAAGGGTATTTCTCCAGACCGAGCTATTTTGCGTGACTTCGGTGGCCGTTTTTTTTTTTTAAATTCTTATTTAATGTAATACTTTTTTTGAACTAGCTTAAATTTAATAATTTTAGGTGGCAATTTGCCTCGGATCGGCCTTGTGCAGCCCGAGATATTAAATATTTAAAATAAAACTGCCACCGAAATCAAAAAAGGACCCACTGAGATCAATATCTCAATAATTTCCACCACCGAATTCAATACTGCGTCCACCGAGATAAACATTTTCAATAAAAACCAAATAAATTTGACAGTTCTTCTTTATTTTTTGCTATTTAGGATTAACAGAATGATTAATACTTTAATTATTTAGTTGGACCCATGTCTGATCACAGATAATAGGTAATTGAATTTAAATAAAAAGTTTTTTCTCTAAATCTTCTCCTGATCAGCTGACCTACATATTTTTCTATAAGTAGTAATTTATTTGGTTAGAGTTTCGAGACCAGAATACATCTCGAAACTCTAACCAAATAAATAACTTCTGATTAACAACGCACATGATCAAATATTAATAATCACAATAAAATAATGTAACTAACAACAAATATTTACTAACCTACATTTAATAACTATTTATTTTGGTTTATTACAATGAGATCAACAATCAACTTAAGTGGTTTTTTAGGTGGCTTACCCCAAAAGCGAAATTAATTGCAGTTCTCGATTTAGTAAAATATTTCATTATAATGCAAACAAAACATTGTTTTACTATTGGGAATGTTAAATGTAACACTGTTTGTTTACACACAATAAATTGAAAACTGTAAGAAAATGCTTAGGGTGGACATTGCCTATCCTTTTCTTTAAGCAGTTCGAAAAGCGTGGGGTCACTTTTTATTCTTGCTTTCCGAGCTCGTTCGCAATTTTTTTTTTTTCAAGTTTTTGTTCTTTTGTGAGCTTACCCATTTTTATATCTAAAACAAATGTCGTAGGCGTTAGGTTGGCGTAAAAATCAACAAATTATTTTCTTGTATTTCGTAAATAATTGATTTCCATGGATGTAATTTGAATTCGGTGGTCAAAAATACCACCGAATCCACGGAGATCACACCCACCGAGATCAATATATAACAATTTTTAACAATTATGAGAAGAAGAAAAATAATAGAATATTGAGGTTTTTAATTATAAAACTCATCCCTTTGGGGGTATTTCTCATCTGGTTCACTTTTCACAAAAACTAGAAATTCTACAAATAAATCGCTCCACCGAATTCAACAATCACCCTATTCGAAAACCACCGAGCGACGAACTTATCTCGGTAAAATCTGCCCAAATGCCGCGAGACACGTGGGCTCCCTCCAGCAATGGCGGCGTGACTAAATGCTTCCCGACAAGCGGGCAGCGTAGTACCTAACATTTTTCGGTAGAGGTGTGCGTATCGTTTTGTAAATGCCACTGTAATCAAGCACTACTCTCGGACGTATCGAAATATACGATTCTGCTCTTAAACTGTTCTCATTTATTTATTTTGATATATATAATGTGAATTGTTAACTATATATACACATGTGAAATAATATTAGATATTATTATTTTAGCTTAGATGTTGCTTTTCGAATTATTTTGCGAAGAAATCTGCATTGCGGACTCTCCACCGATGTCAAGTTTCAGCACTTCATTTTTTTTTTCCTCAATTTCATAAATAGTTACAACAAGCTTTATGTATGCTCCATTTAGCTTAAAGTTTATAGCATATGCATATTTTTTTGTGAAAACGTACGGTTTTAAATTCAAGCACTTTTTGCCCCGAACTCGAAAAAATTATGATCTGGAGAAATACCCCTAAGCCATCATACTTCTCGAGAATTCTCGATAAATCTCTCTACAAAAGCGATGTCATTCACGAAAATTTCAACACGCGTACATCTCTAAGTTTACTCACACGGTTACGAGTATGTAAACTCATCCTGCGATTTAGCTATAGTGATTTGATCCGTCGTTGTTTGTGGATTATTGCATGCACACGCAAACCCCAGACATGCGCACCGGATACCTGACGTAATGAAGTGCCGGCGAATCCGCGCGGTAAAGAGATTTGTGCCGATTACCATTCGTCCCACGTGTCAGCACGCGTGGCACCCGTGACTTCAACTGCACATTGTAATATTGACTAAAGTGCATTGACGTAGGATTCATTTCATTTATGTACTCTGGTATTGTGGTTTGAGGTTTCATGGTATTTTGCTAATGATTTCAAATTGTTTGAAACGCTATTAGGCTGTGAGATACCATGGCATACATTTTCTTAATAAGAATAAGTCATTGGTGGGTATGCGTAAAACTACGACTTTTACTTAGAAATGCAAAGTCAAACGATTTTTTTTTCATTACTTGGTAACACCGACACCGGATTTTAGGAAACATTTAAGATAACATAAATATATGTTTAATAAAATAAATAATTAAAATAATATTATAATAAAATAAAAATATCAAATAAATAAAAATATAATATTATATGAGATAATCGAGCATAGGTTTACCCAGTCCCAAACTAAGAGAGCTACAATTAACATAGCTGGTAGCTTTGCTTTTTTTGGTGAGATTAATGAACCACATATGAACCTAGTCCGATCAAGACCATCAATCTGAGTAATCTATAACTTATTCATGATCAATTTGACTGATGAGTGATACTGATACCCAGTAAGTCCAGTTATCGCAGCAAATCACCCAATTACTCAAATATTAAAGGGGAATCCATCGGGGTTATAATCAGAGGCGCTTTTGAAAAGGTCGCCGTGAGTCGAGTTTTGGTTTGTTCAATCAGTATTAACATAATAATGGACTAAGGTCGTAGGGTGGGTACAGCCAACAAAAAAGATTTGTATACACCGTGCATAACGGAAGCAATACAGACCATCACACGACACGGCACGTCACGTGGTAATTATACCCGCTTTATAGTCAACTATTCCATAATAAGTATCAAAGTTAAAACATGAAGCTAACTGAACAACACTAAAGGTAAAAAAATATTTTTGTAAGAACGAACTTAAAACTGTTTTGAAATGTTAAGAGATATTTACAAAAATTCGCAGCCATATAATCTGTATTTTGATCATTTTCAGCATAAATATTTGTAAGCATAAGCAGGTCAACATCATCATCATCTTCAGCCTATATTAGTTCACTGCAAGACATATTTAGGCCTCTCCATTGCACGCCAACGAGCACGATCCGTGGGCATTCTCATCCAGCTCTTGCCAGCCACTCCACCTAGTCTGAGAGCGTCCAACACTACGTTTGCCGATTCGCTATCTCCATTCAAGAATACGATAACTCCAGCGATCATAGGTTCTGCTGCATAAAGACCGGCCCACTGCCACTTCAAGCTGCCAATTAGATGGGCTACGTCGATAACCTTAGTTCTCTGTCGGATCACCTAATTCCGGATCCGATCCTTCAGAGAAACTCCCAACATAGCCCTCTCCATAGCTCGCTGAGCGACTTTTCATTTATAAACCAGCCCTATCGTACGTGTCCATGTTTCGGCTCCGTATGTCATGACAGGTAGGACGCACTGATTGAAGACTTTTGTCTTCAGGTTCTGTGGAATAGTCGACGAGAAGACTCGTGAGCAGATAAACAAAGGTGCTTAAAGGTACATGTGGGAGGACCTTGTGCAGGGTCCGTCCGGGTTGGTACCACCATCTTATCCATTAACCTACCGCCAAGCAGCAGTGTTCGCATTGTTGTGTTCCGTTTTGGGCATAAGACAGCCGGTGAAATAATTAGCATAGAGGCATTCCATCTTAGTCCTCAGGGTTGGCAGTGTATTTGCAGTCTTGTGAATGCGAATGTCTATGGGTCACAGTTTCCTCTTACCATCAGGTGGCCTGTGTGCTCGTTTGCCTTCGCAAAATTTTTTTTGCTGTTAAGCTAAATCACAAGAGTAATTAACGGCCACCCTCAGGTTCAGTTAATGTCGACTAAATGGTTTCTAAGTGACGGTGATTCACACCAAAAAAAAAAGGCGGAAAAGATACAAGTTAGTTGTCTATAAAATATCTCTGAGTATAAGTATTTAAGTATTACAACATATAACTTGACGAACACACACAATATTAACCTGCAATTATAATTAAAACACACATTATCGCTTACTTTTCCCTCTTGCCCAAGAAGCAAAAACGATTGAGCAGATATCGCGAGGGCCTAATGACGAAAGTTTTCTATTCTGAAGTAATATTGTAACGATTCCAATGGGCGGATCGCATGTGAGAAATAACAGAATCTGCCAATAGTGATTTATTTTAATGCTGTTGTATCTATTTTGAGTAGAATATCGAAATCGTGCCATGTAGATTAATTGAAACCATGTCATGATTATATATATGGCAACAGGCAACAGAATAATAACTATTAAATAGATAAATTGGCAACCTCTTCTTCTACAGCTTATTGATATGATTAAACGGACCAACCGATTCATGAAATCTATTAGCTAAGAAGCCCGTTGTTCGTGAGTTATGATGCCACAGACACATAGATACACAGACACACAGATATACAGGTACAGAGAAAAAAAATAACTTATATTTTATCAAACCTCTTTTTTTTCAAATGATAAAAATAAATCACGACACTAGCGACTAATAAGTTTTTATTTTGTTATAAATTTAGCTTTATTCGCGTTTTTTAAAAACGAAACCCACAAAGAGAATTTCTAAACCGAAGTTAAGCCTAACGTTTCCGGCTACGCTGCGATTTTCTGGGAACAAAAGGCTTAGGAAATCTCTGTAGATAAGTACATCCCTTTATTGTTTGAGCCCTTAAGATTTCTCCATTATGAATCACCGAGGACTTTTGCATTCGTTTTAATAAAATTCGTTGTATATCCATGATCATATCCAAGATTCATACCTCGTAAAACGTTTTTTTTTAAATATTTATTACATATTTCCTAAATCTATTTTATAACAAGAATAAACAGTAGAATCCTGGACTTGAGAATAATCCCAGAGATGTATACATACCTTGGTTAGAAATGCCTTTGCAATATTGAGTTTTAAAATTTGAAATGGCCTCAGCGCTTACGTAGCCTCTTGTAGGGTGTTTGTTCGTTTGCCTTTTCCGACCCTTCGAAGTTCATGCTCAAAACTGTTTATGTTCTTGACATTCCACGCACATTACACTGATATTTTCCAATACAATGTTTTTTTTTTTTTAATGTAAACGAACACAACGAATCATTAATCTTATCTTCAAGTACCCACCAAGTTTCCTTTTTTCCCTAGTTTTCTTTTTAATTTTTGTCGTTCCACTTAAACATTTCAACTTACTCTCATCAACGTTGCAGAGCCAGAGAGTTTAACCTTTATACAAACTACTATTACAAAATAGCAGCGAATAAAAAAGGGTAATTAAAGGCTCGAAAACCCAAAATTCAAAATACTTATTCAGTCAATACAGTGTGACCACATGAGATTTTTTACACACCGGTTGTATGGAGTGAATCTACCAGTGCGGATAATCTTAGTACTATGAACAAGGTAATGTCGAAAAGGTAATATTCAACTTTAACATACAGATGGCAGCACAGAGGTACAGTTAATTACCTAAACTTTTTGATAATCTTTACATTATAACGGGAAATAATATTTTAATTAAATGAATAACATCATGAATATAAACATTAAATAAAAAAATCCAAAATCCATAAGGTCCAAATTGTATTATTTACCTTTCTTGGCAACACTAAATTTGAATATGTCAACCATCTTAATTTCAAAAAATACCTACCTACCTAGAGGCCATTTGCAACGTTAAAAGATGGCGGACGTGTAATTTGTTTTAGACTTTAATTTTTGGATAATTAGGTGTTCAAAGTTCTTTTCTGATAGTGATTTGAATTTTTATGCCTCTGTGTCGCACAGTGATTGAAGACTTGGACTTATTTCGTGTATCTGGCATCTTTCTTCTCGTTTCAAGTGGACTCGCAGTGGTGCAGAGGTTAAAACTATCTTGACCTCTGACCTACAAATCACCGTACAAGTTGTACGGTACAACGTTGCCCCCAATCTTCCTAGAGAAGATTGGATTGTTTTATTGCTATATTGATATATACTCATATATACTTGACACTGGCGAAATCACTTAACGTGGAAGCGCCATATCCCCGCGGTAGTAGCTGTTCAAGTCGCCGCGGGGGCAAAAGAAGAAGAAGAAGAAGAAGATACCTACCTACTTTTACCAAAAAAACTGTTACGAGATTGTGCGCCTTTTGCTATTCTTACAAGTGGTTTTCACCATCGAATCCGTTGAGTTCAGACTTGTCGCCTCCGGTTTCACGTTTGCAGTAATATTGTGGGTTTGGAGGATGACCATAATACATAAATATCGCCGAGTTTGCCGTAGGCATTTTGAACCCAGATTTCTGTGCAGAAACAATAGGATCAGCAATGCAGCAGTCCCAACATTACATTTAGCAGGTTAGTTTATTGTAAGAAAATTGAATATTGCATATTATGTGGCCAAAAGTATGGCTATTGTTTTATTGTTTGTTGTTCTTTAGGCAACTTTTGTCATGTGAGAGCTATGAACTTGCTATGGCCGAAGTTATTATTTCCCTTATGCTGATAACACTTTCTGATTCTATGGTAATGTGTAAAGTTTTCAAAGTGACGAACCTTTTTATTCTCCGACTGTAAATGCACTTTTTGGTTTCAGGAGTATTATCTTCCCGCCAATTATTATTTCATCAAAGGAGACCTTTAAGGGAGCTGCAAATCAGTGACTCATTGATATCAAAGGGTAACGTTACATATTTTAATCCTTATATTCATTTTAACTACATTGTTGTAATAACAATTAATACTTTTTTTGGAGACCAGTTTTTTTTGGGATTAGATTTTAGGGTTCCGTACCCAGAGTATCCGTAGCTTTTGAACCGTAGGACGAGTAGAAACTTGAAATTAACACAGAGTTTGTATTACTATGGCGCTATAAAAATAAATAAAAAATAAACGGGTCTCCATACATGATTCGTATATTTTTGTTCGTTGTATAGTTGTATGGATTCCTTCGTGTGCAAGTTCAACTCCCATTTGGCCGGATTTTAGGAGGTGTACAATCTGCTGAAATCACAATTTTTTAACATACTTATTAAATTCATCTTCCTTGCTACTTAAGGGCTGGGATTCATACTAATATTATAAATTATATATTTTTAAATGCGAAAGTCGTCGGTCTGTCTGTTACGTTTTCACGTCTTAGCCGCTGAAATAATTTTGATGAATTTTGGTATAGAGATAGATGGGAACTTGGAGAAGGATATAGGGGGCTTTTTTCCGCGAAAATCTAAAACTTGTAGGAGTTTGAAATAACTAGCTCTCCGCAGCATGGATTGTGTATTTTACTTATTAAAATTTCCAGAACCAGAAGTTGAAGAGATGCCTTCAAGTTTCAAATTTCAAAGTTCAGCAGTGGTCTCCTCTTGTGAAGCGCTGGCAGATTCTTGACGTGTAAAAGTGCCCGTGCGGCCTACTTACTGAATAAATGTTTTTATCTTTATCTGTATGTATTTCATTTATTTCCTAATAGGTACCTAAAGTACTTAACTGACAAAAAATGCCCCATTTCCACGGCCTGCATTTTTACCCCGTAACGCGCGTTCGGCGTAAAAATGACGGCCGTAGAAACGGGACCTAAACTAACTACAAACTATTGATGCTATAGGTACCTATGCATATTTATACACAGTAGTTCTAACTATTAATAACAGATGGCGTTAGTTACGCCGTTACCCATTTCAGTCCCAGAGTTTGTTCTCTATTTCAGTTATATACAATGTACTCTATGGAATCTACTGGCTCCTCGTATAAGACCATCATTGCGGAGACAAAGCGCAACAAGAAACCGCGTGTCAAGAAACTGAATAAAGGTAAAAAATAGTATCAATTTATATATCAGAGCTTATAGTCAAGAAACCGTATGTAGGCTTTTTCATTTAAATACGGCACTAGGAATGTGCATACATGATAAGAAAATAATGGTAAATTTACCTTGAATGATTAGAAAAACTTGTGTTTATGAGTCTTTGTGTTTAAGAGAAAACTTTTTAATTTTCGTGGACAATCAAGCAAACCCACCTAGTCCTAAACTAAGTTCTAGGCTTATACTATAGATAGGTACTAGACCGCCATAAATATACTTATGTAGAGAAAAATATAGAAAATATCCAAGACTCTGGAACATATACTCGCGTTGATCACGCAAATATTTGCCATTACCGGGAATCGAACCCAGTATCGCTCAATTTGTAGGCAGGGTCACTAACAACTAGATTAAACGCGTATGTTTGTAGAATAGTCTGTCCTGGCTGGGCAGGGAGCGTGTTAATGAGTTAGCTGCATGATTCGATTTCTTGTGATCGCGGTTTTCTTTCACGTTTCAGACGAATACTTTCAATAGCAAAGAAACTTGTTCATTTAGCTCTGAAAGGAGGTTTCTAAATTCATCAGATAAATTAACACTAATAAACAAGGTGGTATGAGAAAGTTTTTTCACATGAGAGAAATAGAAACCACTTACAGTTTGTTAAAACGAAAGCAAATAAAAAAAAATACTTACCGTAACTCTTAAGAACGAACATTTAAAATTTAGCGTTGGCTCACACACAAGGGCGGGCCTGTATTGTCGGAGTGGGGACATACAAGAACTTTTTATATGCGGTTACAGAAATCCAGAAATGCAAATAACAGTAACAGGCCATGCTATAGATTTTATTTGAAAAGCACATCATTTTAATTTGACATTGTAAAGTGAAATACAGCAATAATAGAAACAGATGAATGAAAAAAACAATTGAAGAAAATATGGTGACAGAGTGTAAGGGAATGTGTAAACCCTAAAGACGCTTCCTTAAAAAGTTAAGGAAGAATGGCGAACTAATAGTCTGATCATGCATATAAACTAAAACCTGCATTAAGAACAGTCTACGGACCCTAAAACATCCAAAACCGTTCCTCTGTAGAGTAGCACCGAAGAGTTATATACTTATAATATATTTAAGATTTGGTTCTTAATTTACCTATATGTAGGTCGTCATCAAATTGGTCCCATTTTATTTACGTATTTATCAAAAAAATACATTTTACAAAATTTGCAAATCACCTAGAAAATGGGGAAAAGAAAAGCACTCTTCACATTTTTAAATTGACACTCCGTAACTGTCAACCACGAAAATAACTCAAAAGAAAAGCTACCTCAATAGAAAAAGTTATGTGCTACATCGTCATTTCGTTCCCTCTCACTTCAAGTTAATCTTGGACCTGCATGTTTAAGAAGTAACCAGTGAAGAAAGTTAATGATTTATTTAATCTCCTTACAAGTAGTAAGTAACATTGTAACTTTGCATTTTGAACACCTGTATATGATTGTGTAAGTACATGTTTCAGTCGGTACAAGTCGGTTAAACATACACACTGTCATTGATTTATTATTCCCAATATATTACATAATCTTTTTATTAGTTTATTATTTTAAAATGCAGACTAGAGGTTTTTAATCGGTTAAAATAAGATTGTATGTTGGTAAGAGATATTCCCGAGAATTCCAGAGAATGGCACATACCAGGGATCGTATCATAATATTATAAAGTTTAAAATACATAATGTGTCATAAAAATAATGGTCATAAAATATAATGTTTGTTACAGGATTGCTACAATGGCCTTTAAAAAAATGATGAAAAGAAATAAAACCACTGTATGTCCATTATGTATTCTGACCTATTATGGTTTTCAACTTTATATATTAAGATACGATCCTTAGTATCTCTCGAATTCTCTGGAGTTTCTCTTATAGGAACGCGCAGTTTTAGAAAATCCTGTTGAAATTTCTAGAACGACTAAATATTAAGTCATTTTTATGGTTAACAAACAAAAGATTTCCCGCTGACTCGGGCCAACTTTAAACATATTGTAAATGGCTGGATCTAATTCCTGAGAAAGACTTAAGCTGTAACCTCGTTAGTGCTCATTGGAGCGAGGGAGTTAAAAGAAATTCTTTGATAGTTTAAAGCGATTTGTTAAGAGCTAATGAACGTGTTCTTACAGTTCACGGGATCTACACAATGGAGTAACTGCACAGTTTGGATTCAAGTTTCAGTATAATCTGGTTAGGTTGCTACCTAGTAGTTAGCCTTTTGTTTTCATTTAGACTTTACCGGTTTCCCTTGACTTGGTGCGTGTAGAAATAGCAAATTTATAGAGATATAAGCACTATAACCTCCTTCTTTGATAGGCAATTCAGTGAGACAGTTTCGCATTTATTAAAATATGCCATTAATATTTTTTGTAACATTTCGGAAAGTCAAAATAAATTAAGTGCCATTTCCCGAAAAAAATAGGAAGCAGGGCGAACAACATACAATTAATTAACTAATATACACTGTTAAACATCTTAGCCTAATTGTGCAAATTGTTGTTAAAGAGTTATCAACAAGTTTTCAGAGTTGTTGGTAATTCTGTAGCTCTGCCTACCCCACTCTGGGAATGAAGGCGTGAAGGTATGTAGGTATGTATGTAAAAATTGATTAAACGCCTGATCATTGATCAATGAAGCATTGAGAAGCAAAACCTCCGAACAAGTTCAACCAGTGAAACGTGGCTCGCACATCGTATTCAGACACAACAGTTTCTCTATGCAAATCTGATTGAGTACGCTTTGTTTCTTTATGGAGGTATTGTAACGTTCCCCGGAGCCCCCGTCTATCTATATGATAATCGGACAATCACTCCCAACTATTTGTATGAAAATTTTGAAAGTGCATTGCTTTGACTGAGTCGTTCACGCGACAGGTAGCTGCATAGAAATGTTATTTCCAAGGTTATTGCTTCGCTTGGTGTTGGACTTGAAGCATGCTTTCAAATTTTAAAGTTTCGTTTCTCTAATTGGCCAATAATTTGGAGTTGCTGGTGTTTATTGGGTGGTGGTACTTAATCATTAATCGCTTTCCATCAGGTATCCCGCATGCTCGTTAGCCTCCCTCTCTTATATTTAAAAAAACGATATATTAAATAACCAATAATTAAATATCAAGTCCGTGCGGCCGTGTAGTAAATATAGCAACCATTACACTAATTAAATATAATGGAAAAACGGTAAAATCTTATTAAAACCGGAACGGTTGACGTGTTTCGGACTCATCATCATGGGAGGGGCGGCGCACCCCTGCATTATTCTGGCATTTTTAAGTTACTATTATACTGATTAACCAAAAGAAAACAACAACATAGAATGGCAAAAAATGTGTGGTGAATAAAAGTTTCTACTACAAAAAATATCACGGTTACTTCTGCAGAATTCTCGGATGTTATTTTTCAGCATGAAGCGGTTCGAGAACGCCCCTTAGGCAACTTTGAAAGCTCTTTTTGTTGAACTTATGGCAATGTTTGCGATTGCAATCCCTGCATTTGTTGCATTAATCTGGTAGGCACTCTCTGTTTGACTCGATCCACTTGCATTGCGGAGGGACGTTGCGTCTCTTACCGCATATGTCTCGGGGAGTGTTGAGAACTATTTGGGATACTGCCTGCGGCTAGGTTCCTTTACTGTACCACTCTCAAATGGCTGTCCTTTCATCCCCATTATCGATTTAATCAATGAAGAGAAGTTAAAACAGCTGAACCCTTAAATTTATATAATTATAGTTTGTTTTGGTTACAAATCAAGCAACATAAAGTATACTGTTAAGCCATCAGAAAAATTTAATAGTCATACGAGAAGTTTGGCATTTTTATAACTAATCTGCGGGTGGTAGGACCCTCCATCTGGATCGCTACCACCATCTTATCCATTAACTTTCCGGTTTGGGGATAAGACAGCCGGAGAAATGACTAGTAAAGAGGCATTCCATCTTAGTCCTCGGGGTTGGCAGTGCATTTGCAGTCTTAGGATTACTGTCTTGTGTATGCGAATGTCTATGGGTCACAGTTTCCACTTACCATCAGGTGGCCTAAGTGCTCGTTTGCCTTTAATGCCATAAAAAAACGGGACAATCTCACACAAATAACACACACACAGACAGACATTATTATTATAGTCTATGATGGGACTCAGACGTTTTCCAATAATCATTATGATAAGTAGTTCAATTATTAAAAAAACATCCCATTAGTGGAGCTAAAATTACAAATCATTTTAATTATTGCACACATAACACACACACACAGACACTGTTTAGTTATACTCAATACACTTTGGCTCCGTGCAAATATAAATTAAAAAGTAGGTGAGGGTAACTAGCGCTTGGATTAAATATAATCTATTCACTTAGTCTAAATTCCTAGGTTGTCTAGAATAGCGTCTGTATAATATATTTCGTTATTCAAACATTTTAGCAGCACATATACGCTGTTACGAGTACAGACTTTACGTAGAAGTATTGCATGGTTTATTTTTAATCTGGGAGATGAAGAGTTTATGCTTGCCGCACGCATTTTGAAGCTGCTGGTTTCTCAACTTTGCGCATAGGAAAGCAGGGAAATTAACTTTAATTTAAATTACACGAAGACACAACAGCAGTGCAGGAAACGGCTTTGTATGAATGTTAATGACATTTCTTAAACACAGTGTAACTAGCTAAATCTCTTGGTCGACAGCATAAAATACAGTCGCTTTATAGTCACTATCAAATATATCATTTTTTTATAAGAAGCTCAAAAACACCTGAATTCAACTTTATTATGAATGCATTAGAGCGTGGTGGTTTGATTATGGCCATCATTACAAGATACAATTTTACTATGATATTTTTTCTTATCTGTAGCTGTAATGAAAAGTTAAAATTACGATACAACTTTTGATAAAGTAATGTTGTTCAAATTTGGAACATCTTCCAAAACCAACACATTTCAAACAGCGAGTAAATTCTAGTATCTATTAAACGTCGACTCGGTATAATTTAAGTAAAGTGTCGTACGCCGTTTTGATGTCGAATGCCATTAGAATAGGGACTTTGTTAGTTTGTCTATGATTTTAAAAAAAACATTCATATTCGTGACACAGGTTAGCTTTGCCGCCATTTTTTTGTTCTCATTGAAGTGAAATATGAGTATGATACTGACAATTAATTTATTTCTTATTTCAGTTTATCCATTAGCTTAACACCTATAGATATATTTCAGGTAGCAGTAGCACTGGTAGCTAATACTAAGGTTATTTGCCTTCGGCTACATACCTTCACGCCTGTAATCCCAGAGTGGGGTAGGCAGAGCTACAATACTACTTATAATATGAGTGTAGATAAAGTACTGTATGCAACTGTACATAATTAGGCCTTAAAAACTCGTGTGATGTTATTATGAAACTCGCCTTCGGCTCGTTTCACAAAACCACACTCTTGTTTTAAGGACCCTCTTTATGTACCAGTTACATAAAATACTATACTATATCCTGTTTGTTCAAATGTGTGTATACATTGAATAAATTAGTTCTATTTATATTTAATCCATTGGCATCCATTTACCAGTGGTGGTGGTACCATCATTATCATCAAATCAATCGGCGTTAATATAAGCCTCCCGCAAGGATATCCACGACGGGCGGTTTTGTGCTACTCTATTCCTTTTGCATTAATTTGGCAGTGGTGGTGGGACATCATCATCATCATCATTATCATTATATCAACCGGTGGTAATAGGCCGTCCACTATAATATCCATGTGAGGTTTAGTGCTACTCTAATCCTTTTGCATCCATTTGGCAGTGGTGGTGATACAGTAAGCCTTAGATTGTAAGTAGCTATACACACTATGGTACGTTGTCGTTTTAACGATTTTGACAGATTAGTCAAGCAGTTCAAACTTAACGTTAAAATGACCGAGCACTAAAGTGTGCAGTTACTTATAAGGCCAACATCCGTGATTCAGTCATGCATTAGCAACTAAGTACTCACGTTTATCAATAAAGCTGTAGGTCCCAATGAACCCGGTGGCGTTGTTCTGCCGCGGCCCCGTGTGGAACTCCAGCACCAGCGCCGGGCCGGGGGAGTAGAGTGCGGGCGGTGCGTCGGCGCGGCTGCCGCACAGCTCCCGGGCCCACGCCGACCGCTCGCTCACCGCGCCGGGCGGGCCCGGGCCCTGGACCTCCCAGTACACCTTCAGGTAGTCGCCACGGATGCAGCTGAAACAAATTTTGTTGATTAGCCTTGTAACATCAACGTTTATTGTCTTCCTTGTATAACATCACAAGCCTCTAAGGCTAGTCTAGGCATGTAACTACGATATTTTATATGTTGTGCCTCCCTTACTCTCACAGTACATAAGTGTGATTATTGGGATAAATAAATAAATATCAGGAGAAAATTTTATACAAATTGACCTAGTCCCAAACTAAGCTCTAGGCTTGTACTATGGGTACTAGACAACGGTAAACATACTAATATAAAGAAATAAATACTTGAATACAACGATACTTGAAGATGACGTACAAAACTCAGAATGCAAACTCGAGTTCATCACGCGAATCGAACCCAGTACCGCTAGCTTCATAGGTAGAGTCACTATCAACTAAGCCAACGCGTCATCATTGTAATAATTTGTAATATTATAAAGATAATATATAGATTTTTTAATGAAATGGAGAACGCCAAAGAGGACAGAGGCTTGGAACAGTTAAGGAAAAATGCGCCTGTACTATTATAGAGGTTTCAGGCTATTAACGACGACTTAAAAAGTGTACAGAATTTCCATTTAAAGGGTTCTAAAAAGCTGTAGCGAACGTTAAAACAGCGGAGCATTAGCGTCACTTTAAAATGGTTTATTGAAAGCCTGGTAGCGCTAAGAGATGTTATACTGTCTCAATTTTATGAAATAATGTCGTGAACGATGGTTTATGACACCTAATATTTTCAAAGGAACAGCCTTTTGCGAAGCAAGTACAATATTATCCAACTTTCAGAAGAGGTGTTGTAAATTGAAAAATAATAGGGGAAAATATGCTCGACTCTCACGCTGGATTTTTAAAATGAAAGTAACACGAGGCAATAAAGGCTACGATGATAATTTTTTTGGAATCGTGGAGGAAATGCCAGTCTCAGGCAGTCATAGAAAATAATTTATATTTAGTATGTAATTCACAGTGCTCTAGTGTTAAGCTTTTATGCTGTGTAATTATTTTTAGATAAATAAATAAAATAAATAAATAAATAATATGCAAACGCTACTAACGTTTTCCTTCTCTGTCACTTAAAATGTATGGGATGACATTCTCTTGTTTTGCGATAAACCACGTGGTCATCTGTCATCCCATACATGTTGATTGATAGGAAAGAAAAACGTTTAGCGTTTGCATCTTAGATAGAGCTTCTGGTATCACAAGGGCTAAAATAAAGGTCAAACGGTAGTCGATGATGGGAGATTTTTTAATACCAGCCATTATGTATCCCGAGAAACGGTAATGGCGGCGGTGCTAGGGAACTGATGTGAGACAAAGATATACTAATTGTATTGTTTATTAGTATTAGTAGCGGCTTATTAAATTAGTTAGTTGTAAATAAACGTAGGTTTTTATTCATTAGCAACTATTATACTTTTTCTTTTGAGTGTTTGTCATGATTTGTATATCGGGTTGGTAGTATGTCGTCGGTTATAAAATGTCTGAAAAATAAGTAGGTAATTTTCAAATGTCTACAATCTCTTCAAGTTTTAGAAACCTTGGATGCTACCATTATATTATTGAAGCTAAGTGTAGAAACTCATAATATATAATTTATCGCCTTACGTTATCAAAACTAAATAGTTAAAGACCACCATGATAATTTCCAAGTCCATTTCTTCGATATTCGGAGCTTTATCCGTCACCATGGTTACATAACATTTCCTGAGAATAGTAAAAGTAAAGGTAGTAAAATCGAACACATAAATCCACTAAAGTACCAAATCGACGGTCTGATAGTCAGTGATCCTGCAGAGAATGCTCATTTTATTATCAGCGCCTGTTCTTAATCTATCTCCACATACATTTAATCACTACCGAACAAAGGACGAGCCAATACGTAACAATGATAAATCGTTAAATCAGTCAGTCGTTTTATAGAGGCCTAATTAAATTGAGCCAAATTTAAATTAACGACTATAGGCTCGTTTTAAAATTACAGTTGCGCTATTTTCGCGTATTTTCCGTGTGTCTAAAAAGCTTGCTAAAGACGTATTCCAACCGGATTTTTACCAATGACTTTTTCAAATTGAATTTTTTTTTAAGAAAATTGAACTTTATTGTTAAATAAAGTACTTTGTCAATTTTGAAAATTTGACTTTACTTAAGTTTGAACTCCACGGAAATACCGTAACATCAATTTTGATTATTTTGTAAGTATGAGGATCTTCAAAAACAGCAAACTGTTTTGCATAATGACTAGTGCATAATGGTACTGGCAACGATGCGCATTTGTCTCTCTCAAATGACAGTTAACTTCTCATTTACATCAATAATTCATGCGAGCACTGAATATGAAATTCACCTGTATATATTTATATAAGCTGTCGGCCACTTCGATTTGCATTTCATCCCCAAGCTAATAGTTTCAGTGAATTTTTTTTTTAATCAACTGGCTTTATGAAAAATTCAATATTTGACTTCTGGCGATAATGCTTTTGAATACTTATAATATTGCTACCGAGTTGACACTATTTTTATTTTAAATCAAATATGAAACAAGTCTTCAAAAATGTTACGCACTTTAACGTATACTAAATTTCTAACTGAAGATCTGGGCCCCTATGTTGCTAGGTCAAGGGCTATTGCTTTTCACGTGTTATGGTATTTAATAATTTGGCCACCATTACTGTCACAAAAGTAAGAGCTATCGTAACTTTGACAGTATAGAAGCGCGTCAAAAACAATAAGGTATTAATTACCGCGTAGAAGCTCAGCCCAGATTACGAATGGAAATGAAAAAAAAAAAAATTGAAAATATTTACATACATACATACCTTCACGCCTTCATTCCCAGAGTGGGGTAGGCAGAGCTACAGAATTACCAACAACTCTAAAAACTTGTTGATAACTCTGCAACCACAATTTGCACAATCAGGCTAAGATGTTTAACAGTGTATATTAGTGACAGGTAGCAAGCCGATCGCCTAACAGGTACTACAAGCCTTTATTCCCTTAGTCGCCTCTTACGACATCCACGGGAAGACATGGAGTGGCACTATTCTAAGCCGGCAACCACACGGCAAAATATTTATTCAGTAAATTGGCCCCATGGGGGCTCTTTTACACGTCGGTAATTAGCAATGAATCTACCAGCGCTTCGGACAAGACCATCATTGCGGAGAAGACGCGCCGCAAAAAACTCCAGCAGAAGGTAATTTTTTCAATCATAAAAACATAATAATACTCAAAAGTGCTTAATACTTCAACAATATTCTAGTATGCTAAACATTTTATTGGGTACAGTCGTACAAACTCTTTTTTTTTACTTTTCAGACAGTTTAATAAAGACGATGGCAAAAACACTATATAATATTTTGCTTCAACAAAATAAACCAAGCCGCCCTAAGTGTTTCAGCGGAAACGTTACTTTATTAGATCAATAAAAATGATAGTATCCAGGTACTTCGGTTCGTGTGTCATCCAATCACAGCGGGCAAAGGCACACATTGGTTGTGACAGGCCATTTTTAAGGAGCTTCCTCGCAGAACTCCTTTGGACAGGTGACAAGTTTCCTACATCGCAGGAGTTAGTGTAGCGTCGAGAGGCAATATCGCGACTGTGCCAATCCGTTCGATAAAATCTTTTATTTTTCTTTTTTTCATCACAGATACAGCAAACGAGTACACAGATCACCTGGTGGTAAGGGGGATCTGAAGCCAATAGACATTTGCATTCCCAAGAGTACAATCTTTAGATCGCAAATGCGTTGTCAACTCTGATGACTACATAATATCGTATGCTTCAATGCTAGTGATTTCACCAGTTGTTTTATCTCTCTGAACTGAAGATTAAAAGGTTAAATACTGTGGTAGCAATCCGGAAGGAGCCTGCGTAAGGTCATACAGCGAAAATCAGTGTAATGTTTAGTTTTTGAAAACTTAAAAGAAATCCAAAAAACTTATGATGTTGCAAAAATCCGCTGAGCATATTGGCAAGGCGTTTTGCTTACTTGAACTATAAAGCAGACAAGACCCATCTTGACACGTAGCTTGCTCGGGTCCATATTGACTCATTTAAAAATGTGTAGTCCGAATGTAATCTTACTCTTAATCATCGCAAGTCATGAAGTATTTTTTTCTGAAACGGTTTTTATAAAACAAACGTAACCTTTAACCAGCTTGATTTTTCAAAAATCCTGAAATAAAAACTGTTTCAGTAAAAAATATTTTATGCCTTGCGATGATTATGAGTAACAATACATTCGGACTATAAATTTTTATATGAAGCAAAGCGCTCCCAGCTAGGTCAAGTTAACCTAGGTATTTATAAAGTGTTGAAACTTATTAAAAAAACTTGTTGATAATTCTGTAACCACATTCTGCACAAAAAGGCTAAGATGTTTAACAGCGTATTAGTGACAGGTTGCAAGCCCATCGCCTAATAGTACTACAAGCCTTTATTCCTAAAGTTGTAGGTAATTCTGTAGCTCTGCCTACCCCACTCTGGGATTACAGGCGTGAAGGTATGTATGGATGTATGTATGAAACTTATTAATTATTAATAGTGTACGAACACCTTTTCTGAGATGGGTTTGGCGTCTTTGGGTGCTTAACATCAAATAGAAAATGAAAAACATGTAAGCTTACAGAAAAATTACAATAAATGCAAACAAAGTAAAACATGAAAGTAAAAATCCATATTTTACGCGCACTGCGAGAACCAGCTGGCTGGTAACAAAGCTACTTGATTGAATATAAATTGAATATGAAAAATGCTTCTGTTACAAAATTCAATAAAGTATTCAATAAATCTACTCGGGCATGAGCTTTAAATTATTATATATGTATCACATTTTATCGATCACTATATTCTGCCCACGGCTCCACCCGCGCAGAAACTGCCATGTTATTCTTTTAAAACTCACTTTTTAACTAGTCAAACGAAAAGAGAATTTGATTTGTCCCGTCAGAGCGAACACAGTTCATTTTAAGGTGAGCATTCTTAATTAGGTAGCTTAACCGTTGAGTGAGGTTTCTTGATTGACCGATCGACAATAATAAAAACTCTGGTTTTCGCTACACTTCGGGAATGGTTTAGTTTTCAGGGATGACTTGACCTATGTACATGTCCGACCTATCAACTATTTATCACTGTAATTCTGTATTACAATTTTGTATTTATAATATGAGGAACAAAAAAAGCCCTTAATGCCTTTTACCCATTACGCAACTTTTTGATTACAGTGGGGTTATTAACTATGACATAGCTATGCACTTCATTTAACGGCGAGCGTGAAGGACGGAGCTATAGCAATTATATAGCTCTGTCCTTTTTTCTCAGCGTAAACTGAACTGCATAGTTATCTCATTATAACCCCACTACTTATGAGACATCGGTTATCTATCGCTATCACAATAACGTTTCATAGAAACACTAAGAAAGCTAATAATAAAATGATAGTACAGGGGTTTATGTTGTTGTTGTTGTTGTATACATTGCTTTTGACGTGTTATAGTATTGCTTTTAACCCGGTCGCCGTCACTGTCAACTAATGATAATGGTTTCCTATTATTTTATCGAAACACTTTTCTACGAACGTATCATAACGCAGAATTATTCATCGAAAGGCATTTCTCGCTGCGTGAGTTTTTTTTTGAAGTCAAATGTCTAATCTACCCTACTAACCTAACCTAACCTATGCAATTAATGTTTAAGATATTCTGAAAACATCATGGTTTCAGCAGAAAATAGCGTTCGATGAAATGAAATTCGATGAAATGATACAATCGATGAAGTGAAATTCGATAAAATGATGGGTCACCAAATGATAATAACATGTAAAAAGCCATATGGTTTCACCGAGTAGAATAGAGCCCCGGTAACTTACTTACGGAAGATTTGTTCAATGTATATTATTTTATTAAACGTAAATGTCTGATCTTTTGCTTTTCGATCTTTGACAACGAACTCTGCGCGTTTTATTTCTTTTTCCAGAAAATTCTTCGATAGTAGTTCAAACATTCGAAACGTCTGACCCTTATTTGTAGTGCAAATAAGGGTAAAAACTCACGGTAAAACAAGCTGATGCCTTCTGAAAATACGTATAAATAGCTGATATGTCGCAGCGTGAGGCGGCAGCTGACCTACTTGCCTACTTCACGTAGTTACGGTCTATTAGAGGATCGGCTCTCAAGTTTACACGTGGGCTTATTCCTTCACACATAATACTAGGGATCAGATTCATATCATTGTTTAGTTTTAGACTGGTACTTTAATCATTGTTGACGCGGTATATGACCCTTCGCGTAGGTGACCCAGCCCATGAAGCAAGCGGTCCCTACTTGCATGCACAGGCTGTTCGAAAGTGCAAGTTCCTTACTATGTTTTCCTTCAACGTAAGAGCATTGGGAAATGTACAGTCAAGTGTAAAAATATGGGAGAACGCAGCATCTCTAAAAGGTCCTAATGCACCTCATTGCAGTGTAATAAGAACTGAATCTAACGGATTATGCTCAGCCTAGATCCTAAAGATTTGGATAAAGGGTTCGTGAGCATAAAGTCGCTCTAAATAGAACTTGTAAATGATGTAAACAGACTAGAACTGAATGACACATAACCTCAAATATTCACCAAGCGTGTTTTTATCAAAAATAACATACAATTAATAGTTATTTCATCTTAAACTTAATATGAAAGTAATGATCCAGTGTATAAATCATTGCAAAGACCTCACTTGATCTTTAAAAGTACGTGGTTATCGAGTAATCATGGTTAATTGCTTCGTTTGGTTTGTTGACATCTCTTGCAAGTTCTATTGACGGTGACTTTACATAGGTACATTCGTACATAATAGCTTTAGGGACTGTCTCTATTTAAATACAACTTACAATTTTACCTTACTTCACTTTTATGTTAAGATAATAATCGTTATTATCTTTTGAGGTATTTTTAATAACCAACAACAAAATAACAAGGTAAGTGTTCAATGAAAGTTACAGTAATATTCTGCAAGTATTTGTTGTAATTAGTGAGTGTGAGGTGTGAGCCGAATTTACGTTTGGCAAGAACATGCAAAATAATTGCAGAAACACTAACAGAAACATCCAACAGCACACTACAGTAAACAGTGTTCGTTACACCAAATAGACCCTCGATTACAAAGCGGAACGTCAAATGTTCGACTATTTGCGATGCGACGCAGTGCGAATCGCAAATCACAGGTCGAAACAGGCTGATTCGGAATGGGTCGGGCTATCGCTTGTGCTATCGTGCAACCATTGCTACATTTGCGACCCTGCGATATCATGTGCCAGAATGGAGCTATTCGGGTGGCGTGGCAGTGAAATAGCCTATATGAAACCTAACATGAAACATGTACTTAAGTAAACTTTTTTTTATTGATTGATTAAATTTAAGAAGCAGGATCAAGTGTCTTATTTGTATTTAATCACAACTTTTACGTCTTTCAAATGTGTAAGAGTCGTTGTCAAAATAATAAAAATCGAAGTTTTAATTTGTTTATTTTTGACGTATCGAATTTAGAGAAACGAGTGTTCAGGCAATTTTAATTTATAGCTAGCTATAGAGAGAGATTGTTTTAATTCCGATTAAACACTGCAAACAGGATCCCTTGGCATTAAGTGAATACAGGTAATCTCTTATTAAGACCACTTATTCATGGATATTAATACAATGAAAGAAAGAAAATCATTTCTTTTTCTAGAGCAGTTATCAAAATTTCTAATTTAAACCACTTTTATGGCGTTCATTTGGAATCGCTAAATACGTAAATTTCCACGGAATAACGTCGCAGTATTTACTTTTTAAGTTGCACTTAAATAGCAATTGTCTTTATTTTAAAGCCGAATGATGTAAGCACAATATGTCACCAGAAAATGTTTACGCGCGCTGTTTACAGTGTTAAAAAAACGTGCCTATCTAGTGTCAAATCAATTGAAAAACAAGTTTCATAAAATAAGGATATTATAGATTCATTTTCATAACGTTTGGAAAATAATGATTAAAAAGACACGTTTATATATGCCGTTATGTTATTTTAAGCATATGGTAGCGTTTTTAAAATTAAGGGACTGTGTTAGGTACGTTTTAATGAAATAAATAAATATCAATAAATATCAGGGGACAATGTCACACCAATTGACCTAGTCCCAATTTAAGCTCTAGGCTTGTATTATGGGTACTAGACAACGATATAAATACTTATATAGAGAAATATATACTTAAATACATAGTAAACATCCATGACTCAGGAACAAATATTCGCGCTCATCACACAAATATCTGCCCTTACCGGGATTTGAACCCAGGACCGCTAGCTTCGTAGGCAGGGTCACTACCAACTAGGCCAGCGCGTCATCAAATGCCTCTTGACATATTATAGCTCTATACGTATTATTGGAAAACTCTATAGCGGGTATGAATAACTTTATAAAACCGTATAACTATTGTAAAATTAAAAAAGACACCGATAGCTTTTAAACGAGAGATTGTCCGTGTAAAACAGTGACTTTTATCTACGATATAATTTTTGAAAAATACCTAAAACACCATTTTTTTAAATAAATAAATAAATAATTATGTAGGCCAATTTCGCACAAGTTTTCTTAATCTCAAATCTTAGTCCCAAACTACTTAGGTTTGTAAGTTAAATTGGTCACAACACAAACTAATATAATTATCTATATGCAATAAAACAGCACATCTTGTTTACTGTGGTTCATCTACAGTGAAAGAAAGATAAGAATACAATCCGCTAACTGATACCTGTCATATTAGTTCCATTTATAGCCCGCCAGCTATTTACGACTTTCCTTGTTTTTTTTTTTTTTTTTCTGTCATACAAACTTTATCCTGACAATAACAAACGTAATTAAAAAATAATCATCCCATTTGGTGCAAGCGTTCCAAAATTATGCGTGTAGGACACACACATTTCGGCGATACATTTTTATTTACATGTAAATTTTTGTGTTTGAGGTTATACCTAATTTGTACTAGAATGACGGGTGTCAGAATCGCCTTCTTATTTAATTTTTACTGTAGTGTGAACGTGACAACGTATTTCCCGCAGGTGTAACGGGTTGAATAACTATTCGGTTTGCGGAGGCAACCGGTTGAGGTTTCGACGGCGACGCCCGTGAACGGCTCTGTTGTTTATGCAAACAGATAGGCAGCTGTTTTAGTCGCAACTAAACAATTTTGTCGCTACACAGAGTAAAGTCAAGCGTTACGTGGTTTTTATTTAGATAATAAACTTGTAAATCTAAGCTATAAAATAAACAGAAGTGTAGGCACTGTGACAATAGTGTTTGTTAATTATAAAAGGGGTGGAAGTTTGTATAGGAGTTTCATTGTGTATTAATGATTTTTTTAAATTATAAAAATACCAGTTATTTATTTATTTATTTAATCCAAACATACAGTCCATAGATCGTTAGTAACATAATTATTAATATTTTAACTATGTTCGTTAGTTTATTAATTAATCAGTTAGGATACTATTGCCCCGTAGACTCCACGTGAATGGAGTTCCAGCGTCAAATCACGCAAACTAAAATGACGATAGAAGATTTTTTTGATAATTTAGGACTTACAAAGTGCCGTCCTGGTCAAGCTTCCGAGATGGGGCAAGGTTACGTCATGGTTTCCCCCTGCTAATTGCACCTTATGTATAGCAATATTAAAATAGCCCCGTGGGCAAGTTTAGCAGTGCCGACAGCGATGAGCTTATTTACTTCGCTAAATTCCCGTTAATTCTGACCTACACTACATCTAGGTACTGCGCTCTAATGCATTTAGGGAGGCTTTCTGGTTTCTGAAATAGAATCAAGTGGTATTTGTTATTTGGCATTTAATAAGTTTATAGGAATAGTGTGTGTAGGTACATATTACAATGACGATGTATTTTTTTAGTGTGTCGTCGGCAAAAATGTCGGCAAAAATCATTATATACAATTTCCCTTGATACCAAAACAAGTATTAAGCAAAGATACCAGTATTCCACCCACCTCCCGTGGTTTCACCATTCTCTTAAAAACGGTGCTCGGTCAGTCGAACGAGTGAACGAGTGAACGAGTGAACGCGCCACACCGGTGAGTATAAGTAGTCCCGTCAGAGCGCACAAAAGACTTTTAAACGCGTGCATTCTCAATTAGGCAGCTTATGGCAGTTAATGACGAACAATTACCGGAAATATATTCTGCACGGTCGACATTTTGTCGAGCATGCCGTTTCTCCGACGAATCTCTCAGACATATAATTTCCGGTTGTTCACATTTGGCCAACGGCGAGTACTTGCACAGACCTCGTAGCCAGGATCACCCATAAATAAGGCGCCGTACTATATAAATACACACCGGCGCCTGTTCTCGACAATGGTCGTGCTACGCTCTATTGTAATCGATCTGTCATCACGGACAGGAATATTGTCGCCAATAAGCCTGATATCGTGTTGAGAGATCGATCTCAACGCCGGGTAGTACTCGTCCACGTCACCATCCCGCATGACGAGAACCTCGTGAAGACCGAGAAGGATAAGCTCAGCAAGTGCCTTGTTTTGGCTCACGAGGTGACCGCCATGTGGGATGTTGACTCGACGATAATTGTTCCGATAGTTGTTTTGGCGAATGATCTTAAAGCGAAGACTCTCGACCAACACCTCAAGAGACTCTCGCTAGAAGGCTGGATTAAGGGCTAGATAAACAAGGCAGTAATCCTCAACACGGCACGCATCTCTACAGCCCTAACCACTGGTAGCTTGAGCCGTGCCCCGGCCGGCGGCAACTGTAGGTTAGGTTTTTTATAATGTTTATTTTTTTGTATTCGTAAGTATTGTTATTTTACTTTTATATTTGAATACATACCTATTGTAAAAATGAATTTATTGAAAATTTAATAACTATCTTAATATTAATAACGCAAATTGTAATGGAGCCATTTCTTTCCTTCGGTTTTTCTTCTTCGTGTACAAAAAGTTTGTTATTATTGTTTCGCGTCTGTTTTATATAAAATTTAAAATAAAATGTTTTGTATTTACCACCTTCCGTGTTTCCACCAAGTGGTCTCAAAGGAAGGCCAGTGTTGGCTTTACAGCCAATACCATGCTAACTCGGGACCGTTTTAACAACTGCCTGTCTATACTTTATTTTGTTTCTTACTCTATTTGTGTTTGTTGTAAAGAATAAATATTTCTCCTTTTTTCTTTCTTTTCCCAGCTTAATCCAACTCATCTTGTTTTAAAAAATAATAATTTCTTAGGAGACGTGTGCTTTTATTGTCGAGTAACGTGTCGAGTTTAAAAAGTCTAAAAATCTAATCTAATCTTATCTAAATTTTCAACAAAAAAGAAAAACTAATTATTGTCATGAAAATAAATAAATCGAAATATCAAAAATACATGCTACTTTTCTATTATCTCCGTATTGCTCTCATTAATTTTGATTTACGTGAGGCCTTCACATGAAATGTATGTCAACGTACAATATAACGTGTCTTTTGACATTTCGCTCGTCTAAATGCCAATTATATCATCAGCTTTTGATATCAACTGGCATTTGCCTAACCTTTGATCGTCGATTCTCTTCCTACGTGTGTGAAATTTGGTGAGGTTATAGCTCGTAATTAGTGCCCTGTTACAACTGGAATACGCTATCACATATGGAGATTCATTTCCTAATTCAGATAATTGACAAATATTAGTGGCAACTTTCTTGATAAATTTTTCATCATCATCATCATCATGTCAGCCGAAAGACGTCCACTGCTGGACGTAGGCCTCCCCCAAGGCTCTCCACTCAGACCGGTCTTGTGCTTTTCGCATCCACCGCGTTCCCGCGATCCTTACAAGGTAAAGGTAAATTTTTATTCAAAGTGTTTTTTTTTTAAGTATATTGTACCGTATGAGCCCAAAATAAATATTAAATATAAAATTGAAACATTCATGAAAATTTTGAGTAATTCACGGATTATAATGTTGTAATTAGTATCTACGAGAACTGAGATTTATTATAATTCGCTTTCTCGACTCGCTGACGATGGGTAAACCACTTTTTTGTTTGCTTTGAAATTAAAATTCTTAATTTAGACCTAACGAGTAGTTATTATAAAATTCCTAAATCCGGACCATTATTCAAAGTAAAAAAGCGAACATTACTGAAAATTTGTCAAAAAATAACAATGTCCCGTGAGGTCGTAAACGGTCGAAAGCGACTTCAGCCGTTGCCAAATATCTAGACTATAGTAATGGTAATACCTTACTTAACATAATGGAATGACTCATTAACATTTCTGTCGCCGCTATAGTAAGCCGATGCATAATTAATAGACTGTAATGTTAGCCGCTGCAATAGCCTGTGCGTTAGCAAACCGCTGATGCATATAGCGTTCGAACCTATTCAGAGAGGGCGCTAAAAATAATAGCGTAATTGTTAAAATTCGGTAAAACATTACAAAGTAATATAAAGTATGTAAACTTACTAATTCCATCTCTTTAAACCAGTTGATGGCCATGTTGAGTTAAGTGTTTCACCACATAATAATTATAAAATCTTACCTTTTTCAAAGTTGGTTAACCCTAAAAGTATCAACCCGCGTATAATTTCACCATTACTGGCGATTACCTGACTGCGTAACAAAGAAAGAGCGGTTCCGGTTAATACTAGTGGGCCTCGTAATAGTATTAACTCCAGAACGAAAGAAACCTAGAACCATTTTGCAGAAAATGCTGGCACCACTAGAAAGGTTGTATGATATTAGTCATACAGCCGTGCACAAACTTTAAAAACAGGAGCGACCGCATCCATTTTCTGCGGTTAAGTTACATGCGTTGAAACAATATGATTTTTTACGGCGGGTAGACTATGCTCATTGGGCTTTAAGTAAGATAGCGGATGATCCTCATTTTATCAAAAAATCTATCGTCCGTGATATTGCAACACCGCGTAACTAACAAATTTATGATAGAGAAAAATAAACCTTACTCTCCTATAAAAAAGGTGCATTTTGCTCCTTATTTAAAATGTTACTTACGCGGTTTTGCAGTTTCACCGACGATATATAGATTATAGACAGATGAAAGTTTGTTTACAAGAAACGCGATGTGGAATCGGGGGTTTATCCACCATTGGGGACCAAAAAATCAAAACCCTCATGTCGGTCGCGACCTGGCCCATCACACGCGTTGGTAATTAAATGTTCGGGGGGGGAATAAAAGATAACCTCATCATTGGACACATGTTTACTAACGGGTCGAATAACGGGCGACAATACCTGGAAGTACCGAACCAATCAGTAAGCTGCTATGTGGACAACCTTACCAATGGCACAATTCAGAGAAACATGGTACCCGCATGAAGGAGCATGTTGCTATTCAAGTGAGGCATAGGTTAAACCAAATCTTCGGACGTGGATTGGCCGCTTCGCTTCGAATACTCCATGGCCAGCATGTTTGCCGGACCTCACACCACCACCTTGGGGTTGGGTGAAGCATTAGAGAAAATACTCTTTTAGCGAACAATTGTCTTTACATGTGGTATCCATGGACTTATTGTCCATGGGAGTGTCTATAAATAACAAGACTTTGGCGAAATACTCATTAACAGGAGTGAAAGCCATTAATTAAAATTAGAATTAGATTAAATAACTAAATTTTAAATGATATTTCAACTATAAATTCTTAAATGCGTTAGGATGTCAATAATTTATTTATCACCTAGACATGCCCGGACCCAAATAAATGGTTTTAGTAAGTTATACTCACTGTTTAAATATTTCAATAACCAAAAAAGATGATTTTGAGTTTGTATGCTAATATTACCTATGTATTTCCCAAAAAAAAGGAATTGCATGGGTTTAATGAATGAGTGGATTTAAACGAACGTGTCATGATTGGTTTCGATACTATGTAAAGCGTTTAAGGTTGTTAAAACCTTCGACTACTACGTATATAGCTTTCCATTTCTAACTTGTTATTCACGCTTGAATATCTGCATTTATATACGACTAGTTGAACTCAACTTTGGTTGATTAATATACATGGAATGCAACATCGCCGACGCCCGATTGTCTGCACTGCAACAGCCGGTGCCTGCTGTGGTCTGTCTCTGTTGTAGCTAACTCAATGTCAATAACAACCATTCAGGACAATTCACTTTGTTCATTCCCCTTACGTATCGTAACGTTATACGTATTTAAATCTATCGGCCATTCTCACGATTGGGTGTTCTCCGCCTAATTACCAAAGCCAATTTTTTTCCGTTTATTTACATAAGAATATGAACAACAGGAAGCTAAATAATCAATATGTCGAAATGGCATCAAAATATACAAAGAAGTTTTCGAGTTATAGAGATTCAAATATTTAATATGAACGGTAATTAGATTTTTTTGTTTGAGATGGATATGGTAATTAGTAAATTCATTTGACTAAAGAAAGTATTATGTAATAATTTTTAAATCAACAACTAAAAACATGTTTTTTTTTCTAAATGATTTCTATCGATTTTTATTAATACTTATATACCTAGTCAAAATTAACTTTTAATGGCAAAAATGGTAATACACAATGACACACTTGCTTATATAGAAAAATAAATACTTAAATAAATAGAAAACATCCAAGACTCAAGACCAATAAAATGAATAAATTATAAATATCAAGGGACAAACAAATATTAGCCCACATTACCAACTCGGCTAATCATTTAGTTATTTAAAAAAAAAACACCCGTCCAAGACATACTAGGATGTATGTATACCTGTGTTGTTAGAAAGAAATGTTACATTATTCTTGACGTGTGGTTTTGCCAATCAGGAGTTTACGGGACTAACAATGAGAGAATTGGAAAAGGCATACGGTGACTCGCCATTAACTACATAATTTCAATAATCTGATGGCCAATCGTAATAATTATTTATACATTTAAATGTGTTTTGTCTGCAGACAAGCCGCAAGTGTCTTAATTAAAGGGCCTGTTTTCTTTTTGTTTTAATTGTCAAATAAATTGATTCAATATAATATAATATATTTAAATTGATATATCGTGTTTTTTTTTGCAATATATTTTGCAACATTGATTGTATTATTGAAACTCTTTCAATACATTTCATATACTACGGTGATTAGTAAATCTACGGTAATTAGCACTACGGTACTTAGAATAATTCACATTTTCCTCAAAATAACGAAAACTTGAAGTTGTAAAAATACTGCTAAATTTTTGTACACAGAGGCTTTACAGTTCTTTTGTTCTACTAAGCGACAGCGAATTTCCCTTTAAAACCAAATTTAAAACACGGGGTACGGGAATTAGAGTAAACCAAAGTTACGGTACTTAGACACTTACTTACACTGTGGGAAAATACGACAAATCTGATACGTTCACATAGTTTGAGTACGGAGGCACAACCCTCAGCTCGCGACTCATGCAATTTGAATGAAATAATATTATGTTATTTGGCGATGAGCACTTCGAAAAGCAACGGGTATGGTCATTATATGTTCGGGCCGGACAGACGGTTTTATAATAATATATTTTTAAGGAATGGTCCTAGTGAATTAAAAATAAATATGGTTATACAGACACTATGCCTACCTAGATTTAAAATGGCACACATAGAAGCCGTTCCTACTTGAAATTAGAAGAAAATTTGAAGACCAAGGTAGCGTGCGGACAGGCTACGGTAATTGGAGAATGAGGTTTGAAAAATAAATTAAATATGATAACTAAATAACAGGGCTAATATATTTCTTTCTTATATATGCTGTTATTTCTGACCATGTTTAGGGATAAATATCGGGCCGGACACGCAAAAACCCACTATTCTGAGAATGGCCGCTATACATTTCAATGTATTATTTAAAAAATAAAACTTCCGTGAGTGTGACTAAAGAGATAACAACGGGTTACTCGCGTAAATAATGTTGAAAAATCGAGACGGCTAATTTTGATTTTAATTTTGTACATTTCTAGGAATAAATACTTTTAACTGCTTGCACGCAGCTTTCATTATCTAGACGTTAAGGTGGCAGAGTGGTAAATGATACTATTTCAATGAAAATAAAAACTCAGAGGAATATAGAACCAGTGACTTTATCAGAAGAATATGGCAAGTTTGTCATATTTTATAAATAAATCGTGGAATCTGAGTTAGAGAGACCGTATTTTCCAATGACACTTAAGTTAGAAAAATGAAATGTTCTTTATTAGCCAATTATGTTAGATAGATATGCAATGATTTGCTATTTAATAATAATAAAGAATATCAGGGGACAATGTCACACCAAAGGACCTAGTCCCAAACTAAGCTCTAGGCTTGTACTATGGGTAATAGACAACGATATAAATATGTATAGAGAAATATATACTTAAATACATAGAAAACATCCATGACTTAGGAACCAATATTCACGCTCATCACACAAATATCTGCCCTTACCGGGATTTGAACCTAGGACCGCTAGCTTTGTAGGCAGGGTCACTATCAACTAGGCCAGCGTAGTGTTTGTTTACTATTTCTTACACAAGTCAAAAGTACAAAATTAGTTAGAATTCTAATGCATCGTATGTAATCGAATATGTCGAATAATTCCAGCACACTCAGATAAGCACATTATTATAAAAATGTAATTGCCATCAGACAACCAAGTCAAGACCAATTACGCGACCAATCATACATAATGCCTTTTTACAGACGATGCACAATTCTGATACAAAGACTGAAACAACGATAAGAATAGAAATGGAATTGTAACAGAAATAATAAATGTATATACCGGTCGCTAGCGCTGCGAGTGGCTCGGTGCAGGCTACGTTTGAGCAGCGAGTGCGTAAGACACATCCTTATTCAATTTATAATAATAGTTTATGTCTGTGACTTCCTCAAAGGTAATGTTTAGTTTACTGTGTCAATTTCCATTTAGAAAATATTTCAGTCGCATGTTCGGTGGAACAAAGGTAGTATGAAATGTACAATGTATCAAAGAGTGCAATTGTGCCCCTTTGGTTGCACCAAAAGGTGCGACCTTCTCGTTCTGCCCAATGTTCTTTACAATATTTTTTTGTATGGACAATTGAAACTGAGAGTACCGGGTAGGAAGTACTTAATTTGATGTGTTTTTAGGGTTCCGTACCCACAGGGTAAAAACGGGACCCTGTCAGTCTGTCCGTCTGTCTGTCACCACGCTGTATCTCACGAAACGTGATAGCTAAACAGTTGAAAATTTTCACATATGATGTATTTCTCTTGCCGCTGTAACAACAAATACTAAAAACAGAATAAAATAAATATTTTAGGGGGGTTGATTAAATAAATATTAAATATTTTTACGTACGGAACCCTTCGTGCGCGAGGCCGACCCGCACTTGGTCGGTTTTTTTATGAATAACATTAGGCTGGACTATGTTACATCAACACAAAATTTTATATAAGGTAAACTTTTATTTTTAATGTTATTCAGTGAGTACCAAAGGAAGTGCATATGAATTAAGGCAAGTCAAAAGAGGATTGAAGAAAAAGTCGTTAGTATTATAAATGGCGCAGTTTATAAAAAGAAAACTTCACCTTTTTGCAGATGAGGAAAATGCCGCGTTAATCAACGGATCTATCATAGGAATGAGATCAATTTACTGATCTTTTATTCTCCTTCCTACTAATATTTCACTGCAAAAGTATGGTTTTTCCGACTTCGCGGTTTAGTGTTTGAAACGATGTTGTTGATTATTTTTTGTTAGATTCATATGGCAAGGACTAACAAGGGTATTAGGGAAATAATGCTAATCAAATCATTTACGGGCGAGAGCTAGAATTTCTAATAAAACAAATTTCTATATCCGTTGTGTTGCGGTGTGTTATATTTATTATATATAGCCTTGAATTGTTTTTTTAAGCTGTCTGGAAGATAATAATAATAATGTTTATTTGAATTTTAAGCGTTGTGTATTGATGTTCAATTACATTACTATTTATGTTGTATCTTGAAAATAAATAAATAAATTAATTCAAAAACATCAGGGGACAATCTCACGCAAATTAACGTGGTCCCAAACTAAGCTCTATGCTTGTACTATGGATGGGTGCTAGAGAAAGATATAAATACATACATTGAGAAATAAATACTTATTTACATAGAAAACCTCCAAGACTCAGAAACAAATACTAACGCTCATCACTCAAATATTTGCCCATACCGGGAATCGAACCCAGGCAGGGTCACTACCAACTAGGCCAACAGTCTATGCGACACGTCGTTTAAACCCATTATACAATACAACATATAAAATGATTTACACCATACACACCCACCACATAGCAAGATAAAAAAAAACTCCACGCCAAACTAAGCAAATTCTGTGTAACTACTGATGATGCCTCTTGTAGAGGCAAGCCACAAATTAAGGTCCGAATGGGCGGCGGTGGTTGCGTTTGTGTTCCAGTCGTGTGTTATGCCAAAAGCCAAGGGAGTGCAAATTATAGAGATACATCTTTAGAGATTTAAACGCAGACTTTAAGGATATAAACGCAGCTAATTTTTCTGTACTTTTTCGAAATTTCTGCGTTTTGTTTATTTAAGTACCGATCCTAATTCAAATCTGTTCTAAACACTTTCACTATTAACTACAGCATATAAAACGATGCAGCAATAAAAAATACTTGGTTCAATTCCCGGTATAATGTACCCAATTACATTATTTTTTCGACATTATATATTTTGTACTTTTAACGCATGCACGTAAAAGCCAATGCCTGATACAAGACAATTTTAAAAAATAAAACGATAGTAGGTACTGCTCTATATAAGGTTCTGAGGTTCTATTGTACTTGGAAAGATCATATGGCTTTTGAAATGTGATCGTATTGATTTAAACTCGGCCACCATTACATACTGTAAAGTTATTAAATAAAAACTATGGAAACGTCGACAATACTATAAAATATAATCACTGGGTTTTTACCCCTGACAGTACAAATCTATTGAGCAATATAGTACGATAAAGTAATTGCGTCTTCACAATGCTTGTTAAATTCCTTTGGCTAACTGTCGTTAGCACTTGGGCTAATATTGGCGGAGCTCGGACGCTGTTTCTGCTATCTAACTACCATTGTTCTGAGAAACAGATATTAGAATACGGGGACATTGTGCTCGAATCTGTATAAAAAATGATAGAGATCTCACGGAGCAAAATATACAAAAAATATTCTTAGATAAATTAATTTGTGGTCCATTATGTTGATGTTGTTGATTGATTGATAATTGGGATTATTCATATTTTTTACAATTAGATACTCTGATTCGATTTGAGGAATAAGGTTTTAAAGCCGTTCTTCATGATTAAGTTTTTTTTAATATTTATTTATTTCTGTTATTTCGACAAAAGTATAATTTAACCTTTGTTAGACTTTCGTTTTCGGGTTGAATGGGTTAGGCGAAAACCGCTTAAAATAGTATGTTATAATACACTATTACAATCACTCTTTATCATTAGCATCATCGATTATTGTAATTTATTCGATAATGCCAACCCAAATTTTAAATAATCCTGTCATCCATAAAATTTCTGTTAAATAAATAAAGATATTAAAACCAAACTACTGAGTCAAATACCAAATTAATGAAATTTGTCTCTTAAAACTACCTTGTCTTTCGAATTAGAATGTAAAAACCATGATATGTTTTTTGGTCTAACCCAAATTGTTACAAGTATAATTTGCAATAGGGTTAATGTCAATCATCATTTTAGTTCCAAAACTAATCAGGCATTATTAGAAACACTTCAATCAACTCTAGGGAAGGTTTCACCTTACGTAGCCCTAGCCATGTATATCACGGTGGTTTGCTCGTTACTTTGTATATTGAAGTAATTACTGATTAAAAAAACATTAATACGAACCTGCATTATCCCTGCCTAATATAAGCCATTATTTACTTTATTAAATTGGAAAGTAGCGAGGGCGAGAAGTTCGCTGGTTAATTATATTAATGGGATGTTTATTAACAGTGCAAGATTTTTAAAAGATAGCAAATAACGATCCATTGCAACAGTATCGTCAAATAATTTAATGATATCTTGCATTTGACGATGCGCTGGCCTAGTTGGGAGTGACCCTGTCTACGAAGCTAGCGGTCCTGGGTTCAAATCCCGGTAAGGGCAGATATTTGTGTGATGAACGCGAATATTTGTTTCTGAGTCATGAACGTTTACTATGTATTTAATTACCTATATATTTCTCTATATAAGTATTTATATCGTTGTCTAGTACCCATAGTACAAGCCTAGAGCTTAGTTTGGGACTAGGTCAATTGGTGTGACATTGTCCCCTGATATTTATTATTATTTGTATGTCTTTACCAATCACGGGACTTTATTGGGAGTCCCGGACCTTTGGATGGCGTACATGGAGCCGAAGCCAACACGCAGAGGCCCTTTAAACAAGTTATTATTATTATTATAATTTAGCTGCAGTGAAGTTTACAACCAGACAAATTTTAATGACGGTCACATTTTTTCCCACAAAACAAGAATCCTTACTTTTAGGAATCAATCCGAAAAGCAGGTGCCGAAAAAAACCACAAACAAGTAGTCCAGTAAAAGCCAACAAGATTTACAAACGAGAGGTTTTAGTGTCCCTGCCTCTGGTGCTTCGCAGTTAAACTCAGGACAAACGATGCAACTGGGAAATCTGTGCGCTGAAAGGAACCCGAATGAACGTCCGCTGGGTAAGGAGCGATTCATCCTGCGTTTTTACCTTCAACGATAGATTACAATTCCTCTTGCGAAAGGGTAACTTTATCACCGTTGCAGTTTAGTTAAACGCCGGATTTATTTGTGTGTGAATAAATCTTGAGTTTCGAGTGTGTATGGTTGCTTTATGTGCATGAGTTTTTCTTAATATACGAGTGCATAAAGAGTCTTATGAGGACGACGACGTCGACGACGACAGAGTTAACATGAATTTTGAATGAACAATGTAATAATGTAAATATTGAAATGGTTTTTAATTTTGATTCGATAAGTGAAGATTTGTATGAATTCATTATAAAGATAGGTACATGATTAATAATGGTAATAATTAAAAATGGGGAATAAGCTTTTAACCTACAGATATTGGCAAAATCGTGCCAATATTACTTTCAACCTGTTCCTTTGCCAGCTTTACGTATTTAGTATATTTTTTGCTCTTCCTTATCATTGCAATAAAAATAAGCTTCTTTTTGTTTATATTCAAACTCGTAAAGTAATTTCATAACATAGTACCTAATTTGCTCAGAATTTCCGACTTTCTGCCTAATCTCTGTTTTCTAGATTATGCGTGCAGATGAAAAACCATTTGTGCCTTTTTCTTATGATACATACATAATACATTAATGAGGGGTGCGCGGGGCGTTGCTGGCAATTATAATTGTTATTCAAACACCGATGCATAGCGCTTTTTTCGATTCAATGTCTCAAACAAAATATTTTCGCCAAAAAAACAAAATAAATATATAGATAGGTCTCTAAAGAACTAAGTATAACAATATAAAAACCACAATAATAAAATGAAAAAACACAGGCGAATAACAAATAAATAACAATTTTGTATCTGTAAAGTAAATAATAAATCATTAATTTATTTATTTATTGCATAATATGTATTTTACACGGCATTACAGTTGAAACCAATACACCGAGAAACTTAACCAAACCAAAACTTAACCAAAGTCACTTAAACCTTTGCACTTCGGACGGGAACTTGTATAGTTGCTGTTGTTGTTAATTAAGAAGTTGTTGTACATCCTTTACCCAAAACAATACACAATAGTCGAAAACACCCAATTTAATAAATTTGGATAAAAACACAGCATCTTCAAAAAAGAAACATGCACTTGATACGTAACACTCTTTTTACTCCACAAACTGAACCAGAAATTACTAGTATTTTAACACTGATCCCAATAAAAGCCCCAACGAACCTCAACCAACACGGCCCGCAGCTGCTAAGCCTTTTAATTATTTACCCCATACACAAGGGTAAATATTTAAAACGTATCCCGTTAATCCACTCAGTAGCTCTTCTGAGTTACGGAGTAAAGCCCGGAAGTTAAAATAAAATTGTATTATACCGAACGATGGCGCCATCTATCTTGCTTTAGGAGCTTTACGAGGATGCTATTTAGTTTTTACGGGGTTTTGGTAACACTCACGTTTTTAAGAGCCAATTTACTTTTAACTGGATTTTTGGTGGAATTTTCGCTGGTGTTAATTACAGGTACGTCTTATCATTCTGAACCTTTAAATGTGCGTTCATTTAATTTGATTCTCTTACTTCATTTAAGGGAATAAAGGCTTGTAGTAGGTACTGTTAGGCGATGGGCTTGCTACCTGTCACTAATATACACTGTTAAACATCTTAGCCTAATTGTGCAAATTGTGGTTACAGAGTTATCAACAAGTTTTTAGAGTTGTTGGTAATTCTGTAGCTCTGCCTACCCCACTCTGGGAATGAAGGCGTGAAGGTATGTATGTATGTATGTACTTCATTTAATTGCGAGATATTTTTTAACTTTATTTGACTCAAAATTAAATCTGATACCCACCTTAGGTCCAAAGTCAATCTGACATTCTACAACAATAAAGTTGAGTTTTACAAATGAATTGACGTCTCTAATGACATTGACAACTTCAAGCATATTTTTCTTGAAATGGGTCTCAAATTAACGCTCGTGACCGCACAAGTAAAAGATACGAAAAGCTGTAAGCTGAAGCCAGAAAATCTTAAGGATAACTGTCAAGTAAAAAAAACTTAACTCTTAAGGAGTTAAATCCTTAAGTTAGTAGATATAGGACGAGGTACAGAATCACGGCTGAGATTCATACATACATACATACATTAAATCACGCCTGTTTCCCAGAGGTGTAGGCAGAGACCACTTCTTTCCACTTGCTACGATCTTGACAGATTTCTTTCGCTGCGACTCTAGGTGATAAAAAGCATAGGGTCTTTGACCTGTATTGTCAACGTTTTAATTTATTTATTTGACCGTATAACAGCCAGAATAGAGGCCCAGAACAAATGAATATCTAACTTGAAAATTTGACTTATGAAACCGGAAACAAAGCGTCCGACTAATGATACACACGACTTAACGTAACCTAATAGTTAAATACTTGTTGAATGCCGAAAAAATAACAATTAAACACCCATATCCACGAAAATTAACCAAGCATTATATGAAGGGAATTAGCCTATAAAATAACTCCTCACGTGATTGATCTGCAATCGAATCAGTGCCCGGAGTCCTACGGGATCACTTCATCAATCAAACTGACCATCTATCGCCACCGCCTCCTGACACTTTAGTTTTTTATACAAATGCGGACAAGAAACGGGATATTGCAAGTAATCTATTTTTTTTAGGTCAATAGAGTGGGAGGGAGCGGAATGTCCCTCATACTACAATAAGTTTCAATTACTTCCATGCCTCAAGGGTTAGCTTTGGAAAGTTTGATTTTGGAATAAGAATCTGTCAGTGTTCAATATCCAAATTCTATCAGGAGGGTTTATTATGACGTAGCTATGCAGTTCAGTTTACGCTGAGAGAAAAGGACAGAGCTATATAACTGCTATAGCTCTGTCCTTTACGCTCGCCGTAAAATGATCTGCATAGCTCATCATGTCAGCCGAAAGACGTCCACTGCTGGACATAGGCCCCCCCCAACCCCATCTGCATAGCTAGGTCATTATAACTCCCTGCTTAAGCAAATGGGTCGGGTTTGTAATAAAAACCAAGTTGTACCTACCTAACCTAACCTAACCTAACCTAACCACATGTAATTTTTGAATTTTATGATAGATAATTTGACATGCTGAGCAAATTATGCTGTACCATTATAATCATCATGTCAGCCAAAAGACGTCCACTGCTGGACATAGGCCTCCCCCAAGGCTCTCCACTCAGACCGGTCTTGTGCGTTTCGCATCCACCGCGTTCCCGCGATCTTCACAAGGTCGTCACCATTATAATACTCAGTAATAAATAATCTGAGTCTAAATGAATTCATTAGTCTTAAAGTAGAGCTTACAAGTATATTACTAATGGAGATCACAAAATGATCTCGTTTGTGTACCTTAATCTTAATCCTTAATCTTCAGTATCTGTCCTCCAGACGCAATGTCACTGATTTAGTCACGCTCCACAAGATATTGCACGGCGGTCTTGACAGTGACCTCATGGGTCATGTATGTATTAGAGCTATTCACGGAAAAACTCGAAGCCAAAACCTGTTTGCCTTGCCTATGGTCCCCAACAATAGTGTAACCAAGAATGCACCTATTGCCCGAATGTGTCGTTTATATAATAATTTAGATATAGATTTAGACATTTTAAATGTATCATCATCCAAGTTGAAGAACTGTTTGAAAACCAGATATTCCTAACTGCTATATATACAGGGTGTAAGAGACGGCTCACCGAAAACTGAAACCATAGCTTCAGACGATTGTACTGAACTGAAATCCAGTGGAAATTTTCCCGGGAAAACGAAAATTTTCTCGTTTTTTACGTGAAAATGCCGTTTTTACAGTTTTTTTTAAATAATGAGCTTTAGTATGTCATAATATGTTGTCCTAGAAAAAAAACCGAGAAAATTTTCGTTTTCCCGGAAAAATTTCCACTGGATTTCAGTTCAGTACAATGGTCTGAAGCTGGTTTCAGTTTTCGATGAGCCGTCCCTTACACCCTATATACATATTTTAATTTTTATTATTTTCTTTTCTCATATACTTACTTACCGAATCTATTATTGTATTTTGTATATAAATTATTTATCATTAGTATATTAATTTAGCTTTGTTTTGCCTACTAAAAATGTTGCGTACAATTATTATAGTAGTGTAAGCAATGTGAAGTTATATTGTAGTAATTTCGATATACCATGTTTTTGCCTACATTATGTTATTGTACCTATTTAAATAAAATAATAAAAATAAAATAAATATATGAAATACGGACTCATAAAATATGCTTGAATTCTTCTATAAATAATCACATGCATTAAATGTCCCCTTTCATAACGCATTAAATTAATTAAACATAAACTGCTACTCAAATTAGTCATTCAGAAAAATTGTTTTGGAAAACGAAGCATTTGAAATACTGTACATTGAGTTAGCTGATATTCCCTCCCTTTATATTTTCACAAAGTATCAAATTCCTGGATGACTTATCTTGTAAATGGGTCGAGATAAACTATTTAGCTAGCTCGATTTTAGCGTCCCGAGTTATTTACCTGCCCGCAGGGATTTCAGTTTCCACTAAGGTGAACCGAGATGTCAACGTAATGTTGATTGTCTTCGTTAACCAGTCGTAGTCCACCAAATATAATACCAGTTGGAAATTAGTTTGGTCCGTAGTAAATTGGGTTTCAAATGATCAACTGTTTACATTCGGTCAGTGAGGCTCCGTTTGTAACTGTGTAATATAAAACCAGACGTGTCAAAATTTATGATTAAGAAACATACAAATCTATTGGAAGACCTTGAACAACAAAATAAATGTAACGACTAGATAAACCAATTCGAATTGTTTACATTTCTCTAATTCGAAAACCATTTCGAGGAATTGGGGTTTGAAGTCGTTCTGCATTATTAAGTTTTTGAAATATTTATCTGTTTCGCATATTTCGATAAAAGTATATTTGACCTTTGTTTGACTTTCGTTCTTGGCTTGAAAAAGTTATTTTTAATACACTATTACAATCACTTTTTATCAGTAGATATCATTTCATTGTTGTAATTTATCAGAAAATGCCAACCCAACTTTAAAATAATCATGTCATCCAAAAAAAAACTGCTAAGTAAATAAAGATACTCAAACAAAACTATTGGGTTAAATACAAAATTAATGAAATTGGTCTCTTAAAATTACCTATACTTTCGAATTACAATGTAAGAACTGTGAGTTATTTTTTTTGGTCTACCCCAATTACGCTATCGGAATCTTTGATAACTCATTTATTTTATAATCCAGCTCTTGTCGATGGAATAATTAGGAACTGCTTCAATCTTCCGCTAACTGCTCCGCTTCCTGATACAACACGACCATGACCTTTGGTATTTTCGTTTAAAAAAACTCTGTAGGGCTCACATGATTTTTTACAAATACAATCGTGGAATAGAATGAAGTTTTTAATTTTATAACTCTCATCAGGATAATCTCAAAGGAAAATCAAATCAAACTTATACATAATTAGCTAGATAATATATTATATTATATTATATCTTATTACTTTGTTACATTTTTCGTTGAAACTCTAGGCTCCATAAATTATATGTATTTCTCAAGAGAATACGTAATTTAACCTCCGAAACCAACCTCATTTCATAAATTTCTCAGTCTCATTTGAGTCACGGTAAATCTGAGTGATTAATGTTTTACAAACTACTCACGCAAAGAACTATTTCAGTTTCATAACTAACATGATGTAACAGAATTAAGATCTTTTCATCTGAGTCGACATCAAAGTTATCTGAATGTAGCACCGTGAAATACGGGAATATGTCGTCTGGACAAAAGTTAAAATCAACATGCAGAAATACGAAACCATTCAAATGTGAGTCTTAAGGTTACATTAATAAAGTTCTTCTTGAAATTCCATTTAGTATTATAAGGTAACTTCACTTTTAATCAGAAACATATTTTGAAATTTTACTTATAAACTTACTGAAAGTGTATAAATAACACCATTAGGTAAATTTATTTTGTGTCCAAGCGAGAGAGTGCTTTGGCATAATTTAACAGCGTATTAGAATGAAACTTATAATTCGGGGTAGGAATTATTTGACAGCAGAAGCGCTGTTGGTGTATGCATATAAATGAGAAACAAATAATAGCTTATACTTTTTTTTTAACTAGACATCAATTCAATAATGTCTATAATTAGAGAAAAAGCCTTGCACCGTACAAATAAATAATCAGCATCATGTGAAGTCCCTAGAGCAAGCTAGTCGGCGGCGACTGTTAAGTGAAGTGAAAACCTACATGTACATCAGTTTTTGCAATCGGTTTTCCGACGAAGCGTTCGTTTATATTAATAATGTTTATACCTGGCAATAATGATATTAGAGGCCATTAATAAAGTTTCGACGATAAATAACTTATGCAATTAAATAAAATGTAAAATTGGAGACGCTATTACAGTTAATAAATTAGTTACGTACTCTCTCACCGACCGTAACGTGACTAAATTGAAAATGTTGCCAACCCCTGAGAGTGCCATAGAAACTTTTTTATGGCGGCGCGGAATGGGGCTAAAACGTTAGCCCCGTGTGGAAACACTGACACGTTTCCGGTTCTATTGTCTATGAATTTGAATATTTTGATTGGACTGAAATTATATTCCTTAATGTAGCGTGTCTACCAGGACTCTAAATTTTACATGATAGGAGAGAAGTTAAGAGATTTGTTTTTGATACGAGGTTAGTAAAGGACTACATTGTTATGAAATGTTACACATATCTAGGAACTGAAAATGTATAAATAACACTATTAGGTAAGTTTTTCTTTTAAGTATGTAAGCGTGAGAGAGATTTGGCATAATTTAAAACTAAATATAGTTCAATTAAACATATGATATGTTCATATGTTCCTTTCATGGCAAAAAAAAAACTTTGAGACATAACCTTTTGTACAAGGATTTTTATTTTGTTTATTTTTAGTACTTTAAACATGAGACTTATTTAAGAACTAAGTAGGCTGATCCTTTTTCTCATATTTCCGCCCCTCGGGGTAAAATAAAACTCCCCCAGCAACATTCCCGTACATGTTCCGGCATGTTCAAGAGGCTAGGCATTTAAATGTGTGTTCATTAATTAATGCGCAGCTCTAGTGCGGACTGCTCCCGACAAGCAGTTAATGCTCCACCGAGAAACATTTATCATTGAAATTGCCACTGCATTACATAATTTACAAAAAAAAAGTTAACATGGAAGATAAAAATTAAGTTGATATTGTACATAGTCAAGAACAGTCAATAAAAAATAACCAAGTAATTTTTGCATTTAGTGACGAATATAAACCAAAACCGTTTCCGAGGAAACCATCTTTTAGAAGACATCGTTTAAGGAAGTTTATTTTTGGAGAATAATGATATGACGTAAATCCAAAAAAAAAGGAATCATTTTATTTTTGTTCAGAGTAGGAAATATACCTTTTATGATCATTTGCCTACATCTTCTCAGCGCCTCTATTCAAGACGGTTAAAACCATATCGTAGTTGGGTCATACACAGATTTAGGTTACCGTCTTTCCTGTGGACATACCCAAAATTAACGTTTTTAAAGTTTAATTTTCTGGCTGAACCCGCATCTTCATAAACGCCGTCAGGTCTACTTTAGTCCTAGCAAATAAAAACATAACTTATATGCACACAAGCCTTTAACTATTGACCACAGGACAGACCACTTTTGGTTTTGCGAGTGTGTATGACCCAGTTAATCTGTTATGGTCTTGTTATGACGTCAGCCGCCATTCATCATCATCATGTCAGCCGAAAGACGTCCACTGCTGGACATAGGCCTCCCCAAGGCTCTCCACTCAGACCGGTCTTGTGCTTTTCGCATCCACCGCGTTCCCGCGATCTTCACAAGTTCATTACTGTCAAGTAAATAAGAGCTATCAAAACGGTAACAATACGATAACAGCTCAAACACGACATGGTTTTTACCGTGTTGAATAGATGTCCCGCACGTGACATTTTGAAACTGATATTCGAGAAGGTTACCGTATGTTTCCATAACGTGTGGTTTTTTTCTTTAGAGCTTTACTCAAATACTCAAAAGTTTATTGCATTCCACAATGTGTTGGCAGTTGACAGGCTAAATTAAGCTATTACAATAATTAATATTTCACTTAATTATAGACCCTGTTGGCATAGCAACATTAAGAGAGGGCTTCAGCTCAATAATCTTACATTGTACTTACTATGGAAGGACGAGTGTAACTTTTTACGAGGAACATACATAAGAAAAATATTATTTATTAGGTTATAAAAACATCGATTCATTGATTTATATTAGGTTTACCCTTGAATTATCGAAACTCATTTCATAGAACGATTCACTTCGCCAAATTTTCATTTCATCGACAGACATTTCCACGTGCAGGAGCTTTATTTTTATTGTGGTCACAAGTCTAACCTAATCTAACCTACGCAATTAATGCTTAAGATAACCTAAAAACTATAAGGTTTCAGCAGTAATTAGTTTTCAAAGAAATGAAATTCGGTGATATGACACATTCGATGAAATATTTGTCGATATTTCAAGGGATCCCTATTTTAATACCGAAATAAGCTAAAAAAAAGAAACTACTTAATAATACTCGTAATTGTTTTAAAATTAAATTTAGCACACAACTTGTTTAGACAATGGAACGAACCGAACTGAAGAAGGTATTTCTTGGCAAGTTAAATAAAATCTCGGGAAAAGGATTCCTTCTGTTTAAATAAATGTAGGCTTTTTGGTAAGAATAATTTCGTTTGTGCTAAAATCACAATCCCTTGATGAATTAATTATTTCGAGTAGATTTCAGTACTGATGTTATTTTTTATTCGAGTTGTTTTTTTACCAGTAACACTTATTTGATTAAACTAGAATCAGCCAAATAATGGTACCTACCTTTTTCTACGGTTGAATTTTGTTTTCAAGACATAAACTGCACCCAATCCAATGACATAATGAATGAGTTTATGAATTGAAAAAAATATTTTTATCGTCTTTTTGTAGAGACAAAAAGAGTGGAAAGGACAAATAGGAAAATTATTGGCTAGTGCAAAAATTAAGCTTGAAGTTTGGTTTTCTTTGCATAGTAAGCATAAATATTAAATCTGCGCATTCATTCATTCCTTCAAAGATAATGCTCACTTGGAAGAAGAGAGACAATATTAATATACAAATTTGTATAGAGAGAAATCATCGAAAAAAGGTTACAATATCGACAGTCAAAATTAAATCTTTCAAATAAGCCGGGAGTCGCGTACTTTTTGTTTGTTTTCAACAATAAAGCGAGCGGGAGTTATTGAGAAAAGAGGTTTTCAATACTGCGTATACTTATCACTGGAAAACGCATAAGGTACATAATTTTTCTGAAGGAAGTTGAATATGCTTCTATGAATTAATTGCACATGCGCCTTTTCTCCTTAGGACGGCAGTATTAATGACGAGACCTGCGTTCTTTTGACAATGTTGTATTCCTGGCAAGCGATATTTTCTTGCTTTTAGTTAAAGTAGATAGATAGGTATGGTCATTGTGTTAAAGGTAAGCTGATAAACCCAAATCTTTCACTGCATTTAACCATCGGTGGATCAAATTGACCAAAACTGTAGCTTCGAGATTTTCAAAAGTAATAAGACTGGCAGTAATTAACCTTCAAACAATCGGTTACAAAATTACAACGCGGCATAGGCGCCAATTAGATAAAGTTTATTTCATTTTATGAATACAACATTTATTATGAACAAATAAACCTTAGTTTTTTGCATTCTTTATATTTAATATTTGTAATCTTGTCTTTTTATTTCTAGTACACTCCATTAGTTTAGTATTATTCCGAGAATGTCTTATTCAGTACAACCTTATTTTCCATTCACTAGATAAAAATGCACATTTTGACAAATTGAAATTTCTTATCTTTATTTGTTTTCTTAGCTAGTGATGTCCATACTGTTACGAAATAAAATGATATATCGATGTTAATCGTATGGCTCTCTACTCTATCTAAAATTAAATTCTAGCGCAAAAAATACAGACAGTAGTATTATTAGTATATAAGTGATTAATGCATTCAATCACACTCTTCAACATGTATAGAAACTGGGCCAAGATTCTAGGCAATAAAAACCATATCGCCTTTGACCTGTTATCGTAATGTCAACGTTTTGACAGCTATTATTTTCTTGACAGTAATGGCGGCCGAGTTGTAAACAATACCATAACTCATCAAAGACGAAATGATTTTCACCACCTAAAATAGAAGCCTTGGACACGATCAGCTACAAGATAAAATTAATATTATAAGGGATGGCTGAAGACACCCTTTCGACCGGCCGACGAACTTTCACCTCATTTAAGCAAGCATGATACCTGATCGTTTTTTTGATGCCGGTTTAACATGGATCCTTTCAAACATTGATTAATATTAACGACTTCCTTGGGGAGCTAATTTGAGTGGATAATGGATCTTTTGTATCTAATGAAAAAGTAATTTGTGGGGGCCCTTACCGGCGGGCCAATTATGATGGTGAAAAGTAGAGGAGTTTTACATTAATTAATCATCGTATTCAGTCGGATAGGAGGGGAAAAATTGAGTTGTAACCTTGCAAGGTTTGGCCTGATTAGTATGTAGTTATTTCGGTCAGCATAACAATATATTTGCGCATTTTTCCTGCATTAATACGAGTAAATTATTGCACAGATAACTTAGGGACTCTGTTTACTTTAAGACGATAAGCAAAGCATGGCGCATCTTTAGAAATATAGTGACCTAATTCACAAATGCTGTACTTCGAGTTAGATCTCTATAACAATAACTATAAGTCTCAAAGTCTCGAAGTCTACAGCTGATATGTTGCATTAGGTCACTATAATTCTAAAGGTGCGAATTGTCTTCCGACATATAAGCGCGAGTGTCTCAGAGCGAATAAGACCCTGTGTTTATACAATACGGGTATCTAGGTGTTAAAGTTTTCTATGACATCGTTATGCCACTTATTGTTGGTACTTACTTTTTAGTGAAAAGGTAATAAACGTATTTGAAATACTTTAACAGCCGAAACGTTAAATTGAATCATTAAACGTTAGTTTACGATGGCATTAGTTCCCAACTGCCAGGTTTTTCCGGATTTACTTAAAAGTCGGAGATCAATTTATGGTTAGGAATAACGAAAAAAAACATACTTTATGTTTTTTTAAATACAAACTTAGGTGGGAGAACCTTTTGCAGTATCCGTTTGGAATGCTACCACGCATCGTTATAGTGTACCGGTGTGAGGATATCAAAGCAAGTGCAGCTACAAGCACTGGTGTAACACAATACTCGTTCTTGAAGTTGATGATGCGGCAATCCATCTATATGGTTAGGTGGTCCAGGAAGAGCTAGATGAGCCAAGCACAGCCCGGTTCTACATGAGAGACAGAAAGCCCTGCAGTGAGTTAAAGTGGGCTGAAGGATAGAAGTATTGTAAGTTGGGAGGTACCATGGCAGCCAGTTAAGACAGTCACAGTTACAGGTTTTGGACCAGAAGTGCGTGCCTGTGGGCTTATTAAAAAATATATTATCATTCGGGAGGTAGGTTGATCGATAGATATCTACATTTTTCATAAATATAATTATTATAGTGCAATTATATAATTATTATAGTGCAATTATCAAGCAACAAAATTTAAATAAAATACAAGACATCAAGCGATAATTTAAGACAATTTTACGACGAGCTAAAAACATAGCTAAAACTAGTGAAAAAATCTTTATGTGACTATAATGTTGTTGACATTCTGGTAACGCTTATACGTTTTATCTTATAATTAAAAATGAATATGGAAGCAAGATGGGCTAAAACAAAGTGTAGCAGAACCCTGATGTTGCTTTAAATTATAGAGACACATAAGACTTTATTTAAGATTATCTTGTTGTAAAATGATAAAAGTTCACTTTGCATAATTCCTTAAACAAGTAGTATACACTTTAAACAATACAAAAAATATTTAATCTTTCTTTGCTCGCGCATGGAAACAATGTATATTGAAGTGTTTGGTATTGCAAAAAACGTAGCAAATCCCAATAAATCCAGTCAGTAACACTGGCTAAGGCCGAATCTCGTTGCGTTCGATCAGAGTTCAGGATTCCGAGGATTAAGCCGGAGTAAACAGAAATTATTTCTCGAGGGTTTGCAATTTTCGCAATCTTCTGCGGGAAAAATCTAACCGCCAAGGAGCCGTTAATAAATTTAAATTATACTTGACGCGACCTATTTGAAATAGAACGAAATTTATTAAGCTTATTTATATTTTTTTTCACTTAATGCCACATTACAAATCAGTGAATAAGTTTATCATAATTTTGAAGGTACTCTTTCTAACCTCTCAAGTATTCTTAGACCCGTATTAATAAACTGATCTTGACTTTAATAGTCTCAAGATCCGTAAAAATTTACAGTTTTCTATGGCTTGACGTTTACTTTAACATATCTTGGGACGAGCATCTCGCTCAAGATGAGTTTATTAATACGGGCCGGGCGGGCATTAGTCACTTTTTGTCAAAATCAAATGTTACACTTAAAGATAAACACAAATCATACTTTAAGTACCTACATTTCAGCTTTTTTGCGTCACTATACAATCACTGTTAATTTAAAATATAAATCTAGAAAAATAAGGTACAGTTTTTGACTCATTTAATACTTTTCATTGTTTGCAAATCAGTTTTAAACAAGTTTACCAACAATTCAATACGATCTGCTACTTTGCGGGGAACGTTCCATGCCATTGTAGCCAGAGTTTTAGTTTCTACAGGTAAAACTAAAACTAGTTATTCTGTGGTATGAAACAATTCCCCGCTGACTGCAAAATGAAAATAACGATCGTCTATAAAATTCCATATCGATGTGAGACGGACGGCGGGATCAATACAAGTGATCGGAGTTGGCGTTAAAGTGGGGCTCACACACTTTTACAAACCTGTCAATAAGGATCTTAATTTAGTTGTGTATTGATAATATTATAGTTTAGTAAAAAACTTAGCGAATATGATTATATACCTAAGCAAAGGGTTGGCTGGCCTTCCAGTCGGGGGACCGACGACCTGGTGAAGATCACGGGAAACTGATGGATGAAAATAGCACAAACTATTCGAACCCCCGCTGTCACCACGTAGATTGTACCTACCAATGAGTTTTTCAACTTATCCGATGCTCTGACGGTGATGGAAAATCATCGTAAGAAAACCTGCATATTCGAACAGCTGAGTGTGTAAGAGGGTAATTGCGCAAAAAATCCTAAATGGGGTCGAAGTGTATTCGAAAGGGCTCGTCTTTAAAATAAGATGGCATAAGCACAAAACTGATCATCGAACTGATGTCGATGGAGATTGGAAAAGGCTAAGTTAAAGGTTCAGGAGTTAATAAATAAATAAATAAATAATAATAATAAATAAATCGTCTTTCCTCTGACATGATTATTATTCGCTGCGATTTTTTTATTAGATCATGCTGCAATTTGTGCAAGTCTAGTGACAATGCGGCCCCACATAATGACGAATAACTTTCTATACATTGTTAGAATAGTGAATAGTGTCTTCCCGTGGATGTCGTAAGAGGCGACTAAGGGAATAAAGGCTTGTAGTACTGTTAGGCGATGGGCTTGCCACCTGTCACTAATACACTGGGAAACACCTTAGCCTACTTGTGCAAAATGTGGTTACAGAATTATCAAGAAGTTTTAAGACTTGTTGGTAATTCTTTAGCTCTGCCTACCCCACTCTGGGAATGAAGGCGTAAGTTTATGTATGTATGTATGTAAAAATAAGTCATTTCCCACCTCCTAAATAAATACTTAGATCTTTCAAAATACGCAAGGGACTTAAATGCGGTTTTCATCAATAGATAGAGGGATTCCATAAGAAGGTTTACGCAGAAATTCGGGATTATGTACGGGTGTTATAGAAAACTCTCACAAATGCGTCGATAGTGTTAGAATATTTTTTCTCAAAAATGACCGGAAAAGTTGATATTACTAACTCCATACTGAGACGCGAAGTACATAGTATACAGACAGTTCCCAAATTAAAAAAAAATACATTGCATGCTCGCTACACAAGCCCGCAATGTTGCATACAAATTTCATTGTTATCTAGATTGTAACTTTTTAAAAAGTGAAAACGGCCATAATAAAATAAGGGCACAAGTCTTATACATCCATATTTTATTCGAAACGTAACTTTTTTATCTGTGTCTGGAATACCTTGAGTTTTTTTTTCTAAAAAAGATTGCGTTTCTCCTTGTCATAAACATAAAGGCAGTAAAGAGTGATGGTTTTTTCACGTGAAATTTCTGCTTGTATGCAATTCAAAAAATGAAGATTTTACTCCAACACAATTTTTTTCTTGCGATTTTTGAGGAAAAAACACTATACAGGATGTCCCAAAAATAGCACGTCACAGTGACACTGGAGATTCCTCAGCCTCAGATGAACCAAACCAGCCTAACATGACCTCAATAAAAGTTGCACCGTTTTCGAGTTATACCAATTTAAAGATTTTTCCAATTTTTCACCTCTTTTGACATTGTAAGTGCTCGCATTGACTGGGATAGCTTTAAAATTTAGTTTTTTTTATTTGTGCGCGTTTATGAATAGTTAAAAAAGATAATAGAAGCATTATTATGTCAATAACTAATGTAAAAGTTGGAAAAATACTGTAATGAACTTGACTTAAATTATCATCAACATAGTAATTTAAATTTTGAACACCTGCCATAACTTTTTTTTACTACAAATGAAATGAGCAAATAACTTTAAAAACATGCGTGTTTTATGCCATTTCTAAAATGGTATGACACATGATATCTTAATGCATAAAAGTAGGAATTCGTATGACATTTGCCAATATGGATCCTCGGAAATCAATGCTAATCATCACAGGAACTACGGCGACATGTCTTCAATGCAGCCTGAGACATATCGGAAACCAGTTTACGAAAATTAAACCGAAATTTTATTCGGAGATGCCATTTGTGCCTTAGAGTCGGAGGGAAACAATCCGAACATTTATTTACTGTAAAAACTAATGAAAATTAAACCCGTTTTTTATTATCTTTGAACCAAGGTCAACCAAAAATCAACCATATTCTTCAAAGGAGCACAATCAAATGAGATATCGTAGAGTACAAGATAATTTTTTAGATGATTAGCATTGATTTCCGAGGATCCATATTGGCAAAAGTCATACGAATTCCTACTTTTATGCATTAAGATATCATGTGTCATACCATTTTAGAAATGGCATAAAACACGCATGTTTTTAAAGTTATTTGCTCATTTCATTTGTAGTAAAAAAAAGTTATGGCAGGTGTTCAAAGTTTAAATTACTATGTTGATGATAATTTAAGTCAAGTTCATTACAGTATTTTTCCAACTTTTACATTAGTTATTGACATAATAATGCTTCTATTTTCTTTTTTAACTATTCATAAACGCGCACAAATAAAAAAAACTAAATTCTAAAGCTATCCCAGTCAATGCGAGCACTTACAATGTCAAAAGAGGTGAAAAATTGGAAAAATCTTTAAATTGGTATAACTCGAAAACGGTGCAACTTTTACTGAGGTCATGTTAGGCTGGTTTGGTTCGTCTGACGCTGGGGAATCTCCAGTGTCACTTTGACGTGCTATTTCTGGGACACCCTGTATATGCCTCAGCAGGAACCGCAATTGCCTGCTTCACTGCCTAGGCAATAATGTACTATTAATTTCCCTTGACATTGACTTCCCATAATCACGACTGTTTTTAAATCGTTTTGTTGAAGTTTTAAATTAAAATACTTAACTGATATACATCGAAAAGCCCAAACTAGTAGGTGAACTTTAAATTGAGTGAAATCTAAAATGCGGTTATATTCTCGAATATGCTAAATTGAATTTTCGTTGCTCGAAACTGAAAAACCGCAAAGTAATTGTCTATTACGTCCAAAAAGCCATTGCTGACGCATAGCAAAAAGTTTTATTTCAGCTCTTTGTCAAACTTTACAAATCATTTCATGTCTCTAATTGGTGGTTTTCGGGATATCTTTACAACATTATAGTTATTTATGTAACTGGTTCATAATGCAGCTTTTGAAGGTACGATTGCTGAGGTTAGAGAGCGAGCTTGCGAGCGCTCTAATTACAGGCACGAGTTCCTTAAGAGCTAGTTCTGGGGTCTTAGTGAAAAAAGGTACAAGTCGACTTAACTCTTAATAAAAAAGGGTATATACAGATGTAGTGAATAATCCTTTCCCATCGTTTTTTATCGGATACGTTCGTATTTCTCTTGCTTTCTCAATCAACTTCAGTACCCATCAATAAGCCAACTGAGAAAGCAAGATACATACGACGTTATACGACAAAAAACGATGGGAAAGGATTATTTACTACATCTGTACATGTTCGGACAGTACTAGACTTAAACCCTTTTTCACTTGATCTTCAGAAGACTTGTACCCTTTTTCACTAGGACCACAGAATTATGAACCGATGCATACATAACTTTTCTACAAGCTTAAAATGATAATGAAAAAAAAAATCACTGACTTTTTTCGAGCACTTTACTCGATTTTTCTGCTAGAACAAATTACTTGTCAGCAAAGTCATTTTCATTATTCCGATTGGCGTTAATAGAATGTGAATTTTATTCTTACATTTCCATTTTAAAAGTTAGTAAAGTTCTGAAAATTTATCACAAAAGTTGAAATGCCAAACGAACCGCCAATTTGTTGATATCCATATTGAAAGTAATGCGTTATATTACCTATCTATTTTTAGTAATTTAACATAAATGTAATTTTACACTTCGTACAACAACTGTAGAAATACGAAAAAGGTGTCGCGAATGTATCAATTGTGGAGGAAGACAATTTGAACAAAATTTGAAGTAATTATTAAAATAAAGATGATTTTTAACCATATTGCGTTTTGTATTGTGCATTTAGCCCATTTAACTGGCTGGATCTACTGACCGAATAAAACCACCATTTTAGATTGAAATCATATTTTGACGAAAAACTGAACGTGATTCTAGACATGTGGTATACCGTAAGAATCGTCAGGAACTGGAGAAGTTTTTATGATGTTCTGAGGAAGATCTGAGGAGCTTCTACTTTTTTTTTAATTGTGCCGTAAAGTTGACCGTGAAGATTTTATTTTTCTGTCCTTCACACTTTGTTGGCTAATATTTTTTTATTTGTTTACTATATGAATAAAAATAATATTTCATTAAATTGCGCAAACATTAAATATAAAAAAACTATAAGTACTTTTGTGCTGTCACATTTAAAAAAAAAGATAGGTGAACAAAATGGTTAACTTTTGGAAGATTCCGAGATTTTTTCAAAAAAAATATAAAAAAACACCGTGGGTAGGATGAGTGTTAATTGGCCCAAAACGTGTTGCAAGTGACCTTAGCTACCCACCATATTCATTTGGCACACGACTTGTAATACACCCTGTAGAACTGTTATTACCACGGCAAAGCTCATAATAGAATTGTTTTCCCGCTTCGGTTACGCTATAGGTGATATTCTGATACCGTTAACGATATCATTATTAGCGGTTTATAGTACGCAGAAACTTATATTTAATCTATACGCATTTGCCTAAAGTGATATGAAGGCCTCTACTAAAAACGAAGTGAAACTATCTACAATAGACATGTCCAGGATCCCTTTAGTTTGTTCCGTAAGCAGTTTATTTATGTTATACCTTTGTCTATAAGTCCGCACAGTGTTTCGTCTAGAACAAGCTAGGTGGACAATATTATTTTTCTATGTTTTTGGGTTGTTTTAGGTTCATTAATAACTAATTGAAAATTAAAAACAATTTACTTTGTTAATAAAGAAAAAAGGGTGCTCATTTAGTAAAAAAAAAAAAAACATATAAAATTGTATAAATATCATAATAAATAAATATTTGGTTGACACGTAGCTATAAAGATGACTATTTCTTTCATTTTTCCCTTGTTTCAACCATTCTTCAAATAGTTCCATATCTTTGGTACGGAATACAGATGTTCTGAAAAAAATCGATAAAAAATTGTTTTACTCATTTCTGCTAAATAAAAAGTACAGAAAGGTAAATAGGAGGAATGAAACTATATAATATCAAAAATCCAGGGGTGTGTAAAGCGGTGTAAGGTATTTCCCACTCTATCAAAGTTAAAAAACTTAGAATAAATACTCAGTATTTCGACATATTTTTAAAGCCAACTTTTGTATAATCGTAACGGTTATTGAGACTTGTTTAAATAAAAATCATATAGGACTTACCTTCATATATAAGATCCATCACTAACACTTTAAAAAAAATACAGTATAATCACAAGAGATGTTGTTAAACAGGTATCGGAAATGCAAGTCATAAAATAATGTTATTGCACTTACCTCATTAGCTGACTTTAGCACCTCATTACTAATAACATTAGACAATTAGACATAGACCATTCGTTAATACGAGTATGAGGGTTTAAGGATGTTATTTATCATATCTAATTACTCATTAGTAGTAATCTGCTAATGACTTTTGTCCACCTTGCTTGTTCTAGACGAAACACAGTGGTCCGCCTCAACACAGCTAGTCTACACCTTACCTCAATTCTGCGGCCGTAGTGCAAAATACATACAAGTCGACTTAGCTTGTAATAAAAAGGGTATTAATTCAAATACAGTCTAATAAACTTATTCCCTTTTTCACTTTAACCTTTCTTGACTTTTATCCTTTTCACTAAAGCCACAGAATTATCCTTACCTTAATTATCTTCCAAAGTTAAAGCCCATATCCGTAATAGCCTGTACACTTTATGACCCAAGAACGATGTTGTAACAGTTTACTTTGCTCAAGTTTGAACTACGTGTATGTTCTTACGTAAATTTTGTATATCTACAGCAGAAACCAATATTACATCACTCATAGACGCTTTTATAAGATATTTTAGATTACATCGTCGAAATGTCGGTGATTGCCCCCCAGTGATTGCTTTAGTGTTGGAAAAGGGTCGACCGGTCGCTACCACCATCGTATCCTTTAACGTAAATAAATAAATATCACGGGACAATCTCACACAAATTGACCTAGCCCTAAACTAAACTCTAGGCTTGTACTATGGGTACTAGGCAATGATTGACTTACTTATATAGATAAATAAATACATACTTTAATACATAGAAAACACCCAAGACTCAGGAACAAATACTCGCGCTTATCACACAAATAATTGCCCGTACCGGGGATCGAACCCGGGACCGCTAGCTTCGTAGACAGGGTCACTACTGACTAGGCTGTCGAGTCGTCAAACGTACCGCCAAGAAGCAGTTTTCACATTGTTGTGTACCGTTGCTATCTCTATAACACAACCGATGAAATAACTAGAATTTAGGCATTCCGTCTGCGACTTCAAGGTCGGCAACGTATTTGGTGTCTTAAGATTTTAGTCTTCAGAATGCAAGTGTCTATTGGTATGATCCCACTTATCTGGGTGCTCGTTTTCCTTCTACTATTCAACTAATCAGCTAGTTAATGTTTCACAAATTTTACATAAATATCCTAAAATTTTAGCCATAGAAGCGAATATAATATTAATACACAATTATTGTTTTTATAGATCAAACATATAAAAGATTCCCACAGGAAACCATTACTCCTTCTTTACGACCTTAAACAACCATTAAAATAGTTAAACTTAGAACTTTTTAGAGCCGCCCGCGGTCCATCCCCAGGCTAAGGATAAAAACGAGTAAACTCTTTGCGTTAATGAAGTAATTCCGCTTTTATTATGCCGAAGTACTGCCGACCGGCAGCATCCATCTTGCTTTAGAACATTCCAGAAATAAAAACGAGGGAACAAAACGCCGTTTTAAAATATAGATTGCAATTATTTTAATAGACTTTTGGAATGACTGTTGCATGCTTGGTACATGAGGCATTGAACATTATGTACGTAGGTACTTATATTAAAATTTTACTTAAGGTCTTGAAGAGTAATTTCTTAAGTAATTTTAAAATAAATTGATTATTTATTGTTTTTAAACATAATAAGGTCGGTAGGGGCTATTTCGACTGAGGGGTAATTAAAACTAAGGGCAATAACTTATATACTATTTGCCTTATTCAATAATGTCATCTGTACGCAGAACGGTAAACTACCTGTTTCGTGAAAAAATTATAGTTGGCGTTGCTCACGCGTAATCTGCCTTAATGACAGGTCTTTTTTTATCAGTCGCCTATTTTCGCAAGTGTAAACGGACTACGCTCTTCAACTTTGTGACAAAAAAAAATATTTTGATTGCTTGTTTTCACAATATTATACCGTGAGTGGAGAAAATATAAACCGTAAGTTGTATTCTGCTTATTTGTTTGTTACAGATATAAGTTTTAGAAGAGATATTTGGTTAGTTTTAATAACCCCGCAAAGTATTGAAGTCGGATATTTTCGACTACCCTCAAGTTGCAATTACCCCGCTTTATTTTGTATGGTGTTCTAAAACACTAGTGATGTCCAATTTATCGATACTCTACCTAATAAAAACCTTAGCATATTATCTGAAAAACTTAGTTAATTTAACAACTTTTCGTAGTTTTTATAGTAATATATCTTTTTTTACAGTATATAAATAAAAGTAGGAATAAAAAAAAACTGTGCTTTTCTGGTTATATATTAATGTTTTGTTTTGAACTCAAGAACTTGCACTTAGAAAGCAATATTTGTTGATTAGGCTATTGTTAAGGGACTGATATACCCGGCACTTTACTTGATGTACATGTCGTGGTTAACATGACAATTTCTTAAAAGCGTAAAGTAATGCGTTTTCATATGGTTTTAGATGGTGCGGCACTATAAACGTAAAAAAGAAAAACAATATCCATTATACCAACTTCATAGAGCACTTGAAGATGTTGTGGGTGTAACCTATGGTTTCACTATATACAATCATCATCATCATCATCATTATCAGCCGCAAGACGTCCCCTGCTGGACAAAGGCCTTCCCCAAGGTTTTCCACAACGACCGGTCCTCTGCTGCTGTCATCCAGCGGTTTCCCGCGACCTTTATCAGATCGTCAGTCCACCTTGTGGAAGGTCTGCCAACACTTCGTCTCCCGGTTCGCGGTCGCCACTCTAGAACCTTTCCGCTCCAACGGCCATCAGTTCTACGAGCAATGTGCCCCGCCCACTGCCACTTAAGGTTTGCAATCCGGTGAGCTATATCAGTTACTTTAGTTCTCCTGCGAATCTCCTCATTCCTGATTCGATCTCGCAAGGAGACACCCAGCATAGCTCTTTCCATCGCCCTTTGAGTGACCTTGAGCCTTCTTATGAGGCCCATTGTAAGCGACCATTTCTTGGATCCATACGACATCACTGGCAACACACACTGATCAAAGACTTTTGTCTTGAGGCACTGTGGTATTTGGGACGAGAAGATAGTGCGTAGCTTACCGAACGCTGCCCATCCGAGTTGGATTCGACGATTGACCTCTTTTTCGAAGTTGGACTTACCTAACTGGATTTTTTGTCGGTATACCTAGGTATACATAGTCGTCAACAACTTCGAGAGTAGAGTCACCAACTTTGACAGGAGTGGGTACGACATGGACATTTGACATGATTTTCGTCTTGTCCATGTTCATTTTAAGACCCACTTGTTGAGAGACTCTACTAAGGCCATCGAGCATTGTACCAAGGTCCTCCAGGGTCTCAGCCATGATTACAATTACGTCGGCGAATCGAAGGTGAGTGATGTATTCGCCATTTATGCTGATGCCAAAACCCCCCCAGTCCAGAAGCTTGAAAGCGTCTTCCAATGCAGCAGTAAACAGTTTCGGAGATGTATGTATGTATGTATGTATGTATGTATGTATGTAAACTCTTTATTGCACAAAAAATAAAAAACAATTACAAGTAAATTCGTACTTAAACTTAAGATTAACATGTACAATGGCGAACTTATCCCTTTAAGGGATCTCTTCCAGTTAACCTGACCATGAAAGAGGAAACTGTACGAGGATAGGCAAGATTACAAGGATGTGCACCAAAAATAAATAAACTAATATTTCTACAGCTAAATAAATAAACATCACATACACAAATATAAATATAATTATATAGTACAGCATATATATATATATATATATATATATATATATATATACACTTACATAAGTAAATAGTCATATATACATGTATTTACATCTCCCTGTCTTACTCCTCGCTGCAATTGGATTGGCTTCGAGTTCCGGTCCTGAAGGCGAACTGACATAGTGGCGTTTCTATACAAACACTTTAACACCTCGATGTACCGATAGTCGATTTGGCACCGCTGAAGAGACTGCAGCGCAGCCCATGTTTCGATCGAATCGAAGGCCTTCTCATAGTCCAAAAACGCTAAGCATAGTGGCTGATTATACTCCTCGGTCTTCTGTATAACCTGCCGCAGCGTGTGGATGTGGTCTATGGTGCTAAAGCCTTTTCGGAAACCGGCTTGTTCGGTAGGCTGAAAGTCGTCAAACCTGCGAGCGAGCCGATTCGTAATGACTCTAGAGAACAGCTTATAAACATGACTCAGGAGCGTGATGGGTCTATAATTCTTCAGCCGGGTATTATCACCCTTTTTGAAGAAAAGAACCACCACGCCCCCATCTATGGCTATGACGGAATCAAATAGCTTCTGAAGAGCTTTTAAAACCGGTGATCCACCTGCTTTCAGAAGCTCAGCCGTAATTCCGTCATCACCCGGTGCCTTGCTGTTCTTAAGCTGTTTTAGAGCCACTCTAATCTCGTACAGGCTAACGTCCGGGATATCTTCGGTGTAGTGTCGGGACAACCTAGCTCTTGGGTCTTCTGCTAGGTTGCTGACAGGTGGGCGTGTTGTTGTGTACAGCTGTCCGTAGAACTTCTCTATCTCTCCCAAAAGCTCAGGTTTAGACGATATGATCCTGCCGTCATCGGTCTTCAGCCTCACCAGCTGGCTCTGCCCAATAGACAAATCTTTTTTAAACACTTTAGAGCCCTTGTTTCACTCAATAGCCTCTTCAATACTATTGGTATTAAATTGGCGTATGTCGCCGGTCAGAGACTTAGAGATCTGTCTATTGAGCTGCCTATACTGAGAAGCATCTTGTGATGACTGCGGAACCATAGCACGTCTGTTCTCCATTAACTTTTGGGTAGAATCAGAGATTTTCTTGGTTCCTTTTGAACGGGGAGTCTTAAAAAACTTAAACCCGACCGTTTGGACAGTTTCCACAAACCTGTTGCAGTAATCATCCACGTCTACGTATTCACCTAGGCTTTCGAAGCGATTTTTGAGTTCGAGCTGAAAGTTTTCGGGGTTTTGGATATAAATCGGTGCTGGACGGAGCGTTGATTTCATCAGGCGCGACCTTTCCAAGCGTACGTCGATATTCATTGTGCCTCTGACCATTCGATGATCGCTCCCGGTTTTGACCGCATTGATCACGGAGACATCATTGAATATTTGCCTTCTGGTCGACATGATGAAATCTATCTCATTTCTGGTCGCACCGTCATTTGCGGCATTCACTCTTCTTGAAGAAAGTTTTCATCATAAAGAGTCCTTCTTTCTCCATGAAGCCCGCCAGCAGCTGGCCACGGGAATTCCGACTTCCAATTCCAAATTGCCCCACTCTCAGCTCATTTCCGCTTCGTTTACCCAGCTTTGCGTTAAAGTCTCCCATGACAACGTTGTAGTGAGTTTTGGTCGAATGTATGGCTCTGGAAATATCCTCATACATTACCTCCACCTCATCATCGGAGTGCGTTGAAGTTGGAGCGTATACCTGTATGACCTTCAGCGAATACCGTTTGGTGATTCTGAGTATAAGGTAAGCTACTCTTGACGACACACTCTCGATCTTGACAACGTTGTTCACAAGAGGCCTGTGGACGATAAACCCGACACCTCCCTGGGACAGTTTGTCGCCTTCCCGGAAGAAGAACAGGTTACCCGTCTTAAGAGTTATCGTGTCCTCCTCCTGTCTTCGGACTTCTGATAAACCCACTATGTCCCAGCGTAACCTGCTCAATTCTTCCTCAAGTTCCACGATCTTCTCGTCAGTCCTCAACGTGCGTGTGTTATAAGTTGCCAGGGCCAGGGGTTGTCGGTGGTGGTAGCCATATCTCTGCCGGAGATTCTTAGCACCCCCCGCCCCACCGTTACCGTGACCGCTACCATAGCCAGGAATAGCGGGGCCGCCGGGGACTGGGGGCCGATTTATTTGTTGTGCATCCATTTTTGTTATTCCATTTTTTTCTTGGGGAGAAAATTACCATAATCGCCACGCTTGGCAGGCGGGTTGGCGATCGCAGTATTTCACCGTGTTCTGAGAGGACGCTGCTGCCCATTCTCCAGTGGTGCTGGGCGTAGTTTAAGGACATACCCGGGTCCTGCTGGGCGTAGTTTAAGGACATACCCGGGCCTACTATATACAAACGACGTTTCAAATATTTTTTAATGGGAGAGTTTTAGTAATTACTGTAAATTAAGTATTAGTTAATTATTTGTAAGTGAAAACTTATTTAGTAGTAATATTGGTGAAGACTGGTTTGATTTTACTTCTTTTATTAGCAAATAAAAACCGATTTAAATTAAATCTAGAAGAACCACATTTTTTTTACAATGGATTAGTTTTATTCATTTGATTCGATTTATCGACTATGTTGGCCGACATGTGCCCCTGCACTATTATCTATGGAAAAAGTTGAAATAACCCCTCCTAAATGTTCAAAGTGTTTTTTTACGAAACTGAGGCTTGTAGGATTGCAATGAGGTATTATTTTGAATGAACCATGCCGTAATAAAGGTCTGGCTTCCAATTTCAGTACCATCACAGCATTAGTAGGACTAAATATGTGTCATAGTTGAAATTGCCCCACCGCGGGGTAAATGCAACTATTTCTGCCTTTTTTTGAGTTTTTTTTAAATTTGAACATACAATGAGGGAATTCTGTATTATTGACACGTGGAAAATAAAGTCGAATAAAGCCTTTAGAACACCTATTTATTTTATTTATCATATCGTATTCACAGACGAAGATCCTGACCTTTGAAGTTGATGTTTGTGTTTTTTTAGTCGAAATAGCCCCTACCAACCTTACTTAAAATAAACCAAACTCGTAAAACATAATTTAAAATTACTTTATTTTTTTCTTCAGAGTATTCTTTTAACTGGGTTTTTAATTTTTTGGGTAAATTATGTAAATATTTAGATTAAATGCATAATTTATTTGCTATACGGTTAAGTAATGTTTAATTTATAAGCGTGATCAAAAAATAAAGTCTTCTATGAAAGCATCGCGTTCGGAATTATGAAAATTCTGAATTTTGAACAATTCAGAAAATTATGATTCTTAATCTGGAATCTGGAATTACGAAGTGTACCCGTTCAACCGGCAAGATAGCGAACTTTTAGAGTTTGCTCGAAAAAAATGTTTACATACTCATACATACCGTCATGCTTTCATATCCAGAGTAGGGTAGGCAGAGCTACAGAATTACCAACAACTATAAAACGTGTTTTTAATTCTGTAACCACATCAGGCTACGATGTTTACCATGCGTATATTAGTGACAGGTTGCAAGCCCATCGCCCAACAATACTACAAGCCTTTATTCCCATACTCGTCTCTTAGGCCTTCCACTGGAAGACATGGAGTGGCACTATTCTAAGCCGGCCACCACACGGCACATGCTTTCCTGTCTTTATTTAAGTTAACTAAACTTTTTTTACTCTATTCGACCTGGTCAAACCATATAATATAAGTCTTTGGCGTGTTATCGTATTGTCAAAGCTCCTATTTACTTGACAGTAATGAGTTTAAAACAATACGATAACGTGACGAAGGCAATATTGTTTTACCTAGTAGAATATTTTTCAAATTGGAATTCAAAAGATTTATTTCGACCAACTGGAATCATAGTAAAGTTAGTTACGATTTCGTAGCCTAAAGTTAGCAAGATTATAAAATGAATAGAGGCCCTTATCAGCTTTCATTGTTCAGCGTTAATTCCTCGTCTGTTATTTAGAAGCTTCAAATTTAGCTTCGAATCCGCCGGTACATTGATATGCAGTATTCGCCACGATGCAATGTTGTGTAAATACAGACCGGTTTGATTTAGTGTTTGCTATTGTCTTTCTGTACGAACTGGGCGTGCGTGATGAAGTTAGGTCTGATATCGTGCGCGATATTCAAGTTAAACCGTAATGTGTTAATTAACTGCGAGTATGTGAAGTAACATACAGAATAAAATAAGTATAAAAATTAAATAGAAAAGAGTCTCGACAAGCGCTTTAAGAGACTTTCGCTAGATGGCCGGATCAGGGGCCAGATAAAGAAAGTAGGGCCGGTATTCTAGGCGGTAAAAACGATTTCGTAGTTAATCTGTTATGCCATGGTATTGTTATGACGTCAGCCGCCATTACTGTCAAGAAAATAAGAGCTATCAAAACGGTGTCACCGTATATGTAACCGCTCAAACACGATATGGTTTTTACCGTGTTGAATAGAGGCTCAGTACTCCTCAACACAGCAGATATTGTCAGGAGGTTCCTCTCTCTGAAGGCCTAACCACCACAGTAGCCCTGATCCGCTGACATATTATGTTAGGTTTTTATATTTGTTGTTATTCGTATTATTACTTTGCTATTTGAACTAGCTTCTGCCCGCGACTTCGTCCGTGATAATTATGTGTTTGAAAACATCTGTAGTTTTTTATGATAGTAAATAAAATTAGAATTGGGTGATAAAATTAGATGTCAACCAATTCTATTTTTTAATACAGGAGCATTGTTATTGTACGTTAATTGCGGTCAATATCCTATTTAAAATTATGTCAAAACGGGTCAATCTCACACAGATAGACCTAGCCCCAAACTAAGCTGTAGGCTTATACTATGGGTACTAAGGTAACGATAAACTTACTTATATGTATAGATAAATATAACCTTAAATAGTAAACCAGTTAAATAATAAAATTATGTAGACGTACATACATACATACCTTCACGCCTTCATTCCCAGAAGAAATGATTCTGATTATTCTGTAGAAGTAATGTTAATTATTTAACATAATGTAATGTCATCGTTCATCAATCTTTGAGTGGTTGTTATACATCTTTCATATACTCATATTCGTCATCAACATCAAAATTGACAGCTATTTTTCAGTTCATTCATATGTTAATAAAGGCACCATTTTAGTCACAAAAACGTTATTGCCCCAGCTTTATGCTACTCTTTGGCGCTCGCGACAAAAATGTTTGTATTTTTTTTGGGAACACTGCATCCCGCATGTTAAGTGGGACCCGACAGCGGTTGTAAAGTGTAAAGTGCTATGATTTTAAAAAGGTTACCTTTTGTTTTTTACAAATAGTATGAACTTTAAATATATATATTTTTAATGCCGTTATATTTTAAAATTAATAAGACTTATTAATTGAATACTTTTAGAGGAAATAATACATAAACAAGTATTAACGAGAAGCAATTTACATGGTTAATTACACGAATACATGATAGTTGCTGACAGTTTTTTTTTTGTTTATTAGCGGTAGTCTTTTGTACATCATTTTAACATTAATTGTATTGTTTTCTTTTTACAATACAGTATTAGTTACCAGGTTGATACTGGATAATAATATTTTACCGACAACTTTAACGTACCTCCTAACTTATTTTTCTATTCCTTGTGCTCAAAGACAAATTAAAGCTAATCCTTTTTACACTGCAAATTATCTACCAGACTAAATTTCAGTGTAGTCGCAATGAATAAAGTAAGGATTCATTTATGTATTCAGGTTACAAACATCATAAATATAGAACAAAAAGGTATAAGGACAATAAGACTTCAGAAACCTTAATAGGGGGGGGGGATAGATGTACCTGTTTAACACATATTTTTTTTAAGTATGTTATTACTATTAATAACTCCAAGGCTCCCATTACTACATTAAACGCCCAATCTAATGTACCAGTAATTAATAATTGTGTTAAACAATACGGTATTCCGACGTTTGACCAAATCATTATTTGACAAACTATATTGTTTAACAAACTTTCATTTTGCAAAAATGTATTTAATATGCTTATTAAATAGGTTAGGGTAGGTTGGACCACAAAAAATAATAATCCGACGGGAAGTACCAGTTTGCGAAATGAAAGTTTGTAGAATGATATAGTTTGACATATGATGATTTGGTAAAACATTACGACGACGAGGTGTAATGAACTCCTAACTGACATTTTGACTATAGTTAAATGTTAATGTAGAAACACTTTAAACATAATCTGGCATTATTACTGAAGACACTGGTTTCATACTCATTTAATTTCTTATTTTTCGATGTCTTCAGTAATGATGCCAAATTAAAGTGTATCTACAAAATGTAAAAATGTAATTATCGTCAAAATGTCAGTTAGGAGTTCATTACACCTCGTCGTCGATTAGTCAACCGGTTAATACACGTAATAACTTATTGCCACTGAACGATTTTTTTATTCATTTATACAGGTTATAAACAGTCACATCACTTATAGAGAACAGAAGGAGAAGGAAGGAATAACACTTAAATAACAATTGTCAGGGGAATGATGTTCCTGATTAACACCACTATAATCATTACTGGTGAATTATATTAGGCATGTAATGTATTAATGGGGAGCCTTGGACATTAATATTCACCTGCCCCGGTGACGTCATCGCCCGAGCGTTACCCGGTTTTGATTTACCGAATTCCATTACCGGTTGGAATCGTAATATCCGGAAATGACTGTATCCACAGCGCACTTTAATAGGTTTAGCGTGTTGCAACGAGACAACGTAATTATATTTGAGGAAAGCCCTTCTTAATCACAAATTGTGCTGCTCAATGCAGTAGGAATTTAGGTATTAAGTATCTGGGGTTTTTATTAATTATTTACTTCATCATTACACTTGTATTTTTTCTTTTTTCTGGTCCATAAGGCGTGTTGAAACTCATTAAGATTTAGAACATATGAAATAATAATATTGTCAAGAAGCAAAGTAATCGCCACATTTATTTACTGCAATTGTGCATAAATTGGTTAAAATTTCATTAACACTCCAAACAGAGCGTGCTTAATTTTAAAGTTTTTGTTATAATAATAATAATAATAAAACTTTATTTCAGGCAGTACCCATATCATGTCACAAAACACAGTTATATAAATAAAAAGCAGCAAAATAAATTTGTAAAAATAAACATAAAACCTACAACATACATTAAACTTACTTCACTACTTCCTATTTTGGTCGCGATGCACAGATGTCCAAAACTTCGAGATCCGACAGTCCAAGCGCTCGGACAAAGTACGGAGAATATCATTATTGGATGATCTGATACGGTCCCGAAATGACGCAATGCGCAGTCTTATAATTGCGAAGAAGTCAGGCACTCCAGATTCCGCAAACATGCTCGATGCGCTACAATAACGTGGCTGCTTCATTAGAATGCGATATGCGTTATTATATTGCACTCTAATCGCACTCATGGCGCGCCTGGTGCAGTTAACCCAGAGTTGGCATGTGTAGAAGCATTGACAAAATGCTCTAAACAATGTCAATTTTACTGGGGCACTGCACCGTGCAAACCTTCGCGCGAGCATGTTACTTCTCACAGCAGTAGCCCGACGTTCGCGCTCGATATCCAGATCATCCTTGAGGGTCTCCGTCACAATATGTCCCAAGTACTTGAACTGGCTTACCCTTTCGATTGAGACTCCATTCAAAAACACTGGGGGAACATTGTCCGGACCCCTCCCTGACTTGATGACCATAAATTGGGTCTTCTTGACGTTATACTTGAGACCATGGTCTAAAGCATAACGCTCACAGACGCCCAGGAGCGTTCTAAGACCTTTAACAGAGGGGCTAAGGAGCACCATATCATCTGCATAACTAAAATTATTCAGGCATGTGTTGCCAATGTGACAACCTACTTTGGTGCTCCTTAGCTCATCAATCAGGCCATTTATGTAAAGACTGAAGAGGTCCGGCGATGTCAACCCTCCTTGACGAACTCCACACTCTAACCTATAATCGTTAGAAGTGGAGTCGCCCCACCTCACTGCGTTAGTTTGGTTCTCATACCAGAATCTCAACAGATTGATGGTACCGGTAGGCACATTTGACCCAGCGAGTTTCTTCCACAGTAAATTATAATTTACCAGGTCGAAAGCGCGACTGAGGTCAAGAAAGCACGCGTAAACTGATGTTTCTCTTTGTATGTAGTAATTAACAGTAGACTTGAGGCAGTATATCGCTGAATCTGTTGAGAGACCGGCACGAAAACCAAACTGCGCATCATCCACAACAATATTGTCTCTTAAAGACGGGTGGAGTAACCTCTCCAGTATTTTACCCAATATTGTACCGAGCGAAATAGGCCGGTAGTTTTTAATGCTGGTGAGGTCCCCCGTTTTGTTTTTAGGAACTGGAACCACCACGGTCTTCATGAGATTTTTAGGGAGATAACTATGGTCCAAGCATAAATTATACAGGTCTGCTAGGACTCTGTAGATATCATCACCTGCGTAAATAACATGTTCTATGCTTAAAGAGTCAAAGCCTGGTGATTTTCCACGTGTTATCCGCCTAACAGTCTCCATAACATCTTTAGGCGTAAACTGACGTAGTCCAGACTTACCCTGTTTGACACGGTTCTTATCGCTTACAGACAGATGAACATCGCGTGCCAGCTCAGGCTCAACTTTGAAGTGGTGCGAAAATAACTGGGCAATATCCTTATGTTCAGAAACATTTTCTATACTAACGGGTACAGTTGTTTTATAATTTAAGTGTTTAGTAGCTTTCCAAAATTTTCCAAAGTTTTTTTCGTTACAGTGTTTTGCCAAAATTTCTAGTTGAATGGTTTCTTCGTTATTTTGGCACCACTTCAATTGGATTTTGAACTTTTTGCGACTCTCCGTCATGTTTTCATAAAGGTTTCCTGACGCTGGTTTTCCACTCAGCATCCAAACGTTATAATGCAAACGGGCCTGCTGGTGGTATTCCCTAACGTGGTAGTTCCAGCCCAAAATCTGTTCTTTTCTTTTTCGTGCACCGCGACTAACATTCTTACTCGCGACTGCAGCCTGCTGTAGGGCTGCGACGATCTTTTCGTAGTACTGATCAATTAGGTACAGGTGATCCTTACAATAATTCTGACTACATTTATAACAATTAAAATGACTAGAATACAGTTTACTTAAGTGCTCGGTACAAAATCGCGCATAACTATTGATTTGCTCTAAGCTTCTTCTACCCCAATGTATCGCACGTTTGCTATGAACCTCAGTAGCAATAGGGATTGATTTATGAACCACTCCAGATATATTGCATGATAACATAAGCGGCAGGTGGTCCGACCAATAAACACCATAGTCGACCCAGACCGCCGTCACAGTCTTTGCCGCTGCATGGGTTAATAGGCAGTGGTCCAACCATCTTCTTGCACCATTTGCGTCGCTTACGAAGGTGTACGTGTCATTAGGCAGCCGCTCGGTATCCGCACAAACAAATGAATGTTCCGCGCAGAAGCTCGCGAGCTCTCGTCCAAATCTAGAGCCTGGGTGCGCGTTATAGTCGCCCAGTACATATACGGCTTCTACCTCATTGTCCGCTATAACTGCTTCGACATCGGCAAGACAGCCGGTAAAGTCTGTTAGGTTTTCTTCCTTGTCAACCGGCATGTAAACACTTAAGACCATGATTGAGCGGCCGTCAAAGTCAATTTTGATAGCAGCTAACCTGTCACTGGCACAACTAATAATAGACACATTTGGAAATACCGATTTCTTCCAGAGCAAAGCCAGTCCTCCGTATGGGCGACCCCTAAGCACACCCGCAGCCGTGTCTACGGATGACTTCGCAAAGCCGCAATACTCTGAACTGATTTCGTTTATGAAACCCAGGTCATGCGGCAAAAGCCAAGTCTCCTGCAGAGATATAATGTCCGCTTGTGTACACAGCGTCCTTATCTGTTCAACTGATCGTTTTATAGACTTACAGTTAAACGACGTCATAACAATAGAAAATTATGGAATTTAAGAGCTCATCTGATAGAGTATTTGCTATATTTTACGAAGATTCGCTAGGAGTAGTAGCCATTTTTGAATATCAGAAAAACACATACCTAGTAAGAAGCGTAAATTTAATGAATATTTTTAAGTATCGTTTTAGTAAATTGTATTTAGTCTTACACCTTATTCATAAACCCACGATAAAGCTATTATAATTGCGTATTCTTTGTCACTTTCTGTCAAATTCAAATGTCATAATGACAGATAAGAACGAGGCATATTTCAAGGACACTACTATATTGGCATTGACTATTTCAGTTAGACTCGACAAATTTTTGCTGCTCACTGTACTTACATAAAATGTTCCGGCTTGAAATAAAATAAAACTCTTGCAGTTAAAATAAATTTTAAAGCTAAAGGCTCTTAAACACTGCCGATAAAACTAACAGTCGTAAAACACAAATTAGGGGCCGCACGTCCGCCCGTTGCAGTAACTTAGTTGAAAACGATCGTGTGTAAATGCCCTAAAGCGATAGCCTGAAAAGCGGCGCTATTTTGTAGAAATCCCAAATTATACGTAGTACTGGAGTCGGCATATAATAGAATTGTTGCGGCGGAGGTTCTAGGAATGATAGTTGCAGAAAATAACCTTACACGGGGTTTCACGTCAATTATGGCAGGATAAAGGTAATTAATTATCGTGTTGCCTTCAATGCGGGGCGAGGTTGTGTTACTCGGGGATTTGGTTACCATTTCATGGCATGTCGTGCGTATGTAGTAAATAGCGAAATGTAGGTAAATAACGCTGACACGACTATCGTTATTATGAGGAGTTAGTGGCATTTTTGGGCCTAGAAATGGAACGAATGAATTGTAAATGAAAATTCTTACTAGATTAATTGTAATGTAGAATATTTGTTGAAGTCATTCATAAAATATTGTACCTGTCTACACCACAAAGTAGACTATAGTAGGAAATTTGATTTGATTTGAATGAAACGGGGATTTGTTAATAAATAAATAAAATATGTAAATCTTACAGCGCTATAGACATAGCCGCGATGGCGGCGCTAGTGTATTGTTATGCAAAGAATATCGATTCTTGGAAACAACGTTACCACGTCAAAAGCCCGTGTTGTCCAGTTTTTATCCGGAATTTTACGTTATTGAAAAAGATACCGAACGGGTATGATTTCTATTGAGTTACATGTGTGATCGATCACTGATCACATAACAAATGCAGTTGGTACCTACCGCTTTTTTATGATTTTCTGATTGATTATGCTTTTACTTGTGGGAGGACCTTGTGCAGGGTCCGCCCGGGTTGGTACCACCATCTTATCCATTAACCTACCGCCAAGCAGCAGTGTTCGCATTATTGTGTTCCGGCATAGAGGCATTCCATCTTAGTCCTCAGGGTTGGCAGTGCATTTGCAGTCTTGTGAATGCGAATGTCTGTGGGTCACAGTTTCCACTTACCATCAGGTGGCCTGTGTGCTCGATTGCCATCCTATGCCATAAAAAATAATAATAATAAATGATTTAGCTTACAAAACAAGATAGAAATTAGTTTACGTAACAAACAGCTAATATAATTGATATTAAAGTAACCTATTGTTGCGCCGTATTACTCATTTGAAAATCAGTGCAGTATTATTAATAATTACCAAATACCAAATCACTACCGCTCGGGTATTCATTTACCATTTCGTTTATAATTCTGACCAATATACATTAAACTTAAAGATATAAAGCAAAACATTTATTTAGTGCCTATAGTAATTACAAATCAAAGTCCGAACAACTTACAGTATTCTCAGCTACTTAATAGCCTTCGGCTGGCTATCGCTATCACGCTTGCACTCGCACCTGACAGTAGGTATATTTGTCACTATCGTGTGTCATAGGAAAAAGAAGACTGCCGATCGCTATTAAGAAAATGGTAGCACTGCCTGTACCTATACAACTATTTATATTTATAGAATTTAAAGGTCACAGAGCTAATTTACAGCTGGGCCTACCGATACAACGATTACATACGGAAGCCAGACAAAAAATAAATAAAAAAAATCCTTACAACGAAATAAGCCACAAATGTAGCCTCAACTATTGCCTAAAATATTAACAACTAAAAACCGTTCACTTAGTTACCGCACTAATGAGGAAAACTCAGAAAAGCTCGTAATTGGCCAATCAATCTTGGATGTGCTCCGTGCACTAGACACAAGTTGCCCGACTTGCGCGTCACTTGAAAACTCCCAGAATTGATTTGATTTTCCTCGTGAACTACCGAGTAAGTTCTTTCGCCTCAATAACTTCAAATACGGGAAACTAAGTTAATACTTATAGTTTTGTGCTTACGGACGTTTTCACGTATCTAACATCATTATCTTAATTTATTGAAGCGGGATATTTTGACGCTTGTTCTAACACGTAGTGTAAAATAAATTGGGTGTGTTATATTTTTAGTGTTTAAAGTGAACCTAAAGAATAGATGTAAAAGTGCATTAGAATGTGTTGGTTATCAGTTACTAGAAAATCATAAGCTTACATATATGTATAGAGAAATAAACTGTACTTAATTACATAGAAAACATCCAAGACTAGTAGGCAACTGCTAGCTTCGAAAGCAGGGAAACTACTAACTAGCCTAACGTCATATTAAATAAATAATAAAATACTTCTTATTTATAAATTAGCAACAATACGTAATTAATATTACTGCGGAATTGCGTTAATTTTGAGGCCGGAAAGACGTGTTGAGAAAGACATGATTGATGCCAGGCGTGCCAGGTGAATGTACTCGTTTCATTATTTATTGACACTAAATATTGGTCGTATTTAAAACACCAGGAGGCTTTCAATCCAGAAACTAATAAGTTGGTAAGTAGGTACTTATTTACAGTAAAGTTGAAAAAGGCGGACACTCCTTTTCCTAGATGCACATAACATTCAAAAGCAATAAATACTTCTCAATAAAATGTAGAAAGCCGCCACGACAGTCGTCTACCCTACAGTACACCTACCAACATTCTGTAGCGTGCTTATGTCTAGCCCATTTGGTTGTGTTCCAACACACCTTTGTCAAATTACCGACGTCGGTTGGCACTATCATTTAAGTGCGGCAACAGCGATGAAATTTGCTCCCCGCGAGTATTACACGGTTCTAATGTAGTTTTGAAACACTCAGGTGCACTTTGTGGCTACATTATTTGACATCTTGCTACTTACTTGGGAACTCGATTCAAGAATCAATTGTGTGGAAAGTCTTCTTGTATAATAGATGGGCTTTCGTGATTGACTCACAGAAACCCACAGCGGCAACTACTGAACGTAGAAATGTGATTCTTTAAATATAGTAGGTAAACTACCGCTATTTGTGTAGAATTGCATTATAAAGGATTTTTAGAAACTGCTTTTAAAAATATTAAAGTATAATAATGAATGACTGTCTGTCAACTCACTTGTGGGAGGACCTTGTGCAGAATCCGTCCGGGTTGGTACCACCATCTTATCCATTAACCTACCGCCAAGGAGCAGTGTTTGCATTGTTGTGTTCCGGTTTGGGGATAAGACAGCCGGTGAAATGACTAGCATAGAGGCATTCCATCTTAGTCCTCAGGGTTGGCAGTGCATTTTCAGTCTTGTGAATGCGAATGTCTATGGGTCACAGTTTCTACTTACCATCAGGTGGCCTGTGTGCTCGTTTGCCTTACTATGCCATAAAAAAAAAAACGGCTAGCATCGCTTGTATGGAAGTTGCTGGGCCCAACAGGGTACACAATTAAAGTTTATTTATTCCTGTTTTCCCCAACTTAAGTTAACCTAACCTCCTGAAACTATCATTGTTGCATTGAGTAACGTACCTACTCAAATGCTTATGGCATTCTCTCGCTTGATGTTCAGTGCGTCTATCGTTATAGACTAGTTAGATAGGGATAGATAGATTCACCAAGCGATGTAGCAGCGGCGAGCAAGTTGTGCAACCTCCCCTGAATTAACATGCAAACAATGTCAGCAAACATATTCTGATTTGTAGCGTTAGGATAGAATACGAGATTAAGTCATGATAGGAAACAGGATTCTCTTAAATCCTGGAAGGTGGTTGTTTTGTACGTGTTATGCTTAGTGTCCACATAGAAGTTTGCTCGTCTTTTTATGTATATTCGAACATGTATACAGTCGGCTAAAAAGAGATGTATCCACTTTTGGACCTTATTACATTGTTGATACATCTTTTTGCAGTCGACTGTATTAGAAGTCATTTCCCGGTACACATGCTCGTACTTGCTCGCATAAACGTAAAAACTACGAGCAAGCTTGTACGTGGAGACTAAGCAGTACCGGTCGCCTGAGCCTCCTTTAGTTCAGTAGTTTAATGTTTGTGAAAACCCCAATTGTTGAGAATAAAAGAAGGTCCGTAGTCTCGGATATCGCACTAAAATAAATAATTGGAATAATTTTAATTTATGAAGAAATATTAATATTACGTCAATAGTTTATTTAATTTATTCATTAAAGTAATATAACAATATAAATTTCATATTGGTATTGTGATCGTCAACATAGCTGCTAATATAATCAATGAATACAAATATAGTAAGAGTAGTAGTAGGTACGAAACTAGTTAAAACAACAACAATTAAATTATATGTAATAGATGTGCAACATTATATGTAACTTCTTTCAGGGTCTATTTTATCCCTAAACCTAAACAATTGATAAAAGAGCTCAAAAACCGTTTGAGCTACGTCAAAAGCTTAACAAAATACCGTTAGCATATTTTTTAATAGCGATGCAAAGAATATGCTCAGTATTAAAATGTTGTAAGCGCAACAAGCAAAAATCCAGGCGCCGTGCGGCTGTAACCAACATTCCGATGCACCCATCGACGTCGGCGCTCCCGCGACTTTGGCATTCTCGACGAGATGGCTACGGGTGGCTGTACACTGCAACGTTGTCTAACCGTCTTCAATAAAAAAAGAGGATATTCTCAATTCGCCTGAAGCGTATCTTATATGTATGTTACTCGATTTCTCCGCCAATTGTCAATCGGTTTTAATGATTTAAATATCAGGCGGTGTTTTATGTCATAGCTATACAGCTCCTTTTACGGCGAGTGTATGCTCGTTTAGCTCATTTTAATGGGACCAGGGGGGTTATTATGACATAGCTATATTAGCTATGCAGTTCATTTTACCCTGATAGAAAAGGACAGAGCTATATCAGTTATATAGCACCGTCCTTTTGTATCAGCGTAAACTGAACTGCATAGTTATGTAATAATAACCCCTTAGGGGTTATTCATGTGATAATAACGCAGTTCATTTACATCGAGCGTAAAGGACAGAGCTATAACAATAATATAGCTCTATCCTTTTCTCTCAGGTTAAAATGGTCCCATTTAGATCTGGTCATGGAATCCATGCATAGTGAAATGAAATGAAAATAAATTTATTTAACGCATACAAAAAATAATTATGCAAAATACGGAGTAAGAATCCAAAGGTGCAACATTAGGTGAGTGGTTTTGCGGTTGGAACAGTCAGTTAGTTATTAACACTGTTAAGAGTGTTAAGTATTAAGCTGACTGGGTGGCATTATAACATTGGTAGAAAAGTAAAAGAAAAAAAGATAACGTATAGAAAAAGTTGATCGTAACAATCCTAAAAAGACCTTAAAGCTAGATTAAGCATCAAAATGAGCCCAATATCTTTTTTATGGCATAGAGAAGACAAACGAGCACACAGGCCCCCTTATGGTAAGACTGCAAATGCGTTGCCAACCCTGAGGACTAAGATGGAATGCCTCTATGCTAGTCATTTCACCGGCTGTCTTATCCCCAAACCGGAACACAACAAATGCGGACACTGCTGTTTGGCGGTAGGTTAATGGATAAGATGATGGTAGCGATCCGGACGGACCGCCATCCTACCGCCCGCATATATCGATAGTCAACGGAACTCCGCAATAATTTGGGGCCAGTTTATTGTTTATAACTGTTTTTGAACTTCTGAATGGACGCACTGTTTGCGTACTATGCAAAAATTATGCACCTTTAAAGGAATATATTGAAAGAGAAGTTCTATTTGAAAGGGAAACGAATGTCTGTTCACTTGCTTGTTTGTCGGGGTTTCTTTTTTCTTACCCAGACGTAACAATGTCACTGACGTAAATTTAGTGCAACAATATTTTGCAAAGTTTCAGTCGCTTCCCTCTTTAATCTATGGAGCACTTTGAAGGTACGAACGCGACAAATAGTCTTCCAACTCAAAAAAAAAAAGAGATAAGTTATGGGATCATCTGCCTATTCTTTATGCCACTTTATGGTGTCACAGAACCAGTTATTTACGGGCGCATATTTCATGTAATCACTCCGTTGGCGCTGGCACATGCAGTATATAAACTTTTATTATGATAATGTCATAAAACTCCTGAATAAGAGGCAGTCAAGCTATACGATCCCATTTTTAATCATATTTTTAGACAGAGTAAGTGCTAGGTAGATGATATTTTTTATTATTCAAATTTAATTTAAATATAAAACACGTGACCGAGCACATTTAAAACTGTCTATTGGGCCCTATGGATTGAAGCTACTAGCATTATAATAAAAAGGCTATGTTTTTATTTCCATTTATTTTGAAGCCTTTTAATTCAAATGAACTAAGGTGTTCAATGGCATTACGACAAAGCAATGCAGTTTATTTTAAGGCAAGCGAAAAGGACAAAGCTATAGCAGTTATTTAGCTCTGTCCCTTTCGCTCAGCGTAATCTGAACTGCATAGCTATGTCATAATAACCCCCCTGAATCAATTTTGAACTATAGGAAATTTAAGTAGAATTCACAAGATAATCACTAAGGAATTAAGGTATTAAAAATTTAACTTTAGCTTAAGGAACTACATACATACATACATAAGCTCACGCCTTAATTCCAGGAGCGGAGTAGGCAGAGCTACAGAATTATTTGATAATTCTGTAACCACATTTTGCACCAAAAGGCTAAGATGTTTATCAGTGTATTAGTGACAGGTTGCAAGCCCATCGCCTAACAGTACTACAAGCCTTTATACCCTTAGTCGCCTCTTACGACATCCACGGGAAGACATGGAGTGGCACTATTCTAACCCGGCAACCACACGGGCTTACAGTTAAATCATTCTGATTCAATCCTGTTTAGTAACTATGAGAATAACAAGAATAATTATTATTTGCAAAATAATTCAATCAATCGTTTTCAATCTTTGGAATTGACTTTTCGAGTATGTAATTATTTATTTGAGCGGACAATCTCATACCGACTAACATAGTCCCTAACGTTAGCTCTAGACTTGAAGTTTGGTAACTAGACCATTATTATAAATACATACAGTGCTACCATTTTCCTAATAGCTATCGGCCATCTTCGTTTTTCTATAACACACCAGTGACAAATATATTGTCAGGTGCGAGTGCAAGCCTGATAGCGATAGCCAGCCAAAAGCTATTAAGACGTTTGGAACACTGTACTTATTATGAAAATAAACTAATAACAACACGTAGAAGACATTCGTGACTTAGCAACAAATATTGGTGCGACCAAGTAATGAGATTAGCAATGTAAGCTTCCCGTTCGGATACATTCCTCGCAAATACCGCAGTTCCACTGAGCATCGTGTGTAATACGCATACGTACAAATTGCTACAGGTCGTCGCTTTCAATGACTACGTAACCGGATAGTCTTCATTGTGGGATTGACTTGAGGAAACCGCTATAAATTTACCGAATAAAGCCAACAAAGTCATTATTATGAGGATACAAATTTGTAAATCGCATTTCTCAATAAAATATGAAAATACGGTAAAAGAGACCACCAAATGTGAAAAATTATAATCGGTAGAAATACGGATGCAAATTTTTAACTGCTAAGTAGACATGTTATTTAATACTTTTAAGTGCGTCGGAGCCGAGATATTTAAATATTCATACTTGGGCGTACTTTTATTACCAAAAACTGAATTCTCAAATCTTTAATATCTCCGCTCTGATATTATTTAACGCATTCATTTTTATACATTTGTGTGTATGTAGAGGTCCTCTAAACCATTGTAATAAAATCATGCGTGGCCGCTGAAAAGTTCATACAAACTTACCCAATGCCTTTTGTACTAAATATACTTTTTATTTCATCAAACGTGTAAATCAAACGAAATATTATTTAGTAATAGTAAACAGAAGCAAGATTGAAATGAAGAAAAAGGCAATGAAGTAAACAATTAATTTTCATACACAGCCGCAGTCAAGGATAACTAAAATTTACGACGGTTTGCGCTTTATCTGAAAACGAATTATTGGGAAATGAAGCGAAGGAAAATATCTGCTCAGCATAAATATTATCAAAGATTGTTTTCTTTGGCACGTATTAACTTCCATCGTTACTTTAGGCTATTGATTTTATTCATTCAACTGTCACGCAGATAATATGGATGGAATGACACAATATTTATGCGATATTGACCGTTCTAAATAATTGTAACTCCAAATTGTAAGTGTCTTACGCGTACACAAAAATTGCGGGGGATAAATTGGATACGAATATTCGTAGAAATTGTATGAAAAACCGCAAAAGGGAACCCCTATAAATTGGGTAAAATATGTGAAGACCCGAACATAAAGTCATGGGTACGTTATTGCCTATTGAAATCAATGAGATTATTATTGAAAGTTCACTAAATTGAGCGCCCTTTCAGGAGATCGCCGGTGGATGATAAGGGTCGAAAGTTACGCGTAGGTTGAAGAATTCTTGCAAACATGAAATTACATTTGGTAACGATGGGTAATAACTGCTGATATTGTTTAATCTCTTCTTTTTTAGCCTTACTGAGTATTCGAATATAAGATTCATTATGAAAAGCAACCTAGGATATTTACCAAGAACTCAAAACCAAAAAAATACAAATAAACATTGTTTAAACTGTGCCGTTACGTCCATTAATACTTTTCCAGTCGTATCAAAGCAAGAATTAATATTGCAACATAGAAGCTGATATGACACTATATTTCTTAAGCACGTCAGGTGATCACGTTAAAATCATGATGCTTTTGACAAATAAATGGATTAATAACAACATGGTAACATGACAGAAGCGATAGAAAGGAGCCCTTGAAGTTTGTTGTTGGACAGTTTCCACGTTACATTCTAAAGTGTTTTCAAATTCGAACTCACAGACAGCTGTTAGCAATAAAAAGCTAAAGGAAGCTTGCAACACTGAAACAGTAATACTATTTCTAAAATGGAACGAGAGTGGAAAAATGCAAAATAGAGCGGCAAAAGATCGCACGATACATGCAACTTTGTGCGCGTTAGCCGAACGATTACATGAATGCCGATGGCTTGCGTCGGGATGCATTCGATATTATTATTACTCGTATTTTCTAAAGTTATTGTAGTGGAGCGAATGGTTGTGCTGACTTATTTTTGAAATTGTTTTCCGACACGTTCCAACTACAAATGCAATTAGTATTTAGTAAAAAAAAACAATTGTGAAGCCCATTATTATTTTAAGGGCAATGTAACTATTAAAGTACTGTCAGTTAATAAATGTTTGAACCAAAATTTCCGCAAATTTTGGATGTAGAGCAAAAATGTAAGTATCTAGTTTGCGGTCCTAGTTCAGACAATTCCTTCTTTGAGCATTTTCGAAGCCTAGCCTTAGCTTATTCGCCTGACACATATTGTAACGGCTCACAATAGTGAAGCAAAGTATATTACAACCCGGCCTTTATTATCTAAGGTTTTTTGTTCATCACTGTCCCTAAAGTTTCTGGACAGTTTTTATCATGTCACAAAGAATGGTTTTCCCTTCTGACCGTACTTATTGCTCATATCATATCATAATTTGGACACTTACATCTGTTACGTCACATCAAAATCCCTTCGAAAATCCTGGTAAGAAATGATGAATAATAAACCGGGCTAAGCTTGGCAACTCTTACTATAGACCTGACTAATTGGAAAGAATAGGTTTATTGACACACATTAAAGTTATAAATAATTACCGGCCGCACATTGCCGTACTTTGATCTAACCAACCCCTAACTCACCAGATCTTAATTATACTTGTATAGCTAGCTATCTGCAAACAACATCCCGTTGTAATATTATAAATAGTACTAGATAGTACGAGATAGCGTCATATTTAGAGGCAGATTAATTAATTAAGTAGCCAAACGTGTTGCATAATAAATCCCGCAGGAAGAAATTATTGGAGCTTACCTAGCGGCCGAATAATTCTGCTTTATTGGATTATTAATGTCGTTCCGGCGGCGAGTATTGTGCACAAATACAGGAGATGATGGGAGCCATTTGTTATTAAGAAGGTTACATTGTGATTGAGATATTTGTTTTAAGTATCTATTGAATAATCTACTTAAAAGGGGGTTATTCATGTACAGAAAAGTATAAATGTAAGGTATATGCTTCAGACGCAGTTAATTTAATGCAGGATTGAATTTGTTGAACAATAAAATTAAAAATAATTAATTTACAAGCACTTATTTTCAACGATAAAAAAATATGATTTTCTTTTTGTTAACTAATAAAAGGGTTGTATTAATCTGTTTCCTGAACTCGATTATACGTAGCAATTTTTCATGTCGCGATTTTTCCCATTCATGATTTTATCCAATCGCAATTTTCCATTCTGATTTTTTCCCAGTCGCAAATTTCCCCATTGTAATTAGGCTAAAATAGGTAGGTAGGTTTAGGTTAGGTTAGTTTTGCAGCAGCGTCAGCTGAGTTTCGGCGACTCTAAACCGGAAATGATATAACTATTCAGATAAATGCAGGTTGGAAAATCATGATACTTGAATTATTTCTTCTGGAAACAAAATCTTTAGCAAAATAAGCTACAGAAAAAAAAGAATGATAAATTTTGTGAATGGAAAGATTGCTACCAGAAAAAATGATTTCGACAAAAATATCTCCATACTTAGTTTGCAATTCGCCAATAGGACACGGACAGAGACTATTTTAATTTTATTTTCCTAACCAAATTTTTTTTCCGTTATAGGAAAATTACAAAAGCTAAAATAATCGTGTCAAAAGTAGGGTACGAAAGTTCAATTCAAACCAATTATATGATAAAGTAGGAATCTAATTGATTAGGAAGATTTGATTAACTCACGCCTAAAACATTTGAAGGGTTTCATGATAATTCGATTCACGTACGTATTCTATTATCGTATCCATTCTATTATTCACGTATCCCCATACGGCCATTATCTCATGTAACCACTACCACTTGCCACAGCACTCAGGCTGTTAACAGTAGAAAAGAAAATGGTTTGCTAAAAGTTAAAATAAAAGAGATATTAATTTGACAAGACAAAGTAAAATTTATTACTTAAAAACTAAATATACTTAGTTTTTGTAATGGTAGTGGATTTTCGAGTATTTCATGATTTAAATGAATAGAGGCAATCAACATATATTTTTTTTATAATTTAGAGCATTAAAAATTATGAGGTAAAGCACTTTCGCTAATGCTTTTAGGTATTTTATAAAATGGGCCCTATTTAACTAAACATAAGAAGATTGTGCCACAATGGATAAATGTAATTTGTTAACGACGATGGCAGTATATTAAATAGTTATGTTAGGTATTGTAATCTAGAATTCTGAGCGTAGCGAGACATTCAAGCGATACCACCTAAGAAAAAAATGAGTTTTGACACTTGCTGCTTTTCACTCCACCTATAAGGAAACTGTTATGAAATATTTGAAGTGTAATAGAATAAATTGACTACTTTTTTTCCTCTTTTGCGAGATCAAAATGATATTTTATGAATAGGTGGAGTAAATAAAAAGCTATTTTTAAAAATCAAACTGCATTTTTCGATATTGTCATCTATAGTAAGTTAAAAATATAAGCATCATCTTTCTACTTTACTTATTAATTTGATTAAAATATTAAAGCCAATGTTACTCCCATAATACATCTTATGAAATCTGAAATGTTAATATTCATACATACACTGAAAAAACATAACCCTCCTGACGAAGTCGGTTAAAAACATTATTGTTGGATTCTGTTCCCAATACCTGTTGAAATATTCATGTGAGTAATTTCACTTGCAATCTCTAGCGGTTGCATAAGATCAATGTTACAATAGCATGTACATGTGCAATAGCCGAATTGACATTCACACAATAATATTGACTAATTTTGCCATTTTTAGTCATAAATGGTGAAGAATTTTTGCTGAGACTGCGATTTTTGTTCAATTCTGATAGATTTTTGTTTTTACATACATACATGAACTCACGCCTTCATTCCCAGAGTGGGGTAGGCAGAGCTACAGAATTACCAAAAACTCTAATAACTTATTGCTAATTCTGTAACCACATTTTGCATAATTTGGCTTAGATGTTTACCAGTGTATTAGTGACAGGTTGCAAGCCCATCGCCTAATAGCACTACAAGCCTATATTCCCTTTGTCGCCTCTTACGATATCCACGGCAAGACATGGAGTGGCACTATTCTAACCCGGCAACCACACGGTTTTTTGTTTTTATTCTTTATTATTTCTGTGGGCAAACTTACGTAATTTTGTCGCACTAAAAGGACGACCCCTGATCATCATGTAACGACACGACGTTTTTACATAACATAGTATAAAACAAAGTCGCTTCCGCGGTCTGTTCTCTTAGATCAGGGGTTCCCAAAGTGATCCAGGTGGACCCCCAGGGGTCCATAGGAGACTCGACGGGGGTCTACGTTGGCGTGACAAAAAAATGGGGGTTCACAATTCGTAAGTGGGGGTCCACGAAAATGTAACTGGTTTCGATAGTAAAGAACGAAAACAGATACTATTTTTTGTGCTATTTTTATAGCCTGGATGACTGATAAATACAAGATAGCTTTATTACGCTGCTCCTCGATTAAAATTTCGAAAAATTAAACTGACATTTTATAAAAATTACACCATTTGCCTCCAAAACTTGTCGACTGCAAGTCTGCCACAAATCGCGAGCGAGCTGTTCGACAAGCGATCAATATTCACATTTTTTGCCGAGTTTTGGGAATATGGTAGAAATGTGGTGTAGGGGATCTACCAGAACTAGTCCACTTTTGAAAGTGGTCTATGAGAAAAAAAAGTTTGGGAACCCCTGTCTTAGATCTTCCAAACAGTGCAATGGATTTTAATGCGATTTTCATCAATAGGTAGAAGTAGTTCAAGAGGAACGTTTTTATGTATAATAAATTGTTTTTTATAGCATGGGAAGGCTAACGAGCACACAGGCCACCTGATAGTAAGTGGATACTGTGACCCATAGACATTCGCATTCACAAGACTGCAAATGCGTTGCCTACCCTGAGGACTAAGATGGAATGCCTCTATGCTAGTCATTTCACCAGCTGTCTTATCCCCAAACCGGAACACAACAATGCGAACACTGCTGCTTGGCGGTAGGTTAATGGATAAGATGGTGGTACCAACCCGGACGGACCCTGCACAAGGTCCTCCCACAAGTAAAGTAAAGTAAGTTAATGGGTGTTACATAAAACTCACATAAACCGAAGCGAAGCGAGGGCGGGTCGCTAGTTACACAAAAAAAACCTACGTGTAATAAACTGGTGGTATAGTTTTCGCGTTGTACGAATTTATTTCATGTGGAGTTTTACTTCAAATCCGAGGAGTACGAAGAAAAGCTATATACTTTTCATGGACAAGCGATTTTAGAATTCCAGCTTAACTTTTATATAAGCATTTAATATTTAAATAATAATATAAAATACTTTCACTGCCAATAACTGATATTTTTAAAGGAACATAATCGTGTGTTACATGCCTGTGTTATTTGCACTTTAATGGAAATCAACACAATTCCGGTAAAACCCAACTTGGCAACGTTTTAAAAGATTTACTTACCTACCCTATCCGAGGAGAACGGCTAACATTTCCACACGAAATGAATCCTCCCCAGAGAGAGTGACCGTACCAAATGGATACGGAACAAAAGGGTCGTGAAAAGAACTATTAAAAGGGCGCTTTGAGAGTCCTTCTGGGCATCTTGGGGACAAGAACTTACAGTAAAAAAGGCCACTCCAGTACTTGAAAATCTCTACGTGTACTTACTTTCCATTATAATTTAATAATGGAACGATTATATTTCTGAAATAATCAAAATAGGAGAGAGTAAATAAGAAAGAAAAACATTTATTGCCACTGAAAAACTCCCAAAAAGTACCTACTCGTAAAAGATAAAAAGAGTGATGATAATAAAATCAGAGAATATCAAGTTACAAAATCTCACATGGGGTCGGACTCCTCGTTTGGTGAGTATCCTGCTCCGGAAAGTCACACAACGTAATAAACATGAACATTGCATTCTCATATAACACAATCTACTATAGCAAATAGATAGCTACCATTTATATACATACTCGTACATACATAAAATAACTAGCATGAAAGGAAATAAATTATAATCATCATCATGTCAGCCGAAAGACGTCCACTGCTGGACATAGGCCTCCCCAAGGTTCTCCACTCAGACCGGTCTTGTGCTTTTCGCATCCACCGCTTTCCCGCGATCCTTACAAGGTCGTCACTCCATCTTGTCGGAGGCCTACCCAAGCAGCACATTAGTGAATTTTGCAGCTTATCTTATAGCTTTATGTTCTAAATGAGTGGTTTAACAGTGTTTGACTACACTTATAGCTTTAAACACAACTCAAACTTGTATACGAGTTCATCCTGTCACTTATAGTTGCTTAGGAACGTGTTTTGTTTCTACTTTATTACTTATAGTTGCGTAAAGTCGATTTTGCTACTTAAAGTTGCATGCAGGTTACAACTATATAAGGCCCTAAAGTAACTTATAAGCCACTTTTATTTATAAGTGGGAATTTACCCTTATTTGGATCTTTTAATTCCAAATGACTAGTATAATAGAGTAGTGTATCACCAATAGTGGCTAAAGAGATAATTTTACGGCCCTTTTGGAAACTAAAGTGATTGCAACTTTAAGGCCTAGAAGGGTCGTAAAATTATCTCTTTAGCCACTATTGGTGATATACTACTCTATTATACTAGTCATTTGGAATTAAAAGATCCAAATAAGGGTATGCTCCCACTTATATGTAAAAGTTGCTTATAAGTAACTTTAGGGCCTTATATAGCACTATTGCTTCTTATTCAGTAAAAATTAAAACCTGCATGCAACTTTAAGTAGCAAAATCGACTTTACCCAACCATGTAATAAAGTGGAAACAAAAAACGTTCCTAAGCAACTACAAGTGACAAGATGAAGTCATATACAATTTTGAGTTGTGTTTAAAGCTATAAGTGTTGTCAAACAATGTTAAAACGTTCACGGACAGTACGTCGAGAGACGTAAACTAAGACCCTCGTGATATGGCATTACGGCTGTGGCCGGTGTTTTTAATTAAGTACACCAAAAACGGAACTCCGTCCACGGCCGGCTGTTTCCCATAGCATTTATAGGAAGCACGAACTCTGTGCCGTTTTAGGCTTTAACGCAAGCCGCTAGTGTTACAGCACAAAAGCTCTAGGGCATAGCATTCACTGCTGTGCCACTCGCAAGATACAAATAAGTGATTTTCAGACCTGATAGTTTCAAATAGAAAACAAATAAGTGAAAATAAACACTGTAAGATCTTTTTTGTTTCGCCATGTTTACAAATTGGAGTCCTTGAAAATGATTTATTTTAAACAGAATTTTATCACACTGACGCATAATCATAGACTTTTGATAGTTGTGACGATGTTACTTTAACATTGTACGTAACCTACAATCATTAGGTCAGGTTTTTACAGTTTTAGTTCTTATCAGTATCAATTCCTTATATGATTTAACACTCTCTTTTTAAATATTCCTGATCTAATCAAAGGCGCATCGAAATTTACAAAGAAACCATACTATAGTTTCACGGTAAAAAAGCATTCGCAAGAATTTCGTGCTTATTTCAATGCCTGAACGTGAATTTTAATCAATTACCAAACAGATGTAAAAATCCAAAATTAAAATGGCAGATCACATTCACTTTAAAAAACTTACCGACTTAATTGTTGTCACTCAAAGGAACTTTGGCGTCCCATTTATCACTCATTGACCGAACTGAAATATTATATTATTCATTCGTTCAATAATCGTCGTTCACTGCGCATAACTTTCACCCATAGTTCTAATTGCCACTTAAGGTAATCGTGAGATCTCTTATGGATTCAATATAGAACCAAAAATAAGCTGCAATTTTTCTCCCCGTGGTTCTATATTGGTTGCCTAAGCCCAAGTAACACAGTAAGCAATATAACTACTCACTCGTGGTCTTATATACAGTTCTATGCTGATATAAACACTTACAAAAGTTCATCCGTGAACTTACAGCTGCATAATAGCATTTAGTGTCAATTAAACAGCTCAGTCTGAATAAGAGCTGTATTACGGTATAGAAAGGGTACACATTTACGTCCTTATTCAGCTCTAAGTATTTTTAAACACTATTAGCTGTTTAAGGGCAACTTAGTGGAGAACTTTATGCTAAGTGCTGTGTATGATAGCACATGTGAATATTTATTACGTTGACTTTTTAAGATACCACTTGTGAACTATTATAACGTCAATAGAGGTATAGTGAACTACAAGTGAACATTACTAATGCTTAGGGCTGATTTTTTCCCTGCTAGTCAGCCTTTATTCAGCCTACTGATACAATCTGCATAGCGGCTGTTTAGAAGTTCAGCAAAACGCTAATAGCTGTTTAGAAGAATATTAGTGAATCAAATTAACGGCTACTGCTGAACAATGTTTCACATCCAATGTCTTAGACAGGTTTAGGTACTTATTGATTATGAAAGTTGAGAAAAAAAGAATAATTTAACTGTATACCTAGTTTATAAAGTATAGGTTAGCTACATAAATAGATAATAACTGGTACGCAGTTAATTACTTACACATATTATAATACTAGTTACTAAAACTTATTTTTTATCTATTGTTTCTTACTGGTATAAAAGGTTCAGTTAAGTAATTGCGGATCCCTAAAACGGGCCGTTGTAATGAACCACCAAAGACATTGAAAACAGCTTACAGCTGTATTTGCGGTCACGAGTTACACTTATTACTGGTTTAGGCTGAATAAAGGGACTCTCGTTAATCATTACGCAGCCTATAGCTGAAATATGGAATAAAAGTAGTTCACATTGGTGCAGAAAACTCATTCACCATTTTTTTATTCTATAACCTTTAAATTATCGTACTTTATCTTTACTTTTGAGGATATTTCAACCATAAACTATTATTAAATTAAAATTATTGTCTCTTCTTAGACCAGTAACATCAGTTTATGGTATATTTTTGATAAAAAAAGAAAGAAAACGGATTTGGTATACTTTCTTCGGCGTATATTTACTGTTTATTTTGTAAAAAAATGAATTATTTATGGAGCGCGTGAAAATTTTCTTAAATAATATATATATATACACAGTAAAATCGAGACCGCAATCATTTTCACTGATATAACAAAAATTCAAGTATACTTACTATTTAATATTCCGCCATTTCCCGTTGAAGCAATCTAGTCGTAGTCATCTCAATGAAAAATCAAAACACTTCAACAGGTATTCAATTAATTATATAGATTTGTAACTTGACGTTTACATGTAGCGATTTTCTTGCTTGTCCAGCTAAAGGTGAATTTGTGGAGGTTTAAGATAGTAATAAGGGTTCACATGTGAACTTTAGTCTGAATAAAAACGCCCTTGTGCTCTTTTAAACAGCCGTTATTCAGCCCTTATAACTCTGTGACCCTTAATACAGCCATTATTCAGCCACTATAAAGCAATTAAACAGCCATGTGAACTTTAGGCTGAATCATTTGTGCCCAATTAAGATGAATAACGGCTGAAAAAGCGCTTTTTCAGCTCTTATTCAGCTAAGTTATTCAGCTTTAAGCGTAGACAATTCTAATAAACAGCTCTTATTACGGCTTTTTGTGTTACTTGGGGGGTTCTTTCCACCTATATAGAACTTAGTCATGGCTATATATTTCACTTAAGTATCTAAATAGATTTGATATACGAGCTATTTCCCACCCAGTGTGCTACTTGGGTACCCACAGCTCGTGTAAATAAATTATTAAATCACCTTCAATCATTTATTTCAAACAATAAACAATGAAATAGTTTTCATACCCATATCCTCGTAAGGCCAAACTTCCTAAATTTAGGACATCTGTCAAAGTGACGTTTGACTTTAGTTGACCGGCACAAGATTATTTTTCGAACTAACGAAATTTGACGAGGATATTACGAATGAAACATTTCTGCAAACACATTAAAACGGTAGTTCAAAGTTCCCTCTAGAACAATGGGGGCGAGGTCGGTTGAAACAAAATTGCCTCATTACACTAATAATCCAATCTGCTACAATTCAGAAAGCCTGCCCAAATGCTTGTCAAATAATTTTAATTAGCGAGTCCTTGGAAACCTTCTGATTTGTAATACTCGGGCCGCGAAGAATACTCGATAATTGAGGAAGACAACCGAAGTGCCTGAATTATGTACTCTGATTGTACAGTTCTCGCCCTTTTATTTATGTTTAGAAAGACATGAAATGTAACGGGAAGGTTTGGTAAGAACTTACTTTAGTATTTAGTAGTATTCATTTCCATTATGCTTTATGTTGGACTATAACTGATATTTAATTCACTATAATAGAGGCTTTATAAGACTTTCGATAGAGATAATTCGTTATATGAGAGACCAACATAGTCCAGATGTCACAAACAGCTAGAGTTTGGTGATAAATTCTTCTTTTTATCACCTTTTTTATGTGCCGTTTATAGAGTTAATGTATTTAGGATCAAGATGGGCACTGCAATAATTATTACTGTTTTGATTAAAGTGCCCAAATGTAATAAACAAAATAGTAAAAACGCTAACATCAAATACTTTGTGAACCTTAAATTCTCTTAGCTAACCCTTAAACATTAATAAAGAGCTTAATTAATTATACAAAGAAATTAATTAATAAAACTTAAGAATTAAGAGGAAAGTTTTCCTTTAATAAGAAACCCTGCCCTTTTTTTCTGTGTTTTTTTTCAGGTTTATATTTAAAGGTTTTGGTATGTGATTATATATTTTAATCAAAATATAGTGAGGGACCTAAATTGCGTTACGTAAAAGTAAAGCAAAATATATTTATATTTTTTATTAGTAAGAAATAATACAAATAAGATATACCGGTACTTAATAAACAAAAAATATAAATTAGTAATTCAATCCCAGTTTTTCAACCGATTTTCCATAAAAACATTCGCTACAAACTTTGTCCACTGATTTTCCTTTATTGCATCTCAAAGACTCAGATTTACATAGCCTCGTTATTATGTGTTAAAACTTTCTTTAATTTATGACTTGAAACTTCCAGGTCCTTGTTAAAAGGAAAGTGAACAAAAAAGCGAGAAGATCGCAAATTGTTGAATCTTAAGACACTTTAATTTTACAACTTTCCATTACGTTAAGTCCTTTTAACCGATTATTAATGTTTCAGGTAAAAGAGGATGCATTTTTTTGATAAAAAAAAGACGCTGAGATGTAACCAATGCAACTTAGCTAAAGAAACCAACTTACGAAAGAAATACTAAGTTACGGGATAAAATAACAACTCTAAAACAAATATTACAAATTAAGATTAACATTACTACGAGAATGACGTAACAACGCTATTTGGAGGTGCCAAATAATCCGCACCTAATTTGTTTACACCCCGTATAGCTAAGCGTAATTCGTACAATAATGTCACACTAGAGCGAGTAAACACAAAAGTCTCCCTTTATCTCCTTTTTTATGATATCGTGTCATCCTTCTCGAGCAAACAACGCGATCGGGTAACAATAAGTTTGCGGGAAAATCAGTCAACCTTAACAAAACGTCCCAGTGTGAAGCGAAGATATTACTCAGGGACGCCCCCGTCGTGTGACCAAATCCTGTACAGGGAAATAAATCTGCAGTCCACGGGGCAACATGTTGACTTTTTATTGCTTTCACTCGTATTTCTATCAATATGTTTCGGAGGCGATGGGCTTGCAACCTGTCACTAATATGCTGGTAAACATCTTAGCCTATTTGTGCAAATTGTGGTTACTGAATTATCAACAACTTTTTAAAGTTGTAATTCTGTTGCTCTTGCTAGCCCACTCTGGGATTACAGGTGTGAAGGTATGTATGAGTTCTTGCAAACCATATCTACAAAATACTTAAAGAGAGATTATTTCAAACTTCGACTCATACAATTTACCTGTGGCATTTGCGCACTATTTATCATCAAGTACATAATATACAGCTGTAGGAGGAGAGGTCAGTAGATAATGAGATGACTTATGCCTGGAGACCAAAGTTCATTATAATGAAGTTGGCGGCACTGTCGTTGATAACTATCCTCTACATACATGACAGTAAAGTCGGAATTCCACTACAACGCACGCTCACGCTGTGCATGTGCATCAATTGTTCTAGGTGGGTGTTACTCACGTAACTTCGTCCGTATACGGCTATTGCATTATCTAAAGATTTTTTGATATGTAACTAATTGGCTGGTCACGTCTGCCCCATGCCCGGATCAGTGGGCTAGCGAGGCCACCAAGTGGGTGCCGCAAAATGGGTGACGTGCGTAGACGGGGCAGGCCTAGACGCAGATGGCGAGACGACTTGGACGCATTCCTCAGCAACTGGCCGGAAGAGGCAGCAAATAGGGACTCATGGAGATCAAGGGGGATGCCCTTGCACAGCAGTGGGACACTCATTTAGGCTAGGAAAAAAACTAATTTATACCCACATTTGCGTGCGTAGCGTGCGTTAAATACGTTGCTATAGATTCTCGGCTTTAGTGTCGCTAGACAGCGCAAAATTGCAAGCGTCAAGACATTATTTGGTGAATGCGAAAACAACGAATTCTCACACTGTGCTAAGAGTTTGTCTAATTTGAAATGACGCGCCCTTCCACCGCAAAAAATATAATATAAACATATGAAATTTTTAAGATTATTTGGGTCCGTCTTATTAAATGTTTCTCTAAAAGTGACTGTTACTTACTATGAGACCGTCGGTGGCCTAGTGGCTAAGGGGGTCGACTCGTGATCGTAAGGTACTGCGTTCAAACCATGTACCAATGAGTCACTTAAGTGCATTACCCGATGCTCAAGGTGAAGGAAAAAAATCGTGATGAAACCTGCACATTCGAACAACTGAGTGTGTAAGAGGGTAATTGTACAAAAGATCCTAAAGGGTCGAAGTGTATCCGAAAGGGTCCATCTGTTTGATAAGATACGATACGATAAACTGTTATTTATAGCCAAGTATACATTGTGAAAATATCCTTTTAGCATACCGAAACTGAACTCAATTTTGTTTATCGAAGTTTCCTTTCAGCGCGAAACTTTAGCCAACACAATCTCACTAATATGCTTTCGACGTCGATTTCATGAGAACTTAACTCAGTTATCGAGATTGTTGCTCTAACTTTTATGAGAGAAATCTTTGCAATAATTCGTTAAACGTGGCTTAGACATAGGTATATTAAATATTATATACCTATCATATGTGGCACCTCTTGGTTAACATCATTATTGTACATAATGTAATGTTACGCATATCAGATTTATATACCTTCGTTCGCAATATTAGTTTTTGCATACAAAACTTTATGACCGTTTTTTAAGACTGCGCCGTGCAAAATAAGCCAAAACAGTAGTCACGGTTTAGTTCCTGTAGCCCATTATCTAGCAGCAAAATTTAAAATAAAAATATATTTACAATTGCAAAGAATGTGTTTACAATAACGTATCTTCAAAAATAAGAAATCATTTTTTATTTAATAATTATATCAACGTTAAGTTGGAAAAAAACGAAAGAAAAGCACTCCGGCGTTTAGCTACGTTTGAATAAAAAAATCAAAATGTTAATTTTAAACTTAATGCAAATAAATCCCAAACAATTAAACTACAAAATCCTATTTTCAGTATTTAAAAATGTTGCATGGTTAATTAAATATGATTTTTTTAAAAAGGAGCTTGAATCCGCCATACAAAATTACTATGGGCGTGCGGCTTTCAATATAATTGGAAGGGTTTTTTTGTTAGTTTGAAACAGTCGAACTCAGGGATAGCCTTAAACTTTAGTAGGTACCTTACCGCCGCTACTATGCTAAGTTCAAACTACTCGAAATTTCATACGTCACTACCTCAAGATACTAAAATATATGGTTAGCTTGCGTTCGAGTGTACTAACTTTAGGTTACTTATCAAAGCTAAGGTTAATAAAACAAAAACCTCAAAAATCTTGTTTCAGAGAAAATCTGAACTCGAATCATTACGTTAGAAACACAAATAATTATAATAGAACATTATGCGAATTAAAAAACCTTATATAAATACTAGCTTTTGCCCGCGACTTCGTCCGCGTAGAACTCGTTTATCGCAGTTAAGTACATTAATAGTTTAAAGTAATTTAATAGTTAGACGTCCTCCCTGGCCAGAATTATATCGACATAGCTTTTGCCCGTGGCTTCGCTCGCGTTAAGAAGTATTATTATTAATTATGTATTGTTTTTGCGGCTTTACTTTTTTTAGCGTGTGTAAAAAAATAGGGCCTTCAAATCTTCTTTGTACACAATATTCTTAACTAATCTGTCATTAGGCGCTAAAACAATCAAGCTACTGGGTGAACTTACTCGAGAGCAAGCAACATAAAACTGTCCATGAGAGAAGCCCGCAAATTTGAGAGTTTGCCCCTGAGACTTGTTTATTGTCATGGCAAAGCAGACTTTTAGGGGAAACTGCAATCGTTTAAATTCACCCAGTTAATATAGTGGCTTCCACTATATTGCGATGTAACGCTTTCACTTGCAGTCTCGTACCGTTACAAAGTTTTGGTGGTTTTAAATTTCTCAACAACATAATTGGAGTGCCCACATGCAGAACAGAATAAGCTTATGATAAGGCAAACCTGGCGGTTTCAATGAATTTAAAAATTCTACAGGGTAATTAGTAGAGTCATCTGTATTAACCACAGTATCAATCGAAGTATAGACCTTTTCTTCGCCCTCAAACGACATGAGCAGTATATCGTTGATAGCTGCTGCTTGATCGTTCTTTGGAGTAAGAACGGCACGCTCACATAACCATTCAATAGGCTTGTCATGTATATGAATAATGTCTGGATAAACTTTAGACAGTAATTCTTGAATCGTAGTAACAACTGTGCACAATTCTTCCGGGATGGTTATTCCATCAAACGATGGAAAATCACCATTACCGATGTTAAGAAGAAAATCTACCAGCAGACTCATCCCCGCCTAAATGTGCTCTCATAGTTTTAGAGAGCTTAAGAATATTAACCTGGGGCCACAAATTAGTTAATGCACGACTTTACTTCGTCAGCTCGGGTTCCTTTTGGCACCACTGGTAGAGTCTGCCGAAAGTCTCCGGCCAGCAAAACTGTTACTCCACCCATTAATTTTGTATCACCCCTTATATCTCTTAGTGATCTGTTTAAGGCTTCAATACCACCTTTATGAGCCATCGTTATTTCGTCCCACTCGATTATTTTTGTACTCTTACTTCAGCAAAATTACTTTGTTTGGAGATGTTGCAAATGGGAGTCTCTGCAGTGATTAAATTGAGTGGTAACTTAAAAGTAGCATGAGCATTTCGATCACCTTCGAGTAATGTAGCAGCTATGCCGGACGACGCCACAGCCAGAGCAATGCCGTGAGTACTTCTTACTTTCGCCAAAGTAAATTAATAAGGAAGGTTTAACCAGTTCCACCTGGTGCGTCTAAGAAGAATATCCGACCGTCATTTGCGTCTACACTCGTGATAATTTTACTGTAAACTTCCTGTTGCTCGTCATTCAAGGATGCTTCATTTTGTCTTACTGCGTCTTCTAAGGCCACTGTATCGTAACTGGTCTCCTTCATGTACTCTCTATTTCCAAATTGTATTGATGGAATTGGCTGAGGTAATCCATACTCTTTAAGAGGACGGCCGCCTAATGATAATACGGCATCCTCTAATACCGACAGGCATTTGTTAAATATTAGGTCCGATGAGTGCTCTACATCCACGTCACCTTGCCTTTCCAGTTGTTTTTTAAAGTCCTCAGAAAGGTATTCTTTGTATTTTTCCCAAAGACATAAGGGGTCGGAAACCTGGCAGAACAATAAAATTATAGCAAAAAGCTCTCGAATCATATGCGGTGTTTGACAAAGTGCTGCCTCTTCAAGAGCTGACTCCAAATGACGATCATCTTCGAGTAGACCTAGAGCCTTGCACGCGGATTGGAAAGTGGGATGTAAGTGACCATCTACAGCTTTCAACGCTTCAAATGAAATTGGGCCTCTGATCTCATGTAGAAGCATTCGAAGGTGGTAGCATTCTGTATTGTTTGGATGAACAGTATGAACCCTACCTAGAACGTGTTCTTTTTTGACCCCTGACCATCCTTTAACATTCACTCCTCTCTTCCTTTTCGTTCCATTAGGTACTTACTGATAGGTTCAAATTAATACATTTACATCCTCCATCATCCCTTATTTTATTCCCATGGGGGTTGAATTTATCAAAATCCTATTTAAGTGGACGTCTTCACCAAAGTCGCTCCAATCTTTAATTTCAGTTCAATCAGTCGAAAATCTAAGAAGATTTATACAAACTTTCATCCCCTTTTTATCCCCTTAGGGGTGGAATTTATCAAAATCCTATTTAAGCGGACGTCTTCACCATAGTAGCTCCAATCTTTAATTTCAGTTCAATCAGTCGAAAATCTAAGAAGATTTATACAAACTTTCATCCCCTTTTTATCCCCTTAGGGGTGGAATTTATCAAAATCCTTTCTTAAAGGATACCTATATCATAGTAGCTATATGCATGCAAAGTCTCAGCCCGATCGGTTTAAAATTGACAAAGTTTCATACAAAGTTTCATCCCCTATTTTATCCCCTTGGGGGTAGAATTTATCAAAATCCTTTCTTAGTGCACCTCTACGGTACCTAAGCTACGTCCCTTCCAAATTTCAAGTGCCTACGTTTAGCCGTTTAGGCTGTGCGTTGATATGTCAGTCAGTCAGTCAGTCAGTCAGTCAGTCAGTCAGTCAGTCAGTCAGTCAGTCAGTTTCTTTTTTTATATATATTTAGATGAAACGTTTGTATTTTTAACATAGCGCCATCTTTTGAATATTCACTCAATCCAGTCAACAGATATCGCCATCTGTTAGAATCAGCGCCATCTATTGAATATTCACTCAACCCAGTCAACAGATATCGCCATCTGTTAGAATCCTTTGGAGCTAACAGATAATTATGACTGTCAAGTAATAGACAAATAATTTGCAATAAAATAATATTGCGACTATAAATTGAAATGTCAGCTATCCTATCTTTCAAGTTGGGTCGAATTGCACACGGTGTGCAAATCAAATTTAAAATCGGTTCAGTAGTTTAGGAGTTCATCGCGGACAAACAACGTGACACGTAATTTTTATATATACAGATTATAGCTGCTCCAAATGGCTCCAATATGTGTAACGCTTTTTGTTTTGTCCGCGTAAAATGACTTGCGTGTGTACAGCTCTATCTATTCTGAAGGGTTTGTGTGGGTGTTTGTGTTATGAGTAACGCACCGAGACGGCTTCTCCCCGTGGGTGTCGTAAATACTACTGGAAAAAATGAAACCTGTTTTCACTTGGCGTTCTTTTAGCGCATAGCCGAGACACACGGGACAACCGAGAGCGGTAACGCGCTTCGAGGCTTCGTGCTGGCCACGGAAAATAGATTGCAATTTATAAAGCAATGAAACCCCTCGAGGAATGAATAATGATGGTACGGCTGCGTGCTTAGAGGAGTTTTATTGCAGTTAAAGATAAAATAATAATAGATAAAATATGTTTATTTAGTAAGTAAGCCGCACGAGCTCATTTACGTGTCAAAAATCTACCAGCGCTTCCCTAGAGGAGACCACTGCATGCTGAGAAGAAACGCCGCAAGAAACTCAACAATAAGTATTTTTTTTAAATGTCGTTTTTGGCGATGGTAACCAGAGGTCGGAATAGGCAGTGCCTATTTGCCTAACATTCGCGGGAGGACGTAACTAAGAGTGGTTACAACCACCAAAAATAATGATTTATTTTTATTGAATGCGGGATATCCGGGATTATTTAGTAATACATAAATGTGGAAATTGATACAAAAACTCAATATCACATGTTAAAAACATTTTCTTATGGAGCGTCCCCATTATCAGCATAATGCGAGTAGTAAGTACACGGCTAAAGGAGTATCGATAAAATAAACTAGGTATGTAAAACAAAGCAATGAGGTAAAATATTATACCTATACTACGAAATACTTTGTTAGTTTATGTACTTACATTACAAATAAATCAGAATATATGTCATTTAATCATGTAAAATTGTATTTCCGAATTTATGTATTATTAAAAAAAAACGGAAATCCCGCATTCAATTAAAATAAATCATTATTTTTGGTGGTTGTAACCACTCTTACGTACGTCCTCCCGTGAAGTTTAGGCAAATAGGCACTGCCTATTCCGACCTCTGATGATAATACTTAACCTAGCAATATATAATTACAATGAATATACAATAAAAATATCATGCATGGTTAAGCAGGAACATGTGTCAAAACGCAAATTAATATAAATTAAAATCGTCTTCCCTAGTCAAAATACTATGTTTACATGTTTATATGACTAAGTTATGAGGCCAAGCCAAGCTTTACGTCTGTTAAATAGTTCTCGACCCTATAGTAAGCTTTAGACATCAACGACATTTTCAAGTATGTTTTAATTATTACTGAAAATGGAACTTTAAAACTAAAAGCTTCTCATACATAAAGCATCTTTATAGCGCATACATAAGATTACCACCCCATTGTCTTAATTTGACATTGGCTATATGAAGCTGAAAAAAAGTAAACATAGATTGATTTGAATTTAATTCTTTAGGCAATACTCAGATAACCCACATAATTAGTAGTATTTGTTTCTGAGTCTTGGGTATTTTCTCTTTGAGTATAGGTACTTATTTCTCTATATAAGTATGTTTATAGTTGCCTAGTACTTATAAACCTAGAGCTTAGTTTGGGATAGGTCAATTCGTGTGAGATTGTCCCCCGATATTTATTTAATTTGTTTTTAATTTCATTTCATGCATTGAATAATCGAATTCGTTACAAGCAAATGTTACCAATGTTTATAAGATCGGGGTCGCGCCCGCTTTTAGATTGGACCGTATAAGCTGATATTCCACCTGCGGTGACTTTTAGTGGCCGCGGCTCGCCCGTTCTGACATCAGTGTTGTGAAAAAATTACGCCCTAAAAGGGTTTTTCGGTTCAACATTATTCCCTGGTTCTGACGAGAGACCTAGGCGAGGAGGTTCAATGGACGTAACGTCAATGATTCAGTATTATAGTAACACTAAAACACCTACTCTCTTATTCATAAACATGAACAGCTAAAGTGTGCTTAGAGTATACTTTGTACTTATTTTTCAATGTGATATTTTAATTTGATAGAAATTGACACAGAATAATTTACCATATATTGGTTTATTGTGCGTTGATGAATTCTTTGTTTGGTTTGGTTGTAAATAAATTAATAAATAAATAAATACTAGGGGAGAATTCAACATCAAATACAAATATTTGCGCATACCGGGAATCAACCCAGAACCGCTAGCTGCGTTGTATAGTTTAGAAAGTAACGTGTAATAAATATAAAATAGCCACCATTTCTAAATTCATGAGCCAGTACAAAAACGAATAACTTCTCAGATCACAAACATTGATTTAACCGGTACATCCTCTGTATAATCCCTTTAATCTGGTCCGAGTAGGTAATCAAAGCTGGCGCGCGGCACAATGCGCTTGTGGCATGTCTCCATTTGTACACAAGAACACTCTGCACTTGTGCTGTAAAAGACTAGTTGACGTATCTACACTGGCGTGCAAAAATAACAAGAAGTTTTGTAAAGTGTACAGTCAACCGCATAAATAAGTGATAATTTATGTACCTTGTCACTTTAACGTTGTGTTTGAAATGATATACAAAATTGTGAAACGATTGAAAGCGACAAGGTACAGAAATTATCACTTATTTATGCTGTTGACTGTACGTGAGAAACCCAGGAATAGGGCATCCAGGGAACCACATAAGACTTGGAAATAATACGCGTCTTATAGCTGAAGATTTATTGAAGACTAAGAGTTAGGACTACCGTAAATAAATCTACCCACATGAATATATTATTAACTAGCGGCCCGCCAGCGGCTTCGCCCCGCTGCAAATTCCTGACTTTCCCGGTGGATTTTTCAATTATTTTCTTTCATAAAAACCTTGTCGTGACATTGATGAACACAACAAAAAAGAAATCAACCAAATCGGTTCAGCCGTTCTCGAGATATGCGCTTACCAACACATTTAGCGATTTATTTTTATTATATAGATATGTTAGTTTCAATAAATACAACATGATCTAGTTATTTTTATGTCAGTTTCTATTAGGAGCTCTTTGTGGGGTGAACTTTACTGTCCTATTGTTGGCCACCTACCAATTATCGGCCCCGTGAACTTTAATTCAAAGTCATGGAGACGATAATTCAACAATCACTAGGTGCCAGTAACCGGTATTTGAGTGGCTAGTAATTCGGTGTTTTACAGTACCTACTTAATGCAAAAATGAAAATAATAATAGCCAGGATCATTCATCAGCAGCTTGCTCTTCAATATGATCTTGTTGAGTCTGAAGTGCCGTACTATAAGTACACACCGGCGCCAGTTCTCGAAAATGGTCGTGCTACGCTCTATTGGGATCGATCTGTTATCACAGACTGGACTATTGTCGCCAATAAGCCTGATATCGTGTTGACAGGTCAATCTCAACGCCGGGCAGTGCTCGTCGACGTCACCATCCCGCATGACGAGAACCTCGTGAAGGCCGAGAAGGGCCAGCTCAGTTATTTTACTTTTACATATACTTATTATAAAAAACCTAATTTGCAGTTTTTTTTATAAATATCTGTATAATAATAAAACAACCAAATAGAAAAGTTACATATTTGCGTCAATTAGCCTATTTTGATCCATAACGACCGGTACAAACCTCATACCAAGGAAATGAGTCGCGTTCAAGTTCTCACGTTACCAGCAATTTATTGTTGTTGACATTTCTCCGCCAAAACTAAAAGCCTTATTGGGGATCGTCTGGAAATAATAGCTTTTGCTCCCGTCCCTTTATCTCTGTGTGCCATTCGTAAAATTGTGTTTGATTATTGTTGTGCCATATTAGGTTTCCGTAAACGTGATTTTCAGAAATAAATATACGAAAGTTTTCCCGGAGAAATACCGCGTCTCGTTATTCCGACTTGTTATTGAAGATAGTTTTGTATACGCAATTTGAGCACGAAAAATGATAGCATAAAATATATTGGACATATTTAATAAATTCCGCTGACATTTTTATTTTAGCATGTTGAAATGTGCGTAACACTAAAAGTGGGTTTCCACTCAATGAAAACAAGCAAGGAATGACCAATCAGGGCGCTTAGATCCGAAGTAAAACTCTAACTGTACTGATTTTCAGAAAACAAAAAGTACCTATTCGAAAAACATCTTAAATGATTAAAGCTCACACATATAACGAATTTTAAAGGAAAACTATGACGACTAAATAGACTTAATTGGTTCTTGAGTTACAAACGGTTTAAATGTTTATACCTACCGAAAACTTATTTGCGGAGTTGGGAATCTCACCGCGACCTATGTCTATGTTTGGGGATAACAGTTTTCCAACGGCAAAGTTAGGTTTGTCGTGAGGTCTAATTTGTTTGTGGTATTCGCTTAGGAATCCTACAATGAGCATGGTCCGACATGCTCTTGCCCAGTTTTTGGTTTATCTCCGCTCCTCTTCTCTCAGCTCCACTTAAGTAGAAACGCAAAATATATCTCAGTAAAAAATAAATAAATAAACAAGTTTTTATCGTAAAGTTTCATCACAATTGTGACCAGACCAAAAAAAAAACTCACGGTTTTTACATTCTAATTCGAAAGAATAGGTAATTTTAAGAGACCAATTTCATTAATTTTGTATTTGACCCAATAGTTTCGTTTTAATATCTTTATTTATCAAGCAGACATTTTATGGATGACATAACATAACATAAACTCACGCCATCGTTCCCAGAGTATGGTAGGCGGAGGTACAGAATAACCTTCAACTCTAAAAACTAGTTAATAATTCTGTAACCACATTGTGCACAATGACATGATTATTTTAAATTTGGGTTGGCATTTTCTAATAAATTACAACAATTATAATTATGATATGTAGTAATAATAAGTGATTGTAATAGTGAAATAAAACATACTATTTTAAGCGGTTTTCGCCTAACCCGTAAGATACACCTAGGAGGGCTTCAAGCCAAAAACGAAAGTCAAACAAAGGTCAAATATACTTTTTCACAACACTGCTCGGAAATATGGCCATAGATGCTCTTGTTTGGGGTCACAAAACGTCACTTATAAGGACAGACCAAGAATGTTTTTGTCGGCATTTGCTGATTGGTCGAGAACATTGTTGTCCAACTTTAATAACCAATGAAAATCAATCAATCAATTTTTGTGTCATAGCTCCTTAAAATGAAAAATTGGAATCGACCAATCATAACACACCATTTTGTTTCGTAAAATATTAGGTGTATTTTTGCTAAAAGATACACAGACTAAAAACTATGTCACTGCTTTTTTTTATGTAATTCAAACTTGGCCCCTAATCTCGAACCACTAGAGATAAAATTACATGGGAGATAAGGCGAAACAAATACAATTTTATATGGAGTTGACATATTCATCTCGAATGTTAGTTTATTAATCTCGAAAGCCACGGGAATAGGGGTCCAGATTTAAAAAAAAGTCATCTATGGTAAAATTGGCAATAATACATCTTCTACTTTCTATTCTACTTTTGAAAAACCGACGCCATTTGACTAACACTATTCACATTAACATGAATAAAAATTTGAGTTTTGAATATTAATTTTTATTTTATTTCCTCTCAGTAGTTGTGAAAAGCACTATGTCTGCCTCGGTAGAAAGTGCAATTTATGGACTCGTACACTAGAGGGCCTCAACTACGTTTCGGCCCTCTATATGACTCGTCCAAAAGTCTCGTACCTACTTTCTATCCTCTGCAACAATGTACTATTGTTGAAATTTCCGAAATAGATAAATATTTCAAAAACTTAATAATGCAGAACGGCTTTAAAACCCTATTCCTCGAAATGGTCTTCGAATTAGAGTAATTTAAAAAATATGAACAATCCCAATTGTTTGTGTGGCTGGCCTAAATACATAACATTTAATGGAAGATTACATTTCGAGGCAATCAGAAAGCCGGGAATGGTCATGAGAAGCGTTACGCAACTGTGGTATGTTGAAAATATTTTTATCTCTGTCATTAGTTGTGATTAACGATGTAGTAGGCGAGAGCAGTCACGGTATTAATGGGTCCATCTTTGTGGCCGGCCCCAGGGATTTCTGTAAGTCACACATATTGGCTCTATATGTTCGCAGAACATAGATATTTTGCGATGATTTATTTGAAGATGAGAAATGTAGCTTAGGGAGCTTTGATTATTTGTAACTGTATTCTATTTCTAATGTCTCTTAATTATGCAATATCTTCCTCCCTAAAAAAAAAAAAGTATTTTTTGTGGCAAATCAAATTTTATTCACTATTGTATGATGATATGATCCTTTTTTTTTGATAATCACTTCAACTTCAATCGGCTCATTAGGTTTTTTAGTTTCCAATTTAATTAAATTTTAACGTAAAAATACTTATACTTTTAGAAATTTTAACTAGAAACGAGTATAATGTGTGTCAGTACTTGCAAGGTACAGTTATCAAAGCGCGGAGTATCATCCGTCTTCATTAACGTGACAGCAATGCCACTTAAACCCTAAAGCTTCTGCGTTATCTGAAAAACGTTTTATGACAAGAAAAAATAAATTCACCTGAGTATGACAAGTTACGACATTATAGCCAGATAAATTGATTACTCTTATTCCGAAGTAGGACGACTGCACTATAATAAGACATAACACATTCGGCATACAGTTGATTGACAAGCCAATTATTTAATGATGTCGAACGAAATAACAGGAACAATATTTATTATAAAATTACACTCGTACCAGCCTTAAATCTATTTCTTGATTTGTTTATTTAAGGATTGCCAACAGGAAATATAACTAGAACCAAATTCTAAGCACAATTCTAAAATGCGGAACAATTCTTACCCCAATAACAAGCCGCCACACTATGCATAATTCTGAAACATCTGTTCTTCATCATGTTGGAAACCGGTCTACGGTCTTAGATTGGGTCTTTTTCATCAAGTTTATAATGGTTGTTGTTTTGGTCTGATCATTGGTTCATATACGCAGCCAATACAGGGAGCCTGCCGTTTGGCAAAAATACGTTTGCCAAATGTATCGTTTGCCAAGTTTTTCATTTGCCAACCCAATATTATATACATTTTTCAGGATTTATTTCAGTACCATCGTGTAGAACCCTATAGGTTAGGTTAGGTAAGTTTTTATAAAATCCTAAAATAGTTACGGTTACAGAATACAAAGCGGGTTGTCAAATAAACGGTTGGGAAACGATACATTTGGCAAACATATTTAGCCAAAACAAACAAACCCCCAATACATTTTGTTGTATTTTTCCCCAAGGTATTTGAAGTACCCAGGAGGAGGCAGGATAGATGCCGGTTCCCTGACTATCGTAGCCAGGTCTATCAGGACTGATAACATAATATTTATAATACAAACTAAATTGAATAACCTAACCTAACCATTTACTGAACTTGGAAATACGTTAGCTTATTTGAACATAAAACATTCAATATTCATAAAATTCATATCAAGATTGAAGTTCAGATCGCTTACTCCTTGTATTTTTTGTCACAGATTTTATCAATTCTCCTCTGTTGTCAGTTACCATTATAAACTGAGTTTTGGATTTCACTTAAACGTTATTTGAGTTAATAATGTTAAACGCGTCACTCAAAATATAACGTACTTAATATAGCGCGTGAAATTGGCACTACATAGTGTAAAAATGTACAAATGTACAAATGTTGTAAAGCGAAAATGTAGTCAACTTTTTCAGCAACAGCTGAAAGTTATTAAAATCCATTGAGAGAAACTACCGTCGTAATATACCCGAGTCTCGCCTGACGCTATCTCTGAAGTTTTCATCACAAGGCCCGGATAAGAATCAAACGCGAGTCTCATAACGTTTTGGCTGAAGAAAGATACATCTGTACCTCACAAGTATAGAACAGTAAATCTACATTTAATACAATTCACTTGGAGTTTTATGCTTTGGTTCGTAAAGTTGTACTTTGCGTGCTGTACAATTCGACTTGAAGCTTTTTGCTTCTGAGGAAGAGATTGTCGCTAAACTGCCGAGCATTCCAGATTCGTATTACAATTTGGGTACGAGTGGAGCCTTGGGCGTGTAAATAAAACTAAATGGACACCACGCGGTGCAGGCTACAGAAAAATATTGCTCGAGGTTTGCGTCTTGGAATTTAGGTGGAAATTTTCGTTTTCATTAGTTGTCTTGATTGATATTCACTGCCATGTAACCATAAGAGATTATCGCATTTATTTATTACATTTTCATTAAATGCACAATAAACTACATTAAAACGAGTAAAATAAAAAATCCTCGGTCTTAGGTAGGATGCACAATAAATTCTGAGATTCTTAAATTATGCGGTGATAAATCTGCTTATACTTATATGTGAATATTATATTTTTAATTAACATACCTAGTAATGACACACCGACCTTGTAATATAATGTTCAATATAAGTTTCTGACATACATTGCATTTTTGGGACAAGCTTTTTTTTGCCGACTGTACTTTTAAAAAAAAAATCTTTATCTGCTTATCAAGAGCTAACACGGTGGGTCTACGGTCACGGTGGGTATTCCATTGACGGGAAGTGGGTCAAATTTAACTTGCAAGATTTGACCCGTAGGTACATACATACATACATTGCAAGTTAAATAAAAGCTTGTAATAACACCTATTACGTGTTCAATACATATTAGTTTTAAATGGAAGTTAATTTCGAAATATAACAGAATAAGAACAACAAAATTTAGTACACGATTCACAAAAATATAATCGGCATTTTCCAGAAATAATCTAAATATTTTGGTAATCAAGAAACATTTAAACCACCTTTTTGCGAACAATGCCGATCAAACAGTAAGGAATTATTTAACAATTCAGATCTAAAATTAAGTTCCCCATAACGCAAGTAAGCGTAACAGAGAACAAACTTAAACGCCCGCTCCAGTTTTAAAAATTATAATTATTATAGTTCAACATAAAATAATTCTACTTCAACTAAAATGTTTTCGTACCTAAGTAACAATTCTAATAGACCTTGATATGAATAAGAACTTTTATTTCAGGCAATGAGGCCCATAATTACAAATACCATATAGACTAACATACATAACAATATAAAACTTAAAACAAACACCGAGGTGACAAAGCAGTGTGGTCTTGGTTTTGCCAAAATTGGCATCGTGGTCGATGTTTTTGGCCAGAAGTCAGGACACTCGACGGTCCCCTGCAAACCGCGGCACGCGCACTACAAACGAACTGAAGTGCACGTAGCGAAGCGACCGCAGCTGGAACACCGTCAAACTGCACCCAACCTTCTGACGGACGCACTCCACCACGTCACATATTTATAACTACTTATATCTTATACCACCGTACACAGGGACATTATTAGTGACAATTAACTCGTTCCTTTTCCAAATTTGTTGATATTGTACCTACTGTGTATGAAAAATCGACAATAATCGTCTTAATCATAACGGACTATAAGAGCGGCTGATAAACTAAATTCGACGGCTAAAGCCGGAATAGCTTTACTGTAATCAGAAAAATATTAGTTTTAAATAATCCATCCCTCAATCGTTCAAATTTAAGCTGAAAGAGATCCCTATAAAATATAAGTACGCCTTTGTACATACATTTATGTTCCTGTTTCTTTTTTTAGTTTATTATTTGCTGTTTGTGCAATAACAAAGAGTTTACATACGAAATCTGTATTCAACGCGGAAAAAGTCATCTGCAACTACGATACGATATTTTAACTTTAATTAAATATTACCTAACTCTATTATTTTTATTTAAATATTTAAACTAAATGCACATCAAAAATAACCATTTATACTATCTTCTAAATTAATATTCAAACTATAGCTATTAAAACTAATAGTCAGTCTCAAGTGAAAACATAAACAGAATAAAGGTTCAATTGCAATATTGGGATCGCTTTGAGAAGTAATCGAGGCCGGCGAGAATCACACCCTGGGGGACCACTGCTTGGAAACCATTCCTGAATTACCAAATACTCGTGAATAAAGATCAAACTCTGTGAATCAGATTATTGTTATGACACTTATTTACAAAAAATACTAAAGCTCTATAATTTATGACTTTTTAGGTACTTTATTTTGTTTTCAAACAATGCGCGCCAATCCATAACGGATTTAAATTTGATAATTTTATGAAAAATATCATAGACTAGCGACCCGCCCGCGGCTTCGCCCGCGTGGAATGTATTATACATATAAACCTTCCTTAAGAATCACTCTATCTATTAAAAAAAACCACATCAAAATCCGTTGCGTAGCTTTAAAGATTTAAGCATACATAGGGACAGACAGCGCAAGCGACTTTGTTTTATACTATGTAGTGATACATAATTTGATACATACATACATAAATTACATCACGCCTGTTTCCCAGAGGGGTAGGCGGAGACCACTTCTTTCCACTTGCTACAATCTTGACAAATTTCTTTCGCTTCTTCCACATTCATACATCGAGTCATGCACGCACGTCGGTTTCGGGAATCTCCGATTCGATTCGAAAAAATACGCCTAGGGCGGCCCCTTCCGACCCTTCTTGATCCTTCTTTCGATCTGTATATCTCTTTTGTCAATCTAATAATAATTTGATAAAGCAAGTTAATAATGATGTAACAACACGTTACAAGAAATAAAATTGATGCTTAAATCTGAGGATGAACTTTTAAAGAACCTAGAAAATGTAAATAGCATCTTTACCATAACTACGAAAAGTTTTGAATGCAAAAAGAGGAAAAATGTTGTGGTATTTATAAAAATAACTCGTCTCAAACTCGCGAGTCGCGACTTGTCACTTGTACAAAAGCGTAATTCCATTCTGCTTCCGTGGATTATACGGACTAATACGCGGTAAAAAGTAAGAGCAGCATTAAGCGTTTGGTTTAAAACTTGTCTGAAAATAGTAGCCATTTCCCCCGGCTACGTCCGGGTTTATTCCTCGAATCCGTTCTCATAGCTGGGAGGTTGCGAGTTCAGGCGGTCAAATATTTTTAGTTGTGCCGAGGTAAGCTTTATCCGTTCCCTAGTACAGCGCAGTATTTATACAGGTCACACCAGGGAGCCAGACTATAAGCCGTGATATATCCTCTCCGAGCTGCACTGAATGGAGCTAAACGATCTCTGAACGGAGGAAAATCGCTTTCGGCTTAGAAATTAGAAAAATGCCAATTATTTAGAAAAGTCCCGCAGTCGCCGCAGCGCTTTTAAATTTTTAATGTTATTGCCAATTTCGTTCGAAGCAAATGTATTGCTGAATCAACAAAATACAACAAACAAACCACCGCCTGGCATTGTTTAACGAATAACAAGTCATAAATTACAAAGTAATAAACTCATTAGGAGATCCCGTCTGGAATTTGGACCCGAGTCAAAAGTTAGTGCGCCCTTGCCAGTCCTAACGGCTTATAATCTATCGATACCATAAATAATGTAACAAAAGAGTTATATGAACATCGATCATAGCGCCTGTAGGAATCGACGGCGGTAATGGAAACAAGAGATATATTTCTCTTTGAAACCGAGCGGCGCCCGTCAAGTACAATGCTTTATGAAAAACTGGGGACGAGTTGCTATCTTCCGGTCAGGAGAGAGAAAAACACATTTCGTATTCAAGATCACAAAGACGTCAGAGATATCGTCGTTCGATTTGATCTAAGCCTTAGTTATGATCTTTTGCATAATTGAAGCCTTGTAATCCGTCTCCTCTGTCAATTCAATATAGTCCTCGTAATATGAGGCAGAATAAATCGCTACTGATTCCCATGAAGATGAATGTTTGTCTTACGAACGGAGAAGTAGCAATTTCTAATATCATTCTGTACGTACCGTATGCGGCGGCACGACCCGACGGTTATTAGAATGAAGGGTATGTTGAACGACATGCCCTCTTTCGAATACTTAAGTTCTATTTGATTTGCCTTTTTGTGAAATATAAGCGGAACATCATTAATTAGTGTCTGTTTTACAAAGTGGCTATAAAAGTGATTGCTACAAAAGCCTTTTTTTTTCAAAAGAACATGATAGTCGGGGGAACACTACGATGAAAATGTAAATCGAGTTCAACCCTTTTGTTAACGATAATGAGTAGGGAAACGGCATCGTCCCAAAACGGAATGTCATGCCACCAATTACGGAAGAGCTTCCTACCCCCGAACAAGCTGAACTATGTGAAGCATTCGAAGAGATATTTGTAACAGATGCTCCAGGTCTAATTTGAGTGGCCAGTTAGTTGCTACGGTACATGTAGGCAAAACGGCCTCCAAGCGATTGTTACTTGCACAATTACGTTAAATGACACGGTGGCAACTTTCCGCATACGAGAACGGGATAATAGTTTCGATTAAGCGATTGTATGGAGTGGTATTATAAAACACCTATAAGTACACTGGCGAGCGTTGGTTAATTGGATAATTTGGCCTGGGTCATATATCTCGATTGTTAGCGAGGATCATTACGTCCGAATCGGGTTTATAACGATTATACAATTGGTAAATTGCAATTTTCAGACTTTATTTTGTGATATCTTGATATTTATTTATTTATTTAAAAATAATTACACAACATAACAGTGTAACACTTCAGAACTGGGAATAAAATACTAAATATAAGATAACAAAAACAATCAAAACATAAAAACACAATATATGACATGATATTATAGAGAGTAGGAAAAGGTAATTTACACCGAAAAAAGGCGGGCATCCATCTTGTCGCATTACTTCAAACATTCAATACACACAAACTTCCATCCACTGGCAAATACATCACAATCTGGAGCAGGCTATACAAGAGGGTTTTCCAAATGCAAGGCGTGAACCAGTGGCGACTTGGTGTGAGCTAGAGTGCGTGTCGCAGGTGCCACCAGCAGGCAAGTACAGTCAGCGTCAAAAGTAACTGGTCACTTCAAGCTACTTTTGTACTTTATCGCATTAACACATTAGACAATCTTGTTTGACATTGCATTGTGACAGTAAAGCGACAAGGTATTTAAGTGATCGGTTACTTTTGACGCTGACTGTACCACCTGCATCACCACCTCCAGACAGTCGAAATCTCATATTCCAGACAGTCAGAATCGGATGTGAAATATTTCAATTCACTCTTTGCGTAATAAAATTCATAAGGAAAGGTCACAAATAAGTAAATTGTATTAATATCATTTACCTACTTTCACAAACCGAGGAAAAAAAAACACTTGTCTGTTAATCGAAGAGTTGAACTTCAAACAGTCACAACGTAAAAGTAAGCTGAAAACCCGATCAAGCGTAGACGAGTGAATAAAATAGATAAGAAAAAGAAACGTACCTTCAAAGGCACCCGAAGCTGTCCAGTTTATGCTGAAATCGGCAAACTATATGAAACGTCGTTCATAAGCCGTCTTTGAAGTTCTTTTTTTATCTCATTGTTAGGAACTAAATAAAGAAATGCTCGAGAAAAATCTAATACCTTCAAACCCGGCAATAAATATGAGAGGCAAAGGGTGAAATATACGCTTATTTCATAAAACGTTTCGTAATACCTTATTTGGAACTCAACGGGTATTTCTGTATCAATAAGAAAGATTTACGGCTTATAACTATGAAGCAGATCTAAATAGGTGCGAATGTGAGAAGAGACATTAAATAAAGTTCAAGGAAGAAAATTACGTAACGAAAGCGAGAATATTCTGCGATAAAACGTACAAAATATTGACGACATTTCCCACCACAGGAATTTCAAATATTTTTCTACTAATTATTTTTATCAGCACCATCACCCAACGACGTCTTAGTAACTACGTAATAACGTTAATTGATGTTTAGACTCTCCGGATGCAATAAAATCACGTTACGATCTGAATCTCCAGCGGAGAGACGTTTTATTTTATCGTTCATAAATTGCGGTTCCGAATGCCTGCGAAACGCTCTCCGCCGCAATTTCTTAGCACACCACTAGACTGCATTTAAATTTATCGAAAGCGTTGTAGCTGGTTAAAAATCTAGCGTGAATTCCTGGTAAAGTTAGTACCTATGGGATTCAGAACTGTATAAGTACAGTTTATATTTCGGATCGATGGTTATTTGATTTGAGTCTTCATGTTTAACTTTGTAAAATGCTAGTGTTACTTTTTATGATTTGTATTAAGATTTCTTTTATTTTTAGATACCTTCGGGGTTATTATGACCTAGCTTTACAGTTCAGTTTAAGGTGAGAGAAAAGGATGGAGATATGACTGCTATAGCTCTGTCCTTTACGCTTACCGTAAAATGAACTGCATAGTTATGTCATAAAAACCCCCCTGTGGCTATATTCCAATCGTATTATTGACAGTTTGACCACTATTACGGAGAAGATGACAAAAGCTATCGTAATGTTTACAATATAATAACAATAGGGAACTGACAATGTAGAATAAAGATTCTGATTTATTATGTTATTTTTCGCAAAAATGATACATTCGGACATGATATCGCTATAGGTTTTATTTACACTTAATATTTTAAACTTTGATGTAAGTAATTCAGTCTTAATATCACACTGATTTTGTTATACGCTATTTTAGTCCTTTTAAATAGGTTACGCAATTAGCCAAGCCACAAAATAAAGTAGCTATTAAATATTCCATCGCTTACAACTAATTCAAACAGTAAATTAAATAGTCGTACACATCATTAGCGGCCAGCCTTAAATAATTATTAAAAGCTTGATGCTTATAATTACGATTATCATTAACAGCTGCAGGTCTATTATGGTAGTGGTTATCGATATGAATAAGCATGGATAAAACATCTGTCACTGTCTTACCAGTATGTAGGTGCGAGAGTGACGGAGGTTGTAATAGGCCAGTGCCAAACTCAATTCGAGGTAATCGTTCGTGGTTAATATGGAACCGATTCACATAAAGTTAACAACACACAGGGCGGAAAATTGAGATGGGTCAGTAAAGGCAGCTACTGGATCGACCCCTACCGCCACGCAAAATTCACTTTAGGAGATGATTTCCAACTAATCGACAGTAACTTTGTCTTTGTACATACCAAATTAAAATCACAACAAAAGTTACAAATTAAGGGGTACGAGTAATTAAATAAAATACCATTGCTTTTTTCCACATAAGTATCAGTCTATTTAGGTCGTTTTCGCGTGGCAGCCAGTGTTCCAGTAGCTGTCTTTATTAACCTACACTATCAATGAGGCAAGATGAGTTGCTTAACGAAGACGTAAACGTTTTTCGAAAACTGACAAAATGTTTAGAATCAAAGAAGACGCTGGACGAGAGTGCCTGACAGCTTACGACAATCCAATACATGTTGTTTAACGATAACGAACGCCAAATGCATCTTGTCTAGGGCATCCAGGACGGCTATTCTACCGGGTAAAATAAAATTGCCTTGCGTTGTGGATTTAACTTGGCCGCCATTTCTGTAATAGCTATCGTAACGTTAATAGTACAATGATATGTCAAAGGCAATATAGTTTTACGTAGTGGAATAAAGGCCTTGTATTTGTATACAGGCTTGTAGTACTGTTAGGCGATGGGCTTGCAACCTGTCACTAATACGCTGGTAAACATCTTATGCAAAATATTTGTGCAAAATATGGTTACTGCATTATCAACAACTTTTCAAAGTTGTAGGTAATTCTGTAGCTCTGCCTACCCCACTCTGGGATTACAGGCGTAAGGTATGTATGTATGTATTTTTATATAGAGTTTCTTGCGGCGCTTCTTCTCCGCAATGATGGTCTTGTCCGAAGCGCTAGTAAATTCACTCCATGTTACCGACGTGTAAAAGAGCCCTCATGTGGCCAATTTACTGAATAAATATTTTGAATTTTGAATTTAGAATAGCTTTATGTATCGGCCAAGTCAAAATATGTAAAAAATGTCGCACAGTTCTTGTTTTTGTTTTTGATATTATTCGACATTAATATAGCAATGACAAATTTAACACTTATTTACTAAGTAGACGCCAGAACGATTGCAGACTAAATTTCACCAAATACCGTAATAAAATGCTTTGAACATGAATATTGTTAATTTAGTTTGAAACATCATTTGAATTTATAATATGACTAATACTCGCGCATTACGTTGACGTCGAATTAGCTTAATATTTGCAAGATTTCAGCTAATATCGTTAAGACTCGTTCATATTTCATTAGTCACCAAGTAATATTATCAAACAATTTTCTGGCATGCAATGAAAATAAACAACAAATCAACTAAATGAAACGAGTGCGCTGAAAGTATTAAAGCATTGCTGAAATGGTTAGCTAATGTATGAATCATGAGGGTTACAGTCGTATTTCAAAATGAGGCAAGTATTTTTAAATAGTTTGACAAAGACTAAAAAAACATCAAAATCTTTGGTGTACAAGGACCTACCTAACATGAATGAAAGTACCTAATTCCAAAACTCGCCACCGCAAAAAGTAATTCATTGTTATTTCCAAACTTTTATATTTACACTAACTATGCTAACCTTTAAAATTAAATAAGTAAGAGCACGTACAAAATGCGTCTTAAAAAATAAGACCAGAAATAAATAACTCCAAGAGACGGGTTGACAAATTTAGTGCAGTGTAAGACTCTTTAACCACAGTTTGTTTCCATAGGTAAAAGAAGAACATCGTTAAGCATTTTTATGCTTTACAATTATATTTAAAATAAGATGAATTTGTCTTTTGATTAAAGATGTTGAGTCAAAGTACATATTTAATTTGGTATCGACGCGATAATATCGGAATTAATCTCGTGCCAATAAATTATAGTTGAGTGTATATATTTTTGCTTCGATTTAGTCAATCATTGTGTCTTATTGACCGTGGATATTAAAGTCAAATGTGATTTGTAATTTAATGCAAACAGATATATTATAACCCTGTAAATCAAATATCCATATTATAAATGTAAACAACTACACGGCTAGAATGATTTTACGCTTCACAAGAGGAGGCCACTGCTGAGAAGAAACGCCGCCAGAAACTCAACAGTCAGTAATTTTTTTATGTTTCTCATGGCAATAATAATACTTACCCTAGCATTATATAAAACAATGAATATAAAATAAATATATCACGCGTCATTGACAAGAAAAATTCAGAATAAAAGAGCAAAAAAATAAAAATAAAAATTTATTACCTATCATGGTGCAAGGCGGTGTTATATTGCCTAAGGATATTTATAGCGATAAATCAGTTCTACACGGACGGAGTAGTATGCAATATTCTGATTCAGGACAGACGTGCACAGAGGGTATCGTGTGATATTACTAATCGCTTCGAGAACTTACACTTGCAACACCTGTGCTTCCACGCGCACTAAAAGCGCAATATCTAATGCACGGATGCATTTGTTTAATTAAATTCGAGAAATAACAGCTTATTCCACTCTGTATCTAATAAAGACTAAGTAATATATTAGAATAGAATTATATTATCACAACCAATTAAAATTACATTTTGACTATTACTTATATTCATTATAGTACACAATCAGCTTTTTAAAGTAAAAACTAACAGCGACATAAAAACGCGCTCGGTAGGTATGTAATGAAATGTACTTTGTAGCAAGCTGAAAACACGTTTTTGTGTAAAGTTCGATCCATTTCGGTAATGTCAGAGGCTTAAGCGCTGATGCCAAGAATTGCAGGAACCCAATATTCCGTTAAGTGAGCATATTTGCCAAAACAAACAGAGGGTCGAGCAGCAACAATTTACGGCTCTCGGGCAAGCGAGCGGAAACGTGTAAACGGGCCTCCAGCAAGTCGACGACCTGGAAATCTTACAACGGTCTCGGCCCAAAGATTAATTAGTCGGGGTAAACATCTCGACTAATCTCGTAATCAGCGTGCAACTGACTGAGATAAATAAATTATACCCGTGGGCGAAAATGCCATCCTGAATCACCACAAATTTTACCACGCGTAATAATTTCTCGAGTGCACAGCTCAGTCGTGGGAAAACGTGCATTTGGGAGGGTGCTTTAAGAAATACGAGATATCGGAGAAATAAGATAGTTTCGGCTTCGGGAAATGGCGGAGCAAAACAACGGGACGAAACAAGAAGTAAGTTTGTTTTGTTCGAGCGCCGCTTTTCTTTTCCCCTTTCGGAGGTTTCATGCCTACGGCACTCGCGAAATTTCAAAAGATTGATTTTATTTTATTTGTGGTTAGCGTATTTTATTTAGCACTTTGTTTGTTTTCAATAATTACCGTGCGTTTCATTTAATTACAGAACTTAAATTCAATTATCCACCGTTGACAATTTATGCGCAATCATTTAAATAACATTGTTTCAACCTTTTATTCATTTCGATTACGTTAATATCATAATTCACGTTTCGAGCTCCGGAGAGCCCGTTATCTGTGAAATTAACGTCTGCTGAAGAGAAATTAAGTCTCTACAAAAGTTGAACCGTTTTATAGCTTGAAAATAGAGTGCTTCGTCGTTTTATGCACTGGCAGCAGTGATATAATAATTCTATTATGTTTTTAAGATGCCCAAAGGCGAGCGGCATCGCAGTACCGACGACCCGCGGGACGAAATAAAGAAATTCAAGGAGAACCTTCTTCAGTCTGCGACGGGCACCGGGTAAGTCGCGAATGTAATAAAACTAGCTAGGAAATGAGCCAGCATTACAAGGAACTGGAATTTATTAACTGCATTATGCAAGTGCAGGAATTCTGGAAGACAGGAGGGTCGCATTTGTAATTTACATACAAATATAACGATGCTTTCGCCGACTGGCGGATATTAGATTTTCGTTTCTGTATGCATTGAAGAAGTACCTGGCTTGTTTAAATGCTGGTTTGGTAACCAAAAGCATTGGTGTAATGTGTGATTGAAAATAAATAGCTACTATAGAGGTAACGATCGTAATTTAACGGCAAGCTCGCCCGGACAGCGCATAAAGGTTCAACGTAAAGGATATTCTTAATTTCCGCCCGAGCCAAGGCTTTGCAAAGACGGCATTTTCATTCCGTTGTAAAATGTTTTTATTGGGAGTTGATTGAAATAACGCCAGCCGGCTTTTAAATCTTTTAGCTGTAATGCATTTTAGCAATTTCGCTAAAACCACTTTTCAAGGATTTATAAAATACCTATTTTATCACCATAAATCACAGATAAAGTGTTTTATTTACTATTCCATCGAAAAGACAAACGGGTACTCAGGTTACAGGACACTTACAATCTCAATTTATCATTAATTTGAAAAAGTCTTAAAATAACTGCGACACGATAAAATCAGTACGAATACCTGCCCACGCAATTAGCGAAACGATTCAAAATATGTGCTTTATGAAAATAGCTGGCGCAACTATAATTACCCCACGGTTAAGACAAGATAGTTTTGGACAGCGGCTTTGCACGCTACATTAACAGCTTGGACACGTACTTCATACTTCTCACAATACAGACATGTCACTTTAAAAATTATCATAATGTAGTTTTTCATAATGAATAATAAGTTGACTGCATGACGTGTAAGCGTAATAAATAAATCATACATTGCATAAAATAATATTTTTACTCGTGTTGTGGTGTTGGCGCTAATGACCGAGCAAGCGCAATTTAATGCCTGAGACGGTATCAGTTAATTGATCATATTCGTTGTCCTTAAAACTGTCCTCAGAAGTAGGTACGGGTCCTTTTATCAATTTTTTTTTATTGCATGGGAAGGCAATCGAGCACACAGGCCACCTGATGGCAAGTGGAAACTGTGACCCATAGACATTCGCATTCACAAGACTGCAAATGCGGTGCCAACCCTGAGGACTAAGATGGAATGCCTCTGTGCTAGTCATTTCACCGGCTGTCTTATCCCCAAACCGGAACAAAACAATGCGAACACTGCTGCTTGGCGGTAGGTTAATGGATAAGATGGTGGTACCAACCCGGACGGACCCTGCACAAGGTCCTCCCACAAGTAAAAATCAAATGTTTGTAAGTTCCACAATTACAGTAAGAGGTGGTTGTTGGAGCAGGTCGATCCTACCGGACCGCTCCAGTCTCGGCGACGCGCTGTCCCCGCCTCCGAGGTCCCGCTCGGCATCTAAGGCACGGGAGTCCCTTTGTATCCCGCCCAACGTCCGTGCTGAGTTGGACGAAACTAAAATCTTTGAGCTAAAAGAGGTATGTGGTTAAAGTCTTATAAAAATTGAAAACATTTTAGAAGTTTAAAGGAACTTTTTTGTGCAGATGTCACTGATACTTTAATTCAAGGTTAAGGATCATATTCAAGGTACGCCCTTGCAGATAAAGCCAAAAATCTCTTCTTATTTAGATAAGTACGTAAAATTCAAGTACTAGTATTTGTTTTGCGGACAATTTAGAACTGTACGTTTAAGTATGTTAACACTTGTTCGAAAATAAAGACATTTTTTTGTACGATAAAAATCCCAGTGTAAAAAATAACAAATTTAGAGCACATAATGTAACTTAATTCTTACACGACGCTGCATATAAAGAGCTAAATTCTCTTGTTAACCGTGTTAAAAACTTTATTACAGCTCTTTGTAGCTGAAGTTAACCATTTTAGCTGCAACTGCACTTTAATTCTTGTGCGGCACTACGCGACTTAAATTCGGAGCTGAGAAACAGGATTACGATTTATACGTCGATGACATTAAATTTACGGGTTCGAAGATCATCATCAACAACTTGAAAGTAGCTTCCTATATTTTTTGGATTTTGTCGTCTTACCGTAAATGAAATAATTATAGTGACATAAGTTTGCTGATAATTTTATTCAATCCATAAAGAATTATTGGGATAGACAAAAAAAATAACTCACGGTTTTAACACTCTAATTTGAAAGAATAGGTATTTTTAAGAGACCAGTTTCATTAATTTTGTATTTGACCCTATAGTTTTGTTTTAATATGTTTATTATTTTAGCAGAAATTTTATGGATGACATGATTATTTTAAAAATGGGTTGGCATTTTCTTATTACAACAATTAAATGATATCTAATGATAAAAAGTGATTGTAATAGTGTAATAAAACATACTATTTCAAGCGGTTTTCGCCTAACCCGTAAGATACCTAGGAGGGCTACAAGTCAAAAACGAAAGTTAAACAAAGGTCAAATATACTTTTGTCAAAATGTCCGGAATAGATAAATATTTCAAAAACTTAATACCCTATTCCTCGAAATGGTTTTCAAATTAGAGTAATTTAAAAAATATGAACAATCCCAATTTAACAATATCGCACTGTTAACTACATCGGAACAGTAGGTCATGTCAAAAGTCTTGCAAGTTCTGTTGTACACAGAAGTTGTATTAAAGTTGATTTTAACTACAGTTGTATTTTTTCTTGCAACTGTTTTGATGTAGCAGTGACACAGCCATCGGCACATATTTTGTCACTTGTGTTTCATGGAAAAAACCAACAAAACCTGCTATTGGAATTATAAGATAATCCATTCTCTATTATTATATATATATTTTTTTTATTATCATCAATTTATTCTATCATTACAGGTTAAATACCTAATGCGACAGAAAAGGCTAACCGAAGCCCCTTATTTATTAATGCATAAGGCCGCTTTTTTGAATTCGCTCAGAGAATGGAACAAGTCAATCATTATGGCTTTTCGGTTGAGAGTAGCTAGTGCGCGCGTGAACGGCGCCCGGGCCAGCAGCTTGGTGCGGCTCCACGTATCTATCGGGGGCGCACAGCGCGACATATCGCAATAATGTATAAACAGTACGATTTTTGTTCAAGGCGTTCTTGCTGTTCGACTTAGACGGAGACGGTTGCATCGACCACAACGACCTGAGGGGCACGTTGGTTAGCCTGGGGGAGCAAGTGGAGGAGAAAGACGTGCGGAACATGATGTCTGAGGTATATTATATTGTTATTATAGAAAAAGAACAACATTCTATACAATTAAATGACTAGTCATCCTTCAACTATTCTACTTGATTTGTTGCCTTTCGGCTTTTAAGGCTGGAAGAAAATGGATAAATATAGCACACAACTGACTATACCATTAAGTACATATTACCAATTTTTACCTAGTTTCCCGCTACTGTTTAAAATAACGTAAAGCGCGATGGCAGCCGAAACTCTTATAAAAGTATTCCCATTGCCTTTCGATTGGCAAAATATTTGCAATTATGAGTTCGCAAAAGTTAAGTAAGTGATCTGTGAGTTCTTTTACGTTTTTAGAGCAATAAAATAAATGAAACTTAAAATTGGCTATGTATTAGCTTCATAATAAAAATTGTTTGAAAAACTTTAATGTTAGCCAAGCAATTTAGGCTCGTCATAATGCATATGGTGAAGTGTATCTGATTGTTAAGTACCAGGAGAACTCCTCAATAACTAACGTCCCTGTATCGGGAAAAATAACAATTTGTAAAAGGTGATGAGCAGTGGACATAAGGCTATTGTAACTTAGATAAATTGCGAGTCGACCCACAAAAAGAAAAAAAAAATGAGCCCACTCTAAAAAGTTATATGTTATTAGTTTTTGATTTAAAAAATGGTGAGACGACTGACCTGTTATCATTTTGATAAGGAGTTATTTCCTACTTTTTGGAGTAGGTTTATTATTTTTTAATACATTTTTCGCAGAGAAACATCATTGTATATAAAGACGGTAATAAATTCCACGTTCTCGTAAACTATTCTTGATACATGCCATTGTAACGAACTAAATTGAAATTATTTCTTGATTGGTCTTTTACACGTCGGTAATATGGAGTGAATCTATTTGCGCTTCAGACAAAATCATCATTGCAAAGAAGAAACACCGCATGTAACAAACTCATTTTTTCAATGATAAAACAATAACAAAGGTAAAAGGTAAGGTAAGGAGGTAGGTAATAAAGTACCTAATAAATAATAATAAAATAAAAAAAACAAACACAAATAAAAACATTAAAAATGGAAGGTCAATATTATTAAACCAAAAATAATAACTAGGAGAACAACACGACAAAGTCTTTACATCAAAAGTCATAACTACAAAAAAAAAAACTGCACAGATCAGAATAATATATTTTATTGCTTGTATTGCGACGTTGATAATAATTTTTTCCGAGTCTATAATTTGCATCGAATCCCCAAACATAGTTTTAGCAAAGATCTAATAGTAGTTTATGCAACAGTTGTATAAGAGAGGTCAAAAAAGACGAGTGGTGTGGTTACGATGTGAGCCGGAGGCGAACATCGTAAAGCAAGACGCCACGAGTATTTTTTGACTTAGTTATACACCGTTGCATACAATACTTTTTCTACGACTAGGTTTCAAATAAAATGCAAAATTAAATTAACAAAATTTTATTTATAGATTTTTACTCTTTAATATACCTAGGTTAGAATACGAACGAACGAAGCACAGAACAACAAACGAGCGGGACACATTCGAAAACAACAAAATATGTGTCTATGGTTAACTTTGTTTTTAATTTGATGTGCACTTGCCAGGTTTCATATTTTTTAAAAAAGTTCCACAATCGATTTAACTTGTAAAATAGGGACTAAAAAACACCTAATGATTTGAGAAATGAATTATTTTACCTGATTGGTCGATTTTAATATAGCTGCGTTCTGGTTGGTTGATACCAAATAAAATGTTTTTTTTAAAGAGTTAAATTAGTAAAAGAGTTTACATACCAAAAAGAACCTAACGTTCCGATTGACAGTCAATGTGTATTGTGATTGGTGGTTTAATTTGGTGAAGTATTTTGATTGGTCAAATTAACCTAGGTGTAAGCTTTGGCAGCTAGGCATATCGTTTTGGCTCAAAAAAGCACAAGTGCTGTTAAGGGGAATAGACTAGATAGACTTTTCTACGGAATGTTCTGCGGACATATTATCTATATTCTTATATTAGTGTTCGTAACTATATAAATGACAGATAAAAGTACAGGAGTAGGAAAAGGTTCTTTTTAAGCTTTTATTGTTAGAGTTAAACCTTCCGACACGAGTCGTGTCAAGGTGCCGCCTGTCAGCACAGAACACTTGAAATCCGTGTGCACTCTTTTTGTGCCGCCGCTGTAGAATTTAGGATGGTTTTAAAAACTTTGATTTTAAATCTATTTTTTTATAGTACGGATTATGGTACCAAATTAAATATATCCGAAGTAATTTTTTTTAAATTGGTTTTAAATTGAAAAGCCGCCTTTACCAAGCAACTTATTCACACTCTTTAAGCTTAAGCCTTTTCTACAAATTGGTCGAAATTATAGGACGTCAGTCTCGACACTAAGCTCACTTTGATTGGGAAAAAGTTGGAATTTGCTTGTTAAATATAAAATACATATGTCGCTATAAGCCAGAAAAAGTGTTGTCATCAAAAAGATGTACCTATTTAAAAAAAATGACGTTCTCTTACGTTACTTTTTGCTGAACTCTGCAGTGTGGCACAGTCAATACCTTTAACCATTAAGCCACTAGAGTCAAAATACATAGAGAGAGAGAGAGAAGACAGAGTCAAGTGACGAGAAATAAATAACTTCAAAATTAGTCATTGGCTTTATGGGACACGGTTCCACGGCGGCTCATTAAAATGACATTTGAATGCAGTTGTAAATTAAATCGTGAACTTTACAAAAAATATAAAATTATAATGAATGTAGGATGAAGTTGATAGGATTGCCTCGAAATAATTAATTTTGTACCGTTGAATTCACGATTTAAGCGCTCAGCACTGATATATAAATAATTATATAAATCATAACCATACGATTCCATACGTATAACCATATGTTTGTTTTTTAACCAATTTCCACAGGCCCCAAACCCGCTAGATTTTGACGGGTTCGTCAATCTCCTGGGTTACAGGACCCTGGAACTGGACTCCGAGGAGACCCTCGTGGATGCCCTCTCCCGCTGGGACAAGAACAACTCCGGCTACATTTCGGAGGAAAGGTAGGCATGGAGATTAGAAGGCAAACAAGCACACAAGCCACCTGATGGTAAATAGGTTCTAACGCATAAAGCTCACAGCCTCAGAGATTGCAGTCTCGAAGATATAAGACCTTAGCATCAGGTATCCCTTTGGGTACGCATTTTTTTATTATTTGCAGTATTTAGTAAACGTCTATCTTGTAGATAAGGTTAGGTAAGGTTAGTTTATTATAATAATTAAAATAAAACCGTTCCTATTGTAAAAACCATTTTAGGTCAAATGATTTAATGCGTAAAGATACATTATGCGCATTATGCCAACGATGAGAACTTTGCTGTAATGCCACTACGCTGGCCTTTTCACCGTCTGTTTTACTCCCAGGCTGATTTACCGCATGCGCTTGGCGGCAGGGTAAACGTAAAGATGATGGAAGCGATCCGGGCAGAGCGGTAAAAGGTCCTACTTATTAAATAATTGCTACTCATGGAAACCTCATAATATTTGAAGCCAAATATAAATTAAAACTAATTTTTAAATGCGGTTTGAACTAACTATACGTACTTTGATGAAACACAACTAAGTAGAGGTTCAACTGTAAAACATTAAAAGCATTGATAAAAATCTAACGCTCGGAATTAGCTACATAAATTCGGGATTTTGAACGTATCGGCGTAATGATATTACGGAATTGCGTTAATGTGGGATACATACTTGTTCCTACTTACTGTTGAAAATAAAGTTAATAATATGTATCTATTCGGCTGTAGTTAAATTTATTTACTAAAAATTGTCTTGTTAATAATGCAAGGCGTCACTAAACAATTTTAAAAAGAATCCCATTTTTATTTTTTATGACCATTAATTTAATTAGTCCGTAAATTTAATAACCAGAATTTATTTTATTAAAATTCAGGTACCTATTACTAAAATCATAATTACCCTGCAGTAGTGGATGTCAATTCAATTATTTGCCTGGACACTGAAAAAACTGGTCAAAAACCAACCCCATCAATCTTTTGACAATAAGGGTTTATACATTTTACCTTAAACAAACACAAACGCACGAAAATAATTTGCGAGCACGACACGTGAACACGACCTGAATTAATATACAACAAGTTTGCAAATTGCACGCCCACAGAGCGCCTCGTTTGTTTAAAAAATAATGAACCTCCACCTTGTATTTGAATCTCTTTGATGACATTTTTGTCTTCATAGAGTAACATTTTCCAGACATTCAGGAAAAACAGTTTGTTTTTGACAATATACATTTTGTGATGAGCATTACTTGAGCAAATAATAATGCGGCCATTTTTACCTATTCTTTTCCTCGCAAAAAGAACTCGAAATCAAATGAAACAGGTCTAAACACTTTAACTTCTGGGCTACTATTCTACATTGTCTTTTCACCTATTGATATCATATTGTCAACTATATGATAGCTCTTGTTAATTTGACACTAATGGCAACCGAGTCTCAACTAATACAAATGCAATAGGGGAAAAGTAAATGTGGAATAAGGTCCCAGGACTAAAGACTCCTCGGACATATTCCACATTAAATTGACCTCTCATTGAATTTTTTTTTTTAAGTTAATACTTATTCAATTGAAATTCAACTTGTAAATTAAGCCTGAATCATCCTGAACCATAAATATCTATTGAACCGTCTCTAGAGTAATTCATAAGTAGGTACTTAGCAGCAACTTAGACAAGAACTATGAGAATAGGCAAACTTATCTAATCTCCACGGTATTGAGGCTGGGATACCTTCGAAGTTCGACTAGAATTAATCAAAGGTGGCTTACTACTCGTACGCTTGCAATCAATTGCTTCCACTGATTAATTCAGAAATAACATTTTTGCTACATTATTAGCCTTAAATTTTGAGCTTGTACTTCATGCATGTTTAATTGCGTTACTTTTTTTCCTACTACGTTACCAATTTTTTTCAGTAGTTTACAACAACTTTTTTTTAATTAAGTTTTTCATTAATTGATGTACCTAGAACCTTTTTTGGCAATGGTCTTCGGAAGTACTTACAAATAACACATATAGTTTTATAGCCTAGAAGAATATTCTCAACAAAAATTACAAAAAATAATCTTGGTAAGAAAGGCAGTATTTTTAGTAGCAGTGTTTGGAAAGTAAAATTACATCATGTAGTCAAATATTAACTGAAACTGCAGTCATTTGTCCTAATTGCAGTAGCAGTGCTTGTCGCATACATTATAATTTTATAAGTTTTTAGGACGCCGTCCCCAATGGGATAGGTCCAGCATAATTTTATCGTCTGGCTATCCGTTTAAGTAAAATTACCCATATCTTATTACTCGACTACTCGTATCTATCTCCATTTGTCTCACTAATACGTATTAGAAGCATGTATTAACCTGTGCCTTACCTACATTTGCCTTACATGAATCCCATATATTATTGACATTAGAGTATAAAATAATAGAAACTGTCGTTAGAACAGACAAGAGTTCTGCTCAACGCTCAGTTAACAAGGCTATATAGGTACTAGGACACGTGTCTACAGTTGATGATACCTAAGTCGAGAAGTTGTACAGAGAAAAAGAAGAAAGTAAGAAGTAGGTAGGTAGTTTATCCACTAGCGTGTATTGCTTTTGAAGATAATATTTATAATTCAACAACGCACACATTTTATCAATGGCGTTTTTGAAATCCCAAATGAATTCAATCATGAAGCGGATTTGCGAACGTGAAAATCCGGCTCATGTCCGGAATACAGAGCTATTATTCTATCAAAGAATTTAATAATAATCGCGGAGAAAGATCATGTTCCTTTAATAGATACAAAAAAAGCTAAACCCGGTCCCACTCGCCCCCGGAGATCCATAAACATAACGGATCAAGATTAAATTACATTTTGCGGTATGCAGAATGTATTAGGGAAACCTCAAGACATGATTTAAAGGCCGCATGTGTGCACTCTGAAATATTGTAGCGATATCGTGTGATATAATTTTGGCGACAGATGGGAGTTGTCGATATAAATCAATAGTAGATTATATAACTAGGGTCTAAAATAAGCCATAGTACCTACCACGATGGATACCTAATGTGGCTTTTAGACGCGAGTTATACACTTTACTTTTCACTTCGATTGTAAGAAAATAAAAAAAATATACAAGGGTAAAAAATATATTTTTAACATGTATTAATTAACATAACAAGAATTTCTAACATACCTTCAGGAGCTTTGTATAGAAAATCTTTTATTTGCTGAGTTGTCAATACTTTAGATTTTTTGGACTTGAACCCATCAGATAATCTTTTGAAGAAAGCGGTTAAATTTAATTTTTACGTTTACTCGGTGCTTCGATGGCATCGTTGTTCTCAGCATTGACCATGTACTCCACGTGTCGAGGACTTATATTTCTTGGAAAGCTCAGCTTCAGTGTTAGAATAAACTTGCTTTTCATTTTCCGAATGTATACAAATTATTTTCAATAAGTTCTTTCGCTCTTCGCTCCATTATTGTATTGGGCATAAGTAGCAATTCATCTTCATTCGACGTCGTTTTAAAATTAACAATGATTATCCACCCGCAATGAATAATAATTAATAACTTCCACGGCGAAAAGGCATGATTTTTTTAACTACTTTGACACAGATAAAAATATAGAGCGCGAATAAAAGCCACTGAACGTGTGAGTATTGCACAAAGTGTTGCACAATCGATTTAATAATATTTTAACAATTTTGAAATATGAACTAAAAACACCTAATGTTTTGAGAAATGAATTTTGTTACTGTTCTATTTTCCATTTCATATTTTCCCTAGGGAAAAAAGGGATATTATGCATTCCCTAGGGTCTACATGTACGTACTACTTTAGTCTCGCTTGATAAGTGTAATATGATACTCTTTTTGGTCATGAGAAGTGAAAAAAATATTGAATTTTTGTGAGAGTCTACATTCTACATAAATAGTAAACTTACATTGTAATTTCTTTCATGAAATAAATAAACTAAACTAAAATAAACTACTTAAAGAAGCCTAGGAGAAGACGCTATGAGATAGAAAGGAGAGTTATAATGTAATGTCCATGCAAAATTTCCTAGGTATCCCAAAACTCGAATCAGTTAAATCTGCTTAATTATTATTTTTAGGATTTATTTGAAAATTTGTAATAAAAAGTAACGACAAGAAATTTAACAAGCACAAAAACTGCTACCTTCCAACTCGCTCTACCTAAATACTGTCCATCAAAGGCTATATTGTGAACGGTTACATTCTGCTATTCGGGACAGAATAAAATTATAACCGTTTTAAAGCTTCTCTCTTTCACGGTCTGGAACTTTGAACTTAGATTTAATATGTTATAATACTGTCTAAGGGTTTTTTTGTATCAGAGATATGGAGAAATTCGAATAATCTAAATTCCCTGATATAGCGCGCCACCGAGACGCCACCAATCATACAAGAAGTATATAATAATAGTAGGTTCAACCTACTGCTACTAAGATAAGGCTTCAGAGCCGAATGGGTACAGATCGGACGTTATGCGAACACCGTTATTATAAGGTGTTTTCTTTTAATAACGGAAACGAAAAAACTCCAGTTTATATTTCTTAACCAGAATGAAATACGGAAACAATTATCTTGGTTAAAGTATCACATCTTTTGAAAAATATTATACTTTGGGTTAAAAAAGTAATTTGAATTTATTATGAAAGGTTTGAGTGTCTCAAAATTACAAATGCTTATTCAAACAGCCTGCTTACCATGCTAATATTGTAAACGATATTGAAATTTTGTTTATTCGTGTAAGTGTTATTAATATTTATTTGAGCAAATGTCAAGGTTTTTCACGGAGCTTCTCTAAAGAAGAGCCTGTTACTAAAAATATAGGAATAACAATAAATCCTTAGCCCAAGCTACAATAATAATTACAAAGTAACCCGATCTACCAGCGCAATAAATATTTTAAACAACACTTAAACCTCGTCGTTCCTGCAAGTCCCCTCCAGAGGTTTATTAAAATTTTCGGTGTAATCTGAATTTTACGGCGCTGCCGGATAGGCTTTCATATAATTCCGGGGAATCTGACGAGACGGATATGAAAACATTTGTTGGTCGTATAGAAGCCCGTAAAATGAATTCGGTATGTCTTACACCTCGCGGGGGAATGGTTTGATGAAGTCAGCGTGAGTGAAATTGATTTAATATTGATTAAAACGTGAACCGACAGGGCCCTAAGGTAAAGGCAGCCGTAGTGGAGGTAGACCCAAAACGGAAGGCGGGATTTGGGAAAATTCAGTCTTGGCTGGCAAGAGTTGCCTGAATCCTGAGAGAGAGTAAAGAAATAATATTAATGCCTTTGCCCTGCTGTATGACACTAAATAATCCATTTATAAATAATTAATAACTATAATACTAATTGACCTGGTCCCAAACTAATCTCTAGGCTTGAACGATTCATACTAGTCAACTATAATTACTTATATAGAATAACAAATATTTAAACACATAGAGGGTACTACTCGCGCTAATCACACAAATATTTGCCCATACCGGGAATCGAACCCGGGATAGATAGCATCGTATCAGGGTCACTACAGTCGAGATTATAAATATATGTACACTTTAGTACCTTATCACTTTAATCGCTGTGACAAGTTGTGTATGGCAGTATAAGCATGACATTAAATAGGCGAGGTACTAAAGTGTACACATATTTATAAACTCGACTGTACCAACTATGACAACGCGTCGTCATTTTGATTAGGTAAAGCGTTTTGACACATTCAACGCTACCAATAATATATCTTATTTTTATTCAGGAATAAAAATATCTCTTTGAGAATTGACCAGTAAATGAAATCTGTACTTTAGGAGGAATTTACTTACCTTCTACATTTAACATTACAGGAGTAGTGCCAGCCAAGACAGTATAGAAAGAGTTTTTTTTTTTTTTTTTTTTAATGAGAACACATGATATGCTTAATTCTCATCTTGCATCACACTGTTTCACAAAAATACGAAGATGGCCGATAGTTACTTCTACTATCTGGTAGTGCTAGTAGTTTATTTTTTTTAAGCAGAGACCACTCCTTTCCACATTATTTTTTATAGTTCTGCCTTAATATGCATTGACAAATTTACTTTTATAAGTAGATTCTTAGGATAAAACTTTGCTCAAATCAACTTATGCTAAGCGGATCAGAAAGAGAGCAAAGAAATTATATAGACACATTTAATTAAATCATAATCTAGGGATTTAATTTTAGTTTGATTTAGGATTGGCTTTTGAGGTTTTTATCAAATGAAATCGGTTTTAGAGTGGCACTTAACCAAGTAAAGCATTTATTTCTCGATGAACTTCTGTGATATTTTTACATGGAGTTTCTTTTTTTTCAGAATAAGGCACGACCTCATGACATGGGGAGATCGGTTTACGGAGAAGGAAGCAGACTACGCGCTCGACGACGCCCCTACTACGCAAGTGGGGGGTAATACCATGATCGACTACGTTCGTTTCTGTAGCCAACTCTGTGGCTTGCGCAAGACTAATAAGAATCAACCTGTATAAATCACAGCTAAAAATATAATAAAGCGTGTTGCCTTTTAGCAAATTATTTTTCCTGTGACAGTTAATGCCACTAAAACAATCTATTCAAATTTAAACCGACTCTCATTTATCTTTGGCGAATAATTCCCGAAAGCTCCAGTCTAATTTATAATAGACCCCGTTATTAACTAAATAACAGAAACTTCAAAGTTCACAAATGGGGTTATTTCAAATATCCTTTCAGGAAATTGAAAAGTTTCTCAAAGTAGTAAAGTATTACGGAGAAACGTCAAAAGTCCTTTTAAATATAGTTTTGGGATTATATTAAATTAAAACATCAATCAATGAGACGTTTTAATGAGTACATTCATGTTGACCTTTGGCTTGAGTATTTAAAGAAGGTACTTCGAGCCATGTCTATGACGAGACAAATTTCGCTGTAATTAACTTTATAATTGCCTACTAAACGGAGGGGCAAATTTCATAATACCCTAAAGTAAAACTTAAGATGGATTTCTGTTCATTTATAAGACAACGGCTTAATCCGAGCCCTGGGCTGACAATACCTATTTAGAGTGGAGTGAAGGAATATAATATCATTGACAAATTTTGTTCATCTCTTCTTCGCTTTACAATCCTACACAGCCAGCCTAAATTTTCGTTATATTCATTAAATTACTAGGAGTTTCTTTAGAATATCGTATTAGGTATTTCTTTTGCATGGATGAAGTGGCAAGATTTAACTTAAAAATAATTAAAAACCAAATGGTAGGTAATACGACTTCCTCTTACTCCTCTTAGGACTTTCACGGGAAGACATGGAGTGCCACTATTCTAAGCCAGCAACCACACGGCCAAAATTAAATTACATATATGTTTAAAAAACCAAAACCCGCCTTCAAACCGCAAAACATAACTTCTTTTAAAATGGTAGTCTGCTTTTGGTTAAAAATATTGAGTAGACTGACCACCTACCATTTTATATAAGAAGTTATTTTTTGCGGTTAGAAGGCGGGTTTTGGTTTTTTAAACATTTATTTAATTTTTTACTTTTTAGTGATCATAATAATACGTAGACGTAGTCCTACATCTCAATTATTAAGAAACCATAGAACATTTCAAGCTCGCCGGAAGCAACGCTGTCGGAAAGTCACAGTCATATATTTGAACCTAAATGTGTTTTGTCTTAGTGGCTCAATTATCTTATCCAGATATCTTATCACCATCCTTGAAATAGGTACCGTTTAGTAGTTCCAGTGGCCACCTGTGGTCTTCATCATCAGTTCCACTTTCAAGAGCAAATGACTGAGTTACATTGAAAAATACCAAAATCGTTATAGGTGTGCCTATAATATTTGAGGAGTTCCGTCGATTCCTCACGGATTCCATCATCAATTCTAGACCAAATTGAAATGGGACCACAAAAAAGCTCCAGTTTTTTTTAAACATCAGTATCGGTTCACCCAGTTGAAAGTTCTGAGTTAACTAACATTAAAAAAAACAGTCGAATCGAGAACCTCCTCCATTTTTAAATCGGTTAATAATCTAGTTTGTTTCTCATGTATAGTTATTTTATCAATGCCTACAGGATGTTTATATTTAATACATCTAAGGCGTCGTAGACAAATCCTTCAGTAGAAATTAAACTCACTCAAGATGGTCCTTGTAGATGTCGAAGTCAGTGAACACGAGCTCGACGATCTCGTGCGGCGCGGCGCGGAAGGTGTACAGCAGGCAGTCGAGGCGCGGCGGGTAGGCGCGCGGGTAGTCGGGGCTGCTGAACGTGCCGCGCTCCTTGCCGAGCGTCGACGTGAAGCGGAGGCACGGACAATCTGAGATAGTAACTTAAACGACTTAAGCAATGATACTCACTCGAGATGTCCCTTGTAGATGTCGAAGTCAGTGAACACGAGCTCGACGATCTCGTGCGGCGCGGCGCGGAAGGTGTACAGCAGGCAGTCGAGGCGCGGCGGGTAGGCGCGCGGATAGTCGGGGCTGCTGAACGTGCCGCGCTCCTTGCCGAGCGTCGACGTGAAGCGGATGCAAGTACAACCTGGGAACAAAACAAGCGTGTGTTATAGCTGAATAAAATACTACACACATTTTTTTTTTTTTGTTCGTCCAATTGCACCTTGTAGTAGGTACCTTGTTGATGCTGTTATTTTTTAATTATGTTAATATATCAATATATAACATTGTATCATAATGATAAAACGTAAATGATAAAAAATTATAAAAATCAACAAAAATAACTCTTTTAGTTAGGTACTCTGTTGTTTATTTAAGGTAGTTCAGGAGAGAATAATTCCCAGAATTAGGGTTGCGAAACAAATCACTTTTAAGAGATAATGGATACTGAAAATAATTAAAAAGTTTTATTTGAAACCTTTTACTACTTCCTACTATTAGTTTGTTGTAAACTTGCTTTGTGTTGCTACAATGAATTATTAGTTCCACATATCGCAAGTATTAGAATAGATAACTCAGACCTCGTATGTTATGGGCAACCACCCAACATCCTTTATCATAAACGCGCAGAATTTCATTAACATGTTTGATTGTCCGGTAGTTTCTCCTACAATTTGCAGAAACTATTCTAATTTGGCTTAAACGGTTCCCATCTTCATTACTGTTGCCAAGTTGATGGGGAAATTGTAGCGCTGTACTGTTCCTTGAAGATCGATTGCTCCGTGATCATTAAATTTGATAGAGCACTCTAACACGCGTGAGCGAGGGTATGTAAGTAGTTTACAAGAGCTCTCACGGTTGGAACGAATGTACCTTATGTAATCTGTAAATGAGCGAGCGTCATACACACACAGGTGCTTATATTGGTTTGAATATTGAACAACCTTTATATTTCAATCTTTATAGAACGATTTTTTTAATCCGTGTTTTGTTATTTATTAAATTGACTTACTGCGTGACCAAATTTATTACAGATATAGTTGTAAAAATTTGTGGTTATCAATGTTTTTGTTTCGAATATTTCGATTGTGTGTTTTATAATATAGATAAAATTAACATTTAGTCGGCGATAGGTGCATGTCTTAAAGGCTCCGGCACACCAAACGCGTGCGTGGCGTAAGCATCGCAGCACCCGGCACATCGCAGGCGCGCGGCAGCTTCAACGTGTGGCCGCGCTGCAGCTGCGGCGCTAGTGTGGTAGGGCGGCAGTTGGTTTCAAGATGTCGAACGATACGAGGGTAAAACTGAAAGTTTTTAGAAAATCAAAAACTGATGAAACTAGCAAGTTAATAGTTTTATTATATATTTTCAAAATAGTGTGTTCATTCACGTCAATACATAGCTGCATCCGATGGAACCACTGAGAAGAGCACTTTGCGCACTCGTCCTTAGGGGACTCTTCTACCGCCTTTTGAAACGCAGCCACAGCTTCCTTGGCGTCCATAAAACATTTTCCTCGAAGTTTTTCTTTTATTTTCGGGAGTAAATAAAAATCGCAAGGTGCGAGGTCGGGGCTATACGGCGGGTGTCCCAATAATTCCACGTCTAACGTCGCCAAATAGTCGATCGTTCACCTGGCGGTGTGCGACGAGGCGTTATCGTGGTGAAGGAAGATCCTACTGCGAGGTCGTTTCTCCCGATTTTTTTCCAAGACAAGTGGCAAACAATTGTAAGTGTACCTGTAAAACTGTATTCTGCAGTAACTGTTTTTCGATCCTCTAAAACAATTGTCGCGTAATGACCTGTCCATCCGAAGAACGAGGCCATCATCTATTTTCCCACGCTTCGGCCTCTCTTCACTTTACTTGGCAACTCCTGGAAAGGAAACACCCACTGAGCAGACTGCCTTTTAGTTGCGGGGTAATAACAGTACATCCAGCTTTCGTCACCCGTAAGTATATCGAACACAGCATTTAAGTCACCTCCGTTAAATATTTCAATCATTTCACGGCACCAGTCAACCCGACGGAGTTTTTGGGCTGACGCGGCGCTGCTGCCACGCCCAGTGTGACGGTAAACATGGCGGCCCTATTTAATACAACTTCGCGGTGCAGCGCGCGCGACGCTCCTGCCCTATCCTGTGCCCGAGTTGACCAGGGCAGCAGCGGCGCGTAGCAGTTTCAACACGTGCACGCGTCTGGCACGTTTTACTTTTTAATGGGCTGAGTTCCATTTTTTTTGTTGTTTTACAACTCGTGCATGCACGCGTTCAAAGCACAACGCTGCTGCCACGCGTTTGGTGTGCCGGAGCCTTAACCTCAATTATACATTCTCAGATGACAAATTTCCTTTGAAGGTCAATCGATCAATGCTAATCAAATCGAATCCAGGTCTAGGTATAATCAAGTAGCAAATAATGATGCATCACTGCGTTGATTAATACTCAACTCAGATCAAAGATTAATTAGGGATAAAGCATCTCGTTAATTATAGTTATCTAGTTTACACAGAGTTTCAGTTTACTTTTGGCTTTTGGTCTCATTATTTGAACGAGCTATTAAATTTTGCATAGGGACTTTGCAATGTGAGCGTACAAAATAAAATAAAGCAGCATTTGGCAGATTTTGTTTTCTTTTAAATATTCGATGAAAAAAAAGTAAATTAGGGTCAGTAACTTCAACTGACTTTTGATTGAATACGCTTTTAATAACCGAAGGGTGGGCTCAACGACTTTTTATCCATTTTAAACATAACAAGGTTTGTGTTCTGTAGCCAGCCGAAGGGGATTTGTACCAAAGGCCTTTTATAAATGGACTTGTACAGTCGGCCTTATAAGTAGGTAGCTGCACATTTGTGTACCTTGTCGCTTTATTTAACGTCTTTAACAGATTATTACCGACCATACGAATGTAATGTCGATTATGGCCCAGTGTTTGACTAGGCTTAAAATTGCTATAGAAATAAACACTATGACAGTGCAATATCGTGAAGCTTGAAAGCTGATCTGGTGATGGAGTTGGAGGAGGCTGTAGGATCTCCGCTGTATATAACGTGAAATGCGGCTGAAATCGCTTCGATTGAAATTTGAAATTTTCGATGGTAGAACACTTTTTCTCCCACATGCTCGGAAATGTTAACCTTACTGTTGTTAAATTAATCCGCGAAGTTCCAGGTCAAGGCAAAATTAAAAAAAAAAAAAATTACCAACGCCAGAGCGGCCGTGAAAATATATTACGGAACAGGTGTTTATTTTTAAAACCATGTTTCGACTTTGATAAATATCTCCAAACAGCAAACACTCGTGCAACCAAAATTCTTCGTTGTATAATTTACTTATTAAATGTCATAGACTATAAAGTGAAACCTTATAAAAAAGCGTTAACAGCGGATTTAAAAGTGTATCAAATAGTTTGTTTTTTTTTATTGAAATTGCGTTCATAAACAAAATAAATTTTATTCAGTTTGAAATTATTATGTTTAAATTAATGATTTTATGTCATGTTTTATTAAAGTTGCATACTAAATCGTACCTGTTTCCAATGTAACTAAAATTATGTGTATCGTTGACGATGATGGCGACAATGTTCTTTTTTATCAAGGAAATTTGGGTTTGTGTTTAATTTTCTCGTATTGTTGAAGAAAAGCTCTATACAAGCCTCAGCCGGGAAGGACTCTGGACTCGTTTAGAGCGCGACCTCGACTGCGTCTCGGCCACGCTAACTCTAGTCGTCCCGAAACTACCATTTTCCCGGTCTCTGCAGTAATGAACTATACATATCTTGTGCTATTCTTTTTATATGAGAAAATTCGTTAGCTGGCTGCAAAGGAAGAAAAAGTTTTTCCTTTTATTCATAGTCATCGTGTAGTTGAAATTATAGGTATATTATACGAGGGGCGTTCAATAAATTCTCGGTATGAGAAGAAAAACAAAAGCATACGATAAGTGTTTTATTTTTATTTTTCTATATATTTCCCCTCTATGTTTATACACTTATAAGATCTGTCAATTAGTTTTTTTAACCCCTCATAAAAATATTTTTTGTCTTTGGTGTCAAAATGCTCCAGCACCGCTGCCTTTAACGCTTCATTATTAGAAAATCGATGTCCACGAAGATCCTTTTTAAGGTTGGGAAACAAAAAGTAGTCGCTGGGGGCCAAGTCTGGACTGTACGGCGGGTGAGTAAGTGTTTCGAACCCAGATTCAAGAACAGCAGCCTTGGCAACATGAGCAGTATGCACAGGGGCGTTGTCATGAAGAAGCAGCACTCCTCTGGTCAATTTTCCCCTCCTCTTCTCTTTGATTGCTTCCCTTAATTGGCGTAAAATGTTAGCGTAGTACTCTCCTGTAATATTAAAACCCTTTTCTTTATAATCTATTAATAATATCCCTTCACAATCCCAGAATATTGTCGCCATGATCTTGCCAGCTGAGGGGACGACTTTGAATTTCTTGGGATGAGGTGTTCCTTTAACGTGCCACTGCATCGACTCTTGTTTGCTCTCAGGGTCATAATGATGAACCCAAGTTTCATCTCCGGTAACAATTTTTTGGAGCAAACCATCAGGGTTTTCACCACCCAGCTCAATGAAGTCGGAACAACAAGCAACACGCGTATGCTTCTGAAACGGTGTCAACATTCAACATTAGTAACCGACTAGGTAGGCATCTTGTATGTTTTTTAACTGCATTTCATAGAGATCAAAAAATTAAGTAAAATGTTCCGTGGAAGCAGCAGCGTCCCGTTGCAGTTTATTTAAAAGTTTAAATCCATTCAGATTGACTGTTTGTTTCCGGTTGTTGTCCCCACAGAGCCTGTGTTACACCGTTTACAGGTTGTTTGAACTCAAAACAATAGTGGTTGTGTCTGTCCATTCATTTTAAACTGCTAGTCAAGTTTATTTAGATTTATTTGATTCAATTGACAAGCGGTGCTTATTTAACAGGTGTTCTGAAAAAAAACAATGCTTATAGAAATTTGTCTAGAGTTCAATTTACTGTTTATTTATTTATTTTAATATAAACAAATTTCTGCTAAAAGCTAAAGAGCTTAAACGCCACATTATGTTCTTTTCTAAGTCACAGCTAGTGCTACGTAACGCGGGTGGTTACAACAAAAATGAAGTCATTCCGACTGCTAACTTGGGGAGCCTGCCGTTTGGCAAAAATATGTTTGCCGGGTGTCCCTGGTTTTGTCGACAAACTTTTCGTCGAATATCATTTCATGGAAAACGTTTCAAGTAAAATTTCGTTCACGAATTATTGTTTGGCGAATTTTATTTCATGAGCAGATTATTCCAATTTTTATTATTTCATAGAATAACTGTTCAGGGAATAATATTATTTGGCAAATAATTCATTTTGTATGATTTTTAAATGGTAGAACAACAAAACAACGAATTTCATTTGTTCGATGTTTAAAGACACAAACTCGATTTAGTAAACGTCAGATTCATACGAGAACTCACATTTTAACTCGAGTTAGTGTGTTAACCCAGTGGTAAATGTTTGGTGCAAGCGGCCCTTGGTGGTTGGTTACTCGAGTTAAAATGATAGTTTTCGTATGAATGTGACGTTTACTAACTCGAGTTACGTGTCTTAACCCAGTGTTAAATTTTTGGTGCAAGTGGCCTTTAGTAACATAAAATGATCAATAAAACCCTCAGACAGTGCTGAGCTACCTTAATCAATGCTATTCGTTTTATCGTGACACCATCTCGCACAAAGCTATAAATTAACCTTATCCCAGTTGTTGTCATACAAGTCCAGTGTAATTTATTTGAACATCGATTGTGCACGACACAATCCAACCAGAATACAATTGTCCTTGTGCAGCTTTGGAATATAAAGGAATAAGGACACTTTTATGCTGGTAGGTTCGAAGGTAAGGTTTGAATGTCCGAGGATAAATATTTGTATCTAGGGAACGACAATATTTGGCGGTCTTTATTTAGCCTTGGTTGGTGACTCGTCAAAAGTTTCCACAGGAATTTAGGAGGAAGTAAAAAGGCGGAATCTGTTATTATTTTGACAATAGTGCGACATGACATCAATAGATAATAAAACATGTTATCGTAATGGCTATGTTATGGCAGCTATCATTAACTTGACTCAATACTAAGTATATCATATCGACAGTAATTAGATTTAGCACGAACAGAACAGAGTGCTAAGTCAGTTTGTTTTCATAGTTCTTTTAAAGTAAAGCTTCCCAAAAAAAATATGGAAAATAGTAATGCGCTATGTGAAATAATAGACTAGGTCAACGGCGAATAGCTATATTATTGTGTTGCCACACTTTGCCTTCGACACCACGTTAGTTTTTATTATTAATTTTAACTATAATTTCCTTTAACTAGACTTTTATTATCTTTAGTGCCCGATGTTTGACCAGTAGTTAACTCAACTACTTGTTGAAATTCGAAAAAGGAATCGAAAATTTTACACATTTCCTTGAGATTTAACCATTTAGTTAGTTTAACTTCTGATCCAACAACAGGCCTTTAGAGTTTATTTAGAAATTATATTAATTAAACAAAACATTGCGAAAACAGCAACATAGTGACACTAAATCTGCAAAGCAAATGCAGACAAATTAGAGATTTTTATACATTTTACAAACGTATATGCACCGATCACATGGACAACTGCCACCGAAGTAATAATTATTCGTTCGAAAGTGCAACTATCCGGAAATCGGGACCGACTGTCCGGTCCAACTTGATGCGACTGTGAGATAACTAAATTCGGCGACAACTTGACCAGAAATTAATGCTCAAAATGTTTGCCGTCGAAATTAACTCCAAACATATTTGACGAGAACTCTCACACCGATAAAGAGAGATACGAGTAGATATGTTGACTGCTTGTTGACTGACTTTGTACCTAATAAGTATTTATTATTATTTAGATATTTATTTAATTTTCTGCAAATTAGGTTTTTTATAATAAGTATATATAAAAGTAAAATAACAATACCCATACAAAAATATAAACATTATAAAAAACCTAACCTACGGGTGCCGCCGGCAGCGGGGCAGGGCTCAAGCTACCGGTGGTTAGGGCTGCAGAGAGAGGAACCTCCTCACAATGCGTGCCGTGTCGAGGAGTACTGCCTTCTGTATCTGGCCCTTGATCCAGCCATCAAGCGAGAGTCTCTTGAGGTGTTGGTCGAGACTCTTCGCTATAAGACCGTTTGCCGAAACAACTATCGGTACAATGATCATCGAGTCAACATCCCAAATGGTGGTCACCTCGTGGGCCAAGTCAAGGTACTTACTGAGCTTATCCTTCTCGGCCTTCACGATTCTCATCATGCGGGATGGTGACGTCGACGAGCACTGCCCGGCGTTGAGATCGATCTGTCAACACGATGTCAGGTTTATTGGCAACAATAGTCCTGTCTGTGATAACAGATCGATCCCAATAGAGCGTAGCACGACCATTTTCGAGAACTGGCGCCGGTGTTTACTTATAGTACGGCACTTCAGACTTATTATTATTATTCTTACACCGTCTTATATACTTACACCTAGTTAGGTGTTCTTTTTTAATTTAATGTTTATAGATTTATATAATGCTAGACTAAGTTATACACCATTGTAACATTAAATATATTTAAAAAATGACTGACTGCCGAGTTTCTTGCGGCGTTTCTTCTCAGCAGTGGTCTTCTCTTGTGAAGCGCTGGTAGATTCATGACGTGTAAAAGTGCCCGTGCGGCCTACTTACTGAATAAATGTCTTTATCTTTATCGTTATCTTTATATTTTCGTTTATTCTTTCCTTGCTATATGTGGTGTTCAATGAAGAGTTAGCAGTCGTATGGTTTTTGAGATAATGTCAAAGCGATTTTTTACGTCTAATCACGCATTACCTAATTTATCTGAAGAAAAATACCTATGAACTTTACAGGATGTCGTATTCATGCAAGACTATTTCAAAGAATTATATTATGTGCTTATCGACGTATCTGTTTTTTATTTTTATTTTACAATCTATAGTTTTGAGAAGGTCAAGGGAAAGGTCAATTCTCTATTCTGAACATTACTTTGAAGATGTCCTTGTAACGCTAAGAGGTCCTTTCAATCGAGTGGGCAAAGTGATGCCTTAAACAGACCTACCGCTACCCTCTATAACTATTATTAATGGATTCTAATTGGTTGACTGTAGTAAATTGTATTAATGCTACGTCATTTACTATTGTGAAAGTACCGATACATGAAAAGATAATAGGAGAAAATACAGAAGATATCGCGGCCATCTATCAAAGCCTCTTAAAAACCCCCAAAGTTTCATAAGTAACTGTATAGATTACTATAAATCCGAGTCGCACATGGAAACTTCGAGCAAATTGCATTCTAGTCCCAAACACACTGAACTTGTGATCTTACATCCAACTCAAACTGTGTCCGTAATTGAAACTATTTCACTAACATTTAGAAGGCTTCCTTTTGATGTCATCTAAGAACTTACTCAGGCAACTTACTTACATTATATGAACTAAACTTTACTTAGTGACGATTCGAAGTTAAGCGACGTTCTAAGAATTAATTGCAAGATCTAGTTTCTTTACCTTCCTGTTAAATCTTGTTAAGACGACTCATTAACGAGTTTTTGACTAGATAACTATTTCGTCATTAGTTAAGTATTACGTTAAATTTTAGTTTTACATTTTTGATAGTCTTGATTCTTGTTCACAAAAAACAATCTCTCTCGCCAAATGAAACAACTCTTCAACTATACTTGTACGGCCTTTCTTCTCCAATTCTGTAAGTTCACGAGTCAAGACTTTATCACCATTTATTCAAATTTACTTAACCGCATAATGTGTTAAGTAGTACCTGTAGCTACGAAATTCATACAGATATGTCGAGTATGATAGAGCCGTGATTGCTCTGATGGTGTTGTTCAAGTAGATAATGACCCTTTGAGCAAATAAATACGACTACTATATATCATATTATGATAAGAAATTAGTTTTGCAAGGAATCCAAAACATTTATAAAACAAGTATTAATAATGGCTAAAACAAAATTCGGGGTAGGCCGTATAGAAGGCAATTGGTTGCTTACTGAAATTAGAAAAATGTTAGTTTAATAATTTTAAATCAGCAAACAAAGTAAAAACTGTGAAAAACTGTGGGCAAGGCCGCAGTGCGGGTGACAATGCTAAAAACTTACTAAATACAAAAGAAGCAATTAACGCGATTCTTAAAATATTTGTACAGCATTCTACTAAACTTTACCTAGCTGGTAAATTTTATTACTTTTATTTCATGTAAAAGACGTCATTTTACTCTCGCAGCAACACCTAAGAGTAACTTCCTTTAGTACTTGTCGAAAGAACTCCATTGTATTTCCATTTTAGAATAATGAAGCCCAACCGAGGTTCGACAATACGAGACGCCGTATTAATTAAAGTGATAACCGCAAAACTCCCTCGTTCAAAGTCAGAACTAATAATTAATAGATAAATTTAATATTCGGTTTGAAATATGATGTTCGAAACATTTATGGGAATCCATTTTATTTGTTCTCTAGCGTCTGAAACAGAGACGACTGTGTAATTCATACTTATAGGTACAGAATAACAAAGTATTTATAAACTATAATTCCCGTAGCAGCTTAACTCTAAACGTATAACATGCACCAGTATTTTTGATAATAAGACTTGGATAATATTTTAAACGCAATAACCTTATCAATGTTGCAACGATGCAGTTTTTGTGAAGAATACAAGGGAATGCAGAACCTGTTATGCTTTAACGTATAGTGCTAAAATAACAGTGCATTATATATTATAGCAGAATGTAAAGCAACTCATTTACAAATTAAATCTTCACCGCGGATATCATTACAATATTAAGAATTGCTTGGTGAGAATTCATGTAAAGCGATAGTTCGTTATCTTAACGAGCGCATTTACTTGACTTTTACCGACCCTCTTTATCTAATGATGTTTACGCAACCTCGTGATATATACGGTAGTAAATGGCTTACATTTACCAGTTACTTTGAGCTGTCACATGATGAAGCTTATACTTTTGAGTCTGTTGTTCGCGTTGACTTTGCTGCGCTCGGGAGAATGCAGGACTGTGTCGAGCGAGGCTGATATAATTTCTGCAGTGACAGTGGTGGAGAAGAGAGCCCCTTTACATTTAGCTTGCACGTTGAGAACTTTGAAGAGCGCTGACCCTTATCCTTCAGTTATAGCAAAATGGCATAATCAAAATCAGAGGTTCACTTGGAATACGGCAGGAGATGTTATTTTTGAACAGGATTACAAACATGAAGTGGTCTCGCATGGATACCCGTCTACAGGAGGACTGTCGGGGAATTCAGCAACAGTAACCCCGAGTGATCCGTTCGCAAATGCCCCGGTGGTACCAGACGACTACTCATGGGAAGACATCGTATCTTGGTTTCAGAAGGACTGTTCCAGGCCGAACTAAATTTTTATAATTTGTTAATATTACGACCGAATAAAGTTTATGTTGAAGTTTTAAATTGTTTCAAGGATCTTGTCCACGGTCTCGGGTGGGAATCGTGAATTATTGCAGTTATTACTTTACTACAATGTTCCCGTGAGATTTTATGGCGTAGTATGATGTTATTACCGCTATTACAATAAATCTGAAACGTTTGTCTATGGTTTTATGGCTGCACCCTAAAGCTGGCTTCTGAAATAAGTATAAACAGATTGACGTCAATGTTCAGTATCATAAATACGAAATAAACTTAAGGCAATCATGAAATTGCAGATATTGTCTGAAGTATATCTGCTTCTTAGCTCTTACAATCTTGTTAGGTACCTAAGTACGTTTAGGTACGTCCAACGTTGTTTGATATAAATTACAAAACAAACACTGAAAAGAAAACGAATAAAAAACAAATGAAAAAATCTTCATCACAATTCAATTAAGAAGCTTTAAATTTTCAGGGGATAATATTACATTGAGGAAAAACGAAATCCTTGCGGTAAAAATGTTATCAAAAGCCTCATTCATTTCTAAGTGCCCTTTAAATGTATCTAAATGCGATGAATGAGTAATTTTACTAAATATCTGTAAATAGAGCAGTCAATAACTTTAATCTTCATACGCAGACACTTCGGGGTGGATTATGGTCGCCTAATTCTCGGCATTAAGTTAGTTTGGAACACAAATTCAGTTAACTTCATCGAAGTTCGGTAAGGGTTTATAATCGTCGCGCACACTACAGATTAGTTCACTAATCGTTTTATTCACTTTGAATATGTTTTATTCGAGTTTTAATCCTATTACTGATGGCAAAAAGTTAAAGCTTTTATAAGGGTTAAAGGAGTATTAGTATTGTCATGAATTGTTAAAATACTTTTACACTTTGTAAGCCAAGCTAGAACTGTAGGGTTATTCTTTTAGATTAAGGTGCTGCGTCGTAGTTCGAGTAGGGTCGAGACACGTCTGAACGGTAATGTAATGATTGCCAACCAGTGTATCTTCGTCGACTGTGAATTGTTTATGTGAATAACACGGCTGTTCATAGAAAAAATACACAGACATAAAATTAAATTGCCTGTCAAATCAACCACGATACCATCAATTTATAGTAGAACCCAATTGCAGTTATTAATACAAAATGGTTTTTATCCCCAAAAAGTTTTGAACTGCAAATATTTGATTTAGAACTTTCGGAAGTGCCCGCAATGCAAGGGCTTTCATAGCGTTATGATAAATATAGCGTTTTCATGGCGATAAATAAAGTTTTCATTTCCAATATCTATATTGTGATTGAGCTTTATTTGGTATTGCGACGAAATGTATACCAACATCAAAACTTAAGTAGGGATGCCCAATTTAAAAGTAGATGCTGATGTCTTTGGGTTTCAGTTCCCACTTAATGGTAAGTGGTCTGTCAGCTCGTTAGCCTTATCTATTCCATAAAAATACCAGGCCAAAGCATGTCCGACCATGCTCAGTGAGGGGTTCCGAAGCCGTTACTAGAAACTGAAAAAAATATCTCAAAAAACAACATGTATAAACTAATTTCCTGATTAAAGTAATGACTCTTTTCGAGTTCAATATTTCCTAGACGGTTCCAAAATCCAAATATTGATAATGATTATTTTAAGATATATTACGACACTCACTCGATGAGATAATAATAATTTCAAGATTTTATTTTACGACTTTGTCGGCGTGACGCCCATTACAGTTCTGTAGTAACAAGACTCTGAGTTAAAACACGGCCATGCGGACAAACGGACAGACGGACATGGCGACACTGTAAGGATTTCTAGTTTGACTTCGGAACTAAAAATATTTGTTTAATTAATGCGTTAACGACGCAATTCTTTGTGAATATTATCTAAAAAACTAGTGCACGCACTTGTTTTTCTTAATCTCTTGAACTGTTGATCTGTTGTCGAGAGACTCGCTAGAACCCAATTAAGCGTAATTCTCATTAGCGGCATAATGCGAGGCGTTATCGCAGTCTTCTCAGATTTCGAGAGAATTGTCTCGGGAATCCGCAATTCCAATGTTCTTATAACAAACCGGCGAATTCACTCTTCATTAAGGAAGTTTCACGTGAAGTAACTGGAACGTTTTGCATTACAATGTACGATGGGGTAATTAGTCTGCTGATGAAATGTTTGTACGACAGTGAATTTTTTTAGTGTAACAATTGCTTTTTTTATTTATTAGTTTCCTGTGCATTTTAGACTTCCGCGAAGAACGGTTGCGTCGCTCTTGCTTGCGCCCTAAATAGTGCTCGCGGGTAAAGTGCTAACGCAGCAGCGCAATTCGTCGCGCCGAACGTGCGTTCACGGTCGCCGCGATGACCTAGTTTCACCGATTGACTAAGTGAATCATGACTATTTGTGTTAGTTCGTTAAGGCGAAGCCTATAAGTAATAATGAGTTCGCATAGCATTATTATCAATACTGAAAATGAACAGTTGTTATATAAACACTATTCCGAAGAAAAGGTAAAACGTAAACAATTAGAAACTTTGGTTACAGACCTTAAGTGTCAAATAAATGAACTCAATCAACAATTAAAAAAAACTCAGGAACAGCAGAAAAATCCTGAAATAAAAACAGCTGCTGAAGAAAATCCTCCCGAAATCATACAATATGAAACTGACGAGGAGGAACTCGCGAAAGAGACTGGGTGGATACGCCAACAGAGAAAGAAAAGGAAGCGTAATGCGACACTCTCACCACCCCAGCAAGGAACACCCATTAAAGAAAAGGTTAAGAAGACACCACTACCTCCACACGAAAATATTCAGGATTACCAGAAGTTCTATGATCTTCTGTCCTCTACCCTGCCCAAAGAGTCATTTACCACCAAAATGATGAAAGACGATAGAGTCAAAATAAACTCTACAAATGAGGACGCATATAGAAGTATCTCAAAGATACTCTCGAAGAACGGTTGTTGTTCACACACTTATGAAAATAAGCAGGACCGACCCATTAGAGTGATGGCAAAAAACTTACACTCCTCGTGTAAACCTGCCAGAATTATAGAAGACCTTAAATCCAAAGGATATACAATACAAGAGGCCGTCAACAAACTGAGTTGGAGGACAAAAGAACCATTGAATATGTTTATGCTTTCGTTCCAAAAAGATGAAAACATAACCAATATCCTATAACATCAAGTCGATATTAGGATGCAAAGTTGACATCCAGCCGATGAGAACATCGAAACTTATACCGCAGTGCAAGCGTTGCCAGTCATACGGCCACACACAAAAATACTGTTCTAAAGAACCCAGGTGCGTTAAATGTACAGGCAAGCATCTGACAAAAGACTGCAAAAAGCCAGCAGACGAAACCCGCTATCCCGCTAACTACAGGGGTTGTGTAGTAGCCAAGGAACTACAAGCAATAAAAAACAAAAAAACGACTGCAAAGTCACAAACTGCTCAAATAGATAAAAAGGGTAGTATTCATGAAAGTACCCTCAAAAAGAATTTGTCCTATGCTCAAATCACTAAAGGAGCTCAAGTTCAAGCACAGGCAAAGCCTCCTCTGCCAAACAGTAGCCTGGATGATAAAATAAATATAATCCTCAACCTTATGTCGTCTTTTGACGATAGATTAAAGAAACAGGAATTCACTTCCAAGACATCCACCCAAAATCGTAAATAATGAACAAGTCACTCAAAATCATGGCATGGAACGCTAACGGACTGCTTCGTCATCAAAACGAATTAAAGGCTGTCCTATCCACAAAAAAAGTTGATGTGTGCCTCATATCTGAGTCACACTTAACTAAAGAATCTTTGATTCAAATTAAAGGTTTCAAAGTGTATCACGCTCTCCATCCAGACAATACAGCTAGAGGAGGTAGTACAGTCATAATAAAGGACAACATTTCTCATTATGAAGAATTCAAGATCGAAGAACAAGACAAACAAATTGTAGCCGTTTGTGTGAAAACAAAACGATATCCTGTTACCATATCAGCCATATATTGCCCTCCAAAGTATGCACTGAAAACAACGCAGTACAGGAGCTTCCTGGAGCAACTTGGAAACAGGTTTATCCTAGGAGGCGACTTCAATGCTAAAAATACCTACTGGGGATCCAGACTTACAACTACCAAAGGCAAAGAATTGCTATGCGCTATCAAAGAAACCAAATGTGACGTTGTATCAACAGGGAAGCCGACTTACTGGCCTACCGATATCAACAAAGTGCCAGATCTTATCGATTTTTTCATTTACAAAAACTTAGCAAATAAATATATACACATCGAGGAAGGATACGATATGAGTTCGGACCATTCACCTATAATCTTAACTCTAAGTGAACAAATTATGTTAGTAGAATGCAACCCGACTCTGGTGAATAAGAACACAGACTGGGAAAGCTTTAAGTTAGATCTAGATAGAATTATAAATCTCAAGGTTCCTCTTAAAACCACTGAACAGTTTGAACTGGAGGTTAAGAAATTCATAGGAGATGTACAACAATGTGCCTGGAACAACACACCTATCCCCAAGAAAAGAGTCTCTGGTAGCCGGTATCCTCTGGAAATCAGAAATCTAATTACTGAAAAACGAAAACAGAGAAGAAAATGGCAACAATCGAGATTTCCACCAGACAAGACCTTATTAAATAGTCTTACAAAGCAACTTAATAGTAAAATTAAAAATTTCCACGATGAATCGATGACTACTCACCTTCGTCAACTAACAGGTGATCGCTCAACAGACTATTCGTTGTGGAAAGTCACAAAAAATCTAAAAAGACCTATTATCCAAGTCCCTCCCATTAAACTAGAAAACGGAACTTGGGCTGTAAATAGTGCTCAGAAAGCTGCGACATTTGCACACCATCTTGAGCAAATATTTCAACCGCACGAGGATAAAACGTTTGAAATTAACTTAAATCAAGATAAATTACAAGATGAACTTCAAATTAAATTGGTTACGCCAAAAGAAGTCTGTACTGAAATTAATCGTCTAAGGCAAAAGAAATCTCCGGGTTATGATCTCATCACTGGGGAAGTCCTACGCAACCTGCCCCGTAAAGCAATAGTGAAACTCACCACACTTATCAACGCTGTATTTAGACTAAAACATGTACCCGGCTTGTGGAAATTTGCCGAAGTCATTATGATTCCCAAACCGGGAAAGCCAGCACAAGAGGTAACATCATACAGACCAATATCCCTGTTACCGATAATATCCAAGTTATTTGAAAAACTCTTTATAAAAAGAATGAAACCTATTTTAGAAGACAAAAAATTAATCCCTGATTACCAGTTTGGCTTTAGAGAAAAACATTCTACTATAGGTTCACAGAATAACCAACATTATTGAAAAAACTCTAGAAGAAAAAAAAGTTTGCTCTACGGTCTTCCTTGATGTAGCCCAAGCATTCGATAAAGTATGGCATGACGGCCTAATATACAAACTGAAGAAAATGCTTCCAAAACAGGTCACAGATATCTTAAAATCTTATCTATCAGACAGAATGTTTCGTATCAGACAAGATGACTCATACTCAGAAATTAAGCAAATAAAAGCTGGAGTACCGCAAGGAAGTGTATTAGGTCCGGTCCTGTACCTGTTATACACATGTGATATTCCAGTGTTAGAAAACAACACCATTGCAACTTTTGCAGATGACACGGCTATCATGGCTGTAGGGATTACCCACGAAGAAGCAGTGGAAAATGCTCAAGTTGCTATTAACGTTGTCTATGATTGGACAAAGAAATGGAGAATAAAACTCAATGAGTCGAAGTCAACTCATATAGATTTTACTAATAAGAAAACCTCATATCACCCGGTATTTATAAATAACAAAGCAATACCGTACGAAAATACAGCCAAATATCTGGGCATGACACTTGACACCAAGCTTCGCTGGAGAGCTCACGTCAAAAAAAAACGCGAAGAACTAGAACTTCGCTACAGGAAGATGTACTGGCTGCTCGGGAGGCACTCAGAGTTGTCAGTACACAATAAAATCCTACTGTACAAACAAGTCCTGATGCCGATATGGACTTACGGTATTCAGCTGTGGGGCTGTACCAAACAGAGCAACATGCAAATGATACAACGCTTTCAGAATAAAGTACTTAGAGGTATTGTAAACGCACCCTGGTACATAAGAAATGACGACCTCCACCGGGACCTCGAAGTGGAATATGTTAGCAATATTGTCAAAAGATACGCCGAAGCCCATGAACGCAGGCTTCATCACCATGTGAATGTCGAGGCCATCCAGCTCCTCGACAACACGGATATACAGCGAAGACTGAAAAGGACAAAGCCTTTCGAGTTAGTTTAGTATAGTGATAGTGTAATTAGTGCAGTGAGTACTACACACAAAGAACACGTTAACAAAGTGTCTTCCCCTTAACAGAGACAATAGGAAAAGTGTTAATGGACACATTCTTAGCTTAGTCTGTATTAGAAGTTTAGGTCAGATTTAAAATACTTATTAGTCATAACTCATAAGACTAGATTGTATTCCAATGGAATATTTTTAAAGAGATATTTCATTTAATACAAAAAAAAAAAAAATTAGTTTCCTATTCCGTTATTGCTCAAAAGTTATGGACATTCTATAGTACATTAGAGGTTTTTTTTCAAATATTATTTCAAAGATTAAAGAAAACAATATTAAAAAAATTACGTACATAAAATACAAAGAATGACAAAAAACGTTCGTAATTACTGGGACTGCGAGAAAATGCTTGATTAATCAGAGCCCGCCTTGAATAAATTTTCTTTGGGCACATGTTTCCTTAAATCGTAAATCTGTTTGATTGTTTGTTAGACATTTTTAGCGTTCCGTATCCAAAGGGTGCCAGCGGGACCCTAATAATAAACCTCCGCTGTCCCACCGTCTGTCTGTCAGTACACGTATCTCATGAACCATAATAGGTAGACAGTTGAAATTTTCACAATGTATCTACTCGTATTTCTATTGCTGCTAAGACAAAAAATAATATAAATTAAATTAAAAATTAAGGGGGGTCCGAATATAAAAATAGTACGAAATCCTTCGTGGTGCTAGTCCGACAAGGTCGTTTTTACAAGCTTTTATTTAACTTGCAATGAACGTTAGAGTATGTATGTATGTACGGGTCAAATCTTGCATGTTAAATTCGACCCACTTCCCGGTTTCCGATGAAACTGAAAATTTGCATACACCTTTAGTTCTGATGACGATCTGATGATGGCCATAGGAATTCCTAAATTACACATGACAAACCCGATGTGTTAGGGCTTGTTAGAATCATCTTGACGAGTAGATAAAATAAATATCAAGGGACAATCTCACACAAATTGACCTAGCCCCAAACTAAGCTCTAGGCTTAAACTTAGTTATACTCGTATAGATAAATACATTAATAGTTTTTTAGAGTTGTTGGTAATTCTGTAGCTCTGCCTACCCCACTCTGGGAATGAAGGCGTGAAGGTATGTATGTATGTATGTAGATAAATACATTACATTAAATCACGCCTGTTTCCCAGAGGGGTAGGCAGAGACCACTTCTTTCCACTTGCTACGATCTTGACAAATTTCTTTCGCTTCTTCAACATAGATAAATACATACTTAAATACATAGAAAATACCCAAGACTCAGGAACAAATACTCGCGCTAATCACACAAATATTTGCCCGTACCGGGAATTGAACCCAGGACCGCTAGCTTCGTTAGCAGGGTCACAACCGGCTAGGCTGTCGTGTCATCATAAAAAGTCTACTGAAACTGATGACGAGTATGAAAAATAAAGTAAAGTAGGCAACAAAAGCTTGTCCCAAAAATGATTTTTTTGACTAAAACTTATTTAAATGTTTTTTTATGTAGGCCGTATGGGAGTAATAGGAATGAAATAATGTTATTGAGTTATTATTAACTAAGTCTCTAGTAGGTATTGCTATAAGCTTTAAATATATTTATTTTATCTTCAAGATTGATCATAACGTGGCTATTTAAATAAATGTTCCCTACAAACTCCCACAATAACATTTTAAGAGGTTAAGGTTCATTTATAATTAATGTAACAAAACCGTGCTACAGTTAAATTCGTGTTCCGAGGTTATAGTCGGAGGTTTACAAACAACCCAAAGTTTAATCATAAAACGGGCCCTCCCAAATTGGGGACTTGTAATATGAAGATTTCTTAGCAAAATGTTCTTAGTTGGGAAGACCTAGAATTTTGTTATTTTGCGAGCGGCCTAGGTAATAAACTCTTGCTGTTTGCAAAAACATTTTTGTGACGAAAAAGTCAATTTTGGTAATAGCGTAGGAGATGAGATGAGCATAATCAAACTTACTTTTAATTATTTTTACGCCATTTACTTATAAATGGTTTTAATTTTAAGGTTATTTAAATTAATAATGAATTTTCGAACCCACGATGATGATGGTTGTTAAGTTGAAGGCTTAACAAACGTTACGTTTGCCGGTTGTCTAATTTAACTCTCACGAATTAATACTAACAATAAGCTCTTTATCACCGCATCAACTGCCTTTATTCTAAATTTAAATTTAGCTCCTCGTTTACTTTTAAATTTTTCAGTGGCTGCTCACTTCATATTCTTTTCAGCCAGCCACAACGTCTATAAAGAGTTTTAATAACGAACGAAGAGATGACCCCAATGGAGCAGGTAATCCCCGGCTCGGTAGCTGTGGACCATTTTCACAGCGTTCTAAGGCGAGATACACCCCTGTCAAGCCGTCTGGCTGCCCTGTAGACAACCGCATTTAATATTCAATTAGAGGACCATTTGCCCATTCATCAGCAGACAGGGTCGTATAGTTTGTCTAGATGTGTCGCAGTATACCTATTTATATTTTACATGAGAAAGAGTGATTGTTTCTTTCAAACAGCACGTAGCGTGCACACAGCGTAGCTGGAGCGCCAGGGTAGTTCTACCATTTCGTGCAAATCGGATGAAATGGTGAGAAATTTTTATTTTTATTTTTATTCTATGCTAATGGTAAGAAATAGGAAAAAGAAACACTGTAACATATTTTATTATGAATTATAGGAAAAAAACACTATCGGCCAGTATGTTGTGACTGTTGTGTTTGTTCTGGAACGATTAAGTTTTCTTTAATTTAAATGTAATACTGCAATTAATTACCATCGTTTTATGTTCATTACCATTCTTACTATAGTGAATGGTAAAATATGGTAATGAAGAGAATGGTAATGAATTTTCTTAACTTTTTTTAGATTTATTCTTTATAAACAAATGCAATCTTACGTATATTTATTTAGTAAGGTTCCAAACTTCAACGTTAATTATTTAAGTGTCTACAGTACAATAAAACACTAAGCATTAATATCAGAACAGCATAAATGGAAATGAAAAAAAAACGTACCAAATCCAAAACTCCGCCACGAATTATTTTTTTACAATAATCTGGCACGCGTCCCATCTCTTCACTGTTCACTGAGACGACTGGAGCGGGATCGCGGGCAGGGGGAACGATGCCTAGACTAATAATTCGCAGGACTTCAGTTTGTTTTTTTTATTGCAAATTGAATTTATGGTAATGATTTTTTTTTTGTACAAAAATGTTTTGCTATACCGTGAAAGTAAATAACCACTATATGTCGGTTTAAAGCTTCAGTTTTATTCCTTCGTAAGTATTTCAACATTATCAGAGGATATAATCTAATGTGGTACGTGTAATAAATTACTTATTTGCCCTCAAACCTATTTATTTATGTTATGAACGATGATGGTAATGAATTTTTGGAATGTTAATTTTTTAAAAAGTACATTTATATTGCAATAATATAATAAATTTTAAATGCAAAATATACCTGTGTACCTAACACAACATATAAAAAATATTTGAATTTAATTTAGCTCTTAAATCATGGTTTTATTTTAACGAACATGTGATTTGCACGAAATGGTAGAACTACCCGCCAGAGAGTGGCAATTTTATCCCGATAAAATTACACAATCCCGCTAGTTGCTGTATAAAGGCTTGGTTGACAAGTGATTGACGCCTATCTCATATAAGCTGACAACAAGGCTAAAGTTATTTTATTAACTATGTTTTTGTCACGCTCATAAGCCGTTCCTTTTAACACATTGAGTTAAAACATTGGGTTAAAATTAGGATAGCAACAAGGCTTTTATTTTTACGATTTTATACACGGAGTAGTTAAAAGTTTTAAAACATGGTTATTATTGTTTTTAACGGCAGAGCTGTTAAAACATTTTCAATATGATGATGATGTAAACGACACTAAGCTTTTTTATGCAGTGCACAAAAAATCTCTCCAACCACTATTTGATACTTTTCAAGGTTTGGAACTTCCACACTACCTTTTTATATCTGTGTACGGATATCTACTATCTGCCAGTGTCTCAAAGATAAAGTGTGTAATGGACACTGCCTGCATAATTTACTTTGTTTGTGTAAAGGGTTACACATTTTGCATTAATTTGTTTAAGTGCCTCGCATTATGTGAACATCAGATTCAGGATCTTGTGAACATGCATATTTTAGAAGTATAAACACCGAGATCTAAATATAGGCAACACATGTCATTGTTTGCGTCTAGTGTCAAATAAATAACACTTATGAAAATAAACCATACATACATACATACCTTCAAGCCTGTAATCCCAGAGTGGGCTAGGCAGAGCTACAGAATTACAACTTTTAAAAGTTGTTGATAATTCAGTAACCACAATTTGCACAAATAGGCAAAGATGTTTACCAGCATATTAGTGACAGGTTGCAAGCCCATCGCCTAACAGTACTACAAGCCTATATTCCCTTATTCGCCTCTTACGGCATCCACGGGAAGACATGGAGTGGCACTATTCTAACCCGGCAACCACACTATAAACAACGAATAAAAAAACAAAAACTTGTTCATCCCGGCTCACAGACATCCCCGGCAATCCTAGAGCTGGTGCTTACCTCTTCCAAAGAATTGGGCTAGCTATCCCGAGAGGTAATGCAGCCAGTGTCATAGGGACCATGCCGCGAGCGGACGTGCTAGAGAGCGTGCTCTTTTTATAGCGGTGATTATTTTTTGCATCCGTAACAGTCTATAGATCTATAGTAGCTTAGTTTTATTTTAATTTAAATAAGTTTCGTTTTAACTTTTAATTATAGTACTCATTACTGACTTAATAAATATAACTGATTAAGAATAAATTACATTGCGAAATGTCAACAATATGATGTTATGTGCTGTCATCACATTAAAACATTTCCAAGAGACGTCTGAAGGCCTTGTTCTTTACAAACATGCCTCAATTTATACAGCGAGCCCGTGTAATAATAGAGAACCAACGTGCTAAAACTTTCAAGGCAAGATAACATCTCCCGCACTTTTGCTACCATAATGATTGTTGCTGGGTCTATAAAAGACCTCTGTAAAAGGGACATGAAACGAGGATAGAATGAAAGCAAGGGATTATGTTTCGACTAGGAAAGAGAGCAGTTACGTGGGATCATTCATATTTTATTTAACTCGAAGCACTTTCCTTATTACCTGTAGACCCCAGTCATTGTTCAACGGAATTCGGACATTTTTGGAGCATACTCAAGTTTTTTGGGACAAAAGAGGCTTAAAGTCTACAATTCACATAATTATGATAAAGCTTTGCCCTTCCTTGTTTCACTTCAATTTAAACAGACCCTATTATTCGGAGGAAGGTTAACGTAAAGTTTCCTAAATTAAGGTTTTCTATTTATCTTTTGAATTAATAGAAGTTTTCTAAAGAAGTATCTTAGTATTAACTGCGAGTAAAATTATTTAGCTACATAATTCTTGACAGCTAACCAGAACCAGTCCCTTAAGAGAAATAAATCTCGAAAGATCTCGTTTTATGTAATTTTAGCCACAGGCGTTAACGATCAAGATATGAACTGAGTAAGTTTTGAATTTCAATCATTTAAAATATAAATGAATGAATGTGGAATAAGTGAAAAAGATTTGTCAGGATCGTAACAAGTGGAAAGAAGTGGTCTCTGCGTACCCCCTGGAAAACAGGCGTGATTTAATGTATGTATGAATGTAAAATATAATTTTCGTTGTGATGTTTGAGGTCTATACAAGGTAAATAATATAGTGGTCCTAGTGAAAAAAGGTATAAAGTCTTCTGAAGGTCAAGTGAAACAGGGATTTAAGTCTAGTACAGTCCGTTCATGCATATACCCTTTTTTAATTACAAGTTAAGTGGACTTGTACTCTTCTTCACTAAGACCCCAGAATTATCACTTGGGGGTACTGTTAACGTTTTTTGCGATATAACAGTTCGCCCATATATATTTTATGTAAATGTAGATCTAGTATTATACTCGCACGCCGCAAGTGCCTTATATTAATTAAATTTTATTTTTACATCCGCAAGGATAGTTATTTTTAGGAAACAAATAACCGCAACAAAGTAGGTCAGTCCGATAAAAACTTACTGAAACATACGGTCAAATACCGCAATACGTAAGCTATGCCATTTTCTAAATATTAGATTAGATAGTTTTTCCCGTTCTGTGAAACCCCAACAAAACTTAGGTGCCTACATAGGGAAAACACGGCCAGCCGTTAGCACTCGAAGCCACAGGTTTAAGATTATACGTACTCCAACTAGTTCTAAAGTCAGCTACCAATTATTGTAGGGAGGCGTGTTGGAACAAGCTACCTGATATAAGTGTTGTGACTGCGGTGCTCCTTCCGTAAATGTGTTGAAAAAATAATAATTAGAAACTTGCTACCTAGATAGCTTATATTTAGTAGTGAACTAGTTTTTTTGTGAATTTTGAACTATTTAAACAATAAACTTTTTTGAACGCTGAGTGAAATAACCTTTATCAGTTCTAAGCTGCTCGCCTGTAATAACATACATACATACATACCTTCACGCCTTCATTCCCAGAGTGGGGTAGGCAGAGCTACAGAATTACCAACAACTCTAAAAACTTGTTGATAACTCTGTAACCACAATTTGCATAATGAATAAAATAATACATACATACATACATACATAAACTCACGCCTTCACTCCCAGAGTGGGGTAGGCAGAGCTAAAGAATTACCAACAAGTCTTAAAACTTCTTGATAATTCTGTAACCACACTTTGCACAAGTAGGCTAAGATGTTTCCCAGTGTATTAGTGACAGGTGGCAAGCCCATCGCCTAACAGGACTGCAAGCCTATATTCCCTTAGTCGCCTCTTACGACATCCACGGGAAGACATGGAGTGGCACTATTCTAACCCGGCAACCACACGGCATAATAATAATTTTAAAAAAACCCCGTGTGGTTGCCGGGTTACCATAGTACCACTCCATTTCTTCCCGTGGATGTCGTAAGAGGCGACTAAGGGAATAAAGGCTTGTAGTACTGTTAGGCGATGGGCTTGCAACCTGTCACTAATACGCTGGTAAACATCATAGTTCATTTTATTGATAATAATAATTACATGTCAAGTAAATCTTTCTTATTATAAAATTTAAATATAATAATTATATTAAAATAATTGTAACACTAATCGGTACATAAGTAATTAAATTAAATATAAAACATTGATTCATTTTATGAAAATAAATCTCTGTAGTCATAGAATGCCTTCTCTACAAGCCATTTCTTAAGTTTGTATTTAAAAGTCGACAGATTATTTGCAGCGATAACATCGTCCGGAAGGTGATTATATATCTTAGGGCCCATGACGTGTGTTAGTTTCTCCGACTTAGTGAGTCGGTGCGCCACGGGCAGCAGCCGGCCTGCGCGCGCGCGCCGCGTCCTGAGTTTGCTGGGGATCTGGTATTTCGGAGACGCGTCCAAGTTGGCTCTCACGTACATTGCCACCTGTAGTATCAGGAGGGATGGCAAGGTCAGGATACCTAGGGATCTAAAGTAGGGTTTTACGGAGTCTGTTTGGTCGATACGCACAATCGCACGTACGGCACGTTTTTGAAGACGGAAGACTCGTTCCCATCCACTAGCCCTACACCACAACTCTACACCATACAGCAAGTGTGAGTGCACCGAGGCGAAGTAGCATGTGCGAACCATCTCGCGAGGCACCACACGAGCCAGTCGTCTCAAAGCGAAGCAGGCCGCGGATAGCTTGCCGCACACTTTGTCGATATGAGCCGCCCAAGTAAGACCCCTATCTAGTTCGAATCCAAGGAAGGTCGTGTTCGTTACTTGGTCAATCTTGGTGTCATATGCAACGACTGATAGAGGTCTCACTTGACGGCCCGAGAAGTCAAAGTTTATGACCTGAGTTTTTTTGGCGTTAAGAATGAGGCCATTGCTTCTAAACCAGTCATACAGGCTCACAGCCGTCGCATTGAGTTGCTGTTCGAGCGCATCATAGGTCGGCGCGCAGACCACTACAATCACGTCGTCAGCGTACATAAAAGTGTCACCACCGTGTATGCAATCCGGAAGATCATTCAGCAGGAGGGAGAATAAAATATTCGATACCGATGAACCCTGCGCGACGCCCATGCATGTGTATGCCGCATCGGATCGAACTCTACCGCTGTCTGCGACTACCACCTGGGATCTATTTCGCAGCAGGTCGACAAACAGGCTAAGGGCGGAATCTGTAATACCATAGTGGTATAGTTTATCCTGAATGACTCCATGGTCGGCCACGTCGAATGCTTTGGATAAGTCGCAGCAAATGACAGCGACTTCTTGCCTGCGCTCACGTGCGTCAACTATCCGGCGAATAACTTCTCGCGCCAGTAGTGATGTCGTTGAATAGCCCAATTGCCCATCTTAGCCTAATTGTGCAAAGTGTGGTTACAGAATAATAAACATCTTTTAAAACTTGTTGGTAATTCTTTAGCTCTGCCTACCCCACTTTGGGAATAACGGCGTGGTTTATATATGTTTGTAAAAAAACATTCGACGATCGTTCAAAAAGAACAGGCTCATTGAGAAATTTAAGTTAGGTACGCCCCAAAAAGCAGGTTCTAAGCCACATGCCAAAATGTTGTTTTGATTTAAAATAATGTTAGGACGGGGCGCGCCGGACGAGCGGCCCGCCGACGGCCCGAGACTTGACAACAAAACCCGGGTTCATTTATAATTTCGCGAGAACTCAATTGCGTGTTGTATGCGTGGCTTTAGACGTTTTTTAATTCGGCCGCTTGTATTGTGTTTTTGAAAACGTCAATTGGTGGCAGTTAACATTGTGTTATAATATAACAATCTAGCAAAATTAATACGTTTACTATGTACATTGCTTTACCTAATAAGGAGATACAAAGAAATGTTTCAATGTTTGATTCATGTCAAATATTACAGAGCAGAAGCTTTTTTTGGTGTAAATTAATATATCACGTATTTTATTTCAAAATGTATGAGCTCAACTATGTCAATAGGAAAAACCTTCGAGATCTATAATTCACTAAAGTACTCTAGGGGTGGAGTGGTCCCTTAGTTAAACTTTTTAATATGTAAATAAATTTTATTAAAATAAAGTTGTTGTTTACTCATTCAATTATTTCTAGTCAAATCTTAAGAGGTAGTTATGACAGATGTCTGTTATTTTCAAGAGTGTTCCTATTTTAAATATCGAGCCAAAGAGGCGACGTGGAGGTCTTCAACCTTCACAATACCTTAATATGTCCAATTATTATTATAGACATAATGCAAATATTATATTTATTTTAATACTTAACGAAGTCACGATCCTCTAGATTAAATTAGGTACTTGTCCATAATTGTTTTACGAAGAAAAAGCAGTAAAAATAGAGCTTAAATTCCTTGAAGGGATAGCTTCGCATTTGTATATCCCTATTTCGAAAATATTGTAGGTATTTTGATTTTGCGTTTTCTACAATAATGTGTTTATGTAAGTCTATATATACATAAAAGGCAAACCTGACTCACTGACTTATATATCAACGCACAGCCCAAACTACTCTACCTAGAAACTTGAAATTTGGTACAGGGGTTCCTTTAATGAATGTAAATGAGCACTAAGAAAGGATTTTTCGAAAATCGACCCCCATCGGGAAGAAATGGGGGGAGTAGCGGGAAATTAATTCTTAAAGAGTCGCGGTCGTCCTCTAGTGCATACATACAACAATACTCCTGCTGGCTAAGTTTACTATAGGCATAGTCAGAAACAAAATAGATTGTGTAGCCCTCGTAGAGGCGTTTGTGCGTCTTTTTGTGCCCTTTCGGTACATTCGCGCTCGAAAACACCAGCTGCTGGCTGTGCCGGTGGCGCGAACGCGTACACACGCGCAGGCGCCTATCGCGCGCGCTCTTGCGCTGCTCAACTCCGTGCTCGAGGCGGCGCCACAGTGCGATCTGTTTGCGAGTCCGATTGGGCGACTGACGACAGTGTGCAAGAGAGTGATAGAAGGAGAAATGCCCAAGAGCACGATAGATTGATGTAAGTTTAGTTAGACTAAGTACTTAGCTGTAAGTTTGTGCTGTTTTGGCTTTAGCTGTTAAGGTACAAATTTGTTTTATAAAATGTGGTTACAGAATTATCAACAAGTTTTTAGAGTTGTTGGTAATTCTGTAGCTCTGCCTACCCCACTCTGGGAATGAAGGCGTGAGTTTATGTATGTATGTATAAATAAATAAATAAATACAATACTTTGACTAATAACTAACATACATTTAGAATAACCTATCAGGAACTTCAATTTCAAACCGCTCACACGAGAACAGCAGTTTTAAACTAACTATCATATCAGAGACCTTATCGACCTCCGATTGACAGGTGTCAGTCACTCGTTATAAATGATTGCCGTCGGAATCACGTCATAAATGCGAACACAGGAAAATTCCACCAGTTCCCCATCACCTGTCGGGGCGGCATCATTAATCAATAACACTCACGCCTGTCCAGAAGCTTTATTCAACTCGGGAACGGGAATTAATAAAGTAATTGCTTAATACAGTGAATAAACGCATAGTTGAGGGAAACCATACCTACATCAAAGTGAAACCGATAAAATTATAAGCGTAGAGGCATTCTATCTGGTTCTCCTACGGTAGCCCTATCCATTATTCCTTATAAATCGTTCGTCGAAATTTTCAGCTAGCCTTTTAAGTGTTGTTAAAAGACAACCCTGACCTAACCGCAAGTATTTTTTTTTTAATTATAGTGGGCTGACTAAGCCGAAAATCAGTATAGGATTTAATGATAATTCCGACAAACGAAACGTTATGACAAAAGTTAATAGGGGTTACGAGGGACATCCATTCCATATTTAATGTAAGGGTAGGCAATGTCCTTGCAGCTTTAAAAATGCAAGTTTTTATGGGTATCGGATCCTTATTTATCATGTGACAGTGCGCACGTATGCCTTTAAAGGAGTATGCGACGTAATAAGAATAGAGAAGAAGTAAGTAGGTATATTTATATCAAAACTAACTATCTGTGTATGGTAGATCACTATCACCATTCTAATTGGCTAACCTTATTACAACATTGTCCTTAAGTACCTACTGTTGTTTTGTTAAAGTAATTAGTATGACTAGTGAGACGCACCAAACACCCAGAAGCACATCAACCGTTTATAAGCACTAAGCGTTTCTATTCGGTTCGTTTTTAAATCAATCGCGTCACTGGTAGATCACGTGACTCTTCGTATCATGTCATCTACCAGAGACGCGATTGGTTTAAAAACCAAATAAATAGAAACGCTAGTTCGCGTTATGCATCTTGTCAAGGGTCCATGATTAGAACACCTCCTGTCACTTTCCTAATTCACCATTGTAAAAAGTGACAGAAAGTGCTGTTACATACATACATACATACATACCTTCACGCCTTCATTCCCAGAGTGGGGTAGGCAGAGCTACAGAATTACCAACAAGAAGTGCTATTAATAATATAATTTTAATATATGGAAAGTCCATAGGACTCATGCCAATAAAAGAAATTACAAAAGATCAAATAACCTAAGAAGTTAAATTCATAAGAAAGAAGTAAGCGATGATAGATTAATGCTTCCAAATTATTCATTGACAGGACATCGAGGGTCGTCTTATGTGCATAATTTGATTACATGTTACTCAAGCCTTATCGTTATAGAGGTCTCACGGCTACAAGTGCCTTAAAAGCCTTAATTAAAGGGTATCCGTATGATATCATGAACGGGTTAATAATCCTTTGAGCGGTGTATTCAATTAGTTAACCCGGTCGGGTATGGCACGGCAAGACAAAGTGACCTGGCTCGTTCAACATCTTCGTTCCATTAATTGCACTGCACTATAGGGGTAAAAAACACTAAATTTAAAGTATGGTAAGGTCAAGGTCATCATTGTGGATTATAATAAATTAGCCAAATACGTGCTTTAGCTCCTAAATACAAACAAAGATACAAGTAAAATGACGGTAAGTATAGTGTACATTATGTCAATTTTTATGTATAATACGAATTGTAAATAAAAAATATATATAATAAGTCAGGATAAGTTTGACGAGTCAAATAGAGTGGAAGATTGTTGTCATGTCGTATAACGAGGTAAATGGCAATGAATAGGTAGAAATGGAGGACGTTCATCATTAACGCTACACCAACACGGCTCCCCGTATGATAAAAAGGAGGATAAAACGTTGAAAGAAGCAACATACCCTCACAAAGCCAGTGGGTCCAAGTTATGCTCCCGGTTTACCACTATAAAAAAAAAACATGGTTATGCGTGTGATTAAATACTACTAGGTACAGTAAGTAACTTTAATTTGTGAAGCCACCATGGAACCCTACCATAGTGGCAGAGACCGAGAAAAAAAAATCTTTAAAATTAAGTACCGTAAAACCTGGTAACTATGGTCCAAAATCTCCCAACTATGGTCCAAAATCAATGACCAAAAGTACAAGTTCTCATTATCTTTAGTTAAGGAAACGTGTTGTTTTATAGACATTTCTTGTTGACTAAAGTTTTAAAATGCTTACACTGAAGTCATCTATGAGGTATTCAAGAAATTAGACTTGGACCACAGTTGAAGTACTGGACCATAGTTACCAGGTTTTACGGTACTCGCTTTCTAGAGCAGCGTTCTAAAAGCTTTTATTTATATTACTGTATTTTTCATCATTTTTCATTATGTATTAGTTGACCACATTTTCATTGTCGACATTATGAAAGTTTTTAATAATCCCTCGTCAATGTTACATTATGCAAATGGACGTTCATAACCTGATCGATGTCAAAACGATTATGAAATGGACGAATGTATTTAAATGGAAAATTAATTTTAGTTTCATAATACGAAAGTGGTTTTGTTCTGCTTTCACGATTGAATTAAATAATTGGTCAGTATTTGCTATGAATAAGGTATATGAGTATTAATTATATTCCCGTGTCATTTATAATATGAGTAAGTAGGTACCTAGTAGGAATGACGCTAATATTTGTGAAATTAAACCAGCTCTTCAAAAAGTAAGGTTAAATATGCATTAAAAATTTGGACGAAAACTAATCAAAAGCCTGGCATTGTTCCAAATGCAAAAAAGGTTTGTAAGAATTTTCGTCTGCTGGAGCAATTTTTTAACAAATGTTTTAGATTTGTCTATACTTTTTAGTTTCCTTACAATGTTGTTTTAGTTACCCTTGAAATATCTAAACTTATTTCATAGAACGATTCACTTCAAAGAATTTTCATTTCATCGACAGGCATTTTAACGTGCAGGTGCTTTATTTGTATTGTGGTCACAAGTCTAACCTAACCTAACCTACGTAACAAACGCTTAAAATAACCTGAAAACTATAAGGTTTCATCATAAATTAGTTTTCGATGAAATTAAATTCAGTGAAATAACACATTCGATGAAAGGTTTATCGATATTTCAAGGGAATCCCTGTTTTAGTAGCTCGCCAAAATATATTGAATTATTAATCCGATCAATATTCATGTACCTGAGATCACGGCGTGGCAGACATTTGATTTTCCCAATTGCAAGATAACTTTATTTTTACAACCAGACTTTATCTGTATAAAGTCAATTAACGTCCTTTAATTTATTAAAGCTAACATTAAAATAAAGTCAATACAACATCTGATTTGAATTAACACGACATTAACTAAACGGAAATTACGCTTAGCCTAACCACGACCTGCAATATGGGAAGATTATTTCAGTCTAAATTGGAGTCACATTAAGCGAAGTACCGCACGCTTTTAGGTTAATGGTTATCATACGACAGCTGGCTGCAGGGAAGTTGGCTTGTTATTAACACCAACTTAAGGGCGGTTCTCGTATAATGAACCCCGCCTTTATGAGCGATTTTGTTCAATGGCATCGCTTTGGCCGTATGTAACATGGCCGTTTCAATTGACTTTATCCTCGAAATGGGCACCCTGTCCTTTGATATTTTTGGTTTACTTTTATGTAACATTTTGATCCTTTTGTACTTAGAATATTCCTTTTCTTAAAATCTATGATTTTCGAGTTGTTGGTAATTCTGTAGCTCTGCCTACCCCACTCTGGGAATGAAGGCGTGAGTTTATGTATGTATGTATGATTTTCGACAGATAGTTTTTTAAAAGGAAAACACACTTTTCACAGAAGCCGTTGGTTACAAAAATATTGTAATTGTAAACTCTGATTCAAGCCATGTTGCAGTAATTATTAATATCACAAACCGAAATCTTTCAAAGACAAAAGCAGTATGTAATTAGCGTTTGTGAAATGAAAATTCAAACCGAAACAAACTCTTTATTATATTCAACAAAGAGGCGGAATAACTTGGCGGTTATGGAGTGAGCGCTTAAGCTGCCACGGAGCGTTTTTGTTACGATTCAGCTCTTGATTTGAATGACAATGCCTGTGGGTCTTATCTTGAAACATCATGTTATAATGCTAATCATCAGAAATACAATTGAAGATTAAAGCTAAAAACGTTATAATTAAGGGAAATGGAACCGACAAACGAGCTCTCGAAATGCGCTACTTAGTTCAGTTAATCGTGAATTCATCAGTCACCCAAAGGAAGCCAACGAACAATATAATTCGCACAATGAATACAAGTATATACACAAAAAGGGATTTAGTTAAAGACAAAAACTTTATTCAGGTTAGTATTATGAATTCGGTTCAAAATTAAGTACACCTTGCAAAACGTTAAAGCTTACTTTCCCTTTAAATCTTGTAATTGTTTCTTTCGGCTTGGTAGGTATACTTACTTGTTTTTAAATACTACTAGTATATATACATACATATAAGTTTGAATATCATTCTTAATTCTGCTTTCGAAAAAAAAAAACGGAAATGGGCGATTAGAAACCACTGCCAATGAAATAAATGCCCTCTTTTGCCTCGGCCGTGGCTTTATACGTGCGGTCTGCGGTAACTAACAACGGTCAGTCCAATAACATTGGGGCATTATATTTGTTCAGAAATTGTATTATTATCATTAACAATATTAACATATCAGCCCAACTCAGCATCATGTCGATTGCTAAATATAGGCCTTCTCTATAGACCTTCCACATTTTTGGGGCCTATAACATAGGGTATCCTAGCTCAGTTCCCAGAGCCGTATTTCGATTTATATGTTTTTATGTAATAAACATTAAACATTTTAATATTTTTCATTTTCATTGGCAACGGGTGTAGAAGTCAATTACTAACTCATTAGATTTTTTTCACGTCATTTGATTTACTCTATAAAACATGATTGTGGTGGCTCGTAATTAAAATAACTGACGGCAAAACCAAATACACGTTTATATTTAAGTTTCTTGTCCGCTTGTCTCCGATCTAGAAACACAAGCGAACAGCCAAGCCTTGACGAACCATTACGGGTCACTTTTAGTGATGGGCAATTTCTGAAACATTACAAAACTTTCCTTAACTGCGAAAATTACAACATCTGAAAGTTACATAATTAGATGGAAATGATTATGACACAAGTAAATTTCATTTAAATTTCATGAAAATTTTAAAGTGATTTATTATGTTATTTGCTTCTAAATAGCGCGCCTTGGCAAGTTGACGGGCAATATTTTACATAATTTTATTAAAGTGTGTGTTCGAAAGTCAAATCACAATATAAAAACAATATTTTCAAGATTAAAATCTTTAGACTGCAATCCTAAGGGCCGTACTAATAAGTAAACTGATCTCAACTGTAATGTTAGTCTCAAGATGCGTAAAAAATTGCAGTTTTCTATGACTTGACGTTAACTTTGATGTACCTTGTGACGGGCATCTCGGCCAAGATGATTTAAAATATTTAAAATATGTTTATTAATACGGCCCTAAGACTGCCAATGCGTTCCCACGCTGAGGACTACGATGAATTGTCTCTATACTGTCTTTTCCCCACACTGAAACACAAAAATGAAAACATTACCGCTTACCGCATTACTTTTAATCGTATCAATAATATCGACCACCGTTTGCTATTAGAAATATCTGTTCAAAGTATACTGCGCCGCGATTATCTGGTGCACGGAAACAACCCTTCATACATTATTCAGCGTCGACCGCTCATCATACGCTTGTATCGGCTGACTGTACGCCATATTGCTTATTTCTTACCTATTACGCCACGATCGGAGGTTTCACAAAGTCTGGTTTTTTTCGGAGTGCTCACCTAATGATACCACTTTTTTACCATGTAAGGATTTATTAGCTTTTTATTGATGTCAGACTTTATAGGCTTATGAATACCTACGACGTTAAATACATATAGACACATAATTAGATACCTAATTGAAGTAGGTACATAATATTGAAAATACAATATTTTGAGGGAACACAAACCTGGTGAAATATATTTTAATGTGGTTTATACGATTACGAAGCCGTTTGTCGATGATAATTTAGAGGTTGTAAGACTTCTCTTTATGTTGATGCAATTGTAATACAAGGCTTGAAATGTCATAAAGCCTTACAAAGGCTCATACAACCTAATAAAGGTTTATAACGCTTTTATTAAAATTCACATCTACATTGTAACACGGGTGAGCTAGACACAAATTGTTTAACACCGACTTTTCGACGTGAAAGATGAAATAACAAATATTTGTACAACCACCTTTACTAAAACAATCAACATGCGCGACAAGGGAGTTAATTTCACTTGTTTTACTTAAATTTGCTACCATAGCATAAATGCGGAATGCTCACAAAGAGCACTTGGCAGTTGCCCGCATTCCCTTGTTCTTCATAAGCATTAACAAACAAAGGCCCAAACGCCACCCCTGGTGAACACCCGGAATGAAAACTTTTTCGAACGTCGAGCATCTACCATTTTGGACACAGCTTAAGTTGACACGTTTTTTGCACCGCGGGTAATTGTAGCTTGTTTTAATTACACAATCACGAGTTTTTTCCTATAAAAAGGGTAACACGCTACGCGAAGCCATGACCTTTTTGTAATTGTATTTTTGTGATTGAAGCATCAAATAAACGTTTTATCTACCTTTATCTAACAATATTATGTATTTATAAAATTATACTCGTTTATAAATTGCAGTACCTCGGCAGTCGGGTAAAAATACGATAGATCACGTGAGACACCCTTATTATCATCACAAAGTGATAAAAGATGCGATCACTATTTATTTTAATTTAATTATTCACAGTACCAAGTCTTATGGTTGATATAACTATGATAATTGAATGTGGTAATTTTACTTAAAAAGCCTTTTTTTTACCCGATGCCTTATTTTCCTCTCAGGTATCAGTTTCGCATCGTACAATATCCTCCAAATTGTATAAAAACGCTGCGAAACGTAAGCCATTTAGATAAGAAGCTGTCCAGTGTTTTTCCGTAATTCACCACAAATTCATCAAGTCAGCTTGGGTTACAGCGCCCACAGCCCGCTGAGCAAACGAGATGTTGCGAGGGGTTTCTTTACTCAAAACGTAGGCTCGGCTTGTTTACAATCACCTTTTCACCAATTACGATCAGCTGCTCCCCTAAAATGAACCTAACGTTGGTAGAACAAGGCAGATTTTCATTAATATCGTGCAAGGTAAGGTCGATGTTCACTATGTTTACGCGCCTAATATTGCCCTCAAGAAAGTAAACACGGTATTTTGGCCGCTGTTAAAGATTATGAATGGTCAGTGTTGATGCTCGACGGGCGGCCATAAATTGTTATTGGGGTTTCTGAATTATGCAGCTAGGGATATTTAAAGCAAAAATCCTCGAACGTATCCCTTTTAGATATTTCATATTTGCACACATTAGTCCCTTATACATAGTATATTTAATTTTTCTCCTTATAAGGTTACCGCCTTCAACAAGATGGAGTGACGACCTTGTAAAGATCGCGGGAAAGTGGATGCGAAAAGCACAAGACCGGTCTGAGTGGAGAGCCTTGGGGGAGGCCTATGTCCAGCAGTGGACGTCTTTCGGCTGACATGATGAAGGTTATCGCCTATTTTTCATGACACGGGTTACAACAAATGACAAGTAATTAGTTATCTCGTAGAATTCGGATTTATATCTATTGTTTTCGTCCCTAAAGTGGCAAGATTGTGGAGATGTGGAGATTATTTAGTAAGATATCATTGCCGCGTATTCAGTGGGGTACAAAACCTCCTGACAATTGTCAGGGACATTTAGACGCAGCCAAATTTATAGTAAAGCAAATTAGTAAGAAGTAGCGAGACGAAGGTCAAATTATTAGCCTACGGCTTAACGCTGTGTCGGCCCACGTGCCTGTGTGGGTTGGCAATTAATTGCGAGTTTAGCTGCCGCTTGATAATAATTTATACACAATGATGTTTGCAAATGGTGGTTCTATGAAAAATGAGGAATCCCAATGTTCTGGAAACTATGTAATAGTAATAACATATGAATTAAAATTTAGTGACACGAGGGTTCGTAATTGAGTGAAGCCAACTGTATTTTCAATTAAAACCTATATAACCTAACCTTACCTTAACCTTTTGCAGTGTTTGCATTGTTGTGTTCCGGTTTGGGCATAAGACAGCCGGTGAAATGATTAGCATAGAGGCATTCCATCTTACTCCTCAGGGCTGGCAGTGCATTTGCAGTCTTGTGAATGCGAATGTCTATGGGTCACAGTTTCCACTTACCATCAGGTGGCCTGTGAGCTCGTTGCCTTTCTATGCCATAAAAAAAACGAAATAGTAATTGGAATCAGTATATTGTATTGTACATCCTTTTTTAAATATTAAATATATTAATTGTAATGTCCTGGTTTTTCTTTTGTACAGTAAATTGTTTTCATACATCTCTGAGTATAAACCCAATTCTCGGGGGAATAGTTGTACTAAATAAATAAATCTTATTCTAAATAAATTGATACACTAATACACTTGCCTTCCCGATGCTCAGTTTTTCTTTTTCTGAACATATCAAGGGTTAACTGTGAGTGTGATGTGTTACATACAGTACATTATCCAACGTAGGTACAGATGTAGTGCATAATTGTTTTCCTTCGTATTTTCACGGAAACGTACGAACGTGTATTGCTATTTCAGTCGGTCACAGTACAAAAAGAACTGAGGTTGACTGAAGCAGCATGACAAATACGAATGTTTCCGAGAAAATACGAAGGAAAACAATTATGCACTACATCTGTACTGGCTGATTCTACAAAAAAAAGGAAATATATAGATATAAGCTGGAACGGCTTCAGAACGTGTGCATTCGGTACATATTTGGCTTGCGGAAATTTGACCATGTGTCTGATTTCCGTACTCAGCATAAATGGTTGCCCATTAGATCGCGTAGGAATGTTCATGTCCTGTCGTTGCTATTTAATATCCTTTTCAATCCTCAATCCCCTCCTTACCTTGTCGAACGGTTCTCTTTCTTGGCTACCGGGTCCCAGAACCGCTTACGCTCGAGTGCCAACCTACTCCTGGCTTTTCCTGCTAGCAAATCCAAATCTTACTCTAAATCCTTCTCGGTACATTCTGTTTGTTTATGGAATAGCCTTCCAACTGATATCAGGCAATCACAATCTGTTGCTTCACTTAGATCTAGGCTGAAGAGGTACTGGCTTGACTCTTGTTCCTGATCTAACACTGTATGTCCTTTCTTCCTTTCATACTTATATATATTATTTATATATGTATATATTAATTTATTTATCCTATTTAATATATATATTTATTATACCTACATATTTATTTGCTATTATTATTTTAATCTTCTGTATCTTTAATGCGTTGTACGTTTAGCCATCCGTTGTTTTTATTCTTCTCTCAATCGCTCAAAGGTTAACTGAAAGAGATCCCTTATAGGGATAAGTTCGCCTTTGTACATACCTTCTTTGTTTCACAATAAAGAGTTTACATACATACATACATACATAAATGGGTTGAAACCAAAAATGAGCATTTTACCTAGACAAGCAGAGGTTTTAAATACTACACTTACTTGGGTTGACTGCGTAGCCTTCATCCACGACGTGCATCGACAGATGAAGCAGCACCAGCAGGGTTGCTGACAGCTGCAACAAGATAAATATGGGATTTAGTTAGTTATTAAGCTAAGGCGTGGAAGAGACAGCCCTGTAGCAGTTATTAATTGATATAAGTACTTTATTTCTTGTATAAGTATTATTTACCGATCATCCTTTTACAGTTACTCTTTCGAGTTTATTACCTGGGACTTGGCTGGTTATGAAATAAAGCTTACTCTTAAGAAGAAACAGGAGTTATTCCGTAGCAGAAGATTGATTTGTGCAATAGGTAAATTATTTAAAAACCAGACATAAAAAGTCGTGGTTAATACCGAATCACATTTTAAATAAATAATTTCGATAAAATAACTTAAATAATTAAAAAACTGCGTTCGTAATGCGACCCCTGCTTTTCGTGTCAATGACTCTTACATGGCCCCGCCATTTTTACACTAGCCTTGCTGAATACCTTCCCAGTTAACTAGATTTCAATAAAAAATGGATTGAAATTGGCAGACAACGAGCAGGCAAACATACATTTACATACATACTTATACCCTAGCCTTAAATTTCTTTGTTCAGAGCAAAATAGACGAAATTACCTCGTTATAAATAATTTTACTTTTAATGTTTCAATCTCTAATGAATTTATATTCCATCTATGAATCTATGGTGTGCACATCGTTTTAGACGCTTAAACAAAATTTAGTAACAAACAACCAAAAATCTTCACCAAATTTCACTTTAATAATATCAGGGAATTATGCTAAATTGTTTCGGGCAAAACTTTTACTATTAAAGTTTCGTATTTAGCATACACAATTTGGGAAGCAAAAACCTTGTTTCTATATCATGATCCAGAGTACAGACCTAGATCATGTTTTGAAGAATTGATAGCCACACTGAGAGTCCGTTAATGACGCTAAAATCGTTTCTTAGTGACGATTTTTCATAAACAAGTTTGAAAAAAGAACGAGTTAATTGTGTTTAAATTGTTTGACCATGTGTATCTCCGTGACATCGCTCGCTAGTGTATCTCTGAGCGTCAGTATGTCACATAACATTTGTTAGTGTATGGAATTTGCATAGCTTCTAACACTACTAGCATAAGTGTCTTTTCATACTAAATTACTCAAAAAGTTCATAGGGTTAATAACTAGACTTTTGGAAACAAGGTTTGTGGCAGCATTTAAGGTTAAAAATACGATTGGCAAACGACGCGGTTAACCGTGATCTTGGATCTTTTCTATGTATGTAAGTATGAATTTATTTTTATTAATATGTTTTTCGTTGCCTAGTAAAATAAGTAGGTATAAGTCTTGAGCTTAGTTATTGATATATACTGATATTTAATCAACTTAAATGCATTATTTAATAGTATAATCGTGAATATCTAAGGGTTTTCACATAAATGCCCAATCACAAAAAGCAACCTTGCGTACGTAATCCTGCCACTACCTAACCCATTTACTCGTTGCCAAATTAATAAGTGTGTCTAAAATATTAAAACCATTTTTTGTTTCAAAATTTTCAAATAAAACAATCCACCTTTTCAGCACAAACAATTTCATAATTAAAACTCTGGATATTTTTATCAACGGCGCGCGCCGGCGATTTCATCCAAAATTTGATTACGAGTTTCATGGGACAGAAGTTGAAACCTCATGTTGATTTTGTTTTAAACCTTCGCAGTTTGCGCAGTATTATGAATGTTCCTCTGTTTTCTTAGGACAACATTAAGTTTTGATTTGTTACAAATCAATTTGTAGTTTTACCTAATTTGTGATTTCTCAAAATTCATATCAATAATGTAAGTCATTAAAACTGAGCCATCAAGGTGTTAAATTGTATAAGTTAACAATTTAAAATATTTGTAGATGTTGATAAAAAAGTTCTAAACCACATATAAAGCAAGTCTTGATTGCATTAAATGCTAGAGTATCTTAACATTAAAGAGTAGAATGGTTTTAATATAATCATTTATAATTCATTATTTTCTTTATGCCGCGTGGGTATATTCCCAAGATTGAAAAATGCGATGCCAACCTTAAGGACTCAGACGGAATGCTAGAAGTTTCAATGGTGTTCTCTATATCCGCCACGCCAGAACACAATATTACAAACACTACTGCTAGGAGGCAGGGTTTGTGGATAAGATGGCCGGCGCCATCCGGACAAACTCTCGAAAGGTATTTCGCAAAGCCAACTTTAATTTGTTACAAAAAAAGTATTTATGTTGTCCTAACAAAAGTACATAATATCTTTTTTTTCACCTTAATTTTGCAGTTACTATAATTTTATTTTCAGCTGTAAAGTAAACGAATTCGCGGTCGTTTTATTACCTTCCAAATAAACGACCGAATAAAATTTAATAACCCGGCTAGCGTTTATGTCGAAATAAAAAGAACTCTTAAATAAATTTAAAATTTTATGCAAGGAATTGTCCACATTATTATGTTCCAAGATTAGGAGCGTCCTGTAATAAAAATGAAACACAGCGGGATAATTATTACTTAGGTACCTACCTAATTTGCCAAACATTTTAACTCTCTTAACTTTATTGTATGAAATACAGGGTGTTACAAAAATACCCGTAAAGCCGAAAGGGGGTTAAATGGTGCCTTATAAAAAGTCCATTTACAATATTTGAGAGCCGTACTTTCACTGTATGACTTACCGCCAAAAAAAATTAAACCGTTATTTTTTTCATTGATGTGCAAACCCTATTTCAGTAAAATTAAAGAGTAAACTACGCAGAATGTTTATGTACATTTTTACCTAATTCGCGAAACATATTTCAAGTCGAGTTTTGGAAGATTTTAAACGTAGAAACCTAAACTAACACTTACTTTTTCGTAATGAACGTCAAATTTACAGGAACGGCTCAAAGTGAGCTCCGCCTTGCTCAATGCAGAATCTCCGATACAGTTCGCGAGCACGATTTAAATTGCTATTTTCATAACATCATTAATCGTAATATTCTGTGTTAGAAAACATCGTCATTTTGAAAAAAAATATGGAAACACACGGAACAATTTTAGAATATCCATAAGAAGATTTGAAATTGACAACACGTAGTTTTTTCCGTCTTGACGTTTTTTGAAGCCAGTACTTTAAGCATAATGACATCATAGTATTGAACCTTTGTGGATGAAAAACGGAAAAACCATTAAAGTTGTCAATAATTATTAAAATTGGTAGGTAGGCCTCTCTGTTAAATAATCTATGCTAACTCCTGTTCCCTGACATGACAGCTTACTAGGGTTGACAATATTTTTGGCTTTGATAATTTATTATATCTTTTACGGGGTATTTTGTAACACGTTGTATAGTCGTTTTAGAGTTCCATAGACAAATATCAAAAAAATGTTTTAATTCGTTACGTCCTTGCGTTCATCTAATCCAGTCCAATTAACGTTCAATATTTTATTTCTACCGAGACATAACTTTCTTAGTTATTCAACATAATAATAATATACCCGACCAAAGTCAGAGTGGCTGACATCCATGAAGAAATTCCTATTAGGCTTACGCTGTTATCTTTCCTAAAAAATAACGAAATAATATTCGTAACACACCATTATCAAAGATCATACGAGTACCTACATACTAAACAGACGCTACTGACATAGGCTATTTTCTAATCTCAAAAATGTTGGTAAAGTCTAAACGGTCGACGCAAATACCTTTATATAATTAAAATATACCTTAATCTTCTTTATCTTTACATTGTATAAAAATAAGTCGCTTCCGCTGTCTAGTCGCTTAGATCTTTTAAAGTTCTCAACGGAATTTAATGCAGTTTGGAGCAATTGACTCAAGAGAAAGATTTTTATGTACCTATAATACATTCTGGTTTATGTTCGGGTGTCACAAAAACTCACATATACCAAAGCGAAGCCAGGGCAGGTTTCTAGTTTAAAAAAAAGCTTGGACGTGCGGACTTTCATGTAGTCTAAGGCTCGGCTTGTATATTTAAAAATATCACAGAAAATTCTCAGGGCGTAACTAAATTGCATTAAAATTCCTCTTTGTGAGGCTGCCGTGGAAAAATGTAGGCTTGGAATATTAACTTGAACTAATAAATAACAAAGTGCATTTTTTGGTATTTCATGAATTTTGGATTAAAATGTTAGTGTAACTTAATTAAGGCACACTGGCTTGATATTATTAGGTGGATTCTGAAGCTCGTATGCAATAGCAATCTCAGGATTGTGTTAAGAATGTGTTGTGTGTTACCAACTCTCAAGGCTTAAATTATACTAAGCAGGTCACAGGTTGTCTTTCCCTAGCACCGGAACACAACAGTGCGAATGATGTTTGATGGCAGAATAAAGGGTGGTAGCGAGCCAAACGAACCCTGCACTTTGAACGAGCTTTCTATATCAACTTGGCAGCTTAACTAAATCTATATAATAAATATGAATCGCTAAATATGTTGCTAAGCGCAAAACTCGAGAACGGCTGAACCGATTTGACTGATTTCTTTTTTGTTGTGTTTGGCATTGTCAGGACAAGGTTTGTATGAAAGAAAATAATTATAAAATCCACCGGAGGAGTCAGAAATTTGCAGCGGGGCGAAGCCGCTGGCGGGCCGCTAGTAAGAGGATAGTTTTAACAAAATGGTTTTAATGACTCCGCTATGTTTTAAGGTTGACGCAGACATAACCGCTCGGCACCGGATCAGCTCAGCCTCAAAGTGGGACATTGAAAAGTGAGCTTTGAATGGTGTTAGTACAATACATTTTTTAAGTTAAAGTGACAACAATTTCCAAGCGCGCGTCGTGTCGTCCACTGAAAAATGTTCCTATTGTATTAAAATGTATCAAAGCTCACTTTTCAATGTCCCACTTTGAGGCTGAGCTGATCCGGTGCCGAGCGGTTATGTCTGAGCCAACCTTTACCCCTATAAGCATAGGAAGGCATAAACATATGTAGGTATTTTCAATTGCGGCTCAGAAGAGATCAGTCAACACAAGTCATAGGAATATATCGTAGTATAAAATTATAAATTATAATATAAAAAACAATCAAAATATGCTGCTAATATGTTTGCCATGCAAAACAACAAGATTTGATACAAGATAAGCGGTCTATACAGGGTGGAAAAAACGAACGCCATATGGACGGCTACTACCTTAAATATTGGAAATAGCACGTTCTACGCAAAGGAGACCTACTTTTATTTGTGGAAGAAATAAATCCTGCATTTATGCATTTTTGAAAATTTGTCTGCCTTAACTGGGAATCGAACTAGTAGAATATGACAAAATAATAAAGAAGTGTTTTTTACGGTCTTTATTTAAATTAAAGGTGTATGTGATTAAACATAAATGATCACTATCAATGATTCTTTCGATCTGTATCATAAACCACGACTTTATTGTTTTGTTTTATTCGACCAGTTCGATTTCCCGATTAAGGAATACCATTTTTTTTTTCAGGAATCCTATAATGCAGTATTTCTTGCTTTTAAAAAATAAGTCTCCTTTGCGTGGAATTTGCTATTTCCAATATTTAAGGTAGTTGCCGTCCATGTGGCGTTCGTTTTTCCAGTCTATAAGTATAGTATGACATTGGCTACTTAATTCAACATCGTCATTATTACTCGTATTGGCATTACTAAACTACTATCCTTTTTATTTTTTATTTTATGGCATAGGAAGGCAAACGAGCACACAGGCCACCTGATGGTAAGTGGGAACTGTGACCCATAGACATTCGCATTCACAAGACTGCAAATGCACTGCCAACCCTGAGGACTACGATGGAATGCCTCTATGCTAGTCATTTCACCGGCTGTTTTATCCCCAAACCGGAACACAACAATGCGAACACTGCTGCTTGGCGGTAGGTTAATGGATAAGATGGTGGTACAAACCCGGACGGACCCTGCACAAGTAAAGATCAAGTCTTAGTCAAGACAAGTAAAGTAGTCATGATCATCGATGAACTATTCTATGTGTATGGGTAGTTCGCCGATGCTATGACGAATTCACTTACACTTGTCTAATGATAACGCTAATGCTTTGTTCAGAAAGTCCTAAAGGTTAAGCAGAATTGGGGAAAAATAATTTACGAAGGCAAAGTCAGCGTTTGGCTAATTACTTAACCTAAATTTAGAGCCGAGGTCAACTTTGACGCAGGGTATTTTTAATCTACACAAACGTTTTAAACTAAATATTATATGTAAGGCAAACACACTTTAACCTTAGTTCCTAGAATACTGGGACAGCCTGTGAATATATTAGGATGTATACATAGATATGTATCTAAATTGATAGTACCATGCATTGTTATGTAATGGAATGGTATTACTGCATTAACGATTTATCGTATGATAATCCTGTAACATAGCATACTACAAACAGCGAACGATCCAAAACTTTAAGTAATCTAAACAACAAGACCGAATATTTTGGGGGTAATTAAAATTAAAATACATGTTTTTGTTCGTTGACATCAACCATGTTGATGAAATTAAGGTCGCAAGTCTCGCAACTCAACATATTTCGCGACTTAGAATTCACGTAAAATAGAATTATTAATTATACGTCATTTTTAAACCATGGGCATTTGTATAGATCTAATAACAAGTTTTGTTAAATAGGACTACCAAATTATGTATCTTTACAAATGTACCTACACCAGGGTATTTGGCATGCGAGTACTTGAACTTTCAGAAATGACAGATGAGGTTATAATGGAACGTTTTGGTTAAATTAACTATTATTCAACCAGAGGGCTTATTGTGTAACGCACTCACAATCACAAACGTTTTCATTTTGAAAATAGTAGGCTTGTCTGCATACAAAATGATGCATCGTGCTTGAGGCAATCTAAATCAGTCGGTTCATTGAAGGAAAGATTAAAGAAGTTGTGGCTAAATAAACAGGATGAGCCTGAGTGTTGATCCTTCTGTTGTAGGTTTTAACTGCTGTAGTATGTGTGGTAGTATTATATTGTATATTATATTATTTATATGTTTAGGTATGTATCTTATTAAGGAAGATGTTTCATTTTGTTCCTATTTCTCTGTTGTATGTACTATTTGTTATTTCCTGAAATTTTGTTAATTTGTCTATCCTTCGGCATTGTCCTTGCTCATTCTACTCCAAGGTTAACTGGAAGAGATCCCATATGGGATAAGTTCGCCTATGTACATTTATTTTGATGCAAACATGTCCTGTAATTGTTTATGTGCAATAAAGAGTTTTACATACATACATACATACATACAAAAAGAAAACAATTGCTCCACTTTGAAGCCGGTTGCGTTTGCGAGTGCGTTAGACAATAGCCCCTCAGTATTTCAAAAACTTGGGCAACAAGTATATCAAGAACCATAAGGTTATGTGGAGTAAATAGAAGTAAATACGGTAAAAAAATGATATCCTTTTCCGTCCCTGAAAGTTGAACTCAACTATCAAACGCTCTCTGTGGTGCAATCGTCACGATCACGGGATATCTAAAAGTTTGCGGGTAAGGTGACAGTAAGGAAAAGCCTTATTGGCTATTTCTTGTTCATAATTAGAAAGAAACAAATAAATAAAATCGTGGCAACAACAACAAATGACAATTAAATACGCATGCAAATAATGTAGTCAAGAAATGGTCCAAACTCAGTGTAATGCTAGCTTTAAAATCAGCGCTGGTCTTTCATTGAAGCCATTAAGTGAAACCACGGATGGTTCTACACATAGTCAGTAAAAGTACCCAAAATAAAATAACAAAAAGAAATGCAAACTTTTTTTAGCAGAATTGGCAAGATTAATTTATATTAAGTAGGTACAGTCAGCGTCAAAAGTAACTGGTCACTTCAAGCTACTTTTGTACTTTATCGCATTAACACATTAGACAATCTTGTTTGACATTGCTTATGTGACAGTTGTTTAAGTGATCAGTTACTTTTGACGCTGACTGTACCTATTAGTGTCATAAATAATAACCACAGTTGGTTAAAATGTGTTCAAAATTCAAGTACAATTAAATAATGCCGAGTAACCTTTGTTATTCAACGACTGCACCCTTAGATACTAATCATCATGTCAGCCGAAAGACGTCCACTGCTGGACATAGGCCTCTCCCAGGGCTCTCCACTCAAACCGGTCTTGTGCTTTTCGCATCCACCTCCTTACTAATATCAAATATACATTTCTTAAATCATTTGTACTCGTATCAAATACATAGCAGTTTTTTTCATAACGCTACAGTAAACAACAAACGGCGATTACCATCTCATTCAGTGTGGGCATAATAAAACTCTTTTTCGAGTGAACTCTAATTTAACTACAAGGAGGTATTTGCCTTTGTGCCCCAAACAAAATATCTGGGCTTTAGAAACTGTAATTGCACTTTAACACGCCTTGCTTGATTATAGCCCCAAACGTTTTTCTACTGAGCGTTTGAGTCACTTGTAAATGAAAAGATTGCGCTGTGATCTAGTATAATAATAATTAAATTAACGCGTGACATACCTCATTCAGACTTCTTTCTTTGTATTATCAGCTTTTTTCCAATTATCATTCCAGGGTAAAACCCCAGTACCTCCCCATTTAACAACGTTTTTGTCTACTGTGGGGTTCTATTCTTGAGATTTCTTGAGAATTTTTGGGTACGGCATATCTCTACGCCGAGTTAAGTAAATATTTAATCAACTACCAAGCTTCCATAAAAAACAGAAGCTCTCAAAGAAACGGGTTTAGATATTATATTAAGGGTAAAAATCTTTAGAAGCTGAAAATATTACGTTGATAAGTATAACATAATACACGCATTTTCTTCGAAATACACTGCTCAATTTTTTTAAGTTAAAACATTAGATTTGGTAGAATGTTTAATTTCGCCTTCACTTAGATAAAAAACAAATGTCAGCAGAGAAATATTTTGCAAACACTGACTGTTTCATAATAATACTTACACTTGACCAAAGCAAAAAAGTTTTAGATTGAACTACGGCATTAAGTTCGCCTTTTGTATACGAAGTGTATTCTTTTCTGCAATAAAGATTAAATAAATAAATAAAATAAATTGAAATGGTCATGTCATGGTGGTGGACAGGTAGAAATTTTCCAACAAAAATTATAACGGGGATACGATGCTAATCAAATTTTGTGTAGAAAATTAACTCGTGTATTAAAATAGTATTTTATGTAACTGGTACATAAAGAGGGTCCTTAAAACACGAGTGTGGTTTTGTGAAACGAGCCGAAGGCGAGTTTCATAATAACATCACATGAGTTTTTTAAGGCCTAATTATGTACAGTTGCATACATTACTTTATCTACACACATATTATAAGTACAGTAAAATGTGCCTACTTTGCTCCCCCATGGGTAACTATGCTCCATAGTGACTTTTTTGTATGTTACTTATAAGACAAGGCCGATGACAAATTTTCTAAAAATAATTGGTGTATACATCCAGCTGCGCAGTGAATGAAAGCACTAGAATGATTTACAATACAGAATACGTCAATATAACGATGGAGCAAGTTACCCGTGGGGGAGCAAAGTAGGTATATTTTACGGTACTCTAAGATGCGTTCAGTAGCCGAAGGCAAATAACCTTCATAGCTACCAGTGCTACTGCTACCTGAAATATATTTAAAGGTGTTAAGCTAATGTATGAACTGAAATAAGAAATAAATCAAATCAGAGAAAAGAAGTATTTATTTACTATAATAATTATAAACATTAACATTAGTGCAATTTGAAATGTTTAATTAACAAACAAACAAATGGCGGCAAAGCTAACCTGTGTCACGAATATAAATGTTTTTTTTTAAATCATAGACAAACTAACAAAGTCCCTTTTCTAATGTCATTCGATATCAAAACGGCGTACGACACTTTACTTAAATATACCGAGGCGACGTTTAATAGATACTAGAATTGACCCCCTCTTTGAATTGTGTTGGTTTTGGAAGATGTTCTAAATTTGAACAACATTACTTTATCAAAAGTTGTATCGTAATTTTAACTTTTCATTACAGCTACAGATAAGAAAAAATATCATATTAAAATTGTATCTTGTAATGATGGTCATTGTCTACGGATTCTGAACGCATTACAGAGGACTTATGATATGTGTGTAGATAAATTTAATTATATGTGTACTTTTCGTTATCTAGGTGATATATTTATAATAATATGCTCATGACGTGCAAGTCAAGTTTGCTAAAAATTGCGTTGATGTACGCTTAAAGACTCGCTCTCTTTATAAGTGGATCGTCGGATGTTAAAAGGAATGGAATTAAAAGATATAATAAAGACTAAAAATTTTTTTCTACAATTATGCGATTTAGGGGTTTTTTACAATATTTTATTATATGTTTTGCTCACGCCAGACGTATCCATAGTAGTCATTAAGTTTGACGTAAAAGTGACATAAATTTCTTCCCATCAGCGATTAATAAGTTAATTTGTCATTTAAAAGTAACACATTAAAACAGCATGATCACCATAAACAAACATTTCACTTCCGTCGCGCCGACACGGTCGCGTCGTGCGGCTCACGTTCGGGAAAAGATTATTGAACATTGTGTCAGTTTAATTGAATTCCCTGCATGGGAAATCAGGTTTTATTTTAAAAGATTAAAATGGTCACGTTGTTTTTATGTTATAATGTTGCTTGTTATTTACTCGACATAAATATGGCAGACGTACTGATGAAATAAAAAGTTCTTCAGCCTGGATGTATGTTTATGTAATGCTTGTTTTAAAGTCTTATACTAAAATGTTTTTTGATTATTTTTTATCAATAGGACTCTCAACACGTTTTAATTTAAATAACAAGCCTTTTATAGCTTTTGCCTCCGTTTCCGTCTTTTAAATGGTAGAAAACAATATCATTTGCTACAAACAGGGTCTAGTCAGGATTTGCTCCACGTATCGTATATTTGGTTTGATATGGTCCATAAACTAAATTAATCATCTAACAAGGTAAAACCATTAAGACTTATACCGTGTTCGTTCTTACTTGTCTAATATAGGTAACAACTTTCTAACCTCAAAATGAACCTTGTTTTTGGCTAAAACAGCTATTTTATGGTAAATAAAGTAAACAGAGACATAATTTTAGACATCACTTGACTAATGTGTTGTCTGTGATAGCTTCATTTTATTAAAAATAGCTGTTTTATCCAAAAAAAGGTTCATTTCTAGGTCAAAAAGAGGTTTACTATATCAGACAAGCAAGAATGAACATGGGATAAGTTTAGTTTAGACATTAAGAAGTTGGTGCAATTGTTTTCTTAGACAAATGATTTCTCGGAAAACACAAAAGCCAAGGCATGCCAGAGCGGGTCTTGACGAAACTTGTCCTTGTCACACAGGCTCTACCCACCCGAGACGGTGCGCGCAAGCTTTCAAAATCTCAAATTTCCTACCCTGAGCGGTTCAATTTGTTCTCTGCAAGTCTCTGCACAGAACATCCTCAACCGGAAAATATTTTATCTTGTCTGATTTTAGTAGACAGAGTTCTAAACAAACTTGTAGAGTGTGGCCGAAGTGCACTTAAAATTCAGCGCAGATGCACGCTCAAATTTTAGTTTTATTTTAAATTCGTTGCCAAAGTTTTTTCGAACATACGTTTAGGAAACGCGGTCTAATGTAAGCCCCGGGGAGGAATATATGATATAACAGTTTTATAAAGCCCGCTTTTTTCCAGCCTTGTGGCTTTGTGAATTCTAACTTGTTTGGATACGATTAATTTTTAAAATTTGGACATTGACACGAGGCATGTTTGCGATGCCTTTTTAAACAATTGAAATATATATTCTGGCAGGATTTGTGGGTTGTCTGTATTTAAAAGTTTTAACAGTTCATCATAATATTATGTTTTACCACTGTATACTTCAATGTGTTTAATATGCGGAAAGCCAATGTGCGTACAATTGAGGTCTATCTTATGCAACTATAACTTTGTTGGTGCGGCCACGCCCAGTAGTAAAGCGCATATTTTCTTCGGAGGGCAAGTAATCAAAAGTATGGTAGACAACTCCCAAAATACAAAAGAGAGTTTATTACATCAAAGACATTGCCCAAAGCAGGAAAGCAACTATAACGAACCAAATGGATGGTGGAAGCCTGACGGACCCTGTACAAGGTCCGACCACCACTAAATAGCACACACATATTATGAAAATGATCTGGAGAGTTATATATATTTGAGTCACAAGATTCGGGCAAAGACCCGAGAGATCGTCTGAGGTTGGCGTGTAATCCTGTAAACCTCATGAATCTCGCCGCTGCGGGCTTAGCACTAGGATTAAGCTGAGCTGCACTATTTCACCAAGTTTTCATATTTAGAAGCCAAATGTGAGGTTCCAACATATCGTATGTACTGAACAACATAATAAGAATGTACAAAGGCCAACTAATCTCTTCCCTTTGGGGTAATTAAAAAAATAAGAAAAAGATATTCGTATCGATATTTTTGCTATCACCGACACATTCTCGAATGTTATAAGTAAACAACAGAATCTCCCTGAACACCACAGGACCAAGGAAATAACCTACTACCCAAGACGTCACACGAGAAGTTGATTTTAAATACCACTAATCCAGAGCCATATCTATATCTCTCTTTATGGATTGCCACAATAAAACGATTACGTACATTAGAGAATCAAATCACAGCGATTCAACTGTTTTGTTAGGCTCCATCGGCAACAGCTGTTAATTTGCCGTATCGCCACACGAGCACTCATCCATTATAATCGGTGTGTGTATAGCGTGTATTGACACAAACTTAATTAATTTAGCAGTATATTGTTGCAGTAATAGATCGGTCTTAATTAAGGGTCCGATTCAAAATTCGCAGTATGCCTACATCAGTCGGTTGGTGACAACGTCTTAATTGAAGATGTATCGTTGGACCGATCCATCAATAGGTAAATAATTATATTATATATTAAGCCCATTCTTGGTTGTGTTATATTGAAAAAAAAACTATTTAACAAATTTTCAAGGGCATATTAACTGTAAACCCGTTCAAAACTAGTCAAATATTAATTACCGCAAATCATTAACAAAAACTATTCTATATTTAATAAGTCAACTGACGATAATAATTGGAAATTATCATAACTAATCTTAATAATTATGTTTTAAACTATTCAAGTACTAACCTTTACCTATATGTATTTCCTAAGAAACTCTCAATGTGGTACATACATGTTAATTACGTAGGAATAGGTAGGTACATAATAATATATGGTAGGTTAAAAATAGAATTGGCGTTTACACTGATTATTTGAACGATCTAGTATATTCCTAATAGGGCATGCTCCCGGGAATTCCCGGTACTAAAAGGACCGGGAAATCCCGGGAATTATCATTTTAACTGGTACCGGTACTGGCGAAAAAAAATCCCGGTTCTTCGGTTCCTTCGGTACTGAGTTTGTGACTAGACTAATTGTCTTTTTCTCTTTTCAAAACTACGTGGTGGCCTGGTGACGCTTTCCCCCGGTCGATTCGCACCAGCTCGGTTTTATTCGGATGCGATATGAGACCCCAGTCACCCCACCCTTCGACCCGACGCCTCGACCCAGTCCAAGGCCAACCGGTCGGTCCGACCGACAGGTAGTATGGTAGTCAGAAAGATAGCTGTTCTGATTTGGTAAACTCGTGTTCTGGATTAAATAATTAATAATTATAACTTAACTGGTGTCTAAAACCATTAAACAAAAAATAATACAAATAATTTACTCAGTACCGAAAAGTACCGAAATCCCGGGAATTCCCGGTTCCGACTCAGTACCGGAAATCTTAGTCCCGGTTCCGGGAATGGTACCGGTACCGCATGCCCTAATTCCTAACTTCCACAAAGTCGAGTACGACTGGCTGTGTATATGGTGGATATTCGAATAGCAAAACGCTTGAAGATCCACGAGGGAAAGCTATGTCCAACACGATGTCTTTCTATTGATACGATGATATTAATATTTAAATACAAACAAACCTAACATGACGGGAAACACATTTAACTCTCAAATGCATGTTTTTTTCTACTATAAAATATTACTTGTAGTGCGCTGATTATATTGAATAATCTTTTTCATCACACTTGCATGTAAACAGTATCTAAACATACAGTTTAACTTGGCCGCAATGCTCCATATAAAACCCTCGACCTTTCTTCTTACCATGAAACCCAAGGTCGGTAAGTATTTTTTTTTTAATTTATAGCACAGCACACAGGTCATGCAAGTTCAAGCAAAGAGTTTACACGCAATTGTAAAATTGTCTTAAAATGTTATTTAAACAGGAATTTTATTGCAATCTCGCTACATGTTACTTAAATACTCAATTAATATTCTTAATAATCGATTTTAATAGTTTTCTGTAACAAAACGTCGTTTTTTTTTACACTCCTTCAGGGCTGTATGTATACCTACGTAAGTATTTGCCCTTAACGTTTCTGAACGAAACATTTGCATAATCTGTGGAGTCCGCCAGCCATCCGCTTAAAAAAAGTTCAAGTAATTCGTAATAATAGTTGTGCTGACTTGTGTATTTATTTACTCGCAAATGTGATGAAAAACATTGTATGTTTCACGGGCGGTACGGGAATTACGTACCTCGACTCAGAAAGCCCTCAGTCTTCGACTTCGGGCTTCTACTAGAGCCTCGATCGTAATTCCTTACTTACCGACCTTAATACACAATGTACTATTAAGTGGTTTGTTACGTAGGATGCATCCTCTATCATGTATTTAAGGGTTAATCGTCATTTACTGCCATAAGAAACAAATATCGCACCTTCAGAACAATAGTGACCTAATTCAGAAATTCATAATTTCGATTTTGGTCCCTATAATAATAAATTTACGACTCGAAGTTTGAAAGCTGAAATTTTGAATTAAGTCACTATCGTTCTGAAGGTGCGATATTATTAAAAACCAACCAAGTGCGAGTCGGACTCGCGCTCGAAGGGTTCCATACCATTATCTATAAAATCTGTTTTTAGTATTTGTTGTTATAGCGGCAACAGAAATACATCATCCATTAAAATTTTAAATGTCTAGATATCACGGTTTATGAGATACAGCCTTGTGACAGACAGACGGACAAATGGACAGGGAAGTCCTAGTAAGGGTCTCGTTTTTACCCTTTGGGTACAGAACCCTAAAAACGGTAATAGTGATAAATTAAAATACCCCGGAGAGATGCGCAGTCGCAATATAATTGTCCACTTACACCACAATTTCATTCATCAAAAACTAGCATCTCGAGAAGCTTAATAAATGCTGAACAATATGCTAAATGGATTTAATTAAACGCAAGTGCAAGTAATCCTGATTAAAAAGGGCGAGAGTATCGCGAGCAGTGTCTCGCGATTAATCCTCGGACTTATGCCGGGACAAAGTTAAATGGAGGATTTAAATGCGGACGAGGTTTATTAAACTTTCCAGACCATTCTCAGATATCCTGTGGGTACGAAAGAAACTCTTTTCCCTCTAATTGCTCCGAAGACCCGCGAAGTTCACGTAACAAGTACAAGCATTGTTGGAATTTTTATTTAACCCGAGTTCTATCACGCAATGTTTTCTTTGGCAATGGCATGTTCGTGACAGGTGGCTATTGGGGGTCGTGTTAAGCGGCTGGTGGTTTCTATGGTTTAATGAAGGCGCGACAGGTCTTTGTATTCATTCGTGACATTTTTTAACAATTAACACATTTTTGTTACCTTTTTAGGGTTCCGTAGTCAAACTAGGAACCCTTATAGTTTTGCCATGTCCGTCCATCCGTCTTTAGGAAGCTGTAATTTGGCATAAATATACATATTAGTCACGCCAAAAAAGTGGTAAAATAAAATCTTGTTTATTTTTTTATTTACCCGTAACTTGGGGATGTTTTTTTTTATTTTCACCCCATAGTGTTGGGTATCGCCAGATGGGTCTTTCAAAAATATTGTCGCGAGGTCTTATTAGTTTGTAGTAACGGCTTTGGGACCCTACACTGAGCATGGTGCGACATGCTCTTGCCCGATTTTTAAGAAATTATTGAGGAACTTTGCTTCTAGTAATAGAAATAATAATAGAAATAATAGAAATAATTTATAACGCAACATATGCAAGTAAATTTACCGTTTGGTTTGGATATAAACATACCAAATATGGAAGATCCCTGCAGAAACTGCCTGAAATCTTCCGCTTCTCCCATATAAACAATAGTTAATCGGTTGAACACAATATAATGAATTTTACTAATGTCAACAAACAAAACGTTCGTCAGATCCAGAAATTTCGGAACCTTCGGAAACTAATATCAAAGTAGAACCCACACACAGCGATAATATTATCATAATTTGCCACACCCCAGAGACATCGGTCAATATCGGACTAAATTAGGTTAAAAACCGCCAGTCAACATAATACGCTGTACACTAGTAGCTGAAACACGGGCAATAACGAGGCAGTTGTTTAATTTATGTCGTGAATCAACTATTATGATGATGCCGAGTCAGTCATGTTTAATGGACTAAACATTATTTCGTTTTCAATCAATTTTTAACCAACCCTGAGCTACAATTCATTTGATGGGTTTAAAGTTGTTCTGTTTTTCTGTGATGTAGAATAATAATTTGCGTTTGAATATTTTGATTAAGTTCATCTGATAATGTCATCAACGTAAACGAAATCAAAATACGACTTAATCGCGTTATAGGTTCTTTATCGCTTTGTTACGAGAAGACTAAGTTTTGTGTACTCGTACAAATCAATTAAGCGTGAAGCAATTTCTTAGAACACTAAAAAATAATCCTCGTATACAGTAAGTAAGTAAACTCTTTATTGTACAAAAATAAGCATTTTTACAAAAAACTCTTAAGTAAATAAAAATATGTACAAAGGCAAACTTATCCTTTTAAGGGATCTCTTCCACCTAACCCTGTAATGACCGGGTGAGAACAACGCATGAGGATGGCAAAAAGCAACCTAGACAAAGAGTACATTGATTAAACATGTTACCGCTTAGTATAATCCCAGACGATCATACACGTGAAATCGTTAAACCACAAGTGTTTTTACAAAACCATATTTCCCAGCCAACTACATCGGAAACAACACTGAAAATGATATATGTGTACCGCTTCCATTGGTCAGAGGCCGTGGCAGTAAAATCGATTGACCGGAACTACTCCGTCATTTCTATGAATCTTGCATTTACTATTGCATTATTGAGTACCCTGTACAAACCGCTGACGGATATTGATCTGTATTGTTAAAGTTTACTCCATAAACTCTTTATTAACTTGCTATGTTTGTATGTATGCCAGTTTAGGACCACTCTTGCAAGTCAATTTTAAACCAGGGGATTATGTCATGGTTTTGCAGTTGAGTTTACTCTGAGAGAAAAGGACAGAGCTATATAACTGCTGTAGCTCTGTTCTTTACGCTAGCCGTAAAATGAACTGCATAGGCATGTCATGTCATGGCTGAAATTTAGACCACATATGTAAACCTAATGACAATGCAATATTAGGGTATCTAAGAGCTGATCTGATGATGAAGTTGGAAGGTGGTGACAGGATCTCTGTTATACTTAATGTAGACCCGCCTTGTTGGGACCCATCAGCTTGGTCAAAAAAGTACTATCGCCAACAAAATCTTGTCCAAAAATTCAAAATGTACTTATTTCCTTTTTTGTTTCGTGTCCCTTAGAGTAAAACATAAAAATCTTTCGAACTGAAAACTAGTTTAACACAGAATTTAAAGAAAATGAGTTTTTAACACAATTTCTTGGAAAAATACAAACTTCTGACAGGGTGTATACCGTTAGCCTGTAAATTATTTCACGGAACGGGCATTATGCTAAAATTGCATAGAAATCTTTGTTAGCTAAGTCGCTTGGTGTAGCGCACAACTTGTAAAGCAATTTGGCTGTGAAATAATTCACGGGTAGGAGAACCTTGCACGATTACCTTGTCAAAGAAATCGGTTTAAGTTTGCCGGGAGGGCTTGAATACGGATTTTGAACCTAATTTTTAAAGTTCTTACACGTTGATTGAATATTTAGTTGGCTGGTAGAAAATTTGGTTCGTCATTTATTTCGTTGCAATAAATAAATAAATACTTTACAAAAACGACTCTTAGCAAAGAAATTGTAAAAAGTAAACTAGTTTTTATATGTAACTAAACACAAACCATGAATCTTGCAGATATCAAAATTTCACCATGAACCATGTCTCCCTGACAAAACCATTGCTGTCTCCAAAAATCATTTGATCTCTGTCAAAAAGCAAATTAATCAAAAGATTTACAATTCGAGGAAGATCTTGATGACATGAACGACCCCTGAGCCCTCTAAAATTCAATAATGAATAGTCAAGTATAATAAAAGCAGTTTAATCCACAAAGCACAATAATTTCGGTGCTCCAGAACAATGGTGGAGGCCGGGATTGGGATACCACACAAAGGGGTCGGACGATCCCTTGAAATGAGCGCTCGTCGCTAGTTTGCTAAACATAATCGCTATGCTTTTCTTCTTTTAATGTGTTAGTTTTAAATAAAAGAATGCATGGTTGCTAACACACATAGTGTTAGCAACCATGCTTTCTTTTATTTAAGTTTTCATTTACTTTAGGTATCATTAAAAACAAAAGGAACAAATTAGGAAAATTATTTGACGGTACATTTTATTATTTCTACCTACACTTAATTATTCATAAAACCTTTGAACTTTGCTTTCGTTCGCTCTATTACCTATTCGAGAACTATTTATAACCAAATTTGGGATGAAAAATATTTAATTTTAATTCAGGGCATAGATTACTCACATGCATACACATACATAAACTCACGCCTTCATTCCCAGAGTGGGGTAGGCAGAGTTAAAGAATTACCAACAAGTCTTAAAACTTCTTGATAATTCTGTAACCACATTTTGCACAAGTAGGCTAAGATGTTTCCCAGTGTATTAGTGACAGGTGGCAAGCCCATCGCCTAACAGTACTACAAGCCTTATTCCCTTAGTCGCCCCTTACGACATCCACGGGAAGACATGGAGTGGCACTATTCTAACCCGGCAACCAACACGCACAACACAACACGACGACAACGACAACGGATTACTCATTTGTTAAAATATAGTTTATGCGAAGTGAAATATTTATATACCTATAACATTAGTAGGACAGCATTACATTAAAGAAATCCAAAAGGTAGCTAGTGTAGCTGTAACACAAAAAATATGCAAGCAATTATATGATAGGATATCAATGGAATTTACTTAATAAAGACCATACAATCTCACACAAAGCCCGCACATCAGAAGGTTGTTTATTTAACCAACCGACGATGATAGTATCAGTAGGTTAGCGAGAACTAGTTCCTTCTTTTTCATACCATTATCTTGTATATTTATATATTAATGTGCATTTTTTTAAATAGATATCAAGATAAGCTATAGAAAATATAAAAGTACAAACGTTTTAAAATGCAGTTTTTAATCCAGTTTTTTTATTCACGTAGTATTGACATACATTGCAATGTAGATTAACCAACCAAACTAACAAGATATAACATCTAAAAAGGACAAGTTTATACTAAATGTTTATAGAAAAGGTTCGTTCAACTATTTTCACCAATACCGGTGTTCAATTGCTACTAGAATAATATTTTTTATTTTTGCAAAGCCACAAGTAACCTTTATCTCGTTTCTTTTTTGTTTATTATGAAATGCTGAGGCAGTTATCGGCGGTCGGATTTGTCGGAATATAAAAATCGTACAAACATCTTTTAACGGTCCGTGGCCAAAACCTAGTTTTGCCATTCAGGCTTCTTGTTAATAGTTTTAGTCATAATCTGTTTCAAGTCATAATTATCTTAAGTCATACGTAGTCATGTTTGACGTACATTTTAAAGAAAGTGTCACTTTTTCAGTATATTTATAAATTAAACTTAATCTAACGTGGCCTTATCTAAAGTTTTACGATTTTTCAACCTTGAAGAGTTGCTAAAAAAGTTGAGTTGTTAAAACCGATGGGCCTGGATCCATCTCTAATTATTAACCATTTACCTTATCACCAGTCGACCCGTCCCGTCCCGTCCCGTCTACTAGTTGCACTATCATCATCTCCCTGCATACGTCTCCAGCGCAAGGCGTGTCAAAACTCTCGCTAAATATACGCCAAGGCACACGTTCTATACGAAGTATTGTTTAGTATTCTACACCCGCACGTACAGCCTTAACTAAAGCAAACAAAATCTCAACTTTAAATTAACAAGGAACTAGAACGGCGAGTTTATGAGAGCTAGCTTTATCATGCAGCGACGTGAGCCTGAGTTACGCAGCGGACAAAGTGAGGGTAATGTGTTTTGACGATGCAGCCCGAGATTTATAGGTCGACGAGGAAAATTCTATCCAGTTAAACTTCTAGTGTTTTATGTGGAACTGGCAGTTCCTACTCTAAACTTCATGATATTCTCAGCCGCGAGTGGATTAAAAAGGCAAAGATTAATGTTATGGAGACTGGCTAGCATTATTCAGCCAGCTAGTCAGAAAACTTAGTGACTGTTTTTTAGTAGCCGTTGGGAAATACTAGTGGATAGTTAGTGTACAAACAAATTTGACCGGTTGCCTAATGAGTATTGACTCTTTACAGTCTGAAGTCTTATAATAAACATGGTCTTTCACGGTCATGGTCTTCGTGTGTCAGACAAAATTTAAATTAAATAAAAGGGGTACTAGACAACGATGTAAATACTCATATACAGAAATATATCATACATATGACGCAACGACCGCGTTTTAGTCGACGCGCTGGTCTAGTTGGTAGTGACCCTGCCTACAAAGCTAGTGGTCCTGGGTTCAAATCCTGGTAAGGGCAGATATTTGTGTGATGAGCGCGAATATTTGTTTCTGAGTCATGGATGTTCTCTATGTATTTAAGTATATAATTTTCCATATAATTATTTATATCGTTGTCTAGTACTCATAGTACAAACCTAGAGCTTAGTTTGGGACTAGGTCAATTGGTGTGACATTGTCCCCTGATATTTATTATTATAATTTTTCAGATATTTATTAATGATTTTTTACAATAAGTATTCAAATAAAAAGAAACAATGCTAATATAAAAAAACGTTGTATAAAAAAACCTAACCTACGGTTGCCGCCGGCAGCGGGGTAGGGCTCAAGCTACCAGTGATTAGGGCTGCAAAGAGAGGAACCTGTGAGGACTGTGACATACCAATATATTTGTAGGTTTCAACTTCGGAGAGAGATCTGAGAGTCATTGTCTCAGAAACCTGGAAATTCGATGAATTTACAACTTTCCCTCGTTGAACATGTATGACCTATACTGGCATCTACACCAAACTCCATCTTGATCGCATTATTGAACTCTTGTGTGATTTTCAATAGTGCAATAAGATCTTGGCACTTCGATGCAAACAGTTTGAGGTCATCCATGAACAATAAGTAATAAATGACTTCAGCTTCTCTACGAAGTCGAAAGCCAAGCCCGGAATCCGTCAGCAAAGAGCTATTAGTTTTATTATTACATAGAAAACTTCTAAGACTCAGAAAAAAATACTCGCGCTCGTCACACAAATATTCCTATACCGGAAATTGAATCCACAATCGCTGGCTTCGTAGGCAAGGTATACTTACGAACTAGGTTAAACGCGTCATCTGTTCATCAATCCATTATTAAAAACCACGTTTAGTAACCGCCTAAATCTTGCAGTCACATTCTCAATTATCACGATCGTGTCAATTTTGTTTGTGAAAGTTTGCTAATGTTACAGTACCTACATAATTCCAAATTGATCAAAATTCCAAATTTTTATATTTCAAAAAACATTATTTTTTGATATCAACATAGAACAAATTAAATTATTTATTTGATCTAAAATAACTCCAGCATTATATAGCGCTCGAAAAAATGAAAATTCGAACCAATGAATATTCGAAAGAAAAAAAAACGGAATGTTGAGGTGTTCCCGTTTGTTACAGAACTTATAAAGCGACATTTAAACAGTTTACGAATTCAACGCAAAACCAGTGGAACCACTAAAATCTGTAGCGTCTGATTTAAATCGCATTAACATTAATGCCGGACATGTGAGCATTTCTCATAGTGTCCTAGGGGATAATGGTGTGGACATGTGGTGTTCTTAGGTCACTAAATCTTCGTTAAGCGAAGGCGACATATGGTGCACTCTGCTGCGTGGGTAGAAACAGCACTACTTATACGATTTGTACAAACAAAGCAGCAGCAATTCTCAATAGTAAACTATGTAGACTCCTCCAGAAGATCCTTTTGGAAGTGTACGAAACCCTGTACTTTACCGGGTAAAAAAAAACAGAGGACAATGTCTTACCAATTGAACTAGTGTTAAACTAAGCTCTAAGCTTGTTATTTGGGTACCTAGACTACGATACAAATACTTATATAGAGAAATATATACTTAAATAGCCCTTATTAGTGCATTATAAATAACTACGTATTGTTAAGTATTTATAATAATTATCTGTCCTAACCACCGGTAGCTTGAGCCCTGCCACGCTGCCGGCGGCACTCGTAGGTTAGGTTTTTTATAAGTAATGTTTATTTTTTTGAATTAGTATTTTTATTTTACTTTTATATTTAATAGTTATTGTAAAAAATCTAATTTACAGAAAATTTAATAAATATCATAATAAACATACATTATTTATTTCAGACTACATGGATCCATGTATTTATCAGTAAACATTTTGGGCTTACGTTGCTATGTTAGTTGTTTAAGGATTACTGCATACAGGGTATTGGAGATCTGACCGCCGCCGGAAAACAATAGGGTTGTCTTGTCTATCCCCGATAGCAGCTAATAAACTGTTGTTATTTACTTATCTACATATATATGTATCTTTAGGTACTTAGTGGCCATAGTACAACTTTAGGGTTACCTTGGGACCGAGGTCAATTTGCATAAAATTATATTTTAAAAATTATTATGTATATTGTCTTCATCAGGCTTTGTGTCTGTCAATCAGTTTTAAGCAAAACAGGTTCACGTGTGGAGTCGTAATCGACATAAATTAAAAATTGTTACTCGTATTTGTAAAAGCAATCAATTTGCTACAGATTCTGTTTAGTCGTGTAGGATAAAACGAAACCCCTGTTACGGACGAAATCTACGTCACTCACCGAGTAGTGCGTTTCCCGTGATGGCCGCGAGAGGCGCTGTTAATTATTATAAAACGGGCAACGCACCGCCGCCGCATCCTCTTCTCTTTTCAATCTACTGTATGAATAATGTCAATGTACTTACCTAATATATACAAACTAGCTGACCCGGCAAACGTTGTTTTGCCATATATGTAAACTTTTGGGGTGGACCACTCTTAACATTTAGGGGGATGAAAAATAGATGTGGTCCGATTCGCAGACCTAACCGCTATGCATACAAAATTTTACGAAAATCGGTCGAGCCATTTCGGAGGAGTTTAATTACAAACACCGTGACACGAGAATTTTATATATTATTTAAAAACAATTAAAATAAAGCATTAATTATCGAGAAACCAAACAGTTACACCCTTCCTGCCTGAATCCAGAAGCTTCAACAACCCCCACGTCCAGTAAAATATTTTTATTTTCTAAGTATCTCCGTGTTCATAAGTTTGCTACAGCTATTTAGGTACTTGAAACACCTTCCTGCTTACGGACAGGAAACTTACATGTCCCTTCCGCAAACATAAACACCGGCAAAGGATCCTCCAAGACACCTTTCCCTCAAAGGTCCGTAATCAAGACGACTTGCTCCAAATTTACCTGAAAGTTTCGGCAGATGGATTCAGGTTTCTTAATCTTTTACTTTCTTCTGTTGTGATTAAGCAGGAGAATTGAATAAATAACTTTTGCGCTCATATCTATGCTGGCTCTTGAAAATACTAATTTATTTCTTGTCTACAACTAGCACTTAAATAAGTAAGGAGCCACTAGTGTTGAATACTTTTAGCTGACAGGCACCAATAAAGAAAACTTATATACTTCAAATTTAAAACTTATCCGGTTATAGATTTAATGTTGCAAAATAGATGGATATAACCCTTAGGCATCTATTTTCTTTAAAATAAGAATCAATTGTTTTTATATTATCCTACAAACATACTGTGTTATTAAGTTTCTCTTTTCAATTTTGAGTTTTCTGCAGATCAATAATCGACTAACAATCTTCCCGGCGCAAGGTAAGTATTTGGGGGAAATATATCTTTTTCACTGACTTAACGGAGATATTTGTCTCGCCGTCACTAACTTTGTCTAGATAAATGGCCGTATTCTATTACAGGCCACTGCTTCTTTATAAGATCGTCTTTATATTTCATTACAAATAATGGCGACGACAGTGTTTAGAAAGATTTTGGTATAGTAAAAATATGGATATTCGATGTAGTCAGATGAACGCTTACAATTTGAAAGCTTAAAAGGAAAGTTGAATGTATAGTTTTGTGTTTATATGTTTGAACAATTAACTTACATACATACATACATTAAATCACGCCTGTTTCCCAGAGGGGTAGGCAGAGACCACTTCTTTCCACTTGCTACGATCCTGACGAATTTCCTTCGCTTCTTCAATTTACTTACTTTTAAATATAACAATGATTACACTCGCGGTCAAATAATACGGGTCAGAGTGCGTTTTTCATACTAAAGAGGCTATTTCGAAGCCTTGGTTCCTCGCCAGGGGATGCTTTTAGTGAAATCTGATGATGGGTACCCCGAACATCAATACAGGACTTCCAAAGTGCCTAGGATACCCAACTCATTGAATCTGCGGTTAACGCCGGAATTGTGCATGTTCAGAAAAACATCTAAAATGGCAATAAAATGTAAGGAAATCCAATTGCTAACCCAAACTCTCTCGCTGTGGTGTTAACTGATTGTGCGATAAGTTAGGTATCTTAAGAACATTTGACCTCCTCTATTGAACCTTGGAGAATCCACCATTAAACTTCTCTCAAAACAACCCCTGGCAAGGAACCAAGGCTTCAAAATAGCCTCGTTTGTATTTATTATTATTATTTATTATTTATTATTTATTTATTTATTCATAAAATTTGCAACATAACAGTAACATAAAAAAAATGTATGAAAAACGCACTCTGACCCGTATTATTTGACCGCGAGTGTATTTTATTCATCACTCATACCTACCGTGTATTTTTATTTTAAAATAGTTATTTAAAAAAAAAGGTGTGCGAGTTGGACTGGTGCACCGTGGGTTCCGTATTTAAGTTTTCATACGATGCCTCATATGACACGGTAAACTCAATTCAAAATTTGATCCGCCGTTCCTTGCATAAAGACTCTTTTTTGTGATTTAATAAAAAATGTATAGTTTCAGATTTTTCTGCATACTTGTAGTATAAGACGATATTACTTGCTAAATTTCGTAATTCTAGGTCAACGAAAAATATCCTGAAAATTTTGATTCCATTGAATGTTTACAACGAATATACGTTTTTTTTGCAGCATAAACGACCGTATCTTTTTTTTACGTTAACTTAGAAGTTTGATTTTTTCTCAGCTTCAAGAGACTGAAGACTTGAGTGATATACTCGATACTTCCACGCGTTCCCGACATAAAGCGTCTTGACAGACAGATGGACAGACAGACAACAAAGTGATCCTATAACAGATCCATTTGAAGTGAGTGAGCGAAGGAGAACCCAAAAAACGATTAAAACCATGCGTGAAACAAATGAATACTTACAATACCACAATGAAACATGAACGTAGCTCTCGAAAAGCTTAGCGTTTAATTTTTCCTCCAAAGCCACGGCACCTTATACTCTTATTGTGTTTAAAGACTATTTTCGAGCTCGGGAACGTTCTTATTGTTTCACTTTTAGAAAGTTGTCCAGGCTCAAGGGGTTTAACGACTGAAGTTCGTGAATAATTTGGACCGACCGCGAGTCGGGCCTGCATACCTGTTTCGTAGTGCTAAGGTATTAGTTGTTGTTCATAATCTACTAGCCGTAGGACGATACAGAAGGCATGATCCCTTGGATAGCGGAAATCTAATAGGTGTTGTTTGTTTAAATGGTTAAAATTAATAATAAAGTTACTCGGATGACGTTATAATGTTAATACATAGGTGAAAATAATAGATTCCTAGATGATGAAGTTCGAGAACGTAATTTTTAAGTTGATAGAACAACTGCTGAGATAGTTTTATACCTACTCAAAAGTCTATACATACATAGATACCTTCACGCCTGTAATCCCAGAGTGGGCAAGGCAGAGCTACAGAATTACAACTTAAAAAGTTGTTGATAATTCAGTAACCACAATTTGCACAAATAGGCTAAGATGTTGAAGCTGGTAAACACCAGCATACTAGTGACAGGTTGCAAGCCCATCGCCTTACAGTACTACAAGCCTATATTCCCGTAGTCGCCTCTTACGACATCCACGGATACAAGACATGGAGTGACACTATTCTAACCCCGCAACCACACGAAGAAGTGTATTTGGATGTTTTATTTAATTATCGTTTTAATTGCAAGAATGAAAACATTTAAAGGATATTTACAAAAAAAAAATTTTTCTTAAAAACAGCTGATAAAGATATCAACACCAAACAAGCATTAAAAGTGTAGCAAAGCTGATATTTATTCACACAGCTTAATAGCCTCGCTCGCTCACTTCAAATATCACTTTCAGTGCACAAGCGATGAAAACATTTTTTTCAAATTTATTCAAATCAGGTTTTATAGTAAGTAAGCAGCGTATTCGCATAAAAAATTCAACAGAAATGCATATTACCTCTTAAAAAAGGTAATGCAATGCATAGAATATGGTTAGCGTAAGCGCGTGAAAGGGAAGGAATAGTGAGCGCGTTTATTTTTCATGAAAGTGATTTATTGAATAAAGGTGTGTACACGTGGGCATCTTTTTTTGTTATTGCTCATTCGTGGGATGTCGCACGGCTGTGATACATTGCTTCTAGTTATTCACTTGTTACCTCTCATTATTCATTGAACAACTAATACGGCTTTTTGTTACTGTAACGTATGTATTAACTTCACCCATTTTATCAATCATCATCATCATCATGTCAGCCGAAAGACGTCCACTGCTGGACATAGGCCTCCCCCAAGGCTCTCCACTCAGACTTTCGCATCCAACGCGTTCTCCGCGATCTTTACAAGGTCGTCACTCCATCTTGTTGGAGGCCTACCTACAGCTCGTCTCCTGGTCCGCGGACACCGCCCAAGAACCTTCGGACCCCATCGGCCATCAGTCCTGCGAGCAATGCGCCCGCCCACTGCCACTTAAGTTTAGTCATTCTTCGGGCTATGTCGGTAACCTTAGTTCTACTGCGGATATCATCATTTCTGATTCTATCACGCAGAGAAACCCCGAGCATAGCCCTCTCTATAGCCCTCTGAGTGACTGAGCTTCCTTATAAAGCCCATTGTTGACGCTCTCAGATCCGTAAGTCATTTTATCAAAACCTTATCATAATTTGGACCATAAATTAAAATTCAAGGTTTTTAATTTAAACTCACTCAAGAACATACTCGTAAAATGATGCTCTTTTTAAAGTAATACGCTGTTATTGCCTATAATTTCCTTGATTTCTCAAATCGCCACCAGTTTCTCAAAGCGCCTCTGATTGACTTTGTCACAACAAATTACCTCGGTAACTTTCAACCGCAACTCATTTAGAATCACCCGCTAAAACAACAATGGCGAAGATTATACAGATTGAACGAGTCAAGTGACACTGAGACGCGCATTGTGATGAACTCAAACTCGTATTCCTCGTGAGAATAATCTACGAGCCGACAGCCAATCCGAGGATTGATCGTCACAATAAAAATTCTAAGTACGTAGAACTCGGAAAGTTCGTTCGAACTCGCGGGTGCCTATTACATACGGGATTCAATTCGAGCAAATCAGAACATCGATCAGCGACGTGGATATGGAGTGAACAAAAATACATTTTACATGCACGATATTTTATTTACAAGTACACAATATACTTTCGGGATAGTTGTTAAAATTTATTTTAGTATTTTGTTAGTGTAGGCTCAATAAATAATCATTCATACAAATTGACAACATCAACATCAACATTCAAGTCATTTATACAAATTGACAACAGGGTTTTCTTTAATGCGTAGGAAAGAAAATAAAAACCATAACGTTTGCTACAATGATGAGATATAAATAATTGCAAACCCTGTACAAAAATCACATAATTCAGTCTTGCCAAACAACAAACAGGTAACAAACCAACCACAAATCTACCACAAGCAAACGAGTCAATGCATTAAGTCGTTAACAGACGGAAACCGTTGCGTGCTCCTCGACCAACAGCCCCCATTGTCGCCAGCATTGTCGCTGGCCCTCCAGCGACACTTTGTCACACCCTTTGTTACTCAACTAATGCTTCTTAATGTACGTACTAAGAGCTCGGGAATGGCGGACGTCGTTTGTGGTATCATTTTTTTAACGGTCCGCTTTAAAGCGAATACCAAGGAATTTGTAAGAAAGACGAATGACGCGGGAGCGCTGCGATATCTTTATTTGCGGAGTTGAACACTGCTTTTGAAAAATATTTAAACTTCAAGTGATGAATGGCTGAGTTTGATTTGAAAAAGTTTCTCAGTTTGCTCCTATTCATCAGTTGAAGTTTACAGGAAAAAGTGCAGATGCACAAAATTGTGGTAGAACATTAAAATTTCCTCAATGACAGGATATAATTACATATTTAATTAGCATAAAATATATGAAAATCACTCTCATAATAACGTTGCTGGCTTTTATTAACCTCGTAAGGCCTGACGCCCTAAATTTATGACATTTGTCAAAGTGATTGGCCGACACAAGGGTCATTTTCGAACTAACGAAATCTGACGTGGGCCATACAAGGTTCAAAACACTCTTATCCGCACACAACGTCATTTTGTCAATTGAAATAATACATATACTAAAGTGTATTTCTATGGAACTTGCTAACTATGTAAACAAAAGACTTAACTTTGTTTTGTCACTGTTTCTCCTTGAATTTTCACACCACCTCATCAAACACCATTAAAACCATACACTATTGAAACGGTCGTTACTGTAAAATACAAAATCACCAAATATATAACTCATACATACATACATACCTTCACGCCTGTAATCCCAGAGTGGGGTAGGCAGAGCTACAGAATTACCTACAACTCTAAAAACTTGTTGATAATTCTGTAACCACAATTTGCACAAATAGGCTAAGATGTTTACCAGCGTATTAGTGACAGGTGGCAAGCCCATCGCCTAACAGTACTACAAGCCTATATTCCCTTAGTCGCCTCTTACGACATCCACGGGAAGACATGGAGTGGCACTATTCTAACCCGGCAACCACACGTTTTTTTATATAACTCTATCTTGGATATTTCATTAAAAGTTTAAATGATTTCATAAGTTAGGTTATTAGGATCTGATGGAATGACGTTTTTGTTTCTTTTAAATTCTACAATTGTCTATGATGGGTAGTGTTGTGGCTAAAGTTGGCGATATATTAAGGCCCCTACATATTACCCAACTCGCGCTGATCACACTCACAGATGATATAACGGCACCTTTTATAGTAAATACTGGTGATATATCATCTTCAAGTACCGGTTTTTCAGATCGTGATTAAACAAATTAGAAATAGGTAAATACTTGTTTTTTACTTTCGGTATTTTAGTATTCGATATGGTTTGACATAAGTAAAGGAGTATGGCCCATCACTAGTAAATTCATCATTCAGAGACAATTTCAATATTGGCGGTTTGTTTACATAGTTAGCAAGTTCCATAGAATTTCACTATAAGTGTGCATATTGGCTTATCGTGTGGCATCCCACTAAACTATTCATATATGCTTTTACGCATACCTATGTCTCCTGTTTTGAAATGTCAGCAGAGAGCTAAAAGCCATTTCGATCTCTGGTTACAGTGGCAGGCAAGAATCTTTATCGATTTAGCAAAGTGAAAAAGAACTACACAATCCACTTAACCTATGACTTGGCAATATACCTATCTCAAAAAAAGATTCCTTCATATTTATAAACCTATTGTAATATGCATATTAAATAAAATGAGATCAGAATTTAGCTATTTTTCTTTTTTGTAGACTACACTTTTCTCATCATCATCATCATGGCCTCTTCTTCCACTCTTGGCAGTCTTGTGCCCGTCTCATCCAGTCCCGACCTCCGACTCTTCCTCCTACGACTGTTTTCTAAATTATACAAAATAATCCACAACGTCCCACTACAGTATTTTATTTTCCATACATTAAATACATCAGAACACTATAACTTCCAATTATAAATGTGCAACATTGAAATTGTAGACACCAGCTAAGCTAGCACAATGTTTCAATCTTAGAACAAAGCGCTGGTGCCTGAACCAATAATTAAGGAAATGAGTAAATCCTTCACCTTCGCACGAACAACCCCTCCTTAGTGCAGTTAATTGTGTTGCGACGGCAACTTAATGAGACAACTCCGCTACTAAGTAAACGGGTTCGAGTCTGATGCAGTTTCTTAGTCTAGCTCCGCTGTTTGTTTCAGTTCATTATAACGTTAAAGTGATGATTTACTCCCCATTAGCAAACCCCCACTCAACCTTTTTTAAACTGAACTAATAGCGACATCAAGATAATACGTAGAAATTTTAATTCAATAGGATTACAACTTAGCATTTACATACATGACGAGAAATTTCGCTTTCGTCTGATCATTCAATCATAATTGAATTACTAATCTTAAGATAGTTGAAAATACCACAGCTTGATACTAGCTACTACCAGACCTTTAGGTAGTCAGTTAAATTTAAAACGTTAGTTTCAACAGTTTTCACTAACAATACCTATAGAGTATAGAATCAAAAAACTTTGTTTCCGTTTTCTTGTCCAACTAAGATCATTAAAGATCCACTACGGAAATGTAAAAAATGGAACAAAAATCACACCACAGTTCTTAAGTAGTTCCGAAGTATCTTTTAAGTTACAAAACGTATACTGAAACTAACATTGTGGTGCAAGAGTTAAGAGAGAAGGCCGATCCGTACAAAAAATTGGAATTCCGAAAGATTACGTCTTTGCTGTTCCTATTGCATAGCTATAAACCGGATAACTTTGTTTGGTTAGGTAGCTTTAGTATCATAAAGATAATAAAAAAAAATACTTAGTACGTATACGTACGTATACATAGGTTGGTACATTAACGCAACCATGCAGCGTGAATTTGAGTGGCAGGGCGCGTCTTTATTAGATTGAAGCACGATACCACTAAGATACTGAACAATTTGAGACCACTTCAAAAAATTATATCCATTGCCATATTTGCGCTCGTGCCTGGGAATTTCGTACGCCGATATAGCGGTCCGGTGGTCCGGTCACTTCGGATACACCTGTACAATTCTTGGACGGTATTGTCTCGGACGCCCTTAGTGTAACAGAGGAGGCCACTTTCAACCTATTCAGCCAATCGATCTGTCTTCTGCCAATCGATTCAGTCTTTTTTTCCTCGTCTTGCCTTCACAGCTGTGGCACGTGACTATTTTTAGAACTCTTGAATACCGGTCTTCAAATGGCTCCATCTTAGGCATGGATTTGGTAGCAATTGAGTTGCATAGCAACCGCTGATTATGAGCTTCAGGCGTCACAGTCTATACCTCGTTATAAGCAGAAAGAGAAGAAGGACTCGTGGAAATTAGACATTTGCGCGGTGTTCACGACGTTCAGTCCATGAGATACGCAGCATTTTGCGCCAGCACCACATTTTAAATGCATCTTTACTACGACAAATACGACCGATCGTGTTTCAGGTTTTAACCGCGTCGTTTTTTAACATGGTATTTACTGTTGGTAAAACAGCTTAACGCGGATGTGGGCGGCGTGCCCCAGGGATGTGGGTCAGCCGAACTCGGTTAGTTTCGCGTCTTCTTCGGATCTGACAGTTTGTTGGAAAGCTCATCCGTGTTTATGTACTATTATTGATCGTATTTTAGCAGTTCTTGTTTTCCTTATCAGGGCAGATAAGTTTCTAGAACACGATCTCGTAACTCGTGGCACAGACGGAGTCAGCTGCGAACTCTCCACGGCGCAAACACGTCGCGTACAAACCTGAATAAATAAAGGGGGAAGAATTTCATAGCCCGAGTCTTGGCTCAATGTTTAAACTTGCCTGTGTACCAACAGACTTTTGGATTTTAATCTCTCAAGACGCTTTTTGAATGTTCTTTTAGTGAGTGAGTGTTTGCTTTTATGATACGTATGCTCTTTTTGCCGTGTTTTTATGGGAATTATTTGCTACTCATGTCATAATGTTGTAAAGATTCTCCGTATTTACTCACTATAGGTACAGATAGCCTTATGTGGATGTTTTAAAATATACGATTAATAAAATACCAACTCTTTTAGTCAATCAGAAAATAAAGAATCAGGTACGATAGGCTTGACAATATTTTGTTTAGATCAAAAATAAATATTATTTTGTTTTTTTTTATACTTTGCTTGGTATTTTTTATTTTGACCTTGTTAGTTAATAATAAAATTGGTTTTAGTAACAACGTTTAAAATTAAACGTTAGTTTAATATTATTCATCAATCTTTAACAACAATATTTGCTTCTCTATTCTACTACTGCTTGTTTGTGTATGCTTGTTCATTTTCTTATTAATAACACAAAAGCGGGTCATAAAGTCGAAAACCTAGTTATTTAAATGCGAAAATACCAATTATTTTTCGATTAAAAACTTCAATAACATCCGACGCTACACCATTTTGCCAAAATATAAAGTTTATTAATATGCACCATTATCTGCCCGGCTAAAAACACACTCGTGAGAGTTTGCAACAAACTAGTAATTAAAATGTTGATTAAAGCGAAAAGTTCTTAATTAGTTTATAAAAGGCACCGGGTAAATAATAAATGTTGACCGAAACGAGGTGCACATGGGTCGTGCATTGTGAACTTATTCAACTAGGTTATTACATTTTCATAATTTTCTAGGACCAATGCTGGCGTTAATGAAAATATAACGATGCGGTTATGCAAAACCACTTATAATGAAAATAAAACCAAAATATAAACTTCGTTTTTTACCAAATGGTTATTTACATTACCTTTTGGGTATTTATTTTATCTTGGAGCCTCTAATAGCAAGTGGCCTATTATCTAAGACCTAAGAGACATTAATTGCATTGTCGATACTGAATCAGAAGACTGTAATCCTAAGACTGCAAATGCGTTGCCAACCCTGAGGACTGAGGTGGAGTACCTCTAGGCTAGATTCACCGGTCGTTTTATCCTCACAGCAGATCACATTGATGTGAACACTACTGCTTGACGGTACAGTAAATGATAAGAATTTAAGAGTAAACAGAGAATACATGGTGCAAGTGGAGATCTAAACAACGTTGAAAACTTATTTAAATACCTACTTGAGACTATAAATGTATAGAATACATAAAAATAATAATATATTCATATAAAACATAAATAATATAATACTCAAATACATACGAAAACAATGCGTGATGAAGATGATGATACTTTATTCAAGGTCTTGCTTGTGTAGATGATTGTTATCATCATACCTGGGATAGCTCGGGGCAAGTTCTAGGGATTTGATATCGATAAAAAAGATGTCGACATAATATTTATATATTTAACGTGACGCGTGACATTGTATTTTTTCTGGAGAAAACTGTCATTATATTTAGAGCAAAATAATTTTGACTCACGTAGTTGTATGTCAGGATATTTACTCCACGAGTTAATATAATTATCGAGTGGTAGTAACAAACGTAGCGGAATATTACCTCGTATATTATTCTTACTCTAAGATATGATTGGTAATGACAGTATATTGTCATTTTGATTGAAATGACATCCGCATACTTTTATTATCTTAAGAGGCTCGATATCAGATATGACATCGAACCTCTTTACAGTAATCGAGAATGTTCAATGTGCACATGTATTAATTTAATTATGTCGACATCTTTTTTATCGATATCAAATCCCTAGAACTTGCCCCGAGTTATCCCAGGTATGGTTATCATCAACTTAAAAATCACGAGTTCTCCTTTAAAATCAAGTTAACCATCTAATTAACTTTAAAATATTTTCATTATATTTTTGCTTTATTGGGCATAAAAATTGAAATTCGCAAAAGGATTTATATTTCCAGAACTCCCTTTGGCCCACGAACGTAAGGTTCTCTAGAAAGGATGGCGAATACATTATGTAGGAACCTGTCCGCCCCGTGGATTTCTCACGCCCATTGCAGGTGAGACTGCCATCTACTTCAGCGGCAGATAGCGAAATTCACGTAACCGAAAAAATCGCGTTTATTTTTTATTTAGGCTAGTGAGAAATCTGAACATGGAGTGGAATTTCGCGTCGTGCTAGCAAGTATACGTTGCAATGATTATTTCAGCAAGATATAGGATTTACAGAACATGCAACCTTGCTAGAGACATTCCACATACTCACATTTATTTATATCTTACTTTTAAGCAGGTACCATCAAATTCGTTTATTGTTAGTCAAATAAATTAAGAGTAGGTACGCCGAGAAACTATTTTTTTCCACCTGCTTGTAACAATGGTGTTAACAAATAAATAACTCGCAATGAAATAAAAACCATTGAGCAAGTTATTTAAGTATTTTCAAGTTATACCCTTTTACGTTCCTGCCATCGAAATAATTCTGCCACTTGAACTGTTTCCGACGGCTGTCCGGACAAAATATAAACACAGAAGCACAACAGTACTTGACTTGTTTGGGTTTTATAGTGGGATTATACCTCAATAAACTCTTTTTGTGGTTTGTACTGTTCGGAATTTAAAAATATCTAGATTATTTCGAAACATGCTTTGAAACTAAGATGTACTCGAAAATAGATACATGTTCTTGTTTGAATGAAAGAATACAACGCATTTAAGTTACATTTGAGCATAAACGCCAAGTTTGACAAAACAGGGGGGTTATTATGACGTAACTATGCAGATCATTTTACGGTGAGCGTAAAAGACAGAGCTATAGCAGTTATATAACTCTGTCTTTTTCTCTCAGTGTAAACTGAACTGCATAGCTATGTCATAATAACCCCGCAGAACCACACTGTTCTGTCATCTCGGTGTTAGTTTTTAAGTTTTATATTGTTATGTATGAAAGTCTATAAGATTTTTGTAACTAAGGGCCTCGTTGCTCGAAATAAAAGTTTATTATTATTATGCGGTTGAAAATAATCATCAAGTCCATTACCTTACATTTTTTGTGTTTGAGGTGTACATTTTGTACATATATTCAATGCTTGGATGGCAGCTGTGTCTATGACTAAAACACGTTTGCTAAAATCTGGAACACAAACACATGTTTTCAGAACAAGCTGAGTAAGCTTAGGACTGTCGTAAAACCTTTTGATAGTAGCCGTAGCCGCGGGCAGGATGTAAGACAACAAAAATACTGTGCCCTTACCATAAGTTACAATTACAGTACTCGCTAGCGAGTCGAATGCTCTGTCCCTCGCACTCTATAAGAAATGCAGTCCAATTGCGAGAGACAGAGCATTTGAATTGCTAGCGAGTAAGGTAATTATAACTCATGGTAGGGGTACCTAACTGAAGTCGGCAAGTACTTAAGGTCACATGTGTCGTCATAGTACGGGGCCCCTATTCTACTCTGTAAAAATATATTGCCTTTGGAATGTTATCGTATTGTCAACGTTACGATTGCTTTTATTTACTTGAAATGGTAAGTAATGGCGGCCCAGTAAAATACATTATATAGGTAACATGTCGAAGGCAATAATGGTTTAACCCAGGGGGGTTATTATGACATAGCAATGCAATTCTGTTTACGCTGATAGAAAAGGACAGAGCTATATAACTGCTATAGCTCTGCCGTTTACACTCAACGTAAAATGAACTGCATAGCTATGACATAATAGCCCCTCAGGAGAACAGAAACCCTGTTTGATCGACATTGTATCAGATGAGGCAAAACCAGTCTGACTCAGTGAGTTATACCCAGTGATGGGAAATAGGTGAGCTAAAATACCTATTCTTCGCGAGAGGACATAATATAGAGTGGTTACAACCGGATAAAAAATATTATTTTTTTCTGTTCCGGGTATTCGATATTTATTCGGGTAATTATCGTAATGTAAAACATGACATGTTTTGTTTAAAGTACGGCATGTTTAATGTTAGTTTTTAGTAAAAAGGGCTAGAGAAAAGAAGGAATGTACAAGATTTCTAAAAAGTAGTAGCAGGACTAATAATATGGGTTTTCCCACGCATTGTTTGTTTATGACTTGCAAATGGGCGTTCACATTTTCGGATTACTTATAATTTTAACTTTATGGCAGGAATGTTACCATTTTTACTACAAACTTTACAAACATTCTATAAGGAAAAGAATGTATGTTCAACATTACGGCTAGTATTCGCAGTGCCCGGATAAATATCAAATACCCGGAATCCAAAAAATATATACTTTTATCCGGTTGTAACCACTCCATATTATGTCCTCTCGCAAAGAATAGGTATTTTAGCTCACCTATTTCCCATCACTGGTTATACCAGCCAGCCATAATGTAATTTTGTAGTATTATTTAAGTTATTACTTAAATATTCAATAACGTAATCATTTTAATCAGGTATATTACAAATCTCGACGTTAATAAAATGAATGCATAATGGAGCGCTTTTGATAATCACAGTCACAATTGAAGCGTGGCAAAATGCACGATTTGTGAACTAATTAAGCAGAAATTTCGCTGCTCATTACTTATTTATATTTATAGCCAAATATGCTTAACCACATGCGTTTGGAATTATATTCAAATAAGCGTATGCCGGCGACTTTGTCTTCATTGAAGTAGTTTTTAGCTATTTCCCTGGGAACTGGGCATCAACTTTAATCGGTAAAAACCATATCGTCTTTGACCTGTTATGGTATTGTTTTTAACTCAGCCACCATCACTGTCAAGTAAATAAGAGCTATCAAAACGTTGACAATAAGATAACAGAACAAAGACGATCTGGTTTTTACCGCCTTGAACCCCGGCGCAGAGGGGTCATTATGACGTAACAACGCAGTTCAGTTTACGCTGCGAGAAAAGGACAAAGCTATATAACTGCTATAGCTCCATCTTTTACCCTCGCCGTAAAATAAATTGCATTGCTATGTCATAATAGCTGCTGTACGATTATTACAATAAGAATACCTTATGTCCACCTTCAGGCTAAAATCGACTACTACACTAACATTTACGTCAATTGGTTGGATCACACCATCGCATACGCTGCGTTGCTCTCTGGCGTGATCGGTTAACGGTAAAGAAAGTTGTCATACCTACCTACTCAAAACAGCCGCCCTACTTTTACTGTTTCCAAACTTTTTTTTGCTGATGCATGTCTACCTGATTTTGGAAAGAGCCCAAATTGTAAAAATCTACTCCAATATACCCACTTATTCATAACCCTATCAATTCAATTAAATGTTTCGTCCATAGCTCAATGATACTAGGTATCGATGATTCCGCCAATGTCAGAGTTCAAAACCGATTTAAGTTAAAGTATGCGTTGTCATCTTTTGTCAAATTCCAATGTAACAATGCCATGTGTAACAAGGCCAAAACATATTTTAAGCATACTTTAACTTTTGCGCGTTTATGAATAAGAAGGGTGTACTGGCCAACAAAAGAAAGTTGCAGCATATTAAACAGACTGTTAAAGTGCAAGCTAGGACTCCATTGCCCTTTGTTTTATGCAGATAATCTGCAGGAGTCTTATTCATTGCCCGTTTCCATACAAAGTAAATACGAGAGAGTAGTGCCGGCATTGTTCATTGTTTAACTGCATCGCTGGGAATATGGACCTTAAGGTGAAATACTTACGATTTATGATGCATTTGTCATATTAATAAATAATATATTAATAAGCTTCCTTTGTATTAAATTTCACAGTAATTATATTTATTTAATATTTTCGATGATATCTTGTTTGGAACAGTTGTGTAAAGCCGGAATTCCACAGCCGCTCACACACACGAAATGGCATCGATGTCAGACGCCTACAACACAATAAATAGCTCCACGGTCTTCACGTGTGAGGCGTTTGCGTGTATCACGATTTCGGTTTAACCCTTTTCCATGCCTTGCTAAAATAAGGATACAAGCAAGAAATGGAATAGAGCCATGAATTCGTAACTTCCTGAAGGATACTGATCCATGAAGTCATATTTCAGAAAAGTTCAATTAAAATTGTGTCATTCATAACATGTAAGGTAGTTAAGTTAAATTTTGAGCGACATGAATGTGGTCGATTAAATGTACTATGCCTGGAAAAGAGTTAAGCATCACCGGACGCCTGCGTCTAACAATACGAATGTTCTTTCGAATATCTTGTTAGATAAAGATGACACGGCCAATTTTAACAAACAAAAATACAGAGGCATAGCTTACCGGCCGTCTCGTGGATATTTCCGTGAATGCGATCCCTCCCTAATGTAATAAATGAAAGAATACAATCGAAGTGACAATGTTTTTATTCCCAATTTCAAATGGAATCACACGTAGCCGTCAAGTAAGATCGTGTATAAACTAATAACCCATTATTTCTGTTCTTGCGAGAAAAGTATGTATGTATGGATGTATGTATACTCTTTATTGTACCAAGTTATAAAATAAATACAAAACACAGGCAACATAACAAAACAAAAACAAGAACAAGTTTGTACCCTAATTAAAAATAAACAGTCATAAATAAAAACAAAACCAGTAATAATAAAAAACAACAATACAGGTATATAAATAGATAATTGCACTATCCCAAAAAAATAACCACACACCTCAGACCACCCAACACCTCGCACTGCCAGATCAAAAGTGTAGTAACTCAAAATACAACTGTATTTTAAAATCAACTTTAATACAACGTCTATTCGAAACAAAACTAACAATTATTTTGAGCTGATACTGTAACTATATAAAATTCATTTGTTTCGATGGCGACGCAATGTTCGTAGCAGAATGGCAGCCGAAATAAAATAATTTCATTCGTTTTTAAATTACACCACATCGATAATATAAGGTATCGGATACTCGTAAATTAATTCATCTAAGCGATGATCGTTAAACACGGTTTCGAGTTTGAAATAGCATGGTTTACCGGGGACTTAAACTAGAGAACCATTTTGCAGTAACTATCGAATACCGGTTTTAGCGTAACCACAACTGAAACTGACCTTTGATCTAAAACTACTTCCCTTAATTGCCACACTGTGACTTGGTCGTTTCTGCTTTGAATCTAAAACCCTTGGGTTCTATTTTACTCGGTAAAATTATAATTGACGACGCGACAGCCTAGCCGGTTGTGGCCCTGCTAACGAAGCTAGCGGTCCCGGGTTCGATCCCCGGTACGGGCAAATATTTGTGTGATGAGCGCGAGTATTTTTTGGCTGTCTTGGGTGTTTTGCTATGTATTTAAGTATGTATTTATCTATTTAAGTAAGTTTATCGTTGCCTAGTACTCATAGTACAAGCCTAGGGCTAGGTCAATTTGTGTGAGATTGCCCCCGTCAATTTGATATTTTATTGCTTTTGACATGTTATGGTATTGTCAACATTATGATTACTCTTGAATACTTTACAGTAATGTAGATTGTGGTTATACCAAGTAGAATCATCGCTTCATTGTCTACGAAACTGGCCTGTCTATTATATATATCGTAGAGCAGTAAATATTCTTACAATTTAAATATTTAATATTTACATATTTACATTTATGTATCAATATTTATACAATATTTTAATATTTGTAATATTTGTACTGTCAGGCGTCTTTACAGAATTAAAACTGCAGGTAAACTGTAACTCCGTTATGCATAAATGTACATTAGACTTATTTTCAAGTATTCTTTGCGACTTTCTGTCCAATTCAAATGTCACAATGACAGATCATGTTTTAAGCACACTTTAGCTATTGCGCGTTTATGAATATGAGAATAAGTCTGTGGTGCTTTTATGCTTCTGGGAAGAATACGTCACCAGCAATAATATATTATCCCACATTGGGCGAAATAATATCTGAAACGCTCTTATACCCTCTAGTTATAAAGACGTGTCACATATTTTTGCGCCCAATGTTGGATAATTAAACTATAATTATTATTGCTAATGATGGTGACTTTAAAAAAAAAACTTTTTTTCTCTATCATTTAGTTACAGAAGAGCAACGCGAATGTTAAACTGATTCATTTAATAGTTATTTATAAGTGTATAACTGATTAACACGTCCGGCGACAAACGCTTCTAACTATCGCCATATTCGCCGACCTAAAATACCGTCAGTCTGGTCATCGCCACAACCGGCCGTTGTCACCGTGATTTAGTGTGACTATCTTGACAGACTCGAGCTCACACGCATCGGAGTGTGATAATACGAGATTAAAAGGGTCCAAACAACCCCTGAGGCCACTCGCGGCGAACTCGCGTTAATAGAGCCACGGTTTTTAACTAGGTCGGGGAAGGGCTGCGAAGTTTAAAAATACATGACTAATCTGCACTGTGGTTCGACTTTATGATTTAAGGTGAGTTATATACGCAAAGTTTGTTATGAATGTGTGTATCACGTGTTTGAAAGTTGGTACTGTGTAATAATAAAAATGAAGTTTTGGACGATCAAATATGAGGGTTATGATTTTAGCAGTAGATATCTTCGTTCCGAATTTTTATATGTTTTCATGTAATCCACAAGCAATGAACTAGTCTTTATATTTATTTATTTTCTTAATTATCGGCTCAGCAGATTCGGAAATCGAGGGGGAGAATGGTCATTTTTCCTCTTCTTTCATAAATAAAATCAAAACTATTTATTTTACAATAATATCAAATATATATTTGGGATCCTCGTATTGAGCCCTTTCATTTGATATATGACACAGTAAAGTTAGCATTTTTTTTTTTATTAACTAATGTGTCCCCGAAAAGTACCCTTTATTTAAAAAAAAATATTTACCTTGCTCATCTGTGTTTGGGCCGTAGGATTACGCGACTCTACCAAATTTCACCTGATTTGGTCTAGTAGGTTCTGAGCCAATTGGCTGTGACAGACGGACCGACCTACAGACATATGCACGAGTGGTCCTATAAGGGTTCCAATTAGGTATCATTTTTTGTACAGAACCCTAAAAAGGGGTGGCCGTTATATCGGGGGTGTTACTTACTTATGAAATGGTTTTTTTTTTTTTTGTTTGTATCATAGGAAGGCAAAAGAGCACACAGGCCACCTGATGGTAAGTGGAAACTGTGACCCATAGACATTCGCATTCACAAGACCGCAATCCTAAGACTGCAAATGCGTTGCCAACCCTGAGGCCGAAGATGGAATGCATCTATGCTAGTCAACCTAAAGTATTTATATCAATACGAATATTGAATTTGACGACGCGCTGGCCTAGTTGGTAGTGACCCTGCCTACGAAGCGAGCGGTCCTGGGTTCAAATTCCGGTAAAGGCAGATATTTGTGTGATGAGCGCGAATATTTGTTCCTGAGTCATGGATGTTTTCTATGTATTTAAGTATTTATTTCTCTACATAAGTATTTATATCGTTTTCTAGTACCCATAGTACAAGCCTAGAGCTTAGTTTGGGACTAGGTCAATTGGTGTGAGATCGTCCCCTGATATTTATTTATTTATACATAAATACTTACTGACATAATGAATGCGATAATGGTTTTTTTTTCATTGTTTAATACCCGATCTATGTGATATTGGAACAGAGATAATAATTATTAACCAGGATATGGTCATACCTAGTACTTTCCAGAAACCGGAAAATTCCAGAGAAAATAGCAATGCATAACTTCATCCTTAAGTCCCTATAAATAGAAATTATTCCATCCATAACTGATGTGTAGTAAAACCGCGGTATTAATAGAAATGTGGGGTTATTATGACATAACTATGCAGTTCAATTTACGCTGAGAGAAATGGACAGAGCTATATAACTGATATAGCTCCGTCCTTCACGCTCGCCGTAAAATGAACTGCATAGCTACGTCATAATAACCCCCCAGGACTGTCTATCGCTGTCGCACTTCTCGCGTCTATCAGGGCCTCTACTCAACACGGTAAATTTCATCCCGTCTTTGAGCTGTTATCGTATTGTCAACGTTTCGATAGCTCTTATTTACTTGAGAGTAATTAAAAACAATACCATAACAGGTCAAGTACGATTTGGATTTTACCGCCTAGAATAGAGGCACAGTATGTTTGTTGCCAGAGAGAGTGAGAAAGCGATATAAAATATATAGATATATATTAATACGCTGCAGGCCTATTGTGGTGGTGTTTATCCGTGTGGATAAACGTGGATAAAACATCTGTCACTTTCTAACCAGTATGCAAGTACGAGAGTGATAGATGCCTTATCCAACGCGATAAAGGTGACCATTCGCGCGGCAGCGAGTAGCCGAGCAATGAGCAGGTCGGGACACGCTCAAGGCACACTAATATATGAAATTGGCGTTTTATATGGAGAATTTTATGAAAACTGTGGTTTTCATACATTTAATTTTGCGGATTATTTAGTAACGTCAAATGCAAACCAAGCAAAATTCTGTCAGGAATATTGGACACTTCTAAGCTATATTATACATATCTTAGTTACTTAAAAATAGTTCGCTTCATAAAACTCTGCGTAATTGAAACACTTGAACTTGCAGCACTTAAAAAGAGTGAAGTTCACATTTTAATTTTAAACATTAAGTAATGAATTGAACCATATTATTTGTATCTAAAACCTTTGTTGCATAGTGTATTAATGAAATTTAAAAATATTTTGGAAGTTAAAATTGAAATAAATAAATTCCGTACGAAATAGAACACGTAAAAAAAACGCCAATTTCATACAAAGACATGCATATTTCGATGTAGTTGCAGACTTATAGGCGATGGTACTATTGCCTAATGCACTCGCAATCGCGATTGTTTTCGTTTTCATACTGGTTCTTATCATTAGCAGTCTGAATAGGACCCACCTGTTAAGAAGTCCAAGACTAGACGAAGAAGAGAAGACAAGTTTACGAAGCACCACTGAGATTCGCGTTTAGTTTAATTCACATTTATTTTCGAGTCGACTTTGAAGTCAATTGCGATTGCGAGTGCGTTAAGCAATAGGCCTGCTGGTTTCACTGTACAAACATTTGCGTTAGACTTGTCACGTGAAGTTTGCCCCAAGCGGGATTAGAAACTGACTCTCTGTCCAGTAGGCGGGTTACGCTAACACTAAAGGTGTTAGGTCCACCGGCGAAGCGATGAAGGATTGGATTGGAATAAATTGAAATTTGTGCTAAACGTGGTGAGATGAGAATTGGAATGTGTTGTTCTAATATTGAACCATATCTGTCTAATGAATAGAGTGTTTTTTAATGGTGAGCTCGTGACGGCTCACGATGGCAGTTTCGGTGTAAATGGGCTGCGAGAGATTTAAATTCTCGTCTCGTCTCACCACGCCGGTGGAAAAGCATCTTAAACCGTGAAATTAGGAAAATTCTTATCATTATCCAAATTCTTGGTGCGAAAACCATCGATAACTTTAAAGTCTAGGTAAAGGGGGTCTATGCTAGTGACTGTTAAAACGGTCAAAATGTATGGAACGACAGGCAAATGTCATTCCTCTTGTTTGATAAGTGCAATCGTAAACGTTTGTGAAATGTCACTTGTCTTGGCCCACATAACTATTTCATTTCATTCTACTGCTCTTGTATACACTTGACATCTCATATACCATGCATCATCAGTTTTAGGAATAATTATCACCAAAATTTATTTATATTAAACAAGATTGTCATAGACAACTATTATAGCACGCATAATTTATTTTATTGCCACACGCAGATTTTACACCCACCTACAGACTTTAGTAGCAACAGTGAAGCTAAAAGCATACAGTAGATATTTAGTAACCATAACTGTTGCCCGCGACTCTGTCTGCGTTGAACTCGTTTATCGTTAATATCTCGGCTATTGACAAATTTTCCAGATTAGACAGGAGCCGTTCTACTATTTCAGACTACCTATATCTGTGCTATATTTCATCCAGATCAGTTCAGCTGTTTTGCCATGATTAAGTAACAAACATCCATCCAAACTTTCGCATTTATAATAATAGTAGTAAGATAAGATCCAAACAGTTGCCTCGTAAGGCCCACGTCAAATTGTTAGTTCGAAAAAGAATCTTGTGTCAGTCGACTAAAGTCAAAAGTCACTTTGACAAATGTCCTTCATTTAGAACGTTGGAGCTTACGAAGTTAAATATATCGTGAGACACTCGTACATCCTCGGGGTATCAGAGACTTCTACTCGGAAAAACCATAATGCGTTGACATAATTACTATCATATTGTTTTTAAATCAGCAGCCATTACTATCATGTAAGTAAGGTATCATAAATTTGACAACACGATAACATGTTATAAACCTTTATTTAAAGAAATTGTAAATTTTTCTTACATTTTATATTCAAGCATAATCTACGCAATTATTTAAATCGTAACATGCAAGGATATAAGCCGTATTATAACTCGCTGTGACTATAACACTAGGCGTTACCGCAAAGGCGCCGTTAAATCTACGGTTTACAGCGAGATAATGTCTCCGCTCGGCTAATATCGGGAGGTTTGCGGGCTCCCCACACCGCACATATGGGGCAAAAATACGCCGAACAATTTTAAAGCAAAACTGACACAGGCTGAGATGATATATATCGTTCATTTAATACAAAACAGACACATTCCAAAATCATTCAGTGTTGCATTTTAAAATTAGAAGGTGTTAGTATAGATTTTCAATGCAAGAGAAAATTATTTTGGAATGTGTCCGTTTTGTATTCAATGAGAAATATTTTTTTTTTATTTAAAATATTTCGAATGTCAAATACTTTTTGTTGACACTATTATAGTAACATTAGATACTAGTTAATAAGTAAATCCTGTGGCTTTTTTTTCATTTCCGTTAGCAGTTTTTTTCCAAAAGGAACAATACTGCAAAGAAGTGCAATGCACGAGGAAATTTCAAACTCTTGGATGAATAGAGAGCAGAAACAGACTTTTGTTAGTATAAGGATATATACTCGTATAATAAAATATAATAAAAATTTGAAAATCTCAAATAGGATTCCGGTAACCTTCGGGGAGGGAAGATGTCCGATTGAAAAATCTCCGATTTTTAATTTTTTCTCTTTACTGATACACTAACTCACTGAACATTGGCGAAATTACTGAGAAACCGCGGAAGACCGGCATTAATATAAAAGAAGAAGAAGAACAATAGGAAATATAATTATAGTCTGTTGTACTCATTTCACACAAGTACATTTTTCGACTTTCATGGAATGTTTATTGTAGACTCTAAATTTGCCTTTCCATCAAGGAGCGGAAGCGAGACGAGAATTATATACCTCCTCGAGCATCTTGGTGGAAATGGGTTTTTAATACAAATTCTCGTGCTGCCTCGTCTCACTCATAATCTTAATATGTGTTTTTTTAGGGTGTTATTAGACCAATCAATTGATCGTCGATCGACGGCATCGATCGATGGCAGAATGGATTAGTCGACGTCGATCGATAATTTCTATCACACCAATCGATTGATCGTCGATCGATGGCAGAATGGATTAGTCGACGGTATTAGACCAGTCGATCGACATCGATCGACGTTGATTGATGCTGTCGATCGACGATCTAGCGATCGGTCTAATAACACAAAACGATCAACGTCGACTAATGCCATCGACCGGTAATCGATCGATTGGTTAGTCGAACGGTATCCGTCGATCAATTAAAGTTATTACACCAGTCGATCGACATTAATCGACGTTGATCGATGCTATCGATTGACGATCGATCGATTGGTCTATAACACCCTTACATTTCAGCAGAAAGTCGAATATGCGGCGCGAAGTTTCGGCGGTCCGTATGTATTCGGTATGAAACCGCTCCGGATTTACAGGTGTGTTCCGAACCTGTTTACAGCTGATAAATTAAATACGGTGAAGGGTAAATACAAAGAGAAACTATTTATAAATACAACTCTGTAATCTAGGCCGAATGTTTTACGCTGAGTTATTTCAGATAAATAGTCATAATGATGCTGTGTTCTATTTACGGTAAGCGAACATGTTTATGTGATATGACTATTATCACTTGACTATTATTAGTTAAGTTTGTTTTTAAATACGAGCTACCTATGAATTTAATAATATGAGATTAAGTACTCCAGAACATTTGGGTATTTAGAAATTAATCAACCAAAATTCTGTTAGTTATTATAGAAAATCAAATGATCTGTAAGAGTATTAGATAGATAGATGCCCCGATATACGTAACCTCTTTGGGTTAAGATCCGAATAGGAGGCGACCTTCACCCAGCTGTTTATTCGATAAAAAGTATTTAATATCAGTTTGAACAATTTCAGTCCAGTACTTATATTATAATAAAAAAATAAAAAAAAACTTTTTTTTAAATGGCAATTGCTTGTTTAATAGACAAATTACATAATAATCGAAAGTTAAGTTGAGTGCGAATTATTAGTACTGACTTACCTGTTTATACCTAACTACCCAATAGTTATGATGGGAATAAATAGTCAACCTAACGTTTGCATATTCTATAGGCATCATACTTTCGATTCCTATGTAATTTGTCTATTAAACTAGCAATTGTTTTTTTTTTTGTACTTGATTTTGAAATTTTTAATTAAGTATATACTGGATTTTTTAATAAGGTGCAAAATGCACCTATTTAATACGATAGTAAGGTTTATTTCGATCTATCATCATTTTGTTAGTAACGCGGTTTAGCAGTACCACCGAAGATATATAAGTTACCATATTAAATTTGATATAAAATACTTTTTATCGAATAAACAGCAGTGTGAAGGTCATCTCCTATTCGGATCTCCTACTAGGTACTTCTTTCAAAGCTGATATTTCTTAATCGGCCCGACAAATTTCCATTAAACCTACCTAAGAACCACCAAAAACCTGCGTTCAAATAAAAACCACGACATTCAAAGCGGTTCACACGTTTAGGAGCTAAGATGAATAAATAAATAAATAAATAAACAAAATAAATAAATAAGTAAATAAATAAATAAATAAATAAATAAATAAATATCAGGGGACAATATCACACCAATTGACCTAGTCCCAAACTAAGCTCTAGGATTGTACTATGGGTACTAGGCAACGATATAAATACTTATATAGAGAAATATTACTTAAATACATTGAAAACATCCATGACTCAGGAGCAAATATTCGCGCTCATCACACAAATATCTGCCCTTACCGGGATTTGAACCCAGGACCGCTAGCTTCGTAGGCAGGGTCACTAACAACTAGGCCAGCGCGTAACAGACAGATACACAAATGAACACGTCAAACATAACACCCCTCTTTTTGCATCAGAGGTTAAAAAGAGCCAAAATACCTACGTCAAGTATTCCCAGCTTCTTAATAGCTTTCGGCTGGCTATCGCTATCACGCTTGCACTCGCAACTGACAGTATATTTCTGTGCCTCCTGTGACAAGTGATACAACTCGAGTTATAGGAGTTTTCGTTTTCTTTCATGAAACACCTTAAAAAAAAATAACGCATCGTTTGCTCCAACTCCCGTGTTCCTAGGCCTTCTAGTTTCGAAGATACTTTCGTGTAAAATGATACAATTGACCCTTTTTTTCTGATTTTCCGTGTTTAATGCTATTTCTCTAGTTAAACCACGTCAAAAAACCATGAAATATTTTTTTTCTCGTGCCAGATGATACATCTCAAAATGTATCATAAATCACGGTTCTTATACCTTTAAATTTTTCTGTGTCTTTTGATATAACTTGAGTTATATCATTTATCACCAGAGTTTTGCGTATTTCGAAAGTTACAACTTGAGTTAGATCAAAAATTAAACCTGTTTTTGCTTCTTTTGGTTTGTGTTAATTGATACAACTCGATTTATATCAAATGTTTTCAAATATTTCCTAATCTTTGCAAATGTATAAGTCAGTTGTATCAAAAATGTGAGAATATTACGACCATTTAGAACTTGTAAAGTTTGGTGCATAGTGATACAATCTATAAAATAATAAAATAAATATCAGGGGAGAATCTCACACCAATTGGCCTAGTCCCAAACTAAGCTCTAGGCTTGTAGTTTGGTTATAGTATTTATATCGTTGTCTAGTACAACGATATAAATACTTATATAGAAAAGTATAAACATATTGTACATATTTTTATATTAATTGTATTGCAATGGTTTTTCTGTTGTACAATAAAGTGTATACATACATATATACATACAAATCTTAAAAATATATCTAAACAAATTTATTGATACTTACCATAGAACCGTGTCATAATACAGTGTAATATTTAAATCGACAGGTCTACTAATATTACCTTGTGACTGAGTTTTTATAGGTTGAGAATAAAATGGTTTATCTCTAATAGTTACGCAAAAGAGACCAATAATAAAAAATCGGTATCGAGATACAGCCGTTTTTAGGAAAAAAATATATTTATTACTTCCTAGTATGTTTTCTTATAAAAACCCTAATTGTTAGAACTAAGTATAATGCAGTGTATTAAGCACATTTTAAACAAATTAACTGGAGTATTCGTAGGTTTTTAAAAAAACAATGTAGTTGGATGTTTTATATACAACTAATTATAATATTTGCTATCCTCCTTTCAATCGTAATTTTACGAAAGTGACAATTTCTTTAGCCAATTTATACCGATTACAATATTAAATTCTTACATACATACATAACATACATAACTTCACGTCTGTCTCCCAATGGGGTAGGCAAAGACTACGGAACGCCAGGTGCACCGATCTAAACATACAACTTTCGCTTCCTCTACATTCATCAATCTCTTCATGCACGTACGTCAGTTTCGGGTGCTTTTTATTTGGCCCTTATTCAGTACATCGCGAATCTGATCACCGTACGTCCGTGTAGGACGTCCCCTACCGACATATCCACTCACTCTCGCTCGCCATATATCTTTCGTAACCCTTCTTTCATCCATCCTTTCTAAATGACCAAACCATCTTAGCATACCCTTTTCGATTTTAGTCACTACATCTTCTTTCAATCCACATCGTTCTCGGATCTCGCTATTTATTTCTCTATCTATCATCCTAACACCACACATACTTCTTAGAGCTCTAATTTCAACTGCATTACTCCGGCTTGCGTTCTTCTTCTGCCATTCCCAAGATTCACTACCATACATTAATTGAATTCTTGTATTGTTATAAAAAGTGCTATATGCTATTACCCTAGTTGTCTCATGCTAATTACAAATAGTAGATTATAGTATTTATATAGAAATATTGTATAATCCGACTAATTGACGATTGGCTGTGTTCTGCAGATTAAAAGTATCATCTTTTAACGGAAAAAATAGACTAAATCAAGTACTTTTGCTGCGTTCGACATTATAGAACGCACATTTCGTTATTGGCGGTTTTATACATAAGTTTATGTATAATTTAGTGAATTGACGTGCTAAAATAGGTCGCTTTCAACATAACATAGTTTAAAAAATCTAGTTTACGATGGCATAGCTAACTCATGTTCCGAAAAATGAGTCTGGTCTCTTTCTTCATAGCTATGGTCACCCTGTCATCGAGGGTGGGAGCACACGCTCGTTGTGGCCTGAACCGACGCGTAAGCATGATTTCTATTGTAGGTAACTTAATGTTAATATCCTTTTATGGCTGCGATACAATATTATGATCTACATGTGTATGGAACTAGTTATTTGTGTAAAATATTATGACAGAAGATAAAAACGGTAAAAATCTCGCGACGGAAAGAAATAGTTATTTACCAACCAACACGTTTTATTTTGTGAAGTGGCAGGTTAGTAAATGCTACCGTTCTGTGGTGACTTAAATTATTGTATCAAATTCAGTAAGATGAAATTCAGGTGGACCATGCGCTATGTCACTTAACTACCTATTCGTACTTACTACTTCGACTGACGGCAAGCTTAATTTAACTTTCTTCATATCTTACCTACCTGAGATTTAGTTATCATTATTTTCATGTTTTGTAGGTGATTAGATTATGCTGATGATTGAGAATTGTTATTTGTTTTTTTGTGTAGGTGCCTATTTAGTTTTTGTTTTGGATGGCAATATGCACTGGTTAATTTACCTCCTGTATTGTTGCAACATCGTAATTTTGCTTTGAAATGAAGGAGTATAAGTTAATTTGTTTCCTCAGTGATTTAATTTCATGTTTAGTTCCTTTATTCCTTATATTTAAAAAAACAAAATTATCATAATTGCAATCGTTTGTTTTGATCAATTACTTGTATTATTTGACACAAGTTTTTTCGTTACCAGACCTAACAAAAACTCGATATGTAACATTAGTCACGGTTTAAATTAAGATTATTTTTTGTGATTAATGATACAACTCACTAAAATCCAAAATATTACGCCCGTTCGTTTTCAGAAAGATTACTTATTCAATTCCCTACAACTTGTGTATAAAGGTTAGACCTCTAACTCAAGAAATAATAGAAAAATTAAGCTTTAAAAAAAAAGTTGTATCAGTGATCACCAGAGCTCCTTGATTACACTTTTTTGTGTTAAGTAATACAATTCGAGTTGTATCATCATACACGAGTTAAATAGATTAATCTGAAATGTAAAATGATACATTTCGGACGTTTCTTCAAATATCTTAAAATCTATAACTAGTATCATTATTTTTGTCAAACCAGTTAATAAAGTGATATTACATGTTATAAAAATCGAAAGAAATGTTCAAAAAAACGTATTCGTTTAAAAGCAGTATTTTTTTTAAACTTGTTTTTGCTCTCCTGTAAAATCGTGTTTTTCGAGTTGTATCACTTGTCACAGGAGGCACAGATTTGTCACTCGTGTGTCATAGACAAACGAAGATTGCCGATCGCTATTAAGAAAATGGTAGCACTGTACCTACCTACTAAAACAATAATGAATTTGAATGCATTTAAAATATTGCAAGAGCAACTTATAATAGTAAGTTATAGTTTAAATATTTAATTGAGTAATAACATGACGAGTTAAAATTACGTGTTCTATGGTTATTCCGTGCTTCTATAATAGCTGCCGTTAAATTTAAACAAATAACAGCTGTGATAAGAAATACAAGACGTCAGACGTATTATTCCTTACGTAGGGTTCCGCGGGCAGCCGGTGGATTCGCATCACTGAACCGGCCGTTCCGGAGATCCTTCGGGAAGACCTAAGCTGCCCTCCTACGGAAATAAGGTACAAGTGCAATTAATTCATAGAAGCAAATTAAACTCTCATTGGTTATAATAAGGTTGAAAGTGCAATACGATTCGTATAGAAGATGCGCCTTTTTCCGTAGGAGGGCAGTATGTCCAACAGCAGACGGCCTTCGGCTGATATAGTGGTGATGAGGGTTCGATAATTTGTAATGGACTGCAAGCTTAACTTAGTATAAAAAAGTAATATGACTTGTGTTAGTTGCTATTGATATTAATTACACTGCCTATTTTCATTTTTCCACGATCTCGTTATATGTTATTGTCTCAACCGCAAAAGTGATCAACAATGGCTATGTAATTTCCATAAATTCTACGACGGGTATAAAAACATACAAAAATACATAATGGGCATTTGACATAAATATATTTATACTTATCAAATTTAAACAATAAAATCTAAATAAAACCATTGTGTCATACAGACAAACGTCAATGCACGGACAGACGATCATAGCGAAACTAAATAAATAAATAAATAAGATTTTCCTGAAAAGACAAAAGATAAAAATGTTTGCAAGTAGTCCACACGGGCACTTGTTCACTGCGGGACCCTAAAATCTAAAAGATAAGCACGCACGCGCGTCACTCAGATTTACCTCGATGAAGGGAACAACAAGGAAAAATGCGGCAAAAACTTAACAATAGACAATATAATTTTACAGAATGTTGAATTCAACTTAATGGTAATAAAACTTAAAATCGCATGAAAAGTTTATGCACTATCATTTTATGCGGTGTACAACTCATAATAAATAGGAGTGAAATAAGCGTATTAGTTTCAGTACAATAGTTGTTCAAGTCAGCAAAAGTTTACTTAAACCTGTACGATCTTATTAGTAAAAGTAGGTTTTTAAAAACCTTTAATACGGCAAAATTCGTAAATTAACTGGTTTTCTTAATATTTTCGTATTTTTGCCTGTCCTCGCACTGTTTGCAAGATATCCTTTGAAGCCACAAGTTTGCCATGAAGTGTACGTATATGTTATTCTTTACATTTTATATGTACTATCAGCCCAATGCAAAACTGACCCTCCATAGAACAGTGTCACAGTGACGTTATGATTCAAGTCGTAAGAAGTGTCAAACAAATTATTTTATAATGTTACTGTGACACCGTTCTATGGAGGGCCAGGGTTCCATTGGGCTGATAGTACGTTTTTAGGATTCCGTAACCATCCGGATCCTACTACTAAGTCTCAGTGTCATTCTCGTAACAATATACCTATAAAATAATGAAAAACCGGTTAAGGTTCATTAGTTTTACTTTATTTTTAGGCATTTGCATTCGTGATAATCAGTACCTATAATCACACCAAATGAAATTCAACTCTTGTAATGTTGGTACATAAAACCTAATAATAATGTAAAAAAAAACACTATAAAAGGAAGTTTTTATATGGCTTTGTTATCTGGAATTCCGCCATTTTAACTCAAAATGTTCTGTAAATAAAATCAACCGGCTAACTATTACGGTTAAAAAAACAGTTCTGTAATGTGAGGACGGACGGCAAATAAAAGCTTCATAAAAAGGTCCGGTAGGCAAAGAACCACTAAAAACTATCAGAGCATCATGTTACAAATAAATATCTGATTTGGAACTAGATTACAGTAAAGAACGTTAGATCTTTCAACGGGATGACTAACAACCAACCACGCTTACCACCTCGTCATACCATAGTGTCATACGTTATACAAACTAATTGAACTGATGATAAGACTAGTTAAAAATGTGTTTTAACCCACAGATTGAAGATAATCATGGAAAACTACCAGCATTAAACTCAATAGCATGATGAAGAATGTAACCGAACAAACTAACGAAGCTTTCATTTGAGAAGAAGGGATACAGTCGTGCTATTCCCCATTCAACCAGATAAGCAAGAAGCAGTAATGTCTCAGAGGTAAATATATTTTCCCTTTTTATTGACCATCGTGTAGATCTTTTGGGAAGAGCTATGTCCGGGAGTGGACGTCCTTCGACTGATGATGATGATTCCTGGGAAGAAGCCAGCCAGAGTGGCTTCCATCGCCAATTTGACTCTGCAAACTTTAACAATTGCAGAAATACAACACGTAGGTAATATCAGCCCAATGAAATGGGTATGGGACCCATCATAGAACGGTGTCACAGTGACATTATAAAACCATTTGTTTCACACTTCTTTCGACTTGAATCACACCGTCACCGTGACACAGTTCTATCATGGGTCAGGGTTCCATTGGGCTGATAGTACATATTCAATTTCATACATTCAGGTAGATTTCTACCATCGCTAGCTTGAAATTGAGGCTATTGATGAGCATGTGCAATGCGTATACAGTGGCTTTGCCAATGGTAAGTATGCGTGCACTCATTTGCTAGTTGTTTACTGGCTATCTTAACCCACACTGGAACAGAACTCAATCGTGCGAATACGTCAATTCAGTGGGAAAAAATGTAGCATAAGGTTCTATGAGTCCACAATCCGTTCTCTTATAATTTACAAGGTAAAAAAACATAGTTTGTTATAATTTCTTATCTCATCATCATCATCATCATGTCAGCCAAAAGACGTCCACTGATGGACATAGGCCTCCCCCAAGGCTCTCCACTCAGACCGGCCTTGTGTTTTTCGCATCCACCGCTTTCCCGCGATCCTTTCTTATCTCACGAGTACCTAATTTGTTTTTAGTAATTTGTTTCCGACTGATAACAAACGCCTCTGGAGCAAGCCGTCGTTACGATTGTATTTTAACGATACATCAATAGAAATGGAGTACATGCATCGGATGAATGAACAGTTTCTGAAAGCAGCCCAACGCAGCCATACTAATAACGTAGTAAAAAGGTATGAAGAATTCAAATAAAGTATTATTATTCAAGTTGGCCATATGGGGTCTCTTACACATTATATTTTATATTATTTACATCATAAGTTGCTATGTTCCAACCAGTGAAAGGATAGGTCTAGGACGCGAATATTTATTTCTTGCTTAGTACTTGTCAGGTTTTTAGCACATAATAACACCTCAGATCTTCCAAATATAATTGCTTAGTAAGACCGACCACTACTTATAAGAGCATACACACACACGCAATGACGTGTATAAGTTCACTAAGTAAAATTTTAAGCCCATAGTATATAGATTCTGTAATTGTATATGTACTTGATAAATTAATATTTTTGGAATCAATCATTGAATTATTTTCGAGGAAGTTGGGAATTGTCATTACAAATTAAACGATAAAATGAAAACTTTGCTAATTGTGAATGTGGAAACATTACCTGTAAACCAAAGTAATATAATGAACGATAACCAAAGATATCCTATTTTTAGAGATCCTTATAATAATATAGACTTTTACAAAAGAATCACCCCTACGAGGGTATCTTTGGATACATTCTCTATAGACGATGCGATCGATGAAGTGGATAGTATTCAAAAGTGTGTTATAAGTGGGAAAGAAATCTTCAACCGCAAAAAACTTTCGCTTCAAGGTGGCAAGGTGACTAAAAAGGCAATAAGGTGACTATTTGAAATAACACCCAATTTTATAGAATATTCGCACTGTTATTTTACTAAAATCATTAATCATTTTAAGGAGTTTTCCGAAGAAACAGCTGAGACGAATGGAGCCAAAACCATATTGCAGCATAGCATCAAGTAGTAGTCAAGATTTTAGAGACAGACAATTCATTCATGCAATTGAAAACAATAATGTGACAACCGTTGAAAGGTAAAACATACAAGAATGCGAAGCATGAGGTGGTGCGATAAATCATCAAAGCAGAAAGTATCAGGAATAAAAAAAAACTTATTGTTTTATCCATAAAGTAGATTTGTTGTTTATAGTAAAAAAGAACTATAGTTAACAATGTTACCATTTAGTTATTATTTACTCATTAATTCGTTTTGTTTTAGTTTAATCAAAAGTGGTGTTAATCCTAATTTAACTTACACCCTACCAACCCAAGAAGCTGAGGATTTACATCTGACAATAGGAAATGTATGTGGCCTTCTTACTTTCAGAAAGTTCATAAACATATTTTTTTGCTTATTTATCATTTTTATTGTAACTGCAAAATGTAATAATTCAGTATTTAAATTAATTATTAGCTGGAACCTGGCGAGCAAACTGCTTGGACGGTTCTTCATGAAGCCAGTTCAAAGGGGCTATCCCATTGCGTGCAAAAGCTGCTCGACGCAGGAGCAAATCCCAATGCCGCAGGCGTGAAAGAGCTCACAGCACTTGATGTAGCCGGATCCGCTTACTACTACAATCATCATAGCATAAAAGACAGGTATGCGTAGATGAAGTAGAAATACTATGATGGTTGTTTTTTTATTTAATTATTCATGATTCTGTTTTCAGTCTTACAATGGTAACTAAAATGCTGTTGGAGGCAGGGGGGAAATTAAGTAGCGCAAATCGCAAAGACATTTGCACTCCGCTTCATACCGCCGCAGAGATACAAAGTATTGAAACAATCAAGCTACTACTTGATGCGGGGGCATCTGTTGATTGCACTAACGCTAGCGGGATAACTCCCTTACATATTTGTTTGCAGACAAAATCTGCAGAAGTCTTAGAGGTTAATATAGAAGATTAAGCTTACGCCAAAATACATTACTAATAATTCATTAAAAAGTTATATCATTATCAAAAATATTTTTTGTAGATTTTAGTTAACTACAACTGTCAAAATGAATGTGAGCGGTCAGAAAGGGTAGATGTATTAGACAACTACGGGATGACAGTTCTCCAAGCTGCTGTAGTTTCGAACTGGATTCTTGGTTGCCAAGTTGTCTTGAAGGCAGGTGCTAACCGTACTTTCTCATCAAAACAACCCAAGATGCTTATGTGGGACAGTCCAGAGTGGTATAAGTTATTGCAGGTAAATAAATAACACGATTTATCATGGACCAACACTTCATTAATTAGTATAAATTTTATATTTTTCTTTTTTTTTCAGTCACGACAAACGGCTCTCCACTTGGCAGTTCTACTAGATCATATAGAGATATTAGGCTTGATGTTACTTAAAGCCCCAGAAAAAAGTGTAGTAAACTGCCTTAATCAAGATGGGCATACACCATTGCATACGGCTATCAAGCAAGGGCGATTAGAGTGCGTAAAAATACTAATATTTGAAGGAGCTTCAATTGATGAAGTATCATTAAAAAATGAAAACGCATTACATATAGCAGCTGCCTACGACCAAAAAGAAATAATGGAATTTCTTTTGGAATATAAAGACGAGACCGAACATTTAATAAATGCACTAAACAAACAAGGCTGTGCTCCTTTACATTGCGCTGCTATGAACAACAATCCGAAATGTTTCAAAATACTGCTTCAGAATCAGGCTGATATTTGTTTAAAAGTGTTTGGTTACAACTCGCCTACCCCATTACACATAGCAGCTGGCTGTAACTATACAAGTATTGTTAACATCATCCTAGACCACGACAAAACCACTATTGATGAAGTTGACAGTCGGGGATTTTCCCCTCTGCACGTAGCTGCTCATAATTGTTGCCATGATGTTATGCTCCTGCTTTTAAACAATGGTGCAACTTTAGCAAGCCGTACTAAAGGACCATTTAAAGAATCCAAGACCGCAATAGACATAATTACGGATAAATTGCCAAACCCGACGCTTTTTCTAGAAGAAGTATTTGATTCGTGCATTACATGCGAAGAGGCTTTTGGAATGACTAAAGTTAATGTAAATTTCGAAGTCTTAGGGAGAATAAACGAAGAAAATCAGATGAAAGCAATTGAGGAATTAGTTCGTTGTGGACAGGAAAAAAACCTCATTCATCCAATGCTGGAAAGCCTTCTTTACTTTAAGTGGCAGACCCTATTACCATTCTTCTACGTTATACTAGCTACTTATGCTTTTTTTGTTCTTTCACTTAATGTACTGGTTGTGGCGGTATTTTATTATAAAGACAAAAGAGAGCAGACTCCGTATCTATTAGACAAGTCAACATGGATTGTTGCCGTTTATATATCAATTTGTACTTTGCTTATTCAGGTAAGTTCCTTTTTTTTTCAAATGAAATGATACGTAGGTACATTATTGTTCAATGCCTAATTATATTTTTTAATTTTTCACAGGAACTTTTCTACTTGAAAATAAAAAGGGTTCGTTACTTCTTATACCTCGAAACTTGGTTAAAACTAAGTTCTATTTCATTGGCAGCGATATTAGCAGGAACTCTATGCTATTCCTCATGGTCGGAATTTGAGTGGCTGCGGCATGTTGCCACCCTGGCACTTCTTCTGTCATGGGTCGAAATTATGTTTCTCCTGTCCAGGTTTCCAAGTTGGGGATATTATGTGTTAATGTTTGCAAATGTTTCTGTTACAATCATTAAGGTAAATACCGCAATGTCTTGCGTTCATACTTACATAATATCTTAACAGTACATAAATAATGAAGAAAATTTACTGTGATGTAAACTCATAACTCAAACTTCTGAAGCAAGAAATACATGAAGTTAAAGAACATGATTGTTTTCGTCGCGTAAAAACCCGTTTAGTAAAGTAATTAAAGTGTTTTTTTTTTATAAAAAGACTTTCATGCGAAGAAAGTCACCATCTAAAGCTAGTTTACAATGATAAAATGGCTAATATTATGATTTTGTTTCAGATACTTGCTTCATTTGTTTTCTTGGTCGTCGGTTTTTCAATTAGTTTCATGATTCAGTTTCAAGCAACTCCACCTTTCCAAGATATTTGGGGTTCTTTAATGAAGACAATGGTGATGATGACTTCAGAGTTTGACTACGTGTCTTTATTTAATGAAGAAAATCTAAAATCTCTTTCTGGCTCAAGAGCTTTGGCCACCTTGCTATTTTTAGTTTTTCTCTTGTTTGTTTCAATAGTTTTTATGAATTTCATGGTTGGTATAGCGGTAAGTGACATTACCAATTTAAATATTGAAGGCAACACCAAACGATTGGGTAAACTTGTCGAGCTTTTAAGCACCTTAGATGTCGTAGTGTATGATGGAGCACTGGGTAAAGTTATACCTCGAAAAATATTTAAAAGAATAAAAAACAAGAGGTTTGTTCATAAAATGTCAACTTTTCCCGGTTCAGAAAAAACTTGGCATATAACGTGTGGCAATCGATTGAATAAGGTCGACTTTGATACTGACTATAATGTCTCTTTACCTACATATTTGGGAAACGCAATTATGGACAAAGCAAAGAAAGTTAAACAGCAAAAGGAAGAAGAGAGTATCCGTCAGGAATACTTGGACAAAATTAATTATTTATTTGATGTTGTGACGAATAACGGGCACCCTATTACTCAAACTGCTCTCGAAACCACATTAAAAGATATAAAACTAAGCGTTGAAACAATGTCCTCAGAGATAGCACAAATGAAACTACTGCTAAAGCGAAAATAATGAGAAATTTTCGAAAAATAATGAATTAAACAATGTTAATATACTAACGTGGTGGTTTATTTTACACCATACTCAGCCCTATTTTTATAAAGATGACGATGTTCCTGGTCGACTTCGTTTAAAACCTGATTCAACTTCTACTGATAAAGAAGAAATACTAAAGCCTGCTAAAGGATCTGGGACCCCAGACAAGATGCATTGCGAGATCGTTATCGATATTGAAAATGTATAGTATTGACGTAAAAGTAACTGCCAGACGGTCGCGTCGAACGATTATGTCAACTCCATACATTATGACAGTTTTCGAAAATCGTTAACGTTACCTTTATGCATCTCATCTAAGGCCTCTTTAATTGGGATAGACCAAAAAAAATACTCACGATATTTACATTCTAATTCGAAAGAATAGGTAATTTTAAGAGGCCAATTTCATTAATTTTGATCCAATAGTTTTGTTTTAATATCTTTATTTATTTAGCAGACATGTTATGGATGACATGATTATGATTTGACGATGATTTGGGTTGGCATTTTCTAATAAACTACAACAATTAAATGATATCTCATGTTTAAAAGTGAAAGTGATTATAATACTATTTCAAGCGGTTTTCGCCTAACCCGTAAGATACACCTAGGAGGGCGTCAAGCCAAAAACGAAAGTCAAACAAAGGTCAAAATATACTTTTGTCGAAATGTCCGAAATAGATAAATATTTCAAAAACTTAATAATGCAGAACGGTTTTAAAACCCTATTCCTCGAAATGGTTTTCAAATAAGAGTAATTTCCAATAACAAAACAACAGTAACAATCCCAATTGGTAACTAGCATTTTTGAGATGATTCGCAGCTAATTAACTTGAACAATAAAAATTGAGATTAATAATTTCCGTTTTAAAACACGATTGAACATTTCATTCAATTAGTCAATGGCGTCCCGTTCTTAACAGCGATCGCATCGGCGCGCCCGATCTTAATCCCTCCCCGCTTAAACTCGTTGCTCTGAAACTAGATTAAGTAGTTTGTGAATTAGCCCGAGAACCGGGAATCAACTAAACAACCCATAGATTTTCTTCCTCATTTAACTTTGCGCCGTCTCCTCGCCTGATAGCCGGGATAAGTGCCGTTTGGATAGAAATACGGCTACTTTTGGGAAGTTTTAGTGGAAACCGCATTACTTTAACAAATTGCTTGCTTAGTATTATGCATAAATTTTATTGAATAAGGAAGTATAATACTACTACTTTAGAGTTGGAGTGAGTTATAACCAACGCGTTGCCGCCGGCACGTGCCTCATACCCAGTTTAAAGTTGAAAAGCATAAGTTAGCAAGTGTGTTATACATTTTATTAGTATAAGGCGTCTTGAAATTTTACACTGGCTAGATACTTTAAATATTATTCCACGGCTATATTCGCAAACCTTTTTTTAATACACACTTTGTGCAATATTTTAAAAATAACAGGGTGCCAGATTTAAACTTGGTCAGCAACCAGACACACGAAATGTCCATATACGTTGTTTTTTGAAAGGATATGTTTTTAGTAGGTAATTGAATTTAAACAAAAGTACTTCTCCTGTAGAACTAACCGTTGTTTAGTAAAACAATCACAAGGACGTCAACAAAAAAGTTAAGGCTAAGTGAAGTGGCTCCTAACTTGGCAATTGCTGGAGTTGGAAAGAGTTTTTAGTCTCTGGAGTGCTGCTCAAAATTACGTTATAAGAAAAAGTGAGAACTATATTTTTTAAATTATTTAGGTGCCTTACTACAGTTACCACTGAAGGGATTGATGTGAAATTTGATACTTACAGGAAATTAGTGAATTCCCGCGGAGGGGTTGAAGTAGAGCTCATTTACGATAGACTTCGTCACGTGGGGCCTTCGCCGAAGCTGATTAGTTTCTTAGATAATTAAAAAACCGTGTTTTAAAGCTGATTTTCATAAATAAGAGGTTTATGTAAAAGAATATCCTATTTTAATATTTTTTGTGCATTATCTGACAGCTCAGTTATACTTCCTTGAGTTAACAATAAGCTGAATTAAAACTATTAAACTTCATGTTGTGGACTTGGAATCTCAAGAGATTTCATAAAAAAATAATGAAATTGAAAATAAATTAATTGGACCCGTATGCAATCTTATTGACTTTTTAGCATTTGCCACCAATTATCAGGGGTATACTGAGACAATCGATGATAGGATCCTACTAATATTATAACTGCGAAAGTTGGTGTGTTAGTTTGTTACTCGTTCACGCTCTTCACGCTGCAGCGGCTGGACGAATTTCGATGAAATTTACTTATAATCCCGTAAAATTTAAAATTTCCCGAGGGAAAAACGATAATCGAAATATACGCAGGGTAGAAAGAAAGAATTTCAAATAAATTGTACAAACATGTTTCAACTATATCATTTAAACTCACTGTATTTAACTAGTTGTGGTAGCTTTGCTGTTAAGCCTCTTTTCTTGGTCTTATCTATGCTCAAATAAACATTAAATCATAGCAACCCATTCCTGATCTGAGCTGGTCTGAGTGCAGAGCCTTGGGGGAGGCCTATGTCCAACAGTGGACGTCTTTCGGCTGACATGATGATGATGATGAACCCATTCCTATTTCCAAAACCACGGCATTTTTTGAATAGCGTTATTATAGCGTCAGACAGCCGGTGAAATGACTAGCATAGAGGCATTCCATCTTGGTCCTCGGGGTTGGCAACGCATTAGCAGTCTTAGGATTGCGGTTTTGTGAATGCGAATGTCTATGGGTCACAGTTTCCACTTACCATCAGGTGGCCTGTGTGCTCGTTTGCCTATGCCATAAAAAAAAACGCCGGTGTCATTCACCTCGTAAAACGCACTTAGCCATTCTGCGTACAAGCCAGTAATAAAATACGCAAGTACCTAAAGTAATTTGCCCTCAAATCCCGAGTGATTGTCTAACTCAATGGTTCGCGTTGTTCAACCAATTTAACTTTTTCATTGTTTCTGAACATCTGTCATAGCAAGTTACGTCTGCTTGAGCGAGTATGAGCGACCTCATCATCTGACCCAACTGCATGACATTGCAGCTTTATTGACTTATTGAAACGAATAGTCGAGCGTGTAAACAGGTCTAATCTAGGTATTTAGGGTCTGAATGTAGATACTTATATCGATTATCGATATATTATTTTCAGACTAACCTGATGACTAAGACTGACCTCACTGTCCTTTTTCTTCATTAAGCATATAGAATTATGTCGTCACATAGCCTACGAAGTAAGCAGATAGGAAAGTTTATTCAAGGAACCATATTGTTTTTAGAATGTAGCTTAATTGGATTCTAGGATTGATTTATTTTTTACTCACAATTAGAAATATTGTCTTGAATGTTCATAAGACAGGAAGAAGTGAACGAGAAGAGTGGATACCTTTGCCGAGCAAACGCTAAGGAAAACCAAGAAAATAATATTATGATGGTCCACATAGGCATAAGAGAAATCAGAGGTCTACTCTCAAATACAGACATTTGTTAATGTGATCGGGGACTAAAACAAGACCATTATAAAAATTAAAAAGAGCAGCCTAGTGTCTTAAAATGTATGTTAAAGGTTCTTTCACACCGCAACTGATTAGACTCAAAAGTACGAGAAAAATGCCATATTAATCAAAAGTAGTCCTTTCGCTTAGAAATTAAAAAAAAAAAAACGGGCCTATCTAACACAACTAAAACCAAGCTTTAATAATCTGTATTCTCATTTCAATTTTCTATATTTTTGACCACACTTTACACCCTTTTTTTCTAACGCAATCTCGCTGAGTTTAAATGACACACATGAAATATAAAGGACAAATTTCGACGTTTGAAAGAGAATATTCAATCCATTGTTCGCTCCTAACTTTTGTGCGTTTTCATTTGAATTCTAAAAAGACTCGCAATTTCGCCTAAAACGGTACCTAGTTTAAAAGGAATTTTTTTTCTAACAAAAAAAATCAATCGCTGGCACTTGCACTGAACTTGCACCGTTAAAAAACCTTTATTATTAAATATTGCATAAATTATATACTACGTATGTACTAAGAAAAAAAAATTAGCTATTAATTGCCTGAAACGTTACAAAAGTAGGCTATTTGTGATCTGTCCGTCACCTTAAGGATGAATTCCGATCGGACACTTTTTAACATAACACAATAAGGTCACAAGAGATTTTTTTTCATTCCTAACGGAATAAACAAGAAACAGGTAGTCGCCATTATAATGTGATTTTTTATATATTTAATAGTTATTTATTTCGTGAAGCTGTGTCGAAATTGATAGACCACTTTCTTGGGGGGCACAAAAGGTTGCTGCAGTTTGAAATTATTAGATATGGATTTCATTCGAGTTAAAACTTGAAATTTTTACCAAGGCCGTCTGTAGTTTGAGAGAAGAAGAGTTGAAAAATAAAAAGCCCCTCTCGACTTAACGATCCATTGCGAACATAACCAAAGCGGCTCACTAAAGGGGATTTCGGTGCAAGCGACTGCGGTGCTGCCAACAGCGCCTACCCCAGAAAACGAATCGTAACTAGCACGCCAAACACGATTAATAACTTTTTTGTAAAAACGTTTAAATATATTCACGGTAAAAATACGCTCACATTTTGAAACTGTAAGGAACTATTTAGAAAGTGCGGAATATCAGAAATATGAAATAAGTAATTAGCTTTTTAACAATCATGCTTAAATAAAATAAAATTCATGTTATCATTGCTAATTAAGAAAAAACAATTAGGCACCAAAGTAACAAAACGTAAGCATTTATAACATTTCCATTGTCCAAAATATAACGATAGGCATAATAAAATTGTGCCGCGCGCGAGTATACCCCACAAATCTAGATAACACAATAAAAATCATATTCACGCAAAACGCTCGCACAATAAAAGGGCAGCTTAATACGTTTGATGCAAACATTAAATTGGATTTACGTACGAGCAGCATTGTCCGGGTAAAATTAAAAAAAGGGTAGATGATGGCCCCAGTTTTTGTCCTGGAGAATTGCCAATTAGGGTCCCCGGGTCTTTGAACGCTCATCGCATCGCTGAAAACAACTTTGTCTGTGGAAAGTTGAAACGGGTCGGTACCTAATGATATAAAATGTATTATGTTACGCTATTAACCAAGTAAGTAATAGCTGAAATGTTACACACCTGTTGTTCCTTATTATGTTTATGGAGTACAATTTAAGGTGCTTACGTAACATAATTATTACCAACGGACAGGTAAAACCGTGGGGACACACGTTTGCACGAATAATAATGTTAATAAAACTATTTTGAATACATTATAAAGTAGTTTTCGTATTTTCTACCGTGCTGTTGCATTAATTGCGCCTACCAGTATGTATAAATCATGTGCTTATCTGGTAAATGGTTACCCACAAATCATTATGATAACCGTTAGTGCAATCTTTTATTAACCCTCCGAAATGAATATGACAAATATAAGTTACCTAAGAATAGTACATTACTACAGACGCCGGGAAGTAGGTGGTTGCAGGCCGAGTTCATATAGACGGCCGAGCGAAGCGAGGTCGGATAGTTACGAGGCTGGCAACCCCTTTTCACGGCGAGGTATGTATAGTGCTTTTCTCAAACATATGCAATGAAATAAAAAAAAAACATCACTCAAAAAACATTTGTGTAATAGGCATTAACGCGGATATTTTTGGTCCGAACCACACAGATACAAAAAAAAAACGATTTTCAGCTATTCAGCCTGTTCATAAAACCAGCTGTCATGGCCATATTAAAATTTTAAAAAAATTACTTCCCGGCCTAGGCCTTCAATTTTGTATGAAATTCCTTTACAGTTCTCTCGAGTTGTTCCGTCGGGAACGTGGCACTTTGAAGCCTAAAATAACTAACATAACGCCGACATTACATAGCATGTTTGAGAAAAAACCATAATATTAACTGCCAAAAAAGTATAGCTCATTTTCTTGGCAATAACAAGAGTGGCGACCGGAAACTTGCTGATTCGCTTACTCGTGTAGCTAATTTTGTTAATGAAAGTTTCAGTATCTAAGCCATTACTTTCCCACGCGATATCTCACAACTTCTTGCAGTAAAGAAACTCCACCGCGGAGCACTAAAAAGTGTAAACTGTAGCCTCAGTTGCCCCGGGATTGGCAATTAGGGCCAACTAGTTAAAATGCAGCCGCGATGACACTCCGGCCGGACCTGACAACTTGTGCAGACAAAAACTTTATTGGACCATTTTGTATTCAATTCAAACGATATTTAAATACTTTAACGTCTAATTTTTGTTTCTGCGTTAAAAAACGTGAAGTGTAGAGTGAATTAGCTTTTTTTTTAATTGGAGCGAATTTGTATAAATACATGACAACATTAAAGTAATACTAAACTAATCAAATATTAAACATGTAAATAATAATCACCACTATAAAAATAAATAATAATGATAAATAATAAAATTAAATTTTATTATATTTATTTATAATTTTAGATCGGATGCCACTTTCGGTAATCAAATTTGATTTGATGTTATTGACTTTTATGACAGAAAATACTTGCAGGTATGTGTTAAAGGTTTGAAAGTATACTTTTGCTCGTCCTGTAAAGTATCAAAAATGCACATCCGACCTATTGGCTCTGATGTCCAGTATTGGCAATCATCAAAGTTGACATTAAATTGACGTGACCGCCTCGATCATACCTATTCTGTAATATCTAGACTTTTTTAGTCCATGTTGTTTCTACTGTTAAGCATAGGTAAACATATTTTTTCAGTAACAGAACGTATAAACTAAATTAATAACAAAATATATATAATTCTATTCATTCCGCATCACAAGTAGTAGATAACACTTTAAATCACTAAATATTCCGAATACAAATCCATGGAAATGCGACTAGAGTCACAGTCATCGAACCGCTTCGCATGCCGAGTCGGAACGGTGCGATATAAAATAACGGCGTGGAACGGAGCGCTGTCGGCACAACATCTCGGGCCCTTGTTATAAAACTGAACCCAGATAAGGAACACATGCGTCGTAGTACAAGCTTGATGCCAGAAAAGGCGGCTAGCGGCCAAAGCTTCTCTTAAAAACTGGATTTATTTTCCACTTTAAACGATCTTGCTTTACTTAAAACTGGATTTATTTTTCACTTTAAACGATCTTGCTTTAAAAACTGCTTTGTTTTTATATTCTGACTAAGAGCAATAAAATAAACATTATGATAGCTATATGATTTCAAACATTGTTCAATACAGGCCTCGAGCCTCGAGGCGAAGAGCTATGCAATACCGAGGTTAGTTGTATTTAATACGGCTACCATTTCTGGTATTGCATACAAATCAATCCTGGGATTGCGTACCCTAGGCTCCGTTGATATAATATAGGAACAATACCTAGGCAGGTAGAGTAGTCGTCTATGGTTATATTAGCAGAGATTCAGGAAGGACGAAGCACTACGGCAATACACGCAAGACAAGTTGTCGAAATAACATGAGCCATTGTATTGGAAAAAAAATGAAATTACGAAAATAAAGGGTGTCCAATTGACAAGCTTTATAAGTACCACAATTTTAAAATTAGCAACTAAGTACAAATTAACTAAGCATTTCTGCAAAACCTTTGTTTATAATGAACAGACGAGTTCATAAATGGGTATACACTTTAGTACCTTGCCACTGTAATCGCTGTGATAGTTCATGTATAGCAGTTTAAACAGACATTAAATAGACAAGGTACTAAAGTGTATATATACATATTTATGAACTCGAATGAGTAATAGTAAAACATCATTGATCAATCTTTCAAAACTATCAAACTATCATTTCCGATGTGGTGCCTATTTATTGCTTCCACAAACTTGAACGACGCTTATCATTTTACTATGGCAAGTGAACTTCACTAAAAACACTATCGATGTACTTAAAATCATTATTAGAAGATTTTTATAACGGCGCATATGGTATCAAGTATGTAATTAGTTGTTTCATACAATATTGATAATAATTATGCACGGTGTTTTAATTTGCGGTTAAAATCGTAAAAAAAATGCGTTAGACAAGTGTTATAATAAAACCTTAAATTGCGATTTCAGAGCCGGTGACCCGGCAGCAACTAATTGAATGCGAGCTAAATCACTTTCCCTGTAATGCTAGCTCGTTATGCAAATGGAATGACCCGCCCAAAAGCACTGCTTGAGTCTGAGCGTATTTTTAACAACCGCGGTGGACACTCCAACTTGAAAACTCCTCAGTCTGCCCTATTTGAAACCAAATAATTGCAAATATATTTTCAAACAAATATGGAAAAGTTTCAGTATTTTTATGACAAAAATACCTTCAAAGTCACTAGGCCGAAACTAAAAGCTTCACTGTTACTTTTGGCGGATATTGAACATTATTTTAAAGGTAGTTTGTTCCTGTCCAGGTAACTTGATTTCCGGTTTCTGTAATGGTATGTCAATAGGGACCTATTTACTATCCGTATTTTTTGGAGTTTTGAGTTTCATGTTTGAAAGTTCTATAATAAGTTTTAAATAAGTAATCGGTGTTTTATTCATTTTTAATGCCTGTAGTCAACAAGAAAACCAAATTTAGAAGATTTTTTTTTCGAATGTTGTAGACACAGTACTCCTAGCTTCTTAAGAGGCCATATTTAATAAGGTCGGTAGTGTTTTGCTATTTGGATCTCAATAACCATAAAACCTATGAGTCCGTTCCTTGGATATATTAAACGGTCATATCTTCTTGAGACGGTTAATTGTGAAAATATAATTAAAAACAAAATCCTCGATAGTTTTGAATGAGGTGGAATCTTCGAAAACCCACGATCTTAAACGATGATTTATTATTCAATCGTTGAGTATTTATAAATTCTTAATCCTGGTAAACCACTTTTTTATCAATGTAAACAGCGATTATATTATTTGAATTTGAGGCTTCATCTCATGTTCTTCGCTCTGAAGCACATAAAGTCATTGCTTTTTATTCTTGCGTGAGCGTGGCAGTACATGTGGCCTCTTAATACCGTTCGGGTGTCTATCGCTATCACACTTGTCATGCACTCACAACTCAAAATAATAATATTTGTCCCTCGCGCTTCATACAAAAACCTATAGAAGAATTAATATAGAAGATAAGTTAGTATATAGAACTAAAAACTATTGAACAGTACCTCCATCGCACTACGACTGCATCCCATGGCGAACAAACATCGCCTATTCGTTTCGGAGTACCTGAAAAACAATTCTTTATTATCATCTTCAATGTATAAAGCTACCTTCAACATATTAAGATATCACGAGATAATCTTTGAAATTATACCGTAAGTAACTTTTTTATACAGATACGATTTAAATGTAGTTTGTTATATTACGATGAAGAAGAAACAAAACCTGTTAAAAATTAAGAAATAAATTCAAATAACACTTGTACCCGCTTTCTAGGAAGGAAAACTTGAAGGGAAAACGTTCTGGCCTTATCCCCATTTTTTTATAATAGATAAATAGTGAATGACGAGCTACTTATGCTTTAATCCAGAAAAGCTCGTTTTGTAGTAGCGCGTAAAATATGAGCAGATTCCGCCTGAATTATGTACAGAAATTATAATAATTAGAGAGACTGGATATGATAACTTTGTACCAAATAACTAAGTTATTTGAGTTACGCGAGCTGAAGCACGAATTTACTTACTCCTCGTTAAATTTTAGTGATTAGTTACAGTAGGGAATTAAAATAATATTAATTATAGTTTAATATTGTAGTAGGACTTTAGGCTGCCGGTCCACTGGAGCGGAGCAAAGCATCGGAGCGGTGAGTGAAGAAAAGATCCACTACTTTTTTTTCTAGCCTCGCTCAGTGCAGCTCTCCTATTGGTAGATATTTTCCTCGCTCACCGCTCCGCTGTCTCGCTCTGCTACAGTGGACAGGCAGCCTTAGGTCCATCCAAGGTCCGTATTTTGGTCACCATTATTCTGGTGGATAAAACATCCGTCACCCTCGCACTTGAGTACTGGGCAGATGTTTTACCCACGTCCATCCACACCTGCCGCCAAGCAGCTGTTTTCGCAATTACTCTGCCTTTTGGCCGAAATTTGTTTGACAAAATGTATCGTTTCCCAACCGTTTCATGTGCCAACCCGCTTTGTTTTTCTGTAACTGTAAATATTTCAGAATTTATTTCAGTACCATCGTGTTGAACTCTATAGGTAAGGTTGGGTTAGTTTTTATAAAAATCCTGAATTACTTACAGTTACAGAAAAAAAGCGGGTTGGCCAATGAAACGTTTGGGAAACGATACATTTTGTCAAATATATTTTTGACCAAAAGGCATAGAACCAGTTTTCGTATTGCTGTTTTTAGACTAACTTGATCCTCAAGATTGTAGTCTTCAGAATTAAAGTGTCTGTGAGTCTCTCTGCGGACTTACTTAAATATGGACTCGTTTACCTTCTCCTTGTATTAGAAAAAATAAATATCCTTTAGAAATATGGAGATAACTACCAACATCACTTTTGTTAGTGCTTTTGATTCAATTAAGAGCAAATAATCCGTTAGTAATATGGGCAAAACTACCTATAATTTCGTAATGATTTTGATTGAGTAAGTGCCTGTTATGAACTATTCTGCAATGTGTTACCGACTGACCATTTATTCTGTGGTGACTTTACCGTGCAGTTTCAACAAAGTGAATATTACAGTGCGGTCATTACGAGTATGTCCCACTTTATCGCTCGAGTGACGCACTACTCAACCGGAACGATCGACGTCAAAGATTTATTATATTTATATGTTTTCAACTTATTAAATATATTAAATAAATATCAGGGGACAATTTTACACCAATTGACCTAGTCCCAAAATAAGCTCTAGGCTTCTACTATGGGTATTAGACAACTACATAAATACCAACATAGAGAAATACATACTTAAATACATAATCCATGACTCAGAAGCAAATATTCACACAAATATCTGCCCTTATCAACAACTTTTTAAAGTTGTAATTCTGTAGCTCTGCCTAGCCCACTCTGGGATTACAGGCGTGAAGGTATGTATTTATGTATATCTGCCCTTAACGGGATTTGAACCTAGGACCTCCAGCTTCGTAGGCAGGGTCACAACCAATACTATTTAGGCCATATCGCGTCGTCATTCCATTGAAATAAGGTGAAACAAATTAGTATATCTTTGACATCAAGAGTACTTAACCATAAATTGACCCATGCATTTTAAAATTGACGACAGGTTTCTTCGACGCACAGCGATGAACGTATTCCGCTGAGTAAAACCATATTTATGTTTGACATGTTATGGTATTGTTTTCAACTCGGCCACCATTACTGTCAAGTAAATAAGAGCTATCGTAACGTTGACGATACAATAAAGCAATATGGTTTTACCAAGTTAAATAGAGGCCCAGAGGGGTTATTATGACATAGCAATGCAGTTCATTTTACGGCGAGCGTTAAGGACAGAGCTATAGCAGTTATATAGCTCTCTTTTTCTCGCAGCGTAAACTGAACTGCGTTGTTACGTCATAATAACCCCCCAGCTCGACCAAAGCGATAGATACGTAGCTCTGCCTTACGTGCCTTCGAGCCATTGGGTAACTTTAGTTTGCTGGTTAATCTTAAGCTTAAAATAATGACACTCGGAGCCATTGCTGCGTTAAAGTAAGCATCGAATGACCAACGTCAAAGATACTCGCAAACACGTAATTTATAAGCGCTGAAGGGTCAAGTAACGCTGACGATAAGTTGCTGAATTGCTATATATAGCTATGTTCGTTCATCGTAAAATGGCAATGGCCTTCGGCCATATCAAACCATTTCTCCTATTGTACTACAAGAATAACCCGTTTTGTTGTTGTTTATGGCCACACTTATAAAATAATAAATTGAACGCGTTGATTGCGTGCCGGCGGTCCACAAATTACTATCGACATGAACGAACTCGGTCCTAACGATTGAGGAAATTAGGATAATTATGAACTTCATATCAACGCCGGCATTTCTCGTAATGATCACATTCAACAGTTATAATTTATCGGAAGTGTTAAATTTGGTTTGTCGCCATTTGATGGAAAGGGAATTTAGCTGAAATACATCGGTTTTCTATTAACTATTTTAGTATATCAACGAACTTATAGCTTGTCACATGTTACAATGACAATAAAGTCAATTAAGTAGAAATAGGTAAAGAAAGAAAGAAGAAAAAACTTTTATACTCAATAACCTGTGAAATAAAATAAAATAAAATAAAAACGGTCAAGTGCGAGTCGGACTCGCGCACCGATGTTTCGGTATTTAAGATATCCTCGTAAGGCCCAACGTCCTAAATCTAGGACATTTGTCAAAGTGACTTTTGACTTTAGTCGACTGATACAAGAGTCTTTTTCGAACTAACGCAATTTGACGTGGGCCTTACGAGGATATGGTTGGAAAACGCAAAAGAAAACACTCATGTTGTTATGATCTTTATTTTGTATGACATAAGGTCCATGTCTTAATTTAAATACAGTTTTTTTTTTTTTTTGTCATATTTTCCAAATTTGAAAACTTCATTTTATTCTTTGCGTAAATTATAAATAATTATCTTTAAGGTTTTTTTTAGATATTTCGTGACATATACTTCGGAGATAAACGGAGGGAACGGTGTTTTTTTTTCATTTTTGGCTATATCCTCTTAGCCTACTTGTGCAAAATGTGGTTACAGAATTATCAAGAAATTTTAAAACTTGTTGGTAATTCTTTAGCTCTGCCTACACCACTCTGGGAATGAAGGCGTGAGTTTATGTATGTATGTATCTAAATCAAAAAGAGGTCACGGAAATTAAAAAATAATAAAAAAAGACACACAGACAGGCGCAGAGAGACGGACTGACAAACACCGAAGCGAAGTCTCACCAAAGAAGTTCAAAATTTAGATTTCCGAAAAAAACAACAGCAATTTTTACAACTTTTTCGGCGTTATTTATATACATAACTACGCCAAACTACAGCTTAGCCAGTGCTGGTCTTCCGTTTGGACAGCTCTGTGAAAACACGGAAGATGTCATACAACTATAGTAAGTTTTTAAAATAGGCATTAAATTCATAACTTCTACAACAGTGTATACTTAATAAATATTAACCATCGTCGTATATAAATCATCCATCACCCTCGCACTTGCCTACTGGTCAGAAATTGACAGTTGTTTTATCCACGTTCATCCACATCGGTAAATACCACCGTAGCTTAGAATCCGTCTGGGATTACTTATACAAATCTTCTGACAAAATGAATAATTTAAATGACGCCTACATAGTAACTTTACATTGGACAAAAAAAAATCCAATTTATTTAGGTTTCGTACCCAAAAGAAGCCTTATTTTAAGCCCTAACATAGGCTTTAAATATTTAATTTTCGTAGCATTAAATATACGTAAATAAAGATGTTGTCGACGATAACATTTTTCTTAGTATTACTCAATAAGTAATTGGTGGAAAGTCTTCGAGGTTTAAAAGCACTATTATGTCTATAGTGGCGGTAGCGGAATTATATTATTCTATTACTATTCATAAAGTATTTATGTATTTCTCAACGTTGACCGGACCGGACCCTCCACTACTTCATGCGTCCTGCCAGATCTGACTGGTAGTTTACATAAAAACGTACAATAGATACACGCAATCAATCCATACATATTGGGATGCTCTGGCCTAGGGCAAGCTTTTTTTTAAATCATGAATAAGGCAATCGGACTCACATGCCACCAAGCTCTAAGAAAATATTATTTGTAAGCCAAAATGAAGCATTATATGTTCGACACCTTTATACACCCGAGAGCAAAGAAAACAGGTCACTTTCTATGGTAATTCAATACAAAGTGACCCTTTTTTATTGCTCTTGACTATAATGTCTATTAAGACTGTCTGTCGCTTCGTACTTTCGAAGACTTCAACTCCGCTGATTTTATTCCGTTGTTTCATGTTTTGAGCCGCAAAGCGCATTCCCATACTTAAACTGCCTCCACTACGCCTCAAGCACATTTTTGTATTAAAACGCGCCACACCGCGCAACCTCCGTTTTAAGTGCGTTTGCGGCTTTATTGGGATAACAGTTATCAACTCTGAAAGAAACATAAAAATCAATCTCTGACATACTTTACCCCAAAAACGACTATTACAATGATTTATCTAATAGTAATTACTCTGTAGGCCTAGTACGGCTGCGTCTATTTCCCGGTTCCTATATTCAAGAAACGAATCGTTTTCCTTACGGGCAGTAGCGTTTATGACATTTGCTACGTACAAAATGTGTCAAATTTTAACGAGACGTCACAACTCTACCAACGGTTTTGAATATAGGAACGCACCGTATGTCGCGTGACAAAGTGTGGATAAATCATCTGTCACTCTCGTACTTATTTACGTGTGAAAGGAAAGAAGGTGACGCATGCCTTATTCAAACTTTGTCACGCGATAAACGCAGCCATGTTACGGCCCCTGTTGTAATTGCAACCACAAAATTAAACAATAAGACCATAAATCCTATTTTAACTGAATATGACAATAGGATAAAATATATTTATTCAGTATTTAGGCCTGGCCTTAGGGACATAAATATACGTCAAAAATCTACTACGCTGCCGTTGAGGAGACCACTGCTAAGAAGAAATGCCGCAAGAGACTCAAAAGTCGGTAAAAAAAAATATGTGTGTGTAAGGCAATGATAATACTTAACTTAGCTTAAATAAAATAATGATAATAAAATAAAAATATCATGCGTAGTAAAGTTGAGCAGGAAAACAGGCCAAAACTCAGAATAACAAGAGCAAATAAAAAAAATTGCTTACCTAAGTCGGTGCAAGACAATCACATAAAATAAAGTTTCGATACGTTCTCCTACAGAATCCGTGTCTCCTAGACAAGATACGATATTTACACGTTTTTATAACTTAGTTATTTGGGTATCTGGCAAAGGCCAAGCTTTTTGTATCCATGACCGAAAATGGGTAAAAACCAAAATAAATGTAAGTACCTACATAAAGATGCTATTTAAATGTAACTTAAATGATGTCTAACTTACAATTTCGTTACAAAAATGTATGTGTTTGACGTTAATCGACAGTTTCGTTACGGTAGCTAACTCTTCTTTAACTGGACATTTATTTTGGTTTATACCCAAATAACAATAACCAAAGTGTTCCAAACGACACTCCTAAGATGATTCCGCGAGCGATCCCTTCACGATCCATTGCCGAAGTAATAAACGCTGCGAAACAATGTAATCGCGGTAAAACGTTTTATATGTAAATGTAAATCAATCCGGGGCTGACTGCCGGCGAGAAAAACAACAGTGGTTTCCTATATTATCATTAACACTGTTCCGTGTCACTATAGTTACCGGAATACCGTTTGTCGGTCGTTTCGGGAAACCCATTTGTCACAGTTTAGCGGGTAATAAAAATCCCTGCAAGCTCCCACGTCGATTTGCGGACAATGTTTTATTTTTGTTCATTTTTAGATGAAGCTATTTCAGTGCGGTTGTGGGTTACAATGAAGCCTGAATATTTCTGAAATATTCATTCATTTATTTACCACCTTATTCATAAAAATACAAATTAAACCTGTATTATTATTAGTCTTTGTAATTTTCGGTCAAATTCAAATGTCACAAGGACAAATAAGGACAAATAATTATGTTAATTTATACTTTAACTATAATAAGTTTATGAATAAGAGGGTGGAACTTTAATGCACGAATAGAGGAAAATCCTCGACTTAATTTACACTTTTTGATTTCAATATTTCAGATGATAATATTTTTAAGAGCTATACAATGATACCTCACTCTATGGAAAAAACAAAAGTTTTACTTTAGTTCACATCACGTACGGGAGGTAGCCGAAAAAAAAATCATTTTCATCCTTTTATTTCACAACTTTGTCTGTGTAGCTTTGCCAAATTATAGTTTTGTGGTACCAAGAGTCTCTGAGTTAGACCGCGGACGGACGGACAAACGGACTGATGGACAAACAATCCTACGGACATGGCTAAACTATAAGGGTTCCTTGTTGACTACAGATCCTTAAAAACTAAGCTCTCAACTTGATTTCATTACCATTATTGGCCAATCAGTTAGTGAGCTTTAATAGTTAGTACAGTCAGCGTCAAAAGAAACTGATCACTTAAATACCTTGTCGCTTTACTGTCACATAAGCAATGCCAAACAAATTTGTCTAATGTGGTAATGCGATAAAGTGCAAAAGTAGCTTGAAGTGACCAGTTACTTTTGACGCTGACTGTACCTGGATGACGGTTAGTATGAGGATTTTTTTTGGTAAGTTTTCTAAAAATGATTACTAGCTAGATCGATTTATCCCCCCCGAAACCCCCTGCAATAACAATTATCATGAATATATGTATAAATACAAGAATTGCTCGTTTAAAGGTATTAGATTTATATAACTGGCGCATAATGAAGCTTCTTAACATATGAGTGCCGAGGTTAGAGCGCAAGCTTGCGAGCGTTCTAATGACAGCCTCGATATATCTATCTTAACACCTAATTATGCACCGTTGCATAAATACATAACTTTTTCCACAAGCTTAAAAAGAAAACTATAAATTTTATCGTAATAAGACTAATAAGTTTAGTTTTTACAGATGGTTTCTACATTGACAGCGGCCAGTCGACCACAGAGAAAAACTATGGCGTCATACGTCATACAGCCTAGTTTATTTATACTATTTTTATCGTTTCTTTGTGATTATTAAATATAATGCTCTTTGTTTATTATTATTATTCAATTCAATATTGATATTATTTACCAAACGTCATTAGTAGTGTAGTACCGCCGAAGTATTTCTAAGTAGTCTGTGGTGCCGCCATTTTGCAAAAAAGTCGAACTAATTAATTTTATTGATATTTTCTTAATTATTTTGGTTTCTGGTAGGTAATTAATTAAATATTATCCGTATATTTACAAATTTAAAATGTTGTTAAAATAGTTCTTGACAAGTAATTAAAAAACTTAATGTCTGTGGATCAACAAACACTGCTATTATTGTTCATACGCGTAATCATGGTAATAACATACATACATACATACATACATACATACATTAAATCACGCCTGTTTCCCAGAGGGGTAGGTAGAGACCACTTCTTTCCACTTGCTACGATCTTGACAAATTTCTTTCGCTTCTTCAACATTCATACATCGAGTCATGCACACAAGTCTGTTTCGGATATTTAAGATTCGGCCCTTTTCCAGTATTTCTCTGATGGTAATAACAATGCTATAATAATTATTATAGAACTATTAGTACCATGGCAACGCTTATTATAGATTTTTTACACGCTTCGGTTACGGTATAGTAGGTGGTATTCTGATACCATTAACGATATCAATATTATCGGTTTATAGTACCTACACGAGTAGAAAAAAACATATATGTAGAGGTCAAAAGTATAATTCGGTATGTAAATGAAGTTCTGGTTTGATAATACTCGTAATATTACAAAATAAGAACCGTACTAAAAGTATTAAATCTCAAAAAGACGTGATTATTTTTAAGTGAATATATGACAGTATTTTTTAATGAACGCATTTTTCGTAAAAAAAAATGTGGATAGCTGAAATAAATCCACTGAAATCTACTATGAGTAACTTTTTGTTTTGTTAAACAAATTCTCGTCATCATAATGTCTCCAGCGTCCCTGGTGGAAAAGAAAAATAAGATTAAAACACGGTATTTCTAATAAATCTGTCCACAGCTGCTCTTGGCAGTCTTAATTGACGTAATTGAAAAGTTAAAACCCCACGTTTCCGCCCGCCTTTTTAAATATTTACTTTAGCACCCAATTAGTGTGCTGCTAGTAGGATTTTCTTTTCACCTCGCTAGTATCACTGCGTCTCGCTCTGGCGACTGGCAGGGTCGAATTCACGCCAAGTTAACAGTAAAGCTAATTTCGTTTATTTTCACTCTACCTGCAAATTAAGGCATAAATATTCTAATTTATTATTTGCTCACGTCCTTGCCGTTTTCGCTGGTGAAAGGGCAACGTTTTACGAGACCAAGATGATTACAATGGAAAAATCTTTAAAGTAAAATAAAAAAATTAGCTTTTTGACTGCTTTTTACAAAGACTCATGTTGCATAAATTTGGGATATTTTTAAGTTCCTAAATTGAGTCGTATAAATTATTAACATGGCTATTATTATTTAACTACCATCCGTGTTTTATTTAGTTTTTAAACCGAGCATTCTAATCTACCTGTTTATTTCCTAGAATGTTAATATTATACATTGATGCATTTTTTTAACATTTTTTATCCACAGTATTTTTTTAAATAACGATAAAGGGACAGGGTGTTTTTCGTCGCGTTTCTCAATAATTACCCAAATATCATCGATTTTCCAAAATCTAAAACAATATAATATAATTATCTTGTTAAACTGACTGGCTTTCAAATGATAATAACTCATTGAATTAAAAAAATATAAACCGGGCAAGAGCATGCCGGACCATGCTCAGTGTAGGGTTTCGAAGCCATTACTACAAACAAATTAGACTTCGCGACAAAATTAACTATGCCGTTGGAAAACTGTTATCCCCGACATAGGTCGTGGTCAGTTTACCAACACCGCAAATAAGTTTTCGGTAGATTTAATTTGGTCGAAAAAGTATCGAAAGTTTGACATTTCGCTCATAAGTTACAATTATTCCTGATGTAATGTAAGATTTTAAAAAGTAAGCCGTAGAATTGTTTTTTAAATTGCTACCGTAAAATGGGGCTATTTGGTAATCACGGGGCTATTTGGAACTAAGTAATCATAAGCTTTTAGTTGATATATTTTTTGTCATGGCTATGCTAGAACTGTAAAATTTGTTGTCAGGCTAAGTTTTTAGTTCTATTATTGCCATGACAAAAATATATCAACTGAAAGCTTATAATAACTTGGGTTCCAAATAGCCTCGTGGTTCCCAAATAGCCCCGTTTTACGGTACGCATTTTGCCACCAATTTTGGGTTTCACTATAACAGTCGCAGTACTTTGCCTTCACTTCTCCGAATAAACATCCACTTTTTCCGGAACTCGTGAGTTCTGGAGCGAAATTGATAAGCCTATAACCATATCCGGGAACGATTTCCCGCGTCCGCTCCTTCGTCGCCGAATAAATGTCTGGTCACAGCATACCTACTACTACGGAACTATATCTACACGCTTTTACAGAAACTGACGCACGGAATTGGTTAAAAGAGGGTTACAAAAGTTGGCAAATACCTAAAAGTATCCGGAGTTCAAGGGTCGGGGACTCTTTTATATACTTGGTGAAAACGTATTGATTTTGACATTTTATTGTACTTTACTTCTATATTTAAAGTTAAACTAGAATATTTATAGTTCTCCGCTGTCTTTCACTGCCACATTTTCTTTGGCATCTGTCAGTATTTTAAATTGCTATGCGGGCTTCTCCCGTATTGCACTTGTATTGTTTTCCACTGGGCCGCCATTACTGTCAAGTAAATAAGTGCTAAAATAATATTGATAAAACGATACAAGTTAAAAGCAATAAGACAACCGAGTAGGATAGAATTCGAATAATTTTATTATGTAGGCAAGTAATTAATTTGTATAATCCCGAGTATTTGATTTTTTACCTCCCCTTACATTTCCCAAGAGCCATTACACATATAGAAAATAAATGAAGTACAATGCAATGTCCATACGACTACGTTTTTTTAAATTACCCGACACTCATCACACAAACTCATACCTTTTGTACAGACATTACTGTTTAAATATAAAAATAAAACCACTTTAAATTAAAATGCATTACTAGTTGCAAATAAATAGTTAACAAAATTACATTAAGATACCATTATTTACGTACTGCTACCCCGACTTCTATCGGATTACTAAATCTGTAAAGTTCCTTGCTTCCCTAAATTGTATAAATTTAACCATAATTGGGTACTTATTATTAAAAGCCAAGTAACTGCGTGCGTCGCGTGAGTCGATTCATTATAACGATATACGTGAAAAAATCACTCGGCTCCCGCGCCCTCTTTGGTCTAACACGCACTTCTGCCAAAGTGCTACGGCCCTACTACAAAAACAGAACCCCGAAGTCCCATTACTTTCGTCTCCTTCTCTCTATTGAGTAACAAATGACGAGTAAAAGGGATAGGGCGTTTCGAGTGTCGACTTTGGTTTTTGGAATTAACCGCGGTGGCGAGACCCAAAATCGCGTGTTGGGAAGCATAATCGTAACACATTGTGTTGTGTGTGAGTAACATGGGCCTTTTATAATAAAGTATTAAGTTCCATTAGGAGTTTGTCCTGGCTAGCACTGCCTAGATTTTAGTGATTTATTTGCCTTCAGAATCTTGTATGGGTAACTATCCACGTTGTTGTTATTTTATATCGATGGCGACATAATCATAAATTTATACTGCTAAATTTGTATTAATTTCGTTATAGGATCTTGAAGCAAATTCAATCAGAAACTTTCACAGCAAACTAAACAGAAAAATTCTAATTAATGTGGCCATGGCATCGAAAATGGTGAACCGCAATTCCAAAAAGTTTTGAAAAGTTGAGATATGTCGTTTTTGGTGCGACTTTTTTACTAAACATGATTTATCATATTTTGGCCACTCCTGAGCTGAGCTATTCAGCCCTGTAAGGTTGGCCACTATTTCCTGGACACCCTGTATAAAGTTTCCTTACTTCACCTTGACCCCTTACCTAGGGCGCTAGTCAAGATGTGAACGCTACTAACGTTTATAATTATACAGTACATACATACATATCACTCAAAATGTAAGAGATGACATTCTCGTGCGTACAGATAAACGACGTGCTCAACTGTCATCCCATACATTTTGAGTAATAGAACAGGAAAAACATTAGAAGCGTTTGCATCTTGGCTACGGCACCAGGGCTCAACCTATCGATGGCGAACGGTCTAAACCACGATTAGTTATTTATTTAATTTGAACAAACAGTCCATAGATTGTTATTAACATATTAATCTTGAAACGCTAGCTTCAACAAACATACATGCCGTAACGTCCTGAACCCATTTTGGAACAGTAAACTACAAAGAGCTGAAACTCATTGTAATGCAATAAGTTGAAAAAGTGGTATCCCGACTGTTGCTAAAACATCATTTGACAAACTATATCGTTTTACAAACTTTCATTTAGGTTAGGTTCAATTAGACTTTTGTCCACAAAAAAATATAAAATAATCCGGCGGGAAGTACCTGTTTGCGAAATGTCAGTTTGTAAAATTATGATTTCGTAAAACATTAGTGAACCTGAAAAAGTAGAAACATTTCTGTGTACGTCGACTGTACGTAACACTTATGGCTTTGACAGATCTTTGTAAAAACGATAAGCGCGTTGCGGTAAAAAGTGCATTACGGGAAAAGTCAATGTAAAGTTACAAAGTCGAATGTGGAATACAAAGTTCATCCTTATTACAATGGAATTAGGACCAAAAGTGTATCCATATCTTTGTAGTCGACTATTTGTACTATTTTTATTCTATTTGTCTGTAAATATACACGAGCATGCCTTTTGGGTTGCCGTAGTCAGGTACAATAAAACTAATATTGGGCAGTTTTTATTGAGGAAAAAAAATCAATGGGAGTACATACATACATACATACCTTCACGCCTGTGATCACAAAGGCAGAGCTACAGAATTACAACTTCAAAAAGTTGCTGACAATTCAGTAACCACAATTTGCACAAATAGGCTAAGCTAAAGCTAATGGGAGTCTTTTATTAAAATACTTTTTAATTCATATGTTAACCTGTGTGTAACCCTTTCCTGAACCTTATAGTAAATTATTGGCTAGGCGCGGAAAGTAAGGGATTTCCTTTCGATTTTGTACGCAAAAGAGAGCACTTTAAAAAAAAATGGACTCGGACGGAAAATGTTTTCACATGGGGTTTTTTTACTCGTAAGAGTAAAATATGGCACTTTCTGCCCTTGTGTTTCAATCGGAAAACCGTTCTTTCCGAGTATGTTTGAGAAAAGTATATAAAATATAACAATAAAAACTGTGTAGAGAAAAGCTTTGGAAAAGGAAAAACGATTAATAATATAGCAGCTATTTACGTGTTTCCTAGATCGTAATGTTAAAATGTACTGTTCCGTGTTTTGTTTTCTTTTGGTGTTCAATAAAGAGTATTTGTATTGTATTGTATTGTATTGTTGTTCACATCAGAAAGCGTTCCTTTTTTGATTGCAACTCGTAAAGGCAGTAATAATAATGTACTTTTCCGAACTAATACGATTCTTTATTTGTCACGTTGTCTTGGAAGTGAGCAGGTTGGATTCTGAATGGGATTTTTTATTTTGTCTGTAAAGAAATCTAATTAACCCGAACTAACAAGTCGCACCTTTAGAATAATAGTGACATAATTCAGAAATTTTGAATTTCGAGTTAGGGCTCTATTATAATCAATTTATGACTTAAAGTTTGAAAGCTGAAGTTTTGAATTGGGTCATTATCGTTCTGAAGGTGCGAAGTGTTATTTATAACTTTCTAAAAATCCTAATTTTCCAAAACAAAACATTGTTTTTATCCAATTTTTAAATTATAATATAATTTGAAGTGGTTACAACGGGCAAAATATTAATTTATTTTTATCGATTTCCGGATTTCCGGTATTTATCTGGTGGTACGAGTCGTAACGCTAAATACGTGTATTTGCTCACAGTATTGGATATTTTATGTTAGTTTGTGATAAAAAGGGCCTTTAACTCATTGTTTTTGTCAAAAGGGTGTTATTTTAACACCTGTTTTTTTTAATTATTTCACCTTTTGCAATACGATAACAGGAGCCTCTTAAATTTAAATAACTTATCTCTAAAATTTAAATTCTATTAATTTAAATTTGAAATTCAATAAAACTAAATTAATATTTTACCCAGTTGTAACCACTCTATATTATGTCCTTTTGCGAACTTTAGGTAAATCAACTCTGCCTATTCCGATCACCGTCATAAACTAGGAATTTTTATATTGTTATAAATAACGCCCGGATCAGTTCGGGTTAATTCGTTCTACAGGATGAGATTAAAATGAATGAAACGCGAAATCGCTCAATTTCAATTCAAGCATTATTAGCATTTACAGCATAATACTCTCGTACTGTTTGATATCGTATGCGTGAAAATTTTATTCACCGTCAAGATTCAATAACTTAATGTTGTTGTAAACAGTAAAAATCCGGAATTTACGGAAATTAATTAACGGAATTAAGCACGTCAATATAGATGTACAAACTTTTTTCGAAATGTTCATCTCTTGAAATTATCACTCTCAGAATTAAAAGTTTTTAAAGCTGACCAAAATGGCGGATTTTTACTGTTTACAACAACATTAAGTTAGTGAATCAAAATTAAGTTACGTTACAGAAATTTTGAGTAATATTACATCAAAGTTATTTTTTTTGATAATTTAAATTCTAAGGCCGCATTTCACCAAACTTAGAATATGACTTACTTCGAGTCTAGTCTATACAAAGTCGGCGTTTAATCTAGGTATTTCAGTTTGACCTTATTCCAGTTTGATCGAATGCAACCTAAAGCGTATATTTTCCTAAAAATCCAACAACATTTTAATCGAAATGACAGTTAAACGTAACAAAATAGGAAAACGACTGGTAAAAATGTCTTAAATGATATACAAACTTTTTAGCAATGTTCAGATCCGCTTCTAAGATAAAATACAATAATTCTTCAGTGAAGTAAAAAAAACTTAATTAATTAACAAAGGTTTGTTATATTGACACAATTAATTTACAACCAATTTCACCAAACGATGTTAACTACTTAACAGACGATTAGAGCGTTAACAGCTGTCAAAATGTATGAAGTAACAGTCGATTAACATTGATTAAATTTAACATTGTTTTGTGAAATTGATACTAAACCACAGATTCAATAACAGTTACTACGTACTAAACCAGCGTCAACCCATTAATGCCATTTCGGATAAACTTGGTTTTGAACAAAGTTTTTGTAACGAACGTTTTGTTTGTCTTGTTTAACTTACCATTAAATGTGCTCTGAACTACGCACTTACCCATAAATTTATCAAATAATGTTGTGCAGAGCCTAAACTAACAATGTTTTATTTTAGAACGCACGTACAGAGTTAAAACGAATAATAAGGTAAATGGTGGTATTCAGATAATGTGTAAAATATAAACCAACCAAGACTTACGAAAGACGCTAGTAAATCTTTAAAAATATTTCGTGCATTTTTATGTAATCGATGTGTGCTGCGTGACTTATTAAAACAAAAGCAACTGAAATTAATTATCATTCGACTTATGTATAATCAAAATCAGTAACGACCATAAATCTAATAACGTAAGACACATTCTAAAATATAGTACCGGAAAATGTTCCTACTTTGCTTCTGCATGGGTATACTATATGATCCGTAGTGACTATTTCGTTAGTAAGTCAAGGTCGATGACAAATTTGCTAAAGAGAATCGTTGTGTACCTACATCCAGTCACGAAGTGAGAGGACACAATATAATGATTTACAATACAGATTACCTTAGTATAACCATGCAGCATAATTACCCGTGGAGCAGCAAAGTAGGAACATTTTACGGCAAATTAAATACTAAGTTGAACTTTAAATTGATCTATCTGCTATAGACTTTTTAAAAGAGACCATTTAAAATTACACACTATCTTAGTCAGATAATTTAATAACCATATGAATGGCTAAATTGTCCAAATTTCTAATTAATAGTGTGGTTGCCGGCTTAGAATTGTACGACTCCATGTCTTCCCGTGGAAGTCGTAAGAGGCGACTAAGGGAATAAAGGCTTGTAGTACTGTTAGGCGATGGGCTTGCTACCTGTCACTAATATACACTGTTAAACATCTTAGCCTAATTGTGCAAATTGTGGATACAGAGTTATCAACAAGTTTTTAGATTTGTTGGTAATTCTGTAGTTCTGCCTACCCCACTCTGGGAATGAAGGCGTGAAGGTATGTATGTATGTATTCTAATTTAAAATGAGATAGTAAATGTCCCAGTTCCGCCGTCGAGCCATGTCTTCGGCCGCCTGCGGCCTTCCTCGGGGACCGCTAAATCAGGCCATCTTTTTACTTATGCCATATGAAAGAGAAATCGAGCCCCTACGAGCTTAACATATGCAAACCTACGGCATGTTAGTTCCTTTAGTGGTATTACGAAATTCAAACATTCTACGGCTTTGAAGAATTATGATTGGAATTTTAGTTTTCTTGCATTTTCTTCTCATGTAGTTACAGCGGCATCGAAGAGGGTTTGTAAGATTAAGCGATCACCGATGCATATAAAAATCCTCTAGATATTCCAGTTAGAATTTAATATCAAGAAAAGCGCAGGAACGTTTTCGGTAAGTAATAAATAGAAAAATCTTTAATAACATTTCTCAAGAATGTATAGTTTGTGTTTTTTTCCCCGTTTAACTGCTATTAGGGTTGCCAGCTCTTGAAACTGACTAGCCGGATAGACCAGCGAGTCTAGACGGACATTTGAGTAAAAAAGCGAACAATCTTATTTTATTTAATTTTAGTAAAACTAAAAAAAATATTTAGTTATACTAAGGCTTTTTTATCATTCAACTTAAAATCATCTTTAATTCTAATGAAACAACAATACAATTGAATAAATCAATCTTCAATCAGTCTTCAACGGCAAGGGACAAGCCGGATACCGTCTATAATTTGGCCGCACACGCAACATGACTGTGTCCGGTTTTATCCGGATGCCTGGCAATGCTAACTGCTATAACACACAAATACAACCTTTACTACCAGTACTCCTAAATTAACTATAAACCAAGATGTGATCTGCATCAGAAGCTTACCGCGCCGCACAATAAAAAATAACTTAATTTACAAAGTGTTTTTCTTGTCTAACGAGAAATGCCTCTATGTGTGTAATTTAACCGATTGTCTTATAGATGTGGAGATCTCCACATCGAAATTCAACAATGCGAACACTGCTACTAGGTAAGGTGGTGGTAGCCATTCGGACGAACCATGTATAAGGAACTCCCACCACTATTTATAACAACTTCGCTTTAACGAATCCCTCCATTCTACAAAATGCTCGTAGACATAATTTCAGACCAGTTTTTTTACCATTCAGAAACAGAACAAAGCTCGTTGAAAATTAATACAAGCTTAAAACTGCGGGCGTTTGTAACTCCATATGCATTTAGAAGTAGAGTAGCGCACCCATCCGGCAATGCATTGTGCTAAAATTGAAAGAACCAAGGCGGAAAGAATAACCGTTTCGAGCGATTCCGACGAATTTGCACAATAAGAATGAATTGTGCAGAACGTTATATTTGTCACGAAATATGGGTTGCGTCAATTTCGCTGTGGGTTTTGGAAGTAATTCACATAAGGAGTTCTGGAATTGTTCGAAGTGAATCTGTAATAGTCGGGTTTTCGCGATTGGAGAAACGCATTTAAGTGTATTGCCACACTATATTTAGAGGTAAATAAAACATGTTATATGATTTTGATGGAATTTTACCGCTTCCTGGCTTAAACCACAAAATATGATTTAAGAATTCCGAAGTAAAACAAGAAGAATAAACATATTTGGAAGGACGATTCTGATTTGCATATCTGAGCCTGGAGTAACATTTTCTTGGGCCAACAATTACAAATTCTTTCCGCGATTGAATTCCGATATTTTATTTCTCCCTGGACACCAGCCATTTGCGGCCCGATTTATCCCTGAGGCGTTTTGAAGATTGATGTAAGTAACAACGGTTAACCGGATCCTTACTGGGCCTCCATTCTACTCGGTAAATCCATATTGCTTTTGACATGTAATCGTATCTTATTGATTTGACAGTAATGACGGCCAAGGTGAAAACAATATAGGCCCTGATGAGGCCGTTGATAACGTTATTTTTTTACTATAAACAGATAACACCGAGCAAAGCGAGGAGGACTGTTAGGTTCAGTGATGGCAAATAACGAACGGCAAAACGGAACTCATCGCTTAGAATGGAGCATCCGAATTGAATCTAGGGTTTTCGCTAAATTACGGGATAAAAAACAAACGATAACGTGTGGCTCGTGAAAAAACCCCTTTCCTCGCAACATCATTTGCAAGTATGAAGACATGTCTGTTTTTTTTTGTCATTTTATCGTGAAATATAAGTTAAATACTAAATAAAATAATGTGTAGGCTAGAAATCTTCTGTGCCACTTTTCGAGGTGTTTATTAGTTGTCTCCTACCTAATGATGCTTAGGTATATTATAACCGAACCATGTACGCCCCTAATAAAAAGTGCTACATTTAGCGTAATGCAAGTTATTAGTGTTACTGTTGTCATTATTTCAGCGATCGCTAAAATTATCTATTTCATTGAAGCTTACTACAAATTCAACAGTGAAAACCTAGCTAAAATAGCAACTTACTGCAATTGTGGATTGCTTTATTTTATCACAGAATGATGTCAAGTATAATGATTAAAAAATTATTACGCTTGCCATTTAATGGTCTAGAAGTTTTAACTGCAAAATACCTGTAAAAAATCACTAAACCACTAACTTTTTGGCTGAACTCTTACAATAAAACCAAAAAAGCACTGGCCAGAAAACTTCGCAAATAAAAACGAAACCTCGCTGTGAAAAGATGCGGCACTTATCTTGTTAAATATCGCCGCAATGACTCGTCCTTTACGCGCGGCTCCGCCGAGTGCTAAGTTCTCGAGGGCAAACTTTTGCTCCTTTAACACTTGCTATTTACATTTTATCACCAAGCAGAGCTCAGGGCTCTTTATTTTAAGTGAGAAAAAGTCTTAATTATTTGGACGATTAGTTTAGTTGATAGTGACCCTGGATACAAAGCTGGCAGTCTCGGTTTGATTCCTGATAAGGGCAATATTTAATATTTGTGTGGTAAAAGCAAGTATTTTTTTCTGTTTTGCATGTTTTTAATACAAATAAATTATTTACTATAATGAAGTATCTTCAACGTTTCTGTTTGTTGAAACTTGTGTTTTTTTTTTTATATCATAGGAAGGCAAACGAGCACGCAGGCCACCTGATGGTAAGTGGAAACTGTGACCCATAGACATTCGCATTCGCATTGATAAATATGCGCTGATTTTCAGCTCTCATTAGCGTGTAAATGACGACTGTTGTATTTGAGTGTGATAAGATTTTTTCAGGTGATTGATGTAGTGACCAATGAAGACCGAGTCAAGTGTGAAATAGATACCTATATTTATGCAATATTATCAGCATTATCACCAAAGTTATCATACCACAAGATCGCAATCCTGAGACTGCTAATGCGTTGCCAACCCTGACGACTAAGATGGAATTCCTCTTTGCTAGTCATTTTACCGGCTGTCTTATCCCCAAACCGGAACACAACAATGCAAACACTGCTGCTTGGCGGTAGGTTAATGGATAAGATGGTGGTACCAACCCGGACGGATCCTGCACAAGGTCCTCCCACATGTAATATTGTTTATTTATTTTACTTAAGTATATTTATTTATTAGCAGTAGGTACGAAAAGACTGCAAATCATGAGAACACGTGTTAGCACTTTGTTTTACTATCCATTTGTAATTCTCATCATAAATAAAAAACTGATCAGGAGTCACAGTCGCGCCTCGAGGGTTCCATACCGCCGCATAGTAGGTATTTTTAAGCGCGAGTTCAACTCACACTTGGCCGGTATTTTGTATTTTTTGTTTTTCTTTAGGCTTTATAATCATACCAAATGTGACGCTATGTATGTTTAACCATTCCTACGACTTGAAATAATTAAAAAAAACATTGGAAAAGGATTTTTTAATTTCTTTATTTTTTTGTATTCTTAGGAAATCCGCCGTAATTTGAACACACATTTCGAGATTAGGAACGCATATTTTAAAAGAGGAAACCGTTATCTCTAATTGTTAAAAAGATACAACTCTTTACATTTAGGACAGATGGACGAACGGATGGACGGTCGACAGCGTAGGCTTAAAAGATAAAAAAAAGATGAAAGATGTTTATTCAGTAAGTAGGCCGCACAGGCACTTTTACACGTCAAAAATCTACCAGCTTAGCAATAGGGTCCCGTTTGACTCCCTTCGGGTACGGAATGAAGTTCGGTATACATGACCTACTCGTAAACACTTATCAGCACAGCAAGCTAACATGAATTTATATTGCCAAGAACAATTTGATAGTCAATATACTTACATACATACATAAACTCCCGCCTTCATTCCCAGAGAGGGGTAGGCAGAGCTAAAGAATTACCAACAAGTCTTAAAACTTCTTGATAATTCTGTAACCACATTTTGCACAAGTAGGCTAAGATGTTTCCCAGTGTATTAGTGGCAGGTGGCAAGCCAATATATAACAACATATAATATATCTAACCAGAGCACCCTTTATAATTAAGTTGAAGTTTACATTCCTCGCAATGTACAGGGCAAATATAACCCCTGAGGAGATACTTCAGGTGTTCAGGTCACGTTGGGGCGCGACAAACACGGACGGCCTTCGCTTCCGGCAAGTAAACCAATTTGTAACTCGAACCATACATACGAGTATATAGGAATATGGGGACTTGCCGCTCTTACCGTTAATTTGATAAATGTGAGACGTTACATATTTATATGACACATGTAGTGAAGAATAAAACCATTTAGTCAAAGAGGCAAATCAAACAAATACCGAAATAAAAGTACGTCCGCTTGGATACTTGCTGTTTTTAGGGTTCCGTAGCCAAATGGCAAAAAACGGAACCCTTATAGATTCGTCATGTCTGTCCGTCTGTCCGTCCGTATGTCACAGCCACTTTATTCCGTAACTATAAGAGCTATACTGTGGAAACTTGGTAAGTAGATGTATTCGGTGAACCGCATTAAGATTTTCATACAAAAATAGAAAAAAAACAATAAATTTTTGGGGTTCCCCATACTTAGAACTGAAACTCAAAAATTTTTTTTTCATCAAACTCATACGTGTGGGGTATCTATGGATAGGTATTCAAAAATGATATTGAGGTTTCTATTATAATTTTTTTCTAAACTGAATAGTTTGCGCGAGAGACGCTTCCAAAGTGGAAAAATGTGTGTCCCCCCCCCCCGTAACTTCTAAAATAAGGGAATGATAAATGTAAAAATAATATATGATGTACATTACCATGCAAACTTCCACCGAAAATTGGTTTGAACGAGATCTAATAATTAGTTTTTTTTTAATACGTTATAAATCCTAAACCGCATTTTACCTTTCATTCAATCAACTCCAATATAATAAAGAATAAAGAAAAACATTTATTTAGATGTATAGTTGTACGGAACCCTACGTGCGCGAGTCCGACTCGCACTTGGCCGGTTTTTTAACTTAAATAATTTGCTAATACTCAAACCAAACCGCTTCAACGATATAAATAAATAAATATCAGGAGACATAATTACACAAATAGACATAGTCCCAAACTAATGAGCTTTAGACTTGTACTATGGCTACAACTCATACACAACGACTTTAATACTTATATACCTACTCGTAGAGAAATACACACTTACTTGAATACATAAAAAAACATCCAAGATTCAGGAACAAATACTCATGATGATGATGATAAGTGGGGACGCCCAGCCGAAGCAGGCGGGCAGTCGATACAAATAACAAACATACTCATACTCATCACATAAATATCTGCCCTTACCGGGATTTGAACCCAGGACCACTAGCTTCGTAGGCCCGGTCACTAACAACTAGGACAACGTGTCGTCGTCGTCTAGGTACATATAGGCGAATGTTACGTAATATTCAACCTCCTACTCCGAAGCGTAACTCACTCACAGTAAAACCAATCTGACACACAGGATTGGTTTAATTTAAGACAACGCCGAGCGTCCAGTGGCGCCCTCAGTAATATTATTGCGTTTTCTAATAAACTAAAGTATTGTCTTAAAATCGAAGAATGGTTTATTGTTTTACAAATGAATACTCGAATTATAGAGTATATGACATAACTTAATAACAATTGAACTATGAGTGAGTTACTTAATGGAAAAAGTGGACACCTTTTTCCGTTAAATTGACTTCACAAAGGTTAAGGATTATTAAACTTTGTCTTATGTGCTATGCATTGTGTATTCATTTGTACAATAAAACGTTTCTTTCGATTTTAAGACAATACTCTAGTTTATTAAAAAACACAATAATATAAATGAGGGTGCCACTGGACGCTCGGCGTAGCCTTAAGACCATCGATTTGATATATCTTACAATTTTATCTTTACACATCCCATTTAGTGATATTCAGCTTTGGCTGGATTGTTCTATTTCTCAGTGGATGATATTTCCCCACTTTAATTGTAACGCAAAGCTAAAAGAGTAATAACTACCTACGAAACTAATTCACGTGTAAAATCGTGAATTGTGACCAAAAATCCGTGCTTACAAAAACATGGCTGGTATTTAGAGATGGAGGTCATAGATTATTACAAAAACTATAAGGAACTAGAAAGCTTATAGCGTGAAATATCTTTGTCAAGTAATAGGTACATATTTCCCTGCAGTAGCCATTTCCTTTGTACTTTAAATTTTGCGAGCTGCTGAATATATAGCTCGCAGCCAGCTACAATAAGCCTTGGCATACGTCATGCACTCTCGCAGTCATATTCTATCACCAAAACGCACGGAACGTGCTATCGCAGATAGAAATAATACACCAGACTCTTACTTGAAGGTGACTTATGATGGAATAACTATTAAATAGATAAAAACTGCCCATATAACTGATTAAACTACTTATTTATTAGAAATAAATAGCTACAATGCTACAGACATATAAGTAGAACTTACGCACTTCTGTGTTTGCTTAGGGTGTTAAAAATACCACTTAGGGTTATGGCACCAGTGTTGGACACTAAGCTGGCGGGCACCAATCATGGACACTTAAATCTTAATTCAAAAAACGTAAGGTTAAAAATTTATTGTTGTAAAACAAATTTATAACCCTTATCTTCTGTAAAATAAGAATCAGGTGTCAGTCATAGGTCCTTGTTCATAACTGGTTCCATCACCCTGCGTATCACAAATTCCATAAAAGTACCTCTTTCAGAAAATATGCAACAAAATAAAATGTCTCATTTCATAAAACGTATTATTTCACCGAAACTCATTCCATCGAAAGCTATTTTCAACTGAAGTCGTGACGTTTTAGGTTATGTTAAATATTAATTACGTAGGTTAGGTTGGATTAGACTCGTGACTGTCACAAATTTAAATTCCTGTGCCAAAAAAAGTTTGACATTGAAATGAAAAGTCAACGAAGTGATACGTTCCATGAAATTATTGTCTATAAAACAAGGATATTCCCTAATAAGCATAAAACAAAAAGAAACCTGCGTAAATATTACAGCTGATAAAATATTAAAGTGAAAAAGGTTCATTTTGTTCGTTTTGTAACAGTCACATCGCAGAATAAGGGCGCCGAGTTGTTTGCGTTCATAATCTCCAGACATCTCCCCCATTGTTGACATACTATGCCTGTGACCTAGAAACTAACTCGGGCCATTAATGTTCCAGTCCTGTTTATTTTAACCTGCAGGTTAAAAGGTAAAAATGTACGTTTGGCTTTGATGTCGGACGTGATGGAGCACTTTTGTGCCGTATATTTGAGTTTGTAAAGCCGTTTTTACGTATTACTTTCACGTAGATTAGTTAGCGGGAAAGAAAATAAGGGGTAAAATAATGTATCCTTAGGAATTTCGATGATTAATGTATTTTAATATATATTCTGTAGTGTGTGTCTATTATATGTTATGTAGGTAAATCTATTCATAGTAACTATATATAGGTATAAATAAATTATAATACAGTAGAAACTTTTTGCAAGCAAGCACACAAATCAGTTTTTTTTTTTAAATCTTTTTTTCTTTTTATCACCTTATCGTGGTTGGGACTTGAGACCCATTTGCATTCTCGACTACAATCTTAAGACTGCAATCCTAAGCCCTCAAATGCGTTGCCAACCCTGAGGACTGATATGAAATGCCTCTATGATAGTAATATCACTATTTATGTTGATGACAATATTCCCATCACAAATAGACCCGAAAAGTACCTTATAAGTTTCATACCTTCTACTTGGAGTAAATCTAATTACTGTCGACATGTTATCGTATTGACAACGTTACGATAGCTCTTATATACTTGAGAGTAATGGGGGTCAAGTAAAATCAATATGATAATAATACATATAGAGACAAAGTAGAATTAAGCCCCAGGTCAGTAGTCAGCCAAAAATAAATCGTAGAAGTGCCAGCTCGAGCCAAGAACTGTTTTAACTCCGTCCCGATTTTTGTACAGAGAAGCTTACCCGTAATACCAGTGTATAGGCAACTTTTTATGCTAGATAACTGGGCTCTTCGACGACTAAGCTCTAGGTGGACCGAGTTTTAATAATCATGTACTTCGTCGCTATTTTTAACAATAACCCTTTTACTGGGTTAAAAATAGAGACATGAGGGACGAGGGTTTTGTGTTTGAAACCTTTATCTGTGCCAGTATGTCTGTCTGTCCATCTATGTCTGAACAGGTTAAAAACAAATTCTTATGCGTTTATTTAAAAGCTTATCGTGGTGGTAGTTGATGGTATGTTGTATCAAAATCAGTCGGGTCAGTCAATACCTACAAAAATACCTACCTGCTCTAAAATGGATTTCGTCAAAGATAAGAAGAAACAATTGATATGTTTGTTACTGTTGACAACACCGCCAACATTCATTTGTTACTAACGCATCGTCTATGTATTTTCTTCGTGGTGATATCGAAACCTAACTTTGATGTTTACTTATTGTTATTAAAAAGTATCTCGAAGACTCTACCAGTTCATTTTAATTTTAAATATACAGTCCACTGACAATCTTTAACAGCCACCGTTTTTAGGTGCTTATTACAAAACGACACCTTGTATAGGTAGGTAGGTACTTGCCGTTTTGCAGAATTAAATGCGATTGCATAAATTTTAGTACGTAAACTAATCGTTTTTTAAAAATATCTTCTACCCACATTTAAACCACTTACAAGAACCAGCGCTGCAGATGCAAGTGCTTAAAACCATTTGGCAAAGCGCATATCGGGCAAAAGAACGATTAAACAATGGTCTAGCCGGGGTAGCCGGGGCTAATTGAGAAGAAAACGTTCTAGCCCTAACTACCCGTTCAACTGCCGCGGGCAAAACTGCCGGAGTGGCCAACTCGCTGTAAGCGAATATTGTACCTACCACTCAATATTTTTGGGCATTTTTAGAAAGAAAGAGACAAAAAGGAGAATGTGACCACGAATTGGTCTTAGCTCAGCCTAATGCTGGCGTTAAAGTGCTTACTTTGACGCCGATGGTCTTCCATTCGAACAATGTTTTAGAGCATCGCATTGTGATAAACAGACATTGGAATAAACGGAACAAAATTAAATGACAGCTAGAGGTCGCCTATATCGATAAACTCCATTATCGATGCTTTTCCCATATACAAGTGAACGCTCCAAGTTTTGCATGTAAAAATATTGTTTTATTGAAAGTATGCAAATGAATAGTAACATAATTCTGGTAATATTTAATTATCTAAAGAGGTTTGATAAAGCGATAATAATAACTATTTATTTCATAGTGCAATTGCACTCGAATAATCAAGGGATCATTTAAAATAAACTTTATCATGGTTTCCAGAATAGTACATACAAAAAAAAATACACTTACAAACAATGCTGGGGCGATCACTACTATATGGGAAAAGCATAGATAATTGAGTTTATCTATACAGGCGATCTCTAGCTGTTATTTAATTTAACCCCGTATATTCCCAGGTCTGGTAATAAAAGTTTAACCAGATAAGTGAATATTCCGATTCGCGGATTAAATCGTTGCGTTGACTACTTACGTCATTTAGCATTTCAAATGTGAACTTATCAAAACGATACAGGTATAACTTAGTGTAGAGTGATAGAACCGTACCATATTACTATACCAAAAATTAAATTACGTTTTTAATAATTATTAAGTACACAAAAAATGTGCAATATTTAGTTCTGCTTAAAACCATTTTGAACTATTATTTTATTGAGCTCTAAAGTATGATGGACAAACGAACCATCACATTTCCTTAAGTAGACACTAATACTGTTTCTATTCCGCCAATTTGGATGACAAGTAACATTTATAAAAATGAGTTATAATCGAACAACTTAGGAATATCCATCACTGTCAAGGCGAAAATAAATATACGAGAAGTACGCAAAATCACCTTGAGAACCTCTTTCGATGCAAACACATAAACTTCAGTAAATCTCAAACAGAAATCATTTGATTAAATCTCCAGCTTCACAAATCAGTCAGTCAAAGTCGCTCCAGCCTTAACACTTCGACCTGGATTGTAATATATGCGTTTTTAGTACGACAGCACTATAAAAGAGAATTTACGGGCTTAATAACATTCTACCCCAAATCAAACGCGCGCTACATGATAGCTTAACTTGCTAAATCTTGTGGACCTTACGCTTCCCACATAGAACAGAAAGTCCTGTGATTATAATGTCATTTCAACCTTTAGGCACTACACGCTCCAATTGAAATTAGACTGAACATGATTCCGAGCTGCAAATTAAACTGAACACCGATTTCCACTTGGCACATACGAATATCACTAAAACCCGCATTGTTTTGATAGATTGGTAAACAAGTACAAATCCAACGAGAAGTTATTTATTAACAAACTTTACGAGTGAATGTGTATGTTTTAATGCAATGTTTTTTTTTTTACTGCGCTTTTAAAGGCAGTTTAATTAAAAAAAAAATAGGTTGTATTGAATTTACCAGCGCTTTGAACTAGACCATGATTGCGTAGAAGAAGTGCCGCAACAAACTCCAACAGAAGGTATTTTTTTCAATTATTATATACAATAATACAAAAAAATAGTTAAGTACATTTTGTTAGTACTAGTTACTTACATAAATAAAATCATTAACAAGTAAGTAATGTCAATAATATTGTATTAAATTAAATATAACGACTGGGAGATCAATTAAAACAATTATTAATTGAATAATTTTATAAAATGCAGATGAAACTTATAATCATTCTGGCACTCCAAACATAAATTAAGTTAGTGAGTAAGTAAGCACAAGTATTTTTGTAAACTTACACACAGTTTGGCGGAGTAATTATCCCAACCACATTTTTTAGCGGCGGACGTGATAATTGGGGTGTAAAGTACATTTATTGGAAAACTATTTATTTTCTAGAAAATCTTACACACAGTACCATGTTGAGCCAAAGTTAAAATTGTTAATAACTTATCATGTTTATCGTAAAAAAAAAACAGTCCAAAATCAATTTTGGTGTCGTGTCCAGTACTTGTCGCATACACTGATATACCGTGGTACAAAGTTATTAAGCCTCAACTAGATTGATATTTTAGTTACCTCTATTCCCTATTAGTTAAGGAATTATAAAATACTAGCGACCCGCCCGCGGCTTCGCCCGCGTGGAATGTATTATACATATAAACCTTCCTTAAGAATCACTCTATCTATTAAAAAAAACCGCATCAAAATCCGTTGCGTAGTTTTAAAGATTTAAGCATACATAGGGACAGACAGCGCAAGCGACTTTGTTTTATACTATGTAGTGATTACAATTATTGCATTTACAAATAAAAAGAAACTGGGAACAGTGTAAATAAAACTGTCCTTGCGAAATAGTCAATTTTGGTGGTGAATATTAAAATTGATTTTATGATCGAACGAAAAGTGATTAAACAAACAAATATGGCGTCAGTCGTTCGTTCAGTTCCAGCGATAGATTAGATGGTGAAAGATTTATACCGTCTTGCTGCATCTTCCCTCTAAGTACATAAGAATCAAATTTTGGTGGTACAAAATACATTTTTATAATTGTGATAACTTAGATAACTTGTTATTTTGCAAAAAAAAACAATTGTGTTTAAATTATTTTGAGTATGTTAATGGTGTTTTTTTTAACTATATGAAGTTAAATTTGTATAAAACTAAAATATTCACGTTAAATAAAATAAAAAAGTACAAGTTCTAATTTTGGTGATACAATTTTGGTGGCTTTTCCTAAGATACCAAAATTGATAAAATTCCTTGTTCCACCAAAATTATATACACACCAAACAATAACTATTTATTATATTTAAAAAAAATACGTTGCTGGTTTTAAAAAATAACAAGAATGATTCCCTAACGATTATTGTTTTAACTATCCCGATATGTCATTATTGATCGTGTGTTTTTCTTAGAAAAGTAATTTTGGTAAATAATAGCAATTTTGGTGGTATATAATTAGTAAATTCGATATATCTTAAAACGACTTGGTTTAATGAAGGGCCATTTTAACACTGTTTTAATTATGACTAATGACGTCCCTTACACTTAAAATTGTGAACTCTACTGACAAAATAAAAAATACCACCTAAATTAGGATAATTTGACGCTTGTTGAAATTCACCCGGCGACTTTTAGATTATAGCACTATACAAAAAACACTGTATAAAAAACATATTTACAAAAAAATAAAAAAACACGGAGAGATCGCTACGTCAGGAACGATGACCAAAATAACTACTAACTGAAAAACAGGTCCTTGCAATCCATGCCTAATTGAGGAGGTTTCAATGAAGCTACTTATTAGAGACAGAGCGAAAAGCATCTTTCACAAACAAACTTTGTATTTCTCAACGATTTTTGACGATTTCATTTAGAAGTTATAACTATTTCAGCAATGCGTTGGCATATGCAAAAAGGATGGTATTTTCAAGAACGAGGCGTTTAGCTACCATTTTGTTCCACGCACACCATTGATGTGTTGAATTTACCACTACTTTCAAAGACCGTAATCAGCCCAAGTGAACTGAGGTAGCCATTGCAAATAATAGAAACAAAAACTGATTGATAGTCACCGGTCGCCGCACAGTGGTTCCCCAGTGTACTTCTGCTAACACATAACGTACACGTCACCTCTGTCATCGAGCTGGTCAGTATATTTCCTTGGTTATATTTTTTTACCGATTTCACACTCGTCACGTGCACGGTTCAAAGCTTTGTTTGAATGTCCAATCATGATCCTCGCATGCAGACAAACGTGCCTAAGGTTTTTCTTCGATGAAATAAGTACAAAGAAAACTGAATTAAGCCGCAAACGCTTTCAGTATGGAGGCGGCTCGGTGCGGCGTGTCTCTATACTAAAAAGCGTGCCCAAAGCGTGGTGGAGGCGTTTTTCGTAAGTGAACACACCGCACCGCGACGCCGATTTGCAAATTGCGATTGCGGCTTCAGAATAGAATGCTTAAGATTTTAGAGGTAGTATGATACATTATTCTGCGCATCTATAACGTAACGTAAGTATCATGCTTTAACTATTTATGATCAGAACAAGATCTTTCGAACTTTGGTGGTTATAATGTTAAAGACGTGGACGTGGATGACGCGTTAACCTAGTTAGTAGCATTTCGTAGTGACCCTGCTTACGAAGCTAGCGGTCACGGGTTCGATTCACATTGTTTATGTTATGAGAGTGAGTATTTAAGTATTTATATTGTTGTCCCATACCCATAGCATAAGCCTTAGAGCTTAGTTTGGGACTAGGTCAATTTGTTTGAGATTGACCCTTGATATTTATATTGTTAACTAGAGAAAAACGTAGCCTGTAGTTAAAAGGCTGTTAATTGTTTGTACTTTATTGGTATTACTGTAGGTAATCAACTTCTTTTACCGGCCGTGACGCTAAGCAGATACATTAGAGCGTTATTGGCCTAATGATTTGAGTTGTAATCTCGTGATAGCAAAGGACATATTTTGATCCGGCGATAAATACAGAGTTGATGTTGAATGAACAAACAAACGTGTCATATGAAGCATGTAAAGCTTATAAAATGGGAAAAAACATAGACATGTAGGTACAGTCGAACATAGAATCTCGTTAATTTTGTAAAAACATTATTTTATATAAATACTGAAATTCGATTAATACGCAGTGTGATTCTTGCTCGCGACGTTGCCTGAAGAAAGACGTCACAGGGCCCCGACGCGCGTAAACATCGCCATCAAAATAGGAGTCCATTCGGAAGCGCTGCTCCGGAAGAAGGAATTCCAAACGGGAATTACTTAGGAATAAATTCCACCGAACCGTGTCAAGGATTCGAATCCAGGATTGGTATAAGGTGATTTCTTTTAATCAAAGCCTTTTGAGACGCTCGAGCTGGGTGTAACACGTCTTCGCCCCATCTGCGTTTACTTAATAAAATTAAAAAAAAACTTCCGTATGCGTGCCTTTTGTACATGTATTTGGGTTCCGGGCGACTTCTTTCAGCGTAGAAAGCTTTAGAGAAATATCTGGGGAAATAATAGGTGGGTAATGGCTATATTCAATTAAAATAATTAATCGGAGAGAAGAGATATCACAGCAGTTGTAAAAATACACGTTCGCGTATAAGAAAAGCAACCTATTAATCTTTAATTCATGAGATATCTACGTAATTTTCCGATGATTCTAATTAATATACACTGCCTGGAGCCTCTCAAAAATAGACTGCGGCTGCCGCTATTAAGTAAGATAGCTTGTTATTATGAGGGGAGTATTGTTATACATTTGTAAGTAGCCGTAATGAAATTCTAATTATCACTCATCTTCATCGGCTCCCCTGCTTTTCCAAGCGAAACAAACGTGATGTTAATTAATTATTCTAAATATAATTCGGAATTTTAAACATGCTCTTAATCAAATGGACTAAAATACCTTGCAATCTATAATGCCTAATTATTGTAGCAATCAAAACGCGAGTTTGCTACTGACGTAAGTGGTAAGCTAACGTAATCGTATCGTATTTTTTGTTAATTATTCTATCGTTGGTAAAACGGTTCTTAATAATTGTTTCTCCTTAGCCAGACAGTGCTCGCGTAGAGACCACTTGGTAATACCATTTAAAAAAAAAACAAAAAAAAAACATTTTTTAAAACCGTTTCATTTACCAATATTCATATTCAAAAGAAATGCCGTTTAGTGAGAGACGAGACGAGAGACGTGAGAGTGCATACTTCCAGGAGCAGTTTTATCCCAAAATTTATGGTGAGAATTTTCCAAAAACAAAACACGGAGAACCTTGGTTCATTGAGGCGGCACAGCAGTGATGTGACACGCAAGCTAGCCCGCACCGCTATTGGCAAAACGGTACTCGAACTTAATAAATAAACTTGTAGTATGTATTGTGGTGACTATGATACGTACGGCCCGTCACAACACAACTTAACTGATGCGTTTTGTTTGACAATATGAACATTTTTTAATTGTAGTAAGTATAAATAGATGCTTTTATTTTAGAGTTTTTGTGTTTATTGTTGATGTAGAAGTAATTTAAGACTGTAGGCGTCCACTGAATCTCATTACCAATTGAATTAATAATGTTCACTCTTAGTTTCATTCAATACAGGCTGTACCTATTTGTCATGCAAGAGCTCATGTGAATCCATTTCGGTAACACTTTTCCATAAACCACAAGTACAATACTCAACGCTATTAGCAGGCTTGTAAAATGTACCAAAATATCTAGGTACATGTGACGTTGCCGTTTTTGCCACAACTCCAAATTCTGAATGTATTTCCAAATGTACCTTTTCATCGACATTCTTTGCGCGTTATTTAAATCCACGTGAGGTGTTTCTTCGCTCCTAAAGCGTACGCTGTACGCAAATAAATCAGGCTCCTTTGGTGCAATGGGAATGTGTCGCTTTTTAGCTTTGACAAATGAACGCTAACCGCTTTAGAAAATTATTTTACGACTTTCGCCGGTATCCCGTTTGAAAGGTTAGAATTGCGAGCTGTCTGTCTATTTATTTTATTTTAGAGTTTTTTTTTCATATGCTTAGTATTTTCGGAGTCAAATTAACAGACGACATCAAGAACACAATCATCACCATCGTCATGTCAGCCGGAAGACGTCCACTGCTGGACATTGGCCTCCCCCGAGGCTCTCCACTCAGACCAGTCTTGTGCTTTTCGCATCCACCGCGTTCCCGCGATCCTTACAACGTCGTCACTCAATCTTGTTGGAGGCCTACCTACAGCTCGTCTCCCGGTCCGCGGACGCCACTCAAGAACCTTTTGACCCCATCGGCCATCAGTCCTGCGTGCGATGTGCCCCGCCCACTGCCACTTCAGTTTAGTTATTCTTCAAGAACACAATAAGCTCCAAATCTCAAATAGCTGAATCAACCGCCAAGCTCAAATGGGAGTGGGTTAAGTGCATGCCTGTCACATGACGGAGGAACTGTGGGCTAAAGTGTGTACCAAATAGATCCTATGCAATAGAATATGGCGTTGCGGCAGACCAAGGGGACATTGGCAAGATTAGTTTGTCTTGCATCAAAACTGGTGGGAGACTGCCAAGAAGGGAGGGAAGGAGGCTTTAGCCTAGCAGTGGGACATTATAAGCTGTTCAATGAAAATAATAAATAGTATAGGAATACAGAAAGCTATCGCCACGATTCACTGAATACTTATAACTTGTTTATTTTATCTTACGGTAATGTAATTAAGGGTCAAAGGTAAACAAAAAAAATGTTTATATGTAGCAGGTAAAGTACATGGATGCAGAGCGCCTTAAACGGAGTATTATTAGAAATGAGAAGACTTTATTTCTAATTATACTACACCATAACTGAGTAACGTATCAACCGTGATCTATACCAATATAATTGGAAGGCCAGAGAGCGAAATAAGCTACTTTCTATTCTAGACGCTTCCCGAATAAATAACAATAAAGTACTCTACGTGGATAAAGTCACGAGCAAGAGGTATCTAATACATCGTATAATAAGTAATTACCCTTTTGCTTCGTAAGTTAAATGAAAAAACCTTGTTTTGTGTTGTTTGTCAAAGGAACTACCGCATAGTCCGATCTAGCTGGACAATATTATTTGACGCTAAGAATAAGCTCAAAACTCAACGCATTGAAGCTAGAATTATCAATATTTATAAAATATTACTAAAATCCAGTATACCTAAGTCGATCTCTTTGTACACAGATTTACTATAGAATGTGAGATCAGCGTCAACTGGTTTTAAGTGACGTTAAAGGGCGTTATTTTAGTCTAATTTTCTAATTTATATTATTTAAAGTTGAATAAAAGACTTGGTAAATATAATAACAAGTTATATTATACCTTCTTCAACATTCATCCCACTTTTCATTACTTTTTTTGGAAGTCGAGCGATAATCATTTTTATTTTTCTTAGAGATTCTACCACAGCCAAATCAAATTTTGCTATACTTTAACCATTCTTCATAAAACTCCCTCCTCGGTATCCACACTTCGTTTTCTTTAAAAAAGTCAAAAACACGAATCAGCACGAGGTTTCTAATATCTATTTATATGTATAAAGCGTATTAATGAAACTATCATTAAAAAAAATACATCCTGGGTACATGAGGGTACATCCTTTTTTGTCTATCAAATTGAAAGATTACTCGGAAGAAAATATTTTATCACATTAGAGTGCATAAGTGCATATACCCTGGCTATGGAATAAGAATTTTGAACAGTTTTAATTTCAAAAGGTACTACCTACTTGGGTTGGTTGCGATATCACTGAACGATATTCCGTCTCTGTGACCATCAACTATCAACTCCCATGTTGGCGAACGTCATTAGCCGCGCATAGCGTGTTTTCACACAAACCACAGCTAAGTAAAGCCAGAACACACGACACGGTAGCTGCGTGTCACATTCGATCCCCACAATAGTCATTTGACTAGTGAAATACGAGGGCTCATTAGTCACTGACAGACTCGCGAATGCTAGTGCGCATGAGGCGGATTCATCTATGAAAATTCATTAAGAAGATTAACTACTGCGCTAGGAGGGTTATCGCGCACGCCGGTGACACTTATTGCTACGTAAATATGTACGCGGCGTAGATGAGTATTGAGAATTGTGATCGTCAGCTGTTTGCAATGGGGTGACTCTAGGGTTGTCACGATCGTTGGTTGAGATAGTATGATAGTTGTTTTTGAATTAATCGAACAAGTACATGGCCTACGTCACGCCATCTTTTGATAATATACCAAACTTGTCTAGCCCTACTGACAGTGTTTAGACTTTAACTGAGAGGGAAATTAAATTTATTTTAAATAGGGCTAACATTATTGAGTACTTATTTTGTATTATTAGAGAGACTGATGCTTATACGATAATACACACACATTACAGTAATTAATAAAAATATATTCTTTAAAATATTATTAAGTATTACGTTATTCACTCAAGAAAAAGCCCCTACGGGGTTATTATGATTAATGAAATATAGCTATGCAGTTCAGTGTACGCTGAGAGAATAGGAAGCTATATAACTGCTATAGCTCTGTCCTTTACGCTCACTGTAAACACACCCAGTTACGGCATGATTCCTTTGTTGGCGACCGCGATCGAGTTGCGCGACTAACCGTTTAGTATGGATTTAATTGAACACTGATTAACCCAGGCAACCGCGACGTCGCTTGACTGGGTCGCCTGCGTTGGTCAGTACTCATACGTACGTACGTCGTTGCGTTGGTCAGTAAAACAGTCAGTCGTGCGAACCGGTCGCCGTCGCCAGTCTCGGTCGTCAATCCTTTAGAATCATACCTTGCACTGTCTACCAGCCTTCTCTAAGGCTATGTGGAACTCTGCCCTCCTTAGCTAAAACGCAGTAAGTCAGATAAAACTCCTGTAGCAATATCAACCTTATTATTAAGAGAAGAGAACTAAAACTGCTTTGATTAATTGATTTTGGGATACTGCTGATTTCCTTAGGAGGAGGGCAGAACTAATAAAGGTCCAACAGTAGCTAAGCAATCGGACTTTTTCCTGCAAGTCAGCCGTTGCTTAGCCGAATACTTCTGTTGGGTTTTGAGAGTTTTAACTCAATGACCCGCAAACAATGTCAGGCCAAGAGCGACGCAGATACCTTTTAGAATTAGAGATGTATATATGGTCTACTTTCTCATTTTAACAAATAGGTGCGTACGTCTCGGGATGTTTATCCGACTGTGATGGTCTGTGGGAGCCTTTAAGCTTGCCAACAAATTTGAAAAAACTTTGTTACGATACATTGTAAAGATTACTTAGGTATTAAAAAAAAGGTTAATTTTGTTATAGTTTGAAGATAATTGACATTGTATTCAATTTTGAAAGTATTTTATTTCAGCAAAGTCGACAATATAATCCTGATTATTAGTTTATCTAAGTGTTGAGTGTTAGCTAGCCGGGGCACGTTCTCAAATACAGACTAGAATCCAATTTCATTAGCCTCTGTCCATGAGGTCAATCCAATATTCAATCTTCTACAAACTATAGCGCTTCGAGCAAACACATCTATTCAAAGTAATTATTTTCAGTGACAGAATTTAAAAAAAATGGAATTTCTACCTCTAGAAACACTTTTGGTTATTTTTGACTGATAAAGTTTTCATCTTGGACGTAAGACAGCTTGAGGGCAATTGTTATTTGAAAAGGGTATAAAAACACTGACTTTTTAACGGCCGCAGACTTTTTGAAGAGACGATTGAATTTTTTTATACAATTAATATTGTAAAATAAATAAGAACGTAGATAGATTTGGTTAGTTTAGATAAAATATTTCCTTTTTTTGTGTATCAAAATTAAAAACAAATAACAAAATACTTTCTTTTCTTAAGGTGTTGTTGGTAACTGAGTGTTGAGATTTTGTGCATTAATTGCTATTTTTTTAGGGATCCCCTTGGATAACGGACCTTTATTATCATGGCATCGCTTATTATTGAATTCTTTTCATTTTTTGGTTACAATAAAGGTCTGTATTCTGATACCATTAACGATATCAATATTAGCGGTTCATAGTACGCGAGTAGAAAAACTTCTTTAAAAACTTATTTCTTCTTCTTCTTCCCGTTCAGGGCGGATTGAAATTGGATGTTTGAATATTTTTTAACAGTTTATTATCTTAATTAACGATAAACCAAAATCGTCAAACCGAAAAGTCAGCCAATAAGTAATACTTATTATAAGCTTATTATTAGGGTGAATTGCAAAAATATTGTACAAAGTTAAGAAGTTAATTGAGATAACGTTACCTCCTTTCATTGTTTTTCCTTTGTGTGACGAGAAATTATCCATATGATCTGACTAATCTTTGTTACACAATGAAAAAAGTTACGGATTGTTAAGGATGTTTTAATTTAGTCAAGTGTTTAGTTTTAGTTTTTTAGTAACTAAATAATGTACATTTTTTTGCAATTCACCCTTCATAAACCCAATAACGAGAAACGCAACGTAGCATTAATCCCCAATCACGAACAAAAAAGAAAGAGCATTGAATTTGCTAGAGGAGCAGATTACTCAGAGGGGAATTGTATTTAATACCCTGATCTAAATAACAAAGCGCCAAAAAAGCCGAAGCCATGGGAAAGCGTACCAAACAATCGTTGAGCCGTTCTATTTGACACGAATCTCGGAGTAAGATTTTAGAACGTTACGACTAAGCCAGAACAAACGACAGATACATTATTAACCGGGAATTAAAGTTGTCCTGTCTGAGTCTACTGCTTGTATGTTTGTGGAATTGTGCATCCTAACTATGATAAAGATACGAAATGAAAGTAAAAAAATACTATACGAGTGCGAAGTAACTATGAATTCCTAAAAATTGTTACGATTTCACTTATGCTTTTTTAACTTTATTTTTATAAGAGAGAAGGCAAACGAGCATGCGGGTTACCAGAGGGGAAGTATTATTATTGGGGGTTGAGATGGGCCTTGTGAGCCACTTCGACCATTGCTGATCTTTGGTGGCAGCCCTGTTTGGAACTCACTGCAAAGGCCCGTTGCACCCAGGAATTTCCAGATGCTTTGGGAAGTGAGGAGTTGTATCTCTTGTGGGTCGATGATATGTCGCCCTAGGTGGATACTTCTGTTGCACATTAGTGGTCCGCACGAACAGAAGATGTGCATTGCTGTTTCTTCTGTTCCCTGACAGAACCTGCATGTCGCGTCTTGTTTCGTACCCATTAGAAACAGATGTCTGTTCAGTTTCCAGTGACCAGTTAGGATCCTAGTCACTGCGCAAGTCTTTTCTCTTTTGAGTTGTAGTATCTCTTTGGAGAGCTTGCTTCTGGACCCTTTAATAAGTGATTTCGAGTGGTTTTGTCCTTTTGTGGACTTCCACAGCTCGGTCGCTCTAGATCTATATTGACGACGCGCTGGCCTAGTTGGTAGTGACCCTGCCTACGAAGCTAGCGGTCCTGGGTTCAAATCCCGGTAAGGGCAGATATTTGTGTGATGAGCGCGAATATTTGTTCCTGCGTCATGGATGTTTTCTATGTATTTAAGTATATATTTCTCTATATAAGTATTTATATCGTTGTCTAGTACCCATAGCACAAGCCTAGAGCTTAGTTTGGGACTAGGTCAATTGGTGTGACATTGTCCCTGATATTTATTTATTTATTTATTTATTTATTTATATAGGTCGCTTAGCATCGAATAGGCTTTTCGTTTGGTGATGCCACAGAATGGCTCCGGGCCGACCAGGGGGCTGTCAGCACCGTTCTTAGCCAGTTCGTCTGCTATTTCGACTCCATCAATGCTGGAGTGCCCTGGTACCCATCTAAGTATTACTTTGTTGGAAACTTCTTGGGCATTTAGGTTTTTTTTGCAGTTTGGACTAGTTTGGAATTTATTTTCAATGCGTCTAGTGCTAAAAAGGCAGCTTGGCTGTCCGAGCTGATATAAATGTGCTTGATTATGATTTCCGCACAATTGTTAATGGCGAAAATTTCCGCTTGAAAGTTTGAGGACTCGTACCCATGTTGACGCTAACCATGAATCTTGGTCTCTCACCACGGACTCCGAACCCCACATCGTTCCTTTTTTTGGAACCATCTGTGTACCAGATGTAGCAACCCTTTTTCTAGTCCAACTGGCCTTTCAGACATTCGTCTCTGGAGGGTATCTCCACTGAGTATAGATGGGAAGTAATCACCACCGCCTATAAACACCAGCAACTCAAGAAGAGTTGTAAGTTCCTCTTTTCTTGAACGCATACAATACATACATACGTAAACTCACGCCTCTATTCCCAGAGTGGGGAAGGCAGAGCTACACAATTACCAACAACTCTAAAAACTTGTTGATAATTCTGTAACCACATTAGGCACAATAAGGCTAAGATGTTTAATTGTTTATTGAAGGCAACCATATCATATAAGCATAACTAGTCGTAAATACCGCCGAAGGGACTTCGTTCTACAGTTTCACTGCTGCGCACTGTTTCACAGCCCGAATAATAATAATAATAAATTTTACCATTTGTCACAATAAACTGCTTCATTTAAACAGTCTGAATAATTCAACCGACTGTGACCTCATTTTATGATTTTATGCATTGATTTGATTACGGATGTATTAGTGCCGGAGCAAGGCATGGCAGCACCGCACAGAGCGACGCACGACGCTCAATTAGATTGTGCCCGGCACGAACCAGAGTAATCCTGTTTGCCAGAGCCGCTTACAATAATATTACAAGCCGGCGTCTTACAGAACCTCTGAGTGAACATTTTTTTAAATTTATTTTAATGGATCAGTTGGGTTGTGGTTCGACAAAGCTAAGGTGGTAAGTCAAATTCCTAGTTAAGTCGTGCGTAATAAATTAATAAATATCAGGGGATAATGTCACACAAATTGACCTAGTCCCAAACTAAGCTATGTTAGGCTTGTACTATGGGCACTATACATACATTGTTAACCAAATTATGTAAATATACATCATACTTAAATACGCACATCACATAAATATCTGCCCTAACCGGAATTTGAACCCAGGACCGCTAGTTTCGTAGGCGGGTCACTACCAACTATATAGCACTGATGCTATATCTACGACTATTTATGTATCTTTACCTGTTTACCTGGGCCCGTATTATTTATTTATTTATTTATTAAAAACAAACAACACAGTACAATAATATTAAACGCCCTGCAAAACTGTTACAACAGTTTGACTGCAGGAATGTGTCCGTGAATAAAACTGCTTTATATATTTAATATAGCTTACAGTATGTCTTACAATATGTCTAGTACGGAAGTGACTCTAATAAAAAAAAATTAACTAGGGTGACGGCACCAATGATGGACACTTTTAGCTGACAGGCACCAGTAATGGACACTTCAGTCTTAAATCAAATTTCATACGGTCCTAAATTGATTGTTGCAAAACAAATAAATAACCCTTATCTTCTGTAAAATAAGAATCAAGTGTCCATTATTGGTGCCTTGTCCATTACTGGTTCCGTCACCCTAGCCTCTTAAATCTATTCAACACACATGGCACACGTTTCTTTAATGTTCTATCACCAAAATAATTATTCAATCTAGGTACCTCAAATTTACCCGCAGATACCGACCTAGTGCCATAACTATGACTTATCTGAGATAGGTTGACTATCACGGTTATTTATAGCTAAAAGGTATTTATGTTTTACACTAACTGGAAGAATTTTACAAATTTTAAACAATTTCCGATTATTTTTATTACAGGTCTCTCTAGTTTTATTATTAACGAGTAATTTTAAAAACCTTATCTGCAAAGATTCTAATTTATCTAAATGGGTTTTAAACGTGAGACCATAACTATCAAGAGCATAGCCCAATATGGAATCTACTAACGAGAAATATAAACACTTTAAGGTACTAATAGGAACTCTATAACTTAAATGTTAAAAATTTCCCTATGGTCACCTTTATCGCGGTTGATTTATTTATTTATTATTTATTTATTTATAAAAAAAACGGTTTGTAACTTAACAGTAGTGCTACCAAAGCGTTACAACCACATACAATTTAAAATAAATAATACTATCTTATGACTACTAAATGTTTGTCTTGTTCTCTCTCAAGTATCCGCTTAAGGTCCAAATGAGTTTACTTCGCAGAACTGGCAGTGGTACGATGCCGAGTCTGCATCCGTCACTCTCGCACTGATAGTTTGGTCAGAAAGAGAGAGATGCTTTATGCACGATTATAAACACGACCATAATAGGCCGCTGGTCTGAATAATTAATTATCTGTACACATATATTTTTTACTCGTTTTGTCGTTACCTCATACAAAATGTTTCTAATCTTGTTAGTACCTACCTGAGAGATAACTTGCTCGAGCTCAAACGAATATTCCTGAAAGTGCGCCATTGTCAAGTTATAGTATCTAGTTTAAGATAGACGGACTACGAGTATAAGCATAGGATTGGTTAAAAAAGTACCATCCTTTTTATTATGATAATTTATTATCTGCACCTACTGTCATTGTATATCTACTAAGAAGTCTCTAATGTACCATTTTTAACATACGGCTTACGTTTTTCCTACCGGAACATATCGTAATTGTTCCTGACATTATCAAATAAATGCGGATAACAAATGTTGACGTACGGGCCTCATATTTTGTTTCACAGTAATAAACGAACGGCAATTTACTTTCGCGATTCCGCTCCAACAACAGCAACATTCCATTTAGTTAAGCGATACAGCTTAGCGTGTTCGTTTATATGTGCATTTTATTCCGAAGGCTTCATTGTTTGTTGCCAGAACTTTTACTCGGATTTAAAGTTGCGAAAAAGTTGTGAAAGACTCGTCTATCTCACTAGGTTGAAGTTGATAGAGAAGTCTATTGTGCATTGTTTTCCTGGGTTTCTATATCTTATTGACTTGAAAATACAAAAACGGAAACAGTTTGAAGCTACTCTCATTCACAGTTACACCATTTTACAATACAACATATGTTTAGATTCGCAAAGGGCTTTAAAAAAAAATTACCTCAAAAAACCCATTCCTTACAAATTACATCATAAATAAACATAAACGATCGTTTCAATTTAAATGTAAAGGGATAAACGGATTTAGTGCATAATCAGAGGACATCGCATTTTGTCGCATAAGTTTGTAAGTACTTTTGTGGACAAACAATAGTCATGACCAAGTTCCCAAAATTTATTATACATATAAATTCTACTTATCGTATAATCCAAAGAATATCCGCGTAGTCTCTCCTAAGTTTTTTCAGATAAAGTGACAAAGATATTCCTCAAAAGGTACGCAATAAGTATCTGGCTTCTAAGTCATATTCAAAATTTTATACGTACAGCATGTGTTTTATTCGAAAATCCGCTTAAAACTGTAGCATCATATTATGTTAATTATTATTATGTATGAACCCACATGGCATGGCAGTGGCAGTGGGCGGGGCACATCGCACGCAGGACTGATGGCCGATGGGGTCAGAAGGTTCTTGAGTGGCGTCCGCCGACCGGGACACGAGCTGTGGGTAGGCCTCCAACAAGATGGAGTGACGACCTTGTAAGGATCGCGGGAAAGCGGTGGATGCGAAAAGCACAAGACCGGTCTGAGTGGAGAGCCTTGGGGGGAGGCCTATGTCCAGCAGTGGAGGTCTTTCGGCTGACATGATGATGATGATGATAAACCCACATTGCCAGGATCATAATGATTTCTAAACGAACGATCTCCCGGAATCTTTGATGTATCAGTAGTACCACTGCCATTTGCTTAGCAAGTAAACCATGAACATTTGAATTAGTATAGTTTTTAATGGGTTAACACCTAACATTACCGCCAGGTGCCCGTTTCCCGAAACTCACTAGTCTAGTAACATTAGTTTTAAAAAAACAAGTCTTCCAGTGAAATGGACAGCTTGGGTTAATATTATTTTTCTAGTGAGTTTCGAGAAACGGGCCCCATCTCCGTGACTAATACAATTAATTAACTATACTCTGATACAACCTTTCAGGAAAATAATAATACGGTTATTTTTATTTAGTATGCATGTTCCAATTATAGAATAAATTGAATGCCGTTTCGTTCCATAATAATTAATAGGCGTCGGACAGATACCGAGGGAATAGTGATCAAGGACTTTTTTATAGCCATAAAAGGCAAACGAGTGGACGTACCACCTGATAGTAACCAGTCTCCGTCACCCATCAACTCAAGCACAGCCTAACTGATGCCTTTAAAAAAGAAAGAAAGAAAAAATAAAAATACATTATTTCAGTTTATACTTATTTTGAGCCGCATTTAAAGGTCTAGCTTAAAGCTAAAGTCTAAGTGCTGAGGAAAAATCATGGAGGAATTTATTTTTTATTTAGTACGAGAAAAAAGGAAAAGTAGCTAAAGTATGGCCAAAGAGACGAGATAAAGACGAAATAGCGAGCAATTACTATATCTGTCCTTATTTCTCGCACGCAATAAAATCTTTCGTTGGTCGATAACGGCTGTCGTTGCGTGATTATTGGTACAGGAAAGCTGTCACTGGTACAGAAGTTGTCAACATTAGAACCGCCATTTTGTGAAGTTAATTCCTGTTTGGATTGGGTTCGAAGTGACACTATTTTTGAAAGCTTGTTTACATTCTTCATCTCGTGTCCTTGGCCTTACTTTCCTTAGTTATTAATTATATAATGGTCACCGTACTTGCATGAATATGAATTTGCAGTGCACTTCTTACGTTGCCAGCGAGTGTATAGACAAGTAGCCAATATTCGTCGCATTTGGCAGACGAGCGACTGTTTCAAAACAGTTATTATAGCGAGGCGTACTTGCATTCAGAGTAAGTATGGATTTATATGAAAAGTGTTTAGTCTATTCAGTCTTTTGATGCAGTTTTTGACGACGTTACACAGCGAAATTGAGAGAAAAATGTTCAAGTTTCAGAACGAGTACCTAATTAAGTTTTGCTGCAGCATCTCTGCTAGTTGTATCTGGTTAAAGTAATGAAAAGAGAAAAGTTAGAATGGCTTTTAATTTTGTCATGTGTTTTTTTTATTTGTGTTACACAAAAAAATACGCAGATCAGTAGTACGAATAAAGGAAAATATATTATTTGGAAATTGGTTAATTTAGAGCAGATTTTCACAATCCCCAGGTGAAGTAACTGGTAGTTAAAGTTATCAGTTTCCTTTTTATTGACATAAAATATGAAAGAGATAAGAGAGGTTATTATGACGTAGCAATGCAGTTCATTTTACACTGAGAGAAAGGGGCAGAGCTATATAACTGCTATAGCTCCGTCCTTTACGCTCATCGTATAATTAACTGCATAGTTACGTCATAATAAATCCATGGAAAAAAATAAGTAAATAAACTAATTAACATAATATGGCCATTCTTAGACAGTAGGCTTATTTTTTCCGTTAAAAGTTATGTGGTGCTTTATTTTGAATGAAGTTCATAATTGTAAAGAAAACAAAACTCATAATCAAACTCAGAATGTTCAATATTGTCTAATTACATGATACCGCGTAATACAACTTAATAAAACATTAATTACATTTTTCTTGTTTACCAAACTCAAAGTTTGAAAGTCATACGAAATAATAATACTTTGGTTTAAATTATAATGGTTTTGGTACAGTTTTAATAACAATGAAGCTGATAATTATATTAAACCATCTTCGGAATCTCGCCGTGTAGTTTACGAAGCTCCCTAATTTATAACAAACAAAATTACGTATTCCTATAATTTGGCCGCAACAAAGTTCGGTTAAGTGAGTCCTTTGTCCCTCCGAAAATTAATTTCTGAATTTATTCGATCAAAGGGAGAGTGAGCGACTTTTGATTTTAATTGCTTATTCAGAACTTCCTGTGTTCTACGCTGACACTTCAATCTAAATAGAAATCATGATAATGGTCCGATTCAACCAAAGTTTGCCGGTTGGCGGGAATGTTTTCGTTGCGCGATGTATATGCTATCTACCCTTCAAAAAAGCGGCGCCAGATGCAAACTGTTTATTAGTTCATTTAACCATTGACATTGGACATTGGTTGCACGCTCTCCCTTCTCGGAATTTGGGATCCCTTCTGGATCCCTCTACTCTTCGGGTGGCGGTTTGTCTACGCCTGAGTTTACCTATCTGTGAACCACACCCCTGTAGGCTTTGTGGTCAGCAAGTAAACTCACTGGGGCGGCATGGTCTCTTTTGCCACCTAAGCGCTGGCCGCTTTTTTAGGCACAGTTGCTTAAACGACATCATCAAACGTTCCCTCGGCACAGCCAATATTCCGGCAACCTTGGAGCCCTCAGGTCTTTCTGCCTCAGATGGCAAAAGACCTGACGGTTGCACTTTGGTGCCATGGTGTTTGGGCCGCGCCTTGGCGTGGGACGTAACATGCGTGGACACGTTATCTCCGTCTCACGTCGAGGGATCCGCTCGTCAGCCAGGGTCCGCCGCTGACCGTGCCCAGACCATCAAGTGCCGCAAATACGCTTTTCTAAAAGATAATTACTTTTTTGCGGCACTTGCAATGGAAACTTTGGGTCCGTGGTCTTCCGACACCAAGAAGTTTGTTAAAGAGGTGTCGGAAAGACTTATTTTGGCGGCGGGTGATCCCAGAGCCGGTTCGTTCTTTGCCCAGCGGCTCAGTCTGGCTGTGCAAAGGGGGAACGCGGCCAGCATTTTAGGGACCATGCCACAAGCGGGTGAACTGCATGGGTTATTTTATTTATAGTTAGAATTTTAAGACGTTCTGTAGTATTTTAGTCATATTGAGTAATAAAATTCTTTGATAGATACTGAATAAGCGGCCAAATGCTAGTCTTACTCGCACACAAATGGTTTTGTACCATTGTTATATGGGGCCACTCTTTAATATTTTACCGTGTGGTTGCCGGGTTAGAATAGTGCCACTCCTTGTCTTCCCGTGGCTGTCGTAAGAGGCGACTAAGGGAATAAAGGCTTGTAGTAATGTTAGGCGTTGGGCTTGCCACTTGTCACTAATATACTGGGAAACATCTTAGCCTACTTGTGCAAAATCCCCTGTTCCACATATCCCTACTGGTCTATCCCTCCTGGTAGGGAAGAAAGGTTTTTTTTTTCCACATTTAGCTACTAGGGGGGATACAATGATGTTTTATTTCCACACATTTCTACTAAGATAAAGTACAAGTACATAGACAAATCATTTATTATAGGTACCTTAAAAAAAACGATTTATTCGCATTATACCGGGTGTACAATCCAAATGGGTCAGTATGGAGAAGTCGGAAACTATGAGAGATAGCGAGATCTGTTCTTAGGAACCATGACGTCGATTTCAGAATTAATAATAATTACATTCTAACTTTTTTATTAACTCTCATACATAACCGGGAATCGAACCTGGTCAAAAACAATGTGTATAAATTCTGCAAGTCGCAAGGAGCACAAAATGGCCCCCACGAGGGATTGTGTTCTACTTTTAGGTGGAGTAGTGGCAGGATCTAAGAACACTGTATGCCTGATATCAGCCTCCGATCTTCTTTTGTTTCAGATTTATTCACGAAAATGTTAAAAAGTCAAGGTAATTTTTAAACTGTAATTATAGCTAAACCACTAATGGAATCTTGTTTAAATAATTGAAAGAAAAACCCACCAATAAGATAATTATCGTTAAACGCATTTTATAAACAGTACACAACACATAACACAATAATAATGTGAAAGTTATCAAAAATCAACACGAGGAGGTTATGAAAAGCCGTGTTTCATTTGAAGTTAATTCCAAAAACAGTATTCCATTCTCAAATTTTAAATGAATTGGTACGCCCGCTGAACAAATGCGTTCTAATTTTAAATAAACGCTATTTGTAATGCATAATACCGATGCAGATAAGATGTGCATAAGTGGTCTCTTCAGATAATTGATGATCGATTCATATTATTCACGACTTTTTGCAAATTAATAAAACTGTGGGCATCTTAGTCTAATTTACTGTCAGTTGTGTTTACACAAGATTTCATAGCCAAATTTGGTCCTTTTTACTTAACGCGGTTACAAAAATATTGACCAGGTTCGATTCCCGGTCATGTATGAGAGTTAATAAAAAAGTTTGAATGTAATTATTATTAAATCTTAAATCGACGTCATGGTTCCTAAGAACAGATCTCGCTATCTCTCATAGTTTCCGATTTCACCATACTGACCCATTTGGATTGTACACCCTGTATACACTTTCGCAGAAAGTCGACGGAGCTCTACTACCGCAGAGCTCCTATTTCTGGATAGTTTGGCCCTCCGGGCCTGCTGCAAAACTAACATAACCTAAACCTACCTCATATTTTTCAATGCGATGATATCAATTTCCTGAATTATTTTATCAGTAGAGATAAGTGGAAAAGTTTTCCCCCCTAGTAGCTAAATGTGGAAAAAAATCCTTTCTTCCCTACCAGGAGGGATAGACCAGTAGGGATATGTGGAACTGCCTTGCAAAATGTGGTTAGAGAATTATCAAGAAGAGTTGTTGGTTATTCTTTAGCTCTGCCTACCCCACTCTGGGAATGAGGGCGTGAGTTTATGTATGTATGTATGTATGTTTTTAATATTTAATTTTATTTGTTATTAAAGCGGCCATAGAAATACACATTTCACACTTTGCGGTTAATGAGATACAGCCCACTGAAAGACAGACAGACAGACGAACAGTGGAGGCTTAGTAAAAGGGCCCCAATAGCTCCCTTTGGGTACGGAGCCTTTGTTTAGTCCCGTTGATATCTACTTCGTCTGATAAACAAAACAAGTAAAGCTAATTACAAAATAGCACTATATGTATTACGAGTAAATTCTTATTGTTACTCGACCACCGTATAACAAACTATATTACGACATTATCAAAGAAGCATTCGACTGTTTGCGGCTTGCTTTTTGTTATTTTTGTTTAGTACCGAGTACGTTGCCTTTTATACTCAAAATCTCTTTTTCAGCCCAAATCCTTCCTAGTATTCTCTTTTACAGATAGGTATTAGTGAAAATTGCGTTGTAATCCTGCTTTCCGACTAAGGAAGGAGAAAAGAAGGAAGAAAGTAAGGGTAATGATTAAAAGCATAGAAAATAAGTAATTGGGATAGACCAAAAAAATACTCACGGTTTTTAAATACTAACTCGAAAAAAAAAAAAAATTAAGAGACCAGTTTCATCAATTTTGTATTTGACTCAATAGTTTTATTTTAATAACAGACATTTTATGGATGACATGATTATTTTAAATTTGGGTTGGCGATTTCTAATAAACTACAACAATTAAATGATATCGAATGATAAAAACAGCTTCTAATCTTAAAATACCTAACCCGTAAGATACCATAGAGGGCTTCAAGGCAAAAACGAAAATCAAACAAAGGTTAAATATACTTTTGTTGAAATATCCGAAATAGCTAAATATTTAAAAAACCGAATAATGCAGAACGGCTTTAAAACCCTATTCCTTGAAATGGTTTTCGAATTAGCGTAATTTTAAAAATATGAACAATCCCAATTGTGACTTCTATTTACCTTTACGCAAAGGTGTCCGTTGAATCAGAAAATACCATTTAACTGCAGGCTGAACTCAGCGTGTTACTTACGTGTCGGTTAGTGGCTAACCAATTTGGAACTCAATTTAAATCTATACGGATTCGGTGAATCATCGGCCTAAAATTCGAACGTGTTAAAAGTCCAACCGGTAACAGTTTGAATTTATCTGTGGGCGGTATATTTGGTTAAATAAAACAATCATTTTGCTCATGGATGTTCCCTAACATATCTACTCGTATTAAAAAGTGTTACAACTAGATATAGCTTCGATTAAATATAAAAAAATAGCTTTAAAATACGTGTATCACTATACCAGTACGCCATCTATCTACATACTATTAGATGCAGGTCGGTAGGATTTCAATACACACCATTAATTTTCAGAGTATTGATAATGTTGACTGCAGTAAAACAGAGCTTAACTTATTGGTGGCGTGTGAGGGAATGGTAATAGCAGCATTTTTTTACTGCTGTCAACAATCAATAATAAAAATAATAATAATAATAATAAATATCAGGGGACAATGTCACACACCAATTGACCTAGTCCCAATTTAAGCTCTAGGCTTGTATTATGGTTACTAGACAACGATATAAATACTTATATAGAGAAATATATACTTAAATACATAGTAAACATCCATGACTCAGGAACAAATATTCGCGCTCATCACAATATCCACAAACTTCATTTATTTATTTATTTATAAGTATATTTACATGGTATTACAGTTGGAAGACTAATGCACCATGAAACAAAATTAACAACTTTAAGCTAAGTAAAAATTATAGACTATATTGGGACCCTCGATTGCCTAGCATCCTTCACCTCACAAAATCTCATGCTTTCATAACACACCCGACCATCGGCCTGCAAGCAGGTCGCACTCTGGCGCAGATGCTAACAGCTCATTGAGCAGCGCAAGCGCACGGGGGAGCGGCGAGGTCCTGCGCAGCTCGGTGCGTGCCGGCGACACCGCGAACAGCTCTCGGTGACGTGCCCTAAGTACTATCCTGGGTACATCTGGAACACGCAGTCTCATGAGATGAGTCACCATTCCAGGGAAATACGATTCGCCGCGTTAAACCCGGCAAGCCGATACCAATAAGCTGTCATTCCGCCTTACCTCGAAAGAATTAAATCCAACAGTCCCAAGGAGATATTTAGTGGGATATAAAAACGGATTGTGCCCGTACTTTTTTTTATATAAAAGCCTTAGAAAGGCTTTTTGCACTCTTTCTAAAAGTCGTGGTAGTTGTTGGGAACCGGTTACACATACGCGCGGGTGGAGACGCGCGGGAGGACGACACGTCGACGTCACGACGAGCCGCAGCGGCGAGCCGCAGCGACGTGGCTGCCACTCGCCTTACGATACTCCACCGCGGTCGGACGACTACTCAATTTATCTTATATTAATTCATTTTACAACGAGACTGAATAATTGTATAAGTACGGTGGATTAAATCAGCCCTATAAAAGTATACAGTCCACTAGTTTCATTTAATTCACGTCCCAGGACTCTAACATTGGTCCTTTAGGATTCTCACCGTCTTACATAATTCGGTCTCCGCCACGTATCCGAGCACTTAAGTGCGGTCTACAGCTGCGAAATATACTTCTGCACGGGCTTTCGTGAACATCATCCTGCGGAAGATACTTCAGAAGCAACTCGCACGCTCGTGAGCCGGGAACCATCTTGAAGTCGTCCGTGCCACGGACTTTGGACCCATCGAAAGTTCGAGTCATCTTCTCAAGACAGGAAAACATCAACATCATCGACGAATATCGACAGCTTGGTGAAAGGTTTAGTCATTGGTGAGCCCGTTCCAATTATTCCTGTGATATTTTCCTTCTTTTCCACATCTTAAAATTTAAAATAGCCTTTATATTTAGTGAGTGTTTTTGGTCATTGGTATGTATGCTTAAATTTAAAAAAAATCTTTTCCTTAAACCATACCTAATACTAAAATCAAACTATTGCATAAGCCTAGCAACAGCATTGCGCTCGAATAACGGGATCTTGTTTACGCAAATCGCTCGCGTCTTATCTATCTACCTGAGCCGGCCGGCCGGGTCGCCGCTTGCACACCTGATCTTTTGTTCGCATTTCAAGGTCAACGCCCGCTGCACTTTATTGCATCAATATATTCTATTATTATCGTTAAATCCTGTTTCTACTGCTATGGCTGATCAAAAATTAAATAAAACACGCGCTAGCATTAAAGCAAAGTTGACCATCTTTAGTAAATACCTACAAGTGCTTCAATCAGGCGGTCAACCTAGTAGCTTACAAATGCTAGACTTAGAAAGCCGCTTTAAAAAATTCGATGCCTTATACGCTCAATACGACAAATTACAGTGCGAGATCGAGGTGCTTTCTGCTGATGAGGACGCTGAGGTGGAGGAACGCGAAAGCTTTGAAAACCAGTACTATGAGCTGCTAGCGGCGGCGCGCAGCCTGCTCGGCGCTCGGCCGGGACAGCAGCGCGAGCGCGACGATGGATCCGTATCGAGTTTCGAGGATGCGCAGGCAGGTGCTTTTAAAACCAATTGTGTTAGATTGCCAAAAATTAATTTACCTGTATTTCATGGACACTATCAACACTGGCTTGAGTTTAGGGATACCTATCTTTCTTTAATACATTCAAGGCAAGACATAGATGACATTAATAAGTTACACTACCTTCGAGCATCTCTTAAAGGCAGTGCTTTGCTGGTAATTGATAATTTGGACTTTAAAGCAAAAAATTATGACTCTGCGTGGAAGTTACTGTGTAGCAGATATGATAATAAGAGACTGCTTGTCAATAACCACGTCAGGGAACTTTTTAACGTCGACCATATGCGAAGTGAATCTTGCTCTGCCATTCGTCGCCTTATAGACGTCACCAACAAAAACCTTCGTGCGCTGTCTACCTTAGACCAGCCTACTGAGCATTGGGACACACTCATAATACACATGATGGCCGAAAAACTAGATAGTGTGACACACAGGGAATGGGAGGAGCATAGAAACACCTTGCCTAACCCCCCCTCTTTAGATATATTCATTCAATTTCTTAGCAATAGAGCAGACTTATTGGAGACATTGCAAGAAAGTAAAGGTAAAATAAACAAAACAGAATCTAATAAAGCTAATACAAATTTACTTATAGCTACAAACACTCAAAAGGAAAAACAAAACTTCAATAAAAAAAACAATTTATTTAATAAAAAAATATTTACATGCCCATTGTGTAATCAAAATCATTTTCTATTTACCTGTGAAACATTCAGAGCCCTTCCTATTGAAATTCGTATACAAAAGGCTAAAGAGTCAAACGTCTGTCTTAATTGTTTGCGACCTGGGCACTTAGAAAATAATTGCAATTTAGCTTCATGTAAATATTGCAAAAAAAGACATAATACGCTTTTGCACTTGCATGAGCCACAGCCGAGCCCTGAGCCTGCTATGCCATCAACTAGCAACAGCAACCACTTCGCTAATTCAAGCGAATCAAAGCAGTTAGCTACTCCTCCGCTTGTTTTGCTCTCCACAGCGCTGGTGAAGGTGCTGGACGGCCAGGGCGCCGCACACTCTGCCCGCATGCTGCTCGACAATGGCAGCACGGCTAACTTCGTTACGCAATCGCTCTGCGGTAAGCTGGGTTTGTCGCGACGTAGCGTGAGCTCCACGGTGACAGGTATAAACAACAATTCATCTCATATTACACAGTCTTGCAGCCTTAACATAAAGTCTTTCCATAATGACTATAGCCTTACTGTAGACTGCCTTATTTTGCCTCAGATTACCAAAGCTTTACCGTCTTCATACATAAACATACAAAATATTCCTCTTCCGATGGGAATAAGCTTAGCCGACCCTTCCTTTAACATACCGTCGGTTATAGACATCTTAGTGGGTGCCGAAGTATTTTGGTCCGTCTTATGTAACAATTCAATTGACTTAGGCAAAAATCTGCCTAAGTTGTATGAGACAAAACTGGGTTGGCTGGTGTCCGGGCATGTCGCCCGTCTTAAGGCACCGTCTTCGTCTCCCGTTTGTCATTTTATAAGCGAGGACTCCAGTCCAGACTTAACTCGTTTTTGGGAGTTAGACACTGTTGCAGCAAAACACTCTTTGTCTCCTGAGGAACGTGCCTGCGAGCAGAGCTTCTTAGTTAACACCGTACGCAGTGAGAACGGTAGTTTTGTCGTCTGCATGCCGCTAAAGGACGATCCGTCAGTCTTAGGTGAATCCTTTCAAATGGCCAAGTGCCGTTTCTTATCCTTAGAGCGCAAATTTTTTCGGGAGCCTGTCTTTAGGGATATGTACATGGAGTTCATGCACGAATATGAACGCCTAGGTCACATGACTGAAAACAAAGAGTCTTCATTTGACGATTTACAACAGGTCAATTATTTTTTACCCCATCACGGAGTCATCCGTGAGTCCAGTCTTACCACCAAGCTTCGCACAGTCTTCGATGCTTCTGCCGTTTCCAGTTCTGGTTTGTCGCTTAACGACATTCAAATGGTAGGACCGACTGTACAAGAAGACCTTTATTCAATTTTATTACGTTTTCGCCAGCATAAATACGTCGTTACTGGAGACGTCGAGAAAATGTACAGAGCGATTGAGCTTAATCCCGCCCAACGCTCACTTCAACAAATCATATTCAGGTATGACTCATCACAGCAGTTGAAAACGTACACTTTAAACACGGTGACGTATGGTACGGCATCTGCACCATACTTAGCCACGAAGTGTTTGGTTAGCTTAGCATCTAGTGCTCTCGATAGTGACGTAAGGCAGTCAATTCAACGCGATTTTTACGTCGATGATTATATAGGCGGGTCGTCGACTATTGACGACACTATCAAACTGTGCAAAGGAGTTATTAACACACTTAAAACTGCAAATTTAAATTTACGCAAATTTCAATCAAACAACAAATTAATTTTACATCAAATTTCACCTTCATTAAAATCAGATAACGTCTTAGACATCGCAAACAGCGATATCCACGTTTCTTCCAAGACTTTAGGTCTAAATTGGATTTGCGATTTAGACATTTTGTCATTTTCAATCAATATTGAACTTCGTGAGAAAGTTACAAAACGTCACATACTATCCGTCATCAGTCAGATATTCGACCCACTGGGTCTCGTGGGCCCATGTATCATCGAAGCAAAGCTCATCATGCAGAAGCTGTGGATCGAACGATGCTCATGGGACGATGCGGTTTCGGAGGAAATAAAACATTTATGGTTAATGTTCGCCGACACCTTACCGGTTCTTAACCACTTAAAGGTTCCTCGGTGGGTACTTCAAGACCACTCAATCGTCCATGAAATCCATGTATTTTCAGACTCTTCTGAGCGAGCTTATGGGGCTTGCATCTACATTCGCTCTATGGACGCATCAGGCTCTATCAAGGTACATCTCTTGACTTCTAAGAGCAAGGTAGCGCCAATAAAGCCAACCACGATTCCGCGCCTTGAACTTTGCGGATCGTTACTGGCTGCAAGACTGTGTAACAAAGTATTAACCTCTTTAACACTACATATCAGCAAGTGTAGATTCTGGTGTGACTCAACTATTGTTTTAGGGTGGTTAAAAACACCATCCACTAATCTGAAAAGTTTTGTAAGGAATCGTGTACACGAAATTCAGGAGTGCACGGAGAGTCACACGTGGAGCTACGTACCGTCGAAGGACAATCCGGCGGATCTTGTTTCCCGTGGGCTGAAGGCTGACCTCATCAGCGGTTCAGAATTATGGTGGTCAGGGCCACCTTTCTTATCAGAAATTGAAACTAATTGGCCACAAATGCCTAACGTCGGCGTGAAACAGGATGATCCAGAGTTGATTATTTGTTCCTTCGCGCTTAATAACAATTCTAATGCAGACTTAATATCTAACTTAATCAAAAACAAATCTAAATTAACAAACTTACAAAACACGGTAGCATATTTAAAAAGATTTATTTACAATTGTCGGAACCCAAAAAAGAAAATGAAAGGACATCATTGTTCAGTTCCAGAGCTTCAAAGTTCCTTAAATTTAATTATTGGTAAATCTCAATCTGAAATGTTCCCTGACGAATATGCTATTCTTAAAGCCGGAAAGGTGCTTCCCAACAAAAATCGACTTATAGCTTTAAGCCCATTCCTCGATGCTAATAACATAATAAGGGTTGGTGGCAGACTCGATAACTCCCCTTACAGTTACGACACAAAGCATCCAATTCTGTTATGCAGCAAACATCATTTCACTAAGATCATATTCGAACATTTTCATATAAAATATTTACATGCACCGCCTCAACTTCTGTTAGGAAATATCAAGCAAACTTATTGGCCCTTAGGTGGCAAAAACCTAGCTAAAGTCACGGTAAACAAATGTATGCGATGCTTTCGGCACAAGGCGGAAACTGTTCAGCCCATCATGGGCCAGCTTCCCGCCTCGCGTACTGAACTAGAGTTTCCCTTCCTTCATTGCAACGTCGACTACGCCGGGCCAGTGTTGATAGCAGACCGTAAAGGTAGAGGTTGTAAACTTATGAAGTCTTTTTTGGCAATCTTTATTTGCAGTTCGGTAAAGGCCTGTCATATTGAGCTCGTTACGGCACTATCCAGCGAAGCATATATAGCCGCTTTAAATCGATTCGTGTCCCGTCGCGGGAAGCCCAAGAGCATCACGTCAGATAACGGTTCGAATTTTATCGGTACAAGCAACGAGCTGGCTCAATTTCTTCTTCAGTCAGAACTCGAAGGTCAAATAGCTCAAGAAGGCATAGAGTTTAAATTTGTTCCCGCTTACACCCCTCACTTTAATGGCTTAGCTGAAGCAGCAGTACGCTCTACAAAACACCATCTTAAGCGTTTATTGCAAACCACTCATTTAACTTATGAGGAAATGGCGACATGCCTCACTCAAATAGAGGCTGTTTTAAATTCTCGGCCTCTCACCCCTATTTCCACTGATCCCTCAGATTTCTCCGCTTTGACTCCTGCCCACTTTTTGATTGGACGCTCACTGATTGCTATCCCTCAACCACAAATAGGTGATGTGAATATCAACCGCCTTGATCGATTCAAAAGAATCGAGGTTATAAAGCAGCACTTTTGGAGCCGATTTTCACTCGAGTATGTCACTCTACTTCAACAAAAGGTGAAATGGCAGTCGTCGACCAAAGAGCTGAAATTGGGATCTCTTGTTCTTGTCAAGGAAAGAGCTCTTCCACCACTAATGTGGTCCTTAGGACGAGTCATTCAGCTCTATCCTGGCAGCGATGGCGTTTCCAGAGTCGCCGAGTTGAAGACAAGGAGAGGCACAATTCGAAGGGCCTTTAATAACATCTGTCCCCTTCCAGATTTTTGAAGTTCTCTGCACACTTCAACCCGGGGAGCATGTTGGGAACCGGTTACACATACGCGCGGGTGGAGACGCGCGGGAGGACGACACGTCGACGTCACGACGAGCCGCAGCGGCGAGCCGCAGCGACGTGGCTGCCACTCGCCTTACGATACTCCACCGCGGTCGGACGACTACTCAATTTATCTTATATTAATTCATTTTACAACGAGACTGAATAATTGTATAAGTACGGTGGATTAAATCAGCCCTATAAAAGTATACAGTCCACTAGTTTCATTTAATTCACGTCCCAGGACTCTAACAGTAGTGCAGTGCGTGGTAGTGGCCTTCATGGTAGTGCAATGTCATTCTTGGCTGCCTAGTACTGTAATTCGAGATTAAACTTGTTATTTTTACTAAAGTTACTTCATATAGTGACATCCTTAAACAGATCACTCCGATCAAATTAACTAAAACTACATTATTTATTACGCAACTTAAACAACTCGATAAACGAACAAGCAGCTATAACAAAGTTCAAAAACTCGAATAACAAATCCCCGATAATTATCCAAAGTAAAATAACAAGTAAGCCGCGGGGAACATCGGCGCGGAGGAATTGAAAACTCGGCACTTTCCCTCACAAAGCGCTCCCAACATACCCCACATAACGTTTATCGTAGGCGATGCAAGTCTTTCTTGTTACGCGGATTGGAAACTTGTGGATTTATTCCAGCAAAAAGATTGGCGTTTGTAGTTTTAAATAGAACAGCGTTTTTATGGAGCACTCGCCAGATAGCGGGAAACTGTTGTGACACAGTTTGTTTTAGTTTTAATGGTTGGCGGTTTTAGGTACAAAGCTATTTTGTTTTAGGAAGTTACATTTGTAACATATTTTTACCGAACAAACGGCCATAATTACCAGAATATCAGAAATCACATTAAATAAAGCTGATTATGTCAAATTATCATCGTATTAGTCAACAAAAAGACAGCTTAACCTGACTGCGTATTTCAATAATGATGTAGGTTAATACCCTTTTTTTTTAAATACAGGCATAATTTTAAAAGGAGTCTTTGTTGGTGTTATCGTCCATACACTCGCGACGCTAAGACAAATCTAACGACACCTTGTTGGTCCAAACCAGCCTCTACGAGGAAACCATGATCCATAAAAACCTACATTACAACCATACACACATACATAAAAGCATAGATCAAAAATATTACCCCACTTCTTTGACAATCAATCTCTCCCTCTCTCCTTCGACTCTCACAACTTAATAATTAATGCAACCAGTTTACAATGTACCTAGGTGCCAACGTGTTTGCAAATAATTTGTTGGTGTTCACAATTCGTCGACCTTTCTACGCTCTACTGGGTTAAACGGAACCCAGTTGTAAATAGGTGAGGAAAGGAAAACTTTAATGGGTTTTAGTTTCTTAGAAATTGGTTTGATTAGGACCTACCTAGTATTACTTTAACTTGGTGTGAAACCTTCAGCTTATTTTGGATTAACCTTTACCTGCGACTTCATCCGCACATTTGGTCATATGAAACTCAGGGGTAAAAATTACACCATGTCCATTTCTGGGCTATAAACAATACCTGTACCTACTAAATTTCACAGGTAGACTAATGAATGAGTCAATGGAACCGTACAAAATTAAACAAATACGTATTTTTTATATGAGGATTGTGTTTATCAAAAGTTAAAAACTTGTTTTAGTGCGTTTATTGCTAGCGTTATAGTTAGTAGATAGTAGTAAACTAGAGCTATAAAACTCTAAAAAGTGGAAAAGTGTAACACTGCATAATAAATGTTAGTAAAGTGCGCAATAAATATGCTGGAATCTGCTGGGTTAAGACGTAAACCAAGTCGTAAATTTAGATAAGGTTTTTGATTAAAACACGCGAGAAGTAAAAAAAAAACAAGGAAAAGATTTCAGTTTTGACTGATGTTATATTAATCTTCGTACTTGGAAAGTTTAAAAAGGACCTTTAAATAAATTAAGGTAACTGATTTACCCCATTTTGGCCAAAGCGATTGTAAGGAAGAGGCAAGGAAATGCACACAGACCACCTTTTCCCAGTGACTTGTCTACGTAGAATTCAGTTAACGCTATTCCGCTGAAAATCAAATTCTCCGTGATAAAAAATAGAATATGACATCTCCGGCCCATATACTATCCCTGTGAAAACAATCACGACAATCAGTTGCCCCGATGCTTTACGAAACGAGGGTGAATCAACTAACCAACAAAAACCCTTTCACACATATTATTTTTACATTCATAGTTTATTTACTTGATATATTTGTGTTTCTGTATAGGTACTGTTTTTGTTAGGTGTACAATAAAGTGTTTTGTATTGTTTTATATTTATTAATACACATTTATTTGGTTTGATATTCATGATGCATAATGAGTGAATATTGAATCCATTTTTATAGGGCGTCGTTTCATGAAATATTGGAATGGATCTTTAATTACATGTGGTTCAAGAAAACAACGCATCGTACTTTAAATCTTCAAAACAATTAACGCCACATACAAGTAAACACTGAGCTGGAACAAGTAATTACACTTAGCAAAACAGAAACGCAAGGCTGCATCCCAAGCGTGATTAATTACGGCTAAATAACTGTTATCCGACATCTAGTCTTCACAGCATAACACGGCGAACAAGACGTAATCAAGCACAATCAACTGGACGTACAGTAGCTAAGACATCTACAAACAGATGCAAGTGGACACAAAACGATAGTCAAAGATCTTAGCTTCTGAATTGATAACTGCGGAGTTGATAATAATTTAAAATCCTACTAGTTAATATTATAAAGATTGCATGGATATTGGGAGGGTTGTATTTTAATCACGCCTTAACGGCCATACGGATTCCCATGAAAATTAACACACATAATTATATTCCTTATCTCGGAAAAATATAATACTTTTTGCCCCAAAAAATTTGAAAGTCCTCAAGTAAAAAGTGAAAGACGATTTGTACGCGTACTAGTTTAATAATCTTAAGATAATTCTTACGAGGCTTGAAAAATGCTTCAAATACTTCTGCTTATAAGAAATGATTCGACAGAATAAGAGTTTCATAACACGTAAAAATAAGGTTAAATGTAGTTCAAAACACCCCTCACCGATGTCAATTAACACGAATGACTGGCAAACAGCACTCGCTTTATGAAACAATAAAACGACTAACGATTTTCCGTGACTATTCCAACTGTATCCTGCCTCGTTAACAATGTGTGCTTTTTAATATTTCATCGGTCCCTGCAGCTTTGTTCAGGTTATTTCAAAATTCCCTAAATAGTCATACCAGTTTGCAGTTCATTATTAAATTGTGATCTAATTAAGCGGCCAAATAGCTATTGTCCTAAATATAAAGCTCGGAATATAAGCCATTTTATCCGTTACATTTTTTTAATCGCCTTTGTGGTACTACCTCTTTTCACGAACTGGCATGTATTTATATTTCTCAGCAAGGACAACATGAAAGATAATATTTAAAGTATGCGTGTAACTTGCTGTAACAATTTCAAAACTAACTTGAGGAGAATGGTTCTCTACAAACTTTGGGTCGGTTTCAACGAGCAGAGCTACTACACGAGAATACCTTAATGACGCGTGAACTGAAAACACACATCTATTCTCACCAAGAACAACTCTCGTATCTATATTTCATCTGATAAGTTTATTAAAGTTCACAAAACTTCGTTAACTAGGGAAAACTACATATTTGAATATCAACAGTAATGAGCTTTAAACTGCGATGATTATATGAATTGTCGCTACCTGGACCCGTATTATGTGCGCTTTTATCGCTGTGGACAAATCATTTGTCACTCTCGCACTTACCTACTGGTCAGAAAGTGACAGATATTTTATCCACATAGTTAAAATCTAAAGACCATTGTATAAAAAAAATGCTTAAGTTCAGTTTAGTGGTTTCAATACGACAGTGTTGAATCTGGATTTACGCCTAAATCTACATTTATCTTTTTCGTGCAAGTGGGTCTTAAGGTTGTTTCTTATTATTAGACCCCGCTATCGGAGGTGCAAAATGGTAGCTGTCAAGTTCTTAAAGATGGGTAAAAATATTCATGATGTCGATATCGATATTCATACTTTTTCTCTACAATTAGTTTTATATATTATGTACCTATACCATTTTTTAGACAACAATTTAACATGTTTTTTTTAGAATCTATGATAATCATTGTCATCAGAAATGTAAATAAAAATAAATAGGGCTCAGATATATTGGGTTTATTGTTGAATAAATTCATCGTGACTGCACTAGATTATTGCAGAGAAACTGAAAAAAAACTGATCGTTCATTAACAATACGATATCCCTTTAAGAGACATTTATTAATTATTATTTTTTAATTAATCTATGAATGGTTCGTGCTATGAAGATAACGATAATTTGTTAGTAATGATGAAATATTGAAGAATTTTATTTATAGAAATGAAAAATGTTTAACACATTCATTTTGTAATTATATAGTCCTGTTTTATAAAATAAACACGTTTAATGTAAGTCCTAGACTCTCATTATGGCAAAGAAAAAATATCGACATATAGCTATAATTATCGACATATAGCTAGTATTTCAAAATATTTTTTACCCATCCCTAAGAACTTGACAGCTACCATTTTGCACCTCCGATAGCGGGGTCTACTTATTATCCTGTAAAAACAAAACAATTTTAACTTCAAATGATAAAGGAGATATTATTTACCATTATAAACAAACACATAAAATACATTGTTTATCAAGCAAACTTCAGAACTTATACTCATAACATTCCTTTGCTCAAATCCGTGAAATTTAGCTTTGTAAAGATATTCTTCGCACGCAGAACAAATAAAGACGATGAAATAAATAATGTGCTAAGAATGGACTGGAACGTGCTGGCTGTGACATCGCAGGTATTTATTTCATCCCAACTCTTGTCGTTTTTTAGTGAATCCACTTTTACAAATCACACAATTTTTGCCTTTTGTGTTGATAATGTAATGTAATATCTTGCGACTTAACAATTTCCTTAAAAAAGATGTTAACTATTATTTAAAACCAAAACAGCGTGTCTCTATAAAAAAAAAAAAACTTGTGTCCTAACATGCTGCAGCCGGTTTATGACTATAATTTTAAGTGATATTTGGAACCAAATATCGTTGTGACACCTGCCTATGCCTGCAATCCAATTTTGATTTGTAATTTTCCACACCTACATTAGAAAAATCTCAGTATATATTGATAAAACTTCATGTCCTATATTTGTATTCCAATTGTAGATTTACATTCTCACATTTGTTACGTCTCTTGATTTTGAATCGAACTGCCGCACTAGTGAAAATTGAATATGAACAAGCAAAAATACAGCTGCGTTTTATAGCGGCGTCGGTCCCGTCCGATGACAGCGTCTTCGTTTTTCTAGATTTATTATCATAAAATTCGGGAGACATGTCTAGCAACTGCTACCGGCGACTGGTTGGTTTGATTTGGTAGGAATTTATGAGTAAATCAATAAAATTGTTTGCGATATAATTTTATCACTCAGGCTAAAATTTGCTGTTAAAAACAAATTTTGGAGTGTTTGTATACTCCAAAGGAGACTGTCCGCGCAATAATTATTATTATTTCGAACACCTTAGTCATAAAATCAAGATCCTTGTTTCTTTTTTATCTTCTTTCTTATCAAGATACACACCACTAATTCACAAAGGAATATTAAAACTACTCTTACCTACTATTTAAAGTGCTAATTACAAAACCATCTATGTACAAAAATCCTCTGACAGACATGCATGAATACTAGTATTTGACTCTTAATACTACTAATATATTAGCCATTGATAAAAAACGCATACAATAACGCAGTTATTCTACTGAAAGGGTTTCATTCTGCAGTAACATTCAGAAGAAATAAACATTTAATATCACCGAACAAATAATAGACAATTGACTTTAATTAAAATTGCTACAATGCAATGGAAAGATAGGGTTGAAATTACTATGAATTTCGCCTTTTCATTTCAAAACATTGTCGGGTTAATTGGTGTTCCCATATTGTAATAGCATGTAGCAATATGTACTTAACACAAATTAGGTTTATTCACGAAACGCAGACATGAAATTAGTGCTGTTTATTCTTAAATTCGAACACATTCACGGGTAACCTGTAAAAACGTCGACAGTTTGTATTTTCTTAAAAAATCGTTACAAGGGTCGCTCATCGACTTCGTAGTCAAAAAAATACTTTATAGTATTCATACTTAGATCATTAGAGAAATCAGGTCACATAAATTATCACTGTTCCACCATAAGGTAAATAGATATTGCTTGGTAATACTAATCCTAATCTTACTAAGTTAAAGTAGCCCAACTGAACATTAGTAAAAGAACAAACAAAATGGATGTAATAATTCAGATATGAGAAATATGCAAGCGATTCTAGTTGTGTAGCCTCCACTGAATATCGATTTATCGAGCTGTGGCTAGCTGTTGGCCTTCACGATAAATCGATCCTGTAAACTACATAATTGAAAGTATACCTCAGCAGGTTAGGAGGATTGTTAATATTATGTTTGTCATGTCAACCGTGAGCACTGTTTGTCGATGATCTACTTGTACTTGATAATAGTTTCTTAGAATTATATTTGTGATTGTTTGTGTTCCTATAAATAAATAAATAAATAACGTTAACGAAAACGGTTTCCGAAAACTATCAGTATCTATGAAATTGACGTGACTTATCGATGCGACCGTTAGGCTGCTACAGTCAATCTTATAGTACATTTTCGATTGTGAAAAGGTATATTGTGTAGGGCCAAGGAATCGTAATGATTACTTTACCCGAAACCGCTTATTACTTTGTAGTAATGCAAGGTAATCGCATTTATTGCTTAAATTAACAGGCGGGATCTGACCAGGCTGACCACAAGGGCGGTCGTTGCGGGCTGCGGGAGCTCGACGAATTTCGTGGGTGTTAATTGTTAATAGGAAGTTTTACTTATTTAACAAACTTAAAAAAATCCGTTGTAATCTTATTAGAAATAAAATTAATAAGAAATTCTAAAATATGCAAATTAATATGATAGGTATATGTTAGTTTTGTACCAGTGTTGTGTCACTTATTCAGGTTTTTTTTTTATAATAGAACAATATTATTAAATACATTCACTTACTCATTGTTTATTGTTTATTGTTTATTGTTTATTAAGAAACAAACGGTTGTATACATTTAGCGTTACACAAAATATGAGTAAACTTAAACCTATAGTTTCCTTAATTAGTTATAGATAAGACATCTATGGCCTACTATTTAACAAACATAAACTAAAAAGTTGAGGAAAAAAGAACATATTGATTCTTACAATATGATACATCGTGTAGTGAATACTAATATAATTACTATACAAAAACTTGCACTAAATATATGACCATTTTGGTCCAGTCGAAGTCACAAACATAGTTGCGCTCCAGTCCCTCGTCACTTTAATCCGTGTGCAATTTCATTATATAGCAGTAGAAACATACCCTTAGGTGGACAAGGTACAAAAGCGCAAAGATATTCCCGTCCTCGACCGAAGGTACAAACGGTCATCATAAGCCGAGCGCCTATAATGTTTGAGGTAAGATGAACTAAAATGTAAATGCTTTTTTAATATTACCTAATTTACAGTTAAAAATGTCAACATCGATCAATTTAACATTATCATTAAGTAGCCTGCACACACGCCTTAGGTAATTGTTACGTGCATAACATGTTCTGGCTTTGGGTATTGCAAATAGTTCCTTTTTGCGACACTGGCGCTGACGAGCGCGAGGGACCTTGAAATTGATATTATGAAGAAGTGAGGGAGCATCGAGCTGGCAGTGAATTATTTTATAAAGGATGACGGCGTCTACACAATCGCGTCGAGCACTTAATGTTATCATATTGTGATATCTTAAAGAGGTATTATAATCTATGTAAGCTCGACCAGTTCTGAAATCCAGCGATTTAACGAATTTTTTCTGTACCCGTTCCACTCTGTCGACATGGACGGCGTAGTAAGGGTGCCATACGGCACATGCGAATTCAAGGTGACTGCGGACAAAGCTGTTAAATAATATTTTGTAAGTCAATGGGTTCCGGAAGGGCTTCCCTACACGCAAAATAAAACCTAATTGTTTGTAGCATTTAATTAATACTTTGTCAATATGCGGAGTGAAAGTCATTCCGGAATCCATGATGACACCGAGATCACGAATTTGTGATACTCTGTTAAGGATGACATTAGACAATTTGTAATTATAATCGATATTGTTCTTTTTTTTAGAGAAGGTTATAACATGACATTTATCATAGTTAAGAAATAGATTATTTTCTACGCAGTACCTTTCTACATTTAACAAGTCTTCCTGTAATAACTCACAATCTTTAGGAGATTTAATAACTCTGAATAGTTTGGTGTCATCTGCATACAATAAAATATTAGAGTGTCGTATAATGTCAGTTATATCATTGATATACAACGTAAACAGCAAGGGACCAAGGTGGGAGCCCTGGGGGACACCAGAACTGATCGATCTGCTTTGGGATGTAAATCCAGATAGAACTACGGCCTGACACCTATTTTCGACATAGGATTTTATCCACCGAAAGAGACAGCCGTGTATACCGAGACGCCAAAGCTTGACTAGAAGTGTATTATGACAGATTTTATCAAAAGCCTTGGCAAAATCGGTATACACTGCATCCACGCTAAATCCTTCATCCATTGCATCTATAATTTCATTCGTAAAGGCAAGTAGATTGCTGTCGACAGAGCGCCCCTTATAGAACCCATGCTGATGATGTGTAATGTGGCGGCGAGATGCATTAAATAATTGGTGAGTAACGATCTGCTCAAGAATTTTACCGAATTGGCATAACTTGGATATAGGGCGATATTTCTCAATATCACTACTAACTGGACCCTTTGGTATGGGGGTTATCCAAGCCTGTTTCCAAATTGTTGGAACGCACCCTTCGTGTAGTGATTTAGAAAAAAGCATTGCGATTGGTACGACTAAAGACGAGGAACAGTTTTTAATTAAAAGAGGGTGTATTCCATCCGGCCCAGCACTTTTATGAATGTTTACGGAGTTAAGATACTTTAAAACAACGTTGCGGTTAATTTCTATGAAATTTAAGTCAATAGGGGGATCATGAGGTGATATTAAGCTAGCAATGTCTAAGGAGTCGACGTTTGATTTTTCAAATACTGAGTGAAAATGCTCATTAAATAAATTACAAATTTGTGGAATATCTGAAGTAATATTATCTTTATAATGCATAGATTGTGGAAATTTATTTTTAGTAAATATAGATTTAATATAAGTCCAAAAGAAGTTAGGATTTGATTTAATTTTATATTCTGAAAATTATATGTAGGTCTTATAACAGTTAATTTCCATTTTTTCAGCTCGCTTACGTAGAATTTTGAAACTGTTATAGTCGAGAGGATTACCGTATAGTTTCCACAGTTTATGGTACTTACGCTTCTCATTTAAAATCTTACGGAGGGCCCGGCTATGCCAGACCGGCGTCGATGACGACGAACGTAAGATACGACGCGGCACATGTATTTGAATTAAGCTAAGTAAGATTTCATAAAATTTTGTAGTACTCTCCTCCATAGTCATATTATTAAAGAAACAGATCCAATTAATTTTAGATAGTTCAATGTTTATACTTTTAAAATCTGCGGCGTGAAAATTATACGACAAATTTGGAGGTAGCTTAGGGCTTTGAGTATAGACGATTTGTAATTCAAGTGTCAACGATTTATGATGAGAGTCTTCCTGCGTTAATGGGTGGTCGCAAACGGCCACGCTACAATCAGAACTACTAAATATCAAGTCCAAAGTCCGATTATTAGTGTTAGGACAGCAATTATATTGCTTTAAACAAGTGAAAGACATAAATTCCTGTAACAATTGCGTTGGGTAACTACAGATTGTAGACAATTGCATATTCAGTGACGATGAAGGCACCCAGTTAGCTTCCGGTATATTGAAATCCCCAGTAATTAAAAATAGGTCATTTGGGCGATCTATTATGATTTGACCGCAATTATCAAAAAATGACATTAAAGCTTCTCTAAGATGCACACCCGGGGGAATATATATACAAGCAATATTAAAGAAACGTTGATTACAAGTAACACCGCGCGTCAATCGGCAATTATCGGGCTCGAGCGGCAGGGATGCCCACACGCATTCACAATGCGAGCGCGGCGGCACAGGCCAGTCGCGTCCGATCGGTCTATACTCAGAGTTAACTGCTATAGCCACCCCGCCCCCCCGCGTCGCCCCGCTATCTATTACAGATCGATCACACCTAAAAACAGCATATCTACCATCAAAATACTCACCATTATAGAAATCAGGAGAAAGCCATGTCTCAGTTAGGCAGATAAAATCAAAGTTTGATTGTGATACCCCTGAAAAGACCTCGAGAGATTTTGTACGCAAGCCCCTCACGTTTTGGTAATAACCGGTAAAAGTTCTAGGTAACATGGAAATAAGTGATTAGAAATGTGATATTGTTATTATGAAAAGCATATAAGGAACTACTTACAAACAAAGTATTATGATGTAACGCAGGGATAAAGACCAGAACACTTGTAATTAATATTATTATTAAAATTATAAGAAGAGTGCAACTATCACTCATTATATTCCAATACCTATAAACATACGTGCGGCGTGATATAGTAAAGAAGTTAGGAGTAAACTGAGCTAAAAAAAGTTGGCAATCGCAACAAAACATTCGGGTTAGTCACTTTAAGTGTTGTAGGACTGACTCACTATAGATATGTATTAGTTTACTCGTTTCATTTTTACGCATGAATATTTTACAGTCTCTGACCCACAAGAATGAATAGTTCAGTTCAATTTTAAGTTGTCTAGCACGTTTCAGCAAAAGCTTATTGGGTGGAGTGAGGTGGTCGCCGAGGTAGACAGTGGCGGCGGGGCCCGGCAGCTCGAGGTCGGCCGTCGTGAGCCCGCGCCGAGCGCGCGCCGCGGCCAGGAGGCCGTCCTTACGCTTACGCTGAGTGAACCGTGCGATGATGGCCGGGGGCCGGATATTACGCTGCGAGGAACTCTGGTCGGCTTGAAAGCGCCGGACACGATATATTGTATCGACATCACTCTCTGATAGCGTATACCCCACGCGTGCACATATATTAGCGAGAAGACTCATCAGATTTTCCCCTTTGTGAAACGGAACGCCCGATATTTCGACATTATTAAGCAATGCAAATTGCTTATTTTTGTTGTTTTCGTCAACCAAACTCTTGATCATATCTTTGGCCTCACTGAGATTCTTTGGCAGAACTGACAGTGCGTCATTTTTCATTTCCACGGAAGTGACTCTGTCCTTGAGGTCTGATAACTCAGTTTTTATGATGCTTTGTTCAGTCATTATTTTTTCTGCCAAAGCCGTAACACTGCTTACTTGATCCTTAATATCTGCGCTTAAAGCGCGATGCCAGTTTTCAATCCTCTCATCTTGAGCAGCGCTAGATGAGGCAAGATAAGATAAAATATCTTTTCTAAAATCTGCCAGGCATTGCCGGATATCACTGTCTTGTTCGGGCTGCTTCCGCTTTCTGGTGGTTATGTTGAAGCTATCATCCTCTCTGGCACATAACTTAGAAAGATCTGGTTGTGATCCTCCAGTAGGTAAAGGAGTCTTTGTGGGAGTACGGGGTAAACTCATCCTTCAAAACAATATTAGCAGGTAGAAAAATGATGAACCGAATTCCTTAGTTAACTGCTCCACGCACCGACTAAACCGTAAACAAGTCGCGCGTACAAGTAGAATGCAACGGTAAATAAGGTGCAATAGGGTCTTGTTTACTTAGAGCGACAGCTTGCACAGAGATAAGGAACGGGTTACACTTCACGCGGCAAGAACGTCACAACTGCAATGTTTTGCAAACAAAGTTCAAATTTACGTCTTTGGTCACTACTTCACAATTTCAATTTCGCATACAATAACGTCAATAATAATCAAATAATTAATATTAATAGTGGCACACGTCTGTTTTAGAACGACTATCACGAACGATTGCTGAATGACTCATGCTACGAGATATGCCTTTCGATGAAATGAAAACTCTGCGTGATACGTTTGTTGAAAGCTGATTTTATGATTTAATAGGCACCCGAATGATAATGAATGACCTAAATAATTTATATTTAATTTCCTTAAAGAAGGACGGTGTTACCAGATGCTACTAGCTCATCCCAATGAACTTGCTACACAGCTGCTCATCCCAATGCACTGCTATTTATTATTATTATTTATTATACATACATAAACGTATTATACGCTGGTAAACATCTTAGCCTGTTTATGCAAAATTATCAACAAGTTTTTAGAGTTGTTGGTAATTCTGTAGCTCTGCCTACCCCACTCTGGGAATGAAGGCTTGAGTTTATGTATGTATGTATGTACATACATAAAATCACGCCTGTTTCCCAGAGGAGTAGGCAGAGACCACTGCCTTCCACTTTCTACGATCTTGACAAATTTCTGTCAAACATCTTCACATACATACATACATATAAACTCACGCCCTCATTCCCAGAGCGGGGTAGGCAGAGCTAAAGAATTACCAACTAGTCTTAAAACTTCTTGATAATTCTGCAACCACATTTTGCACAAGTAGGCTAAGATGATTCCCAGTGTATTAGTGACAGGTGGCAAGCCCATCGCCTAACAGTACTACAAGCCTTTATTCCCTTCACATAAAACCGAAAAATATATAAATGAGTATGTACCTAGTTGTTCTCACTGGAGGACACTCGCAAAATACATCCTCTTATAGTAACAAATACAGATTGCAGATATTTAGAGAAAAAATCTATCCTTAAGTGCGATTACTTGACTGAAATAGAGAAAAATCTCGTAAAAGTACCTAATTTTTCAATTGCGTTGGAGAAAGACGGTTCAAGGGAACTATTTGAAGTATAACTGAACAATTCAATTGCCATCGTGAAGGCATTGTTAATTGGTATAAGCTGCTTGAGTACGTCGCTACCTACCCATTATTGACGACTTGGTGCAAGCGACGAGCACCGGACTATAAATTCTTATGATAGTTATATGAACAGCGGCGCACTAATTGGTTTTATTTACTTATTGCGTCAAGAAATTGAATCGCTGTTTGTTAACGAAGTGTAAGGAAAAGTTACGTTCAGTTATTTTTCTTACCTCGAGCACTTTTTTCTATTATGTAAGCAACGTTTGTATAACATTGTCGAGAGATGTTTATAGCGATTTGAATCAGCGCCACGTGTTTGTATTTAGTTTTATTTTAGCACGTAGACAAGTGTAGGTAAAATTATGTACGGAAATGTAAGTCTGGTTAAGGGGTTCGTGCCACGGAAAAAAACCGTTAAAGTATAGTTCATTAGTAACGTAAATTTGTGCTAGAACTATCGTAGCTAAAATTGCGGTGCATTGCAGGGCATGGATATCTTTTTTTGTTTTCCACCTTATATGTGTAATGTGGGTTTAGGGTAAAGTCATCAGTGGTCAGCCAGAGACCTGTACTCGGTCTCTGCCGATACTTTGTATGAGTGGGAAGAGTACGAAAGATATATTTTCCACTAGTCGCACTCATATAAGGTAGACTTCTGGTCTCTAGCTGACCACTGGTGAGTTTACCCTACACTACTTTATCAAAACACCTTTCAATGAGCGTATCATTACGCAGAATTTTCATTTCATCGAAGGGTAGTTACAAGTCTAACCTAACATGACCTACGTAATTAATGATTCAGATATCCTGAAAACATCATGGTATCAGCAGAAAATAGCGTTTGATGAAATGAAATTGGATAAAATGTTACAGCGTAATGTGATATGCGATCAAGATTTTGTAGCTAATTTCTCTATCTAAGAGAAACGCGTAAGTTACTAACGCCATTATAATTATTGATTTAATTAATCCTTATTGCACGATAAATACAAATTTTAGTAAGTACTAAAGGTGAAATTAATGCCTAATAGCATTCTATACCTGTTCAAATCAGTTAATTATCTACGGCTCTATTCTCGTTAAAACCATGTTGCCTTTGATATGTTATCGTATTGTTTCTAACTCCGCTGCCATTACTGTCAGGTAAATAAGAGCTATTGCAACGTTAATAACCATGCAATATGTTTTATCCAGTAAATTAAAGGGTTTAGTAGCAAGATTGGTACTATCGCTCACAGAAGGTTTTGTAGCGCCAACTTTATAAATCCTTCATACACGTAATCGCGCTATACTAACTTTTTATACCACGGCAAAACATAAATATGAAGTAGTAGGTTTAGGTTATGTTAGCTCTTCAGCAGGCCCGGAGGGCAAAAACGCTCAGAAATAGGAGCTCCGCTTTCGACTCTGTTAGATTAGATTTTGAAAATATAAATCGTTGTGCGATAGTACACTTCTTGCTACTAAACCAATAAGAGTCAGACATTTATCTATCATAGATCTGACATCAAGTCCATTGCTTGAAGATAAATTATATGCAAGAAAGAAAGCCTAACGGAGAAGATACAGGGTGGGCCAAAAAATTTTGCACTTTTAAAACATCGATAAAAATTTAACTTTTCATGTTTTTTTATATTTTATTTATTTAACCTAGTAACAGATAAATGCAATTTATTTTTGAAAAATAACGTCATCCAGATCTCCTCCGTCTCGTCGTTGCACTCCTGCAGTCGACTACACAAACACTTTGGAAAACTCGCTGACGCATGATGCGAGGGATCGCAGCTATCTCATTCTGAATGTTTTGTTTTAACTGGGGTATTGTCATCGGATTATTAAGGTACACTCGACTCTTTAAATATCTCCACTTGAAAACATCGCAAGGTGTTAGGTCCGGGCTCCTTGGCAGTCATGGGAATTGAGATGTCACCTCTGCGAGAAATCAACTTTTTCGGAAACATTTCTTTCACGATCGGTAAACTCATGTTTGACGTATGTCATGTTGTTCCATCTTGTTGCATCCATGTTCTGGTCACCTTCAAATTCATGCAGTGGGTGCAGTTTCAGATCTAGATGTAAAATTCGCCGTAGACTAGTTCTTGGTATTGCTAGAGCTGCTGAACGTTTACGCGTAGATAATTCTGGATCGTTCTCTACAGAAACTTTAACCTGCCGTATGTTCTCATCATTTCTTGTTAAACGTGGACGCCCTGTTTGTTTGATATTCAGTGTCGAACCAGTTTGCTTGAAGTTTTTGACCTAAGATTTAATTAAACTAACACTTGGACACTCACTCACTTGGCGTTATCCTTATTCAATTCTAAGTAGGCGTCGTACAGAAAGATACAAATCGTTTTTTTTATAAAACTGTTTAATACAAAAACCCCGTTGCTTTCCCGTGAAACGCTCCATTATAAATAAAATTGCACGAAGTGACCTATAGTTTCCCACCAATTTCCCGCCGCTCACTCTGACACAGTCCGAAAAAATCAGTGTTGCTATTTGCAAAAATTTATGGCCCACCCTGTATAATAATAGTGGCGAGCTGTTTGTCAGTGGTGACACCACGGACCTAAATGCTCCCGAGGGTAGGTCCTGTTCCTCACCTCACGCTTTCTTTCACCAGCCGGCTGGAGTGTACAATGACGAAGAACAGACCCTCATCTCTGGCTTGCCTTTATTGGCCGGTCAGAGTGGAGTCGCAAGAGCTCGAAGGGCGGATGTGTTACATAAGTGGCGAGTGGGCACCTTATGGTCGTTTAAATCCAGAAGCACCTCTCCAAATGTTACCTCCCTGATGTTATATATATGCGGCTATTATGGGAGGCCCAGTCCATTGAGTTAGCGAGTCACCGCTTGCCATTTCAACCAAAGTAATTAGCATTGGCCAGGCACGCGCCGTAGTTTCATCAATAGCCTAGTTCACCAATCGATATCAGTTCATTCATAGAGCCTATTTATAATGTTTCAAGCCTTCTTAAATAGTCTTACACTAACCGGTGGTTGCCCGTGGGAGCATACCTCTATAGTTTGAACTCAGGAACAGTCGCCGGTTGGTGTCCTATCACTTTACTAAATTAAACTTGTCTAAAGGGCCTCTGCGTGTTGGCTTCGGCTTCGTGTACGCCTTCCAAAGGTTCGGGAATCCCATAGTCCCGTGATTGGTAAAGCCATACAAATAATAATAAATAAAACACGAATATTAGAAATCACGGCCGACACTTTAGTTTAGGTCGCCTTTCTTTGACATCTTAATCGATTAATCATCCTTTAGTACCGTTTGGTAACCAAATTTTCGTAACCAGCTTCAAAATTTATTTAATTCTGTAGGTTGTTACGAAAGTTTGGTTACCGAACGATACTAAAGTTGTTGACGGTGTGACAGTTGTTATTCACTTAACCGTAAGAGCTGTCATGGTATTAATAGTATGAATACGAAATCAAAGTAAGATGGACTAAATTAAAAACAATAATTAAAGTTTGCTAGTTTATTGATGGATGACAGATCAGAATTGACACGCTAGCACTGTGAAATACGTGCATCTACTTGGTACTAATAATTATTTGATTTGGGGGCGTCAATTCTCTGAATTATTGTTCTGTTTAGCTTATCGACCAAACCTTAAGGCCGCGTTTCTAGATTTCCTTTAGAAAAATATACAATACTTACCATCATGTTAACTCACAATCGGAGAGGGTTAGCCAAACTCATTAACAACAGCGAAGATGTATTATTTTCGAAACAACCAACCTGGCGCTTAATTAAAAAAAGATACTTAGTTCGAAAGAACAGCGGAGGTTGTTCGTGAAATATGAAAATAATTTTATTTAACGCGAGCCTTCGATGTTATTTTAAATAATCTAACAGTACGCTTAACAATGTAAGAAACAAATGAAACCAGGCCTCTTTTCTACTGCGTATAACCACGTTTCCCTTGACATGTTATCATCATATTGTCAACTTTACGACGGCTTTTATTTACTTGACAAAAATGGCGGCTGACGTCATAACAATGCCCTAGTCCATAACAGATTAAATACGATACCGTTTTGACCGCCTAGAATACCGGCCCGGAATATTGTATTAGCGAGATAGCTAAAACAAATAACCTTCTGTGTTTAACTTTCAAGGGCGACAGACAATTTGACGGACAAAAACACCCCCTTTGACGGAAATACTTTACTCAAGCTAATACGGCGAGGACCAAAATAAACAGTGGCGAAGTATTAATTGAAATCGACGGCCAGGAACGAAGTTCGCCCAACACTTTTAGGGACTGATTTAAAAATACTGTGTTGTCCTTTTCTTTTGTCCAAATACGCACAAGGCCATGAGTAAGTATTACGTAACGTTTAACAGGGCCTTCTTATTTTCTAAAGTAATAGAGTTGACGATTTTATCATGCACTTCTGGTAAGTGCTAAGGTATGAGTAGGAGCCTGCCGTTTGGACAAAATATTTTTAGTCAAATTCCTTCGATGGTTCGGTCATTTGGAAAGGATGGATGAAAGAAGATTGACGAAAGAGATATACAGATCGAAAGTGAGTGGAAGGGTTGGAAGGGGCCGCCCTAGGCGTACTTTTTCGAATCAAATCGTAGAAATACTGGAAAAGGGCCGAATCTTAAGTACCCGAAACCGACGTGCGTGCATGACCCGATGTATGAATGTTGAAGAAGCGAAAGAAATTTGTCAAGATCGTAGCAAGTGGAAAGAAGTGGTCTCTGCCTACCCCTCTGGGAAACAGGCGTGATTAAATGTATGTATGTATATATAATTTCCCAAAAAGCATTTCGTATTATTTTTGCTTTATATCCGGGATATCGAAACCGTTTGCTACGTCTGTTACGTTAGGTTACACTTATAACTACATAAAAAATAATTCAACTGCGACAGGAAACAAGTTTTTGGAAATTAAAATATTTTGGCAAAACGGAATGGACCTAATAGGGAGAAACGCTCGATATCCTAAGACTGCTTGCTGTATACCTGTAATTAAGATGAACAGTTCCGTGGTTTGTTTGTGTAGTGTAGAACTAAGAGCATTTGTTTTGTATTGTATCCCTTAACTATAAATGGAGCATAATTTAAGATAGCAAAATTAAGAGTAGCTGTGTTATATAAACAACAATGTTCAATATACATATACGTATGTGATCTATGATATGACATTTCAGATATGGATGTTTAATATTAATATTTCTTATTTCTAGTAAATAAATAACATAAAAAACACTAGCTTAAGTAAGTTCTAGAATTAAATATATTTATTAAGTAATCCGCTACACCAAACAAACAGTTTATTTTGAATCACTTTAATTATAATGTTATCATTTAACATTTTCTCAATTTCATTTTTAATTTCCATTTTTTAACACTGATTAAAAATATGGACTTAAAAAGTACTACTGAAATCGAAAGTATCATTAACATTTTCAATACGCTACAGCTAACCGCAATATTCTAAATTACAAGTTAGCAGTGTAGGTTTATAAAATATTCAGCCTTGTTTCGCTTTTGTTTAAGACTACTACACAATAACTACACAAGTGACGAAAAAACTCTTCACACGTTCGGTTACATTGTTAAACTCGCTGCAGACGAAGTATTTAATGAGTGACCTCATATAACACGATACTATAAAATTTAACAGCACCTGGGGCCCTAATATGGTTGCGTTTATCGCGTGACAAAGTTTGAATAAGGCATGCGTCACCTTCTGACACGTAAATAAGTACGAGAGTGACGGGTGTTTTATCCACACTTTGTCACGCGATAATTGCAGCCATATTAGGCGCGGTCACAGATGATACTGTTGTTACCGCCTAGAATCTCGGTCCTGGGCCCGTATTATGGTCGCTGTATCGCGATGGATAAAGCATCCGTCACTTTCGCACTTACATATTGGTCAGAAGGTGACAGATGTCCCGTGTGGTTGCCGGGTTAGAATAGTGCCACTCCATGTCTTCCCGTGGACCTCGTAAGAGGCGACTAAGGGAATATAGGATAGTACTGTTAGGCGATGGGCTTACAACCTGTCACTAATATGCTGGTAAACATCTTAGCCTATTTGTGCAAATTGTGGTTACTGAATTATCAACAACTTTTTAAAGTTTTAATTCTGTAGCTCTGCCTAGCCCACTCTGGGATAACAGGCGTGAAGGTATGTATGCATGTAGGTGACAGATGTTTTGTCCACGATTATCCACATCGATAAACATGACCATAATTGGCCCGCTGTTATGGTATTGTTTTTAACTCAGGCGCCATTACTGTGAAGTAAATAAAACCTATGAGTAGGGACCAAATAGTTGGACCATAGTTAATCGCATTAAACCAAACAAAGAATTAAGTCAAAAAAAGTTCCGTCGTGCGAGGAAAAGTATCCCTACAATTGTATGGGTAATTTTCGTGTCACAACGGAAAAGTTTCATAGAAATTTTAATTGAGTGAGTTAGCGTGGCCAACTTTTTGGTCCTTACCCCTATGCAAAACTATCATGACAATATGATAACAGGTCTAAGATGATATGGTTTTTAGTTTTACCTGCTCAAATCGCAGCCCAGCTTCTCTGAAGCTTTATGACTGACGTGTTACTTCGAACTGCAAGTGTGTGTGCGATGCAGATGCGGTTACGGCTCTACAGTCCGACGTGTGACGGCAAAATTAGCCACACACTTACGGAAAGCTGACGGGCGGCCCGTTAATCGTCGTCACTTGTCAGTCAAGAACCACGCATTAATTTTACTCGATAAAGACATGTCGTTTTTTACATGTTGTCGTATGTTCCAAATTATAGCACTTATTTACTTGACAGTAATGTTGTGGCGTCTTCCACTCCAATCAACTAAACTGACCAACCAGTTGTATAGAATGGAAATCCGAGGAGCCATATATTCCTATCGAAGAAACCAAATAGATCGCTTTTCCAGTGTCATAGCATAAATATCAGGTAGGTTTAGGTTATGTTAGTTCTTCAGCAGGCCCGAAGGGCCAAACTACCCAGAAATAGGAGCTCCGCGGTAGCGGAGCTCCGTCGACTCTGTTCAATTTGATATATTTGACGCGTTGGGAAAGAAAAAAAGTTGACCTGTTTTAGTTGGTCAGTTTAGTTGATCGGAGTGGAAGAACAGAATGGCGGCGGTCCGAGTCAAAAACAGTTCGTTAACATGTCAAAATCAATATCTTTTTACCGAGTATTATAAAGCCCCCGTCTAGCAAACTTTTGACAAGTAACACATCGCTAACTCGAGATATTATTTTATTACTAACATTACATATTAACGGCACGTCTTTGATCCTGCTCGTATAATGCGCGTGCGATCAAACAACTCAGGTATTCATAGATTAATAAACAGACAAACTGAAAGACCTTTGATCCCGTGTTAAGGCATTGGATTATGGGTAACTCTAATCCTTTAAGATATCGTGAATCAATTGGTTGAATTAACATCGTCAATTTGCGGTTTATCACAAACTAGCAACCCGCCCTCACTTTGCTTCGGTTTATGTAAGTTGTCCGTAACACCTATACATAAACCAGAATTTATGATACATAAAAACCTTTGCCAATATACATATTAATCTTTAGTTTATGTAAGAATTTATAAATGTTTTCTTCTGTGCTATAAAGAGTTTAGGTACATACATGCATACACATATACATACCTTCCTCTTGAATTATTCTACAAGCGAAGGTACCTTAAATCACAGAAACAAGGGAGGTATGGTATACGTTTTAATATAAAGTCACCATCAATAGAAATTGTAAAGCATGTAAATAAACCTTAAAGGCAACATTCATCGTAAGTTTTTACACTAGCCCTCCGCTCCGTCACTACTAAATCCATACGCTATTCACTATTTTTTAGTATAATCCTCATGGAACAATGTAATATCACTAAAAAATTGATATTTCAGTAAAAGTTTGAAATTATTTTGCAGTTGAGATTATTCCGATATATTGCAATGATATAATATTTGTTTCGTTTCAGCTAGTGTAGGCCGGATTTAGACTGTAACGAGAAGTAGTGTGTTTAAACGATTTTAAGTTCTGTGGTTTTTAAAATCACGCATTGTATCGTGTACAGTCGTTACAATAAAACCTTACAGTACCTACAGTTCGTTACGTCATGATTTTATTGATACTAGGGTTTGCCAATTTTAGTGATACTGATAAAAAATAAATTTTAAGCGATTTTTAATCTTAGTCTACTTTTCCTATCACTCATCCAACCATAGACAATATTAATATGGCGCTTTGATGGTGACTCTAGATATGATTCTTGATACTTAAATATTATTTTATTCTAACATTAATGTAGGTAAAGCTATAGTAAATCTGGGCTGCGATTTGAAGCGGTAAATACCATATCGTTTTTGACCTGTTATAATATAATATTGTCAACGTTTAGATAGGTTTTATTTACTTGAGAGTAATGGCGGCTGAGTTGTTGTCGAAGTGGTGGAGTCGTTTGCCTTCTCCATGGCTTAAAAAATACATTTTATGGTGTAGATTTTTAAGTACGAGTAAATACACTCAATTTATTTTTATCTGTTCGCCACACTATTCATACTTTGTGTGCATTTTAACTACCGTGAACACTTTCAATTTAAAAAGTAAGTAAAACAATACTTACTTTTCGAGAAAGATAAATGAAGGACCTAACTTAAAGTGAAAACTGTTTTGGTTTATGTGTTTATTATTTAGTTTTTTTTTTTTTAAATCGTATCACTTCTGCTGTAAATTTACTATTGCGTTAAAAAAAGTTAACGATTTTGCACATAATAAAACGCTGGAATTTTATTAAACATATATGTCGCAATGTTTTTTTTAATCAATAGTAAATTTACGCAAAAGCAAATACTTTTATTTTGTGTCAAACTTGAAAGGTTTTTTTTTGGATTGAAATTTTTTTATTAGAGTAATTTATTTTTCAAAAATACGTTTTTGGTTTTCGTTGTAGATTACAATTATTATTGCATAATGAGCAAACACTTATTTATAATTATCATTTAATTTTTGCATAAATACAGAAGCAGTTCATTTTAATCAAAAAATTCAGTAATATTAAGTCACTAAGAGGAAAGCTTCAAAAGCTTCAAACCAAAACGTGTTTGCGAATGCACCATGTCGCGATGCAAACAACGCCACTTCTTTCTCGTTTTGCATAGCAATCGCACGGACAAAATTGCATTTTCTCGCCAAAGAAATACCAAAACGATTCCGCTATTGGTATTCATAGGATTTCCTATATTACCAATGAAAGAGGAATTTCCTTTTGAATATTGTTATAACTTATACAACTTTAAAGCAATCCTAGACGTTGAATTATAAACTGTATGGAATATTAAAATTGTTAATTTAACCTACCTATTTAATTATTATACAATTAGTGGTACTTATTGTGCTTGTAACAATCGTCATTACGCCCGTGCTAAATATAGGCGTCATTACTTACCTCCGCTCTATACTGAAGCATATGAAGTAGGTTAGCGTTGCACTATTCAGTCACTACCTACTCTAATGTCACTGAACAATGTTATGTTCAAATAGCTAGCCCACAATCATACCGAGAACACCATACCAATTAGCCTGGTTTAGTAACTGGCAGTTTTACTAGCACGATGTACTTTGTAAAGTTACGCGTGGCGCTCGTAGCTCGATCACGGAGTGGCTACGGCGTAGACGTCTACGCGCTCGTAGCGACCGCGGCGGACTGAATGACGACCAGCCCATTAGTAGGCTTTTTGAGCACTTAAGATTTTTTCTTGACGCCATAATGAAGGTCGTGTCGCTAGTGAAAATTAAGTGAAATATTCACTTATGTAGATACGGTGAACGTAATGTAGATAAACAAATTATTTTGTGGATTCTCGACCCGTGTCTTTTTTAGAAATATGACGTCGTCTTGTTTCAGAAAAAGTTAAACGAGATTGAAGTCTGCAAGAAAGTTTGATTTATTTACGAAACGCGATTTAATGATATTGTTATAGTTTTCAACAGTTTATTGTTAAGACTTTACTTTAATCCTGTTAAAAGTTTCTAAGTCTATATTTGCAGGTTTCTAATCTCCGTCAAAAGTTTTGCTATGTGAAATACCAATAAAGGTCATTTACAGCAATTTAAAAAAAACCTATTTTGCTAGGGATAGCAATATTATTTTTGACATGTTATGGCGATGTTTGGTAGTTGGCCGCCATTACTACCATGCAAATAAGAGCTATCGTAACGTTGACAAAACCATTACGACATGGTTTTACCAAGCTGAATAGAGCCCCTGTCATTTGCACATAATTTCATGTTACAAATGCCAGTTACGTGTAATGTTAACAAAGCATCTAAAACAATTCTGAAACTGTATTAAGCCACCTAATTTCCGAAGCGTAAAAAACGAGGTTACTCCGCGGATTAGCATAAAATCAGCATTTGACATGCAAAAGAATTAAGGGTTGACGTGGTTTCATGCTAGAAACAATTAGGTCGGCAAATACAGCGGTCTAGACGAATAAGCTGTGAAATATAAAGCCACGCCCGGGCCATTGGAAATACATACGCGTATCTTTAAATTGAACTACACTTTGTGTGCTTTTTTTTAATAATTCAATGCTAATGGGTCAATCAACTTTTCTTTGTAGCTCGTTGCCATGGTGACGTCTCCTGGGTCACTCTTTAAAACTATGATTTCAAAGGATATAAGTCCACTAAAAAACTGTTTTATTGGCAATTACACACCCATTCTTTTATGGCCTTTCTCCTGAGTGTGCTGGAAGTATGTATTATATTTTTTTTTCTAAGAAACTCTATCACTGTTGTCTCCTGGCTTACGGGACAGAATAACAACAACAAAAAGTTGATCCACCCTAATATTTAAGCATTGAAAACAAACATGTTAGTAGATGATGATGAAGTAAAGGCACGAAAAATATTTATTAAATACGAAAACCCTGACTGCAATTGAAATATCAACTAAAAAGCTACAAACAACCTAATAATGTATAAAAAATTATTAGAACACTGCGCTTATTGCACCATGCAATGAGTTTTTGTTCGATACCTCGTTGATAAATAACACAATTTATACTATGATATTATTATTATTTATTACATATTGTATAATATACTGCAGGTGGGAATATTGCAAATATTGCTTTTCAGTTGATATTTTTATGTGTCGGGTTTTTCTTTTTATAATTTAGTTTATTTCACACTATTTAGTTTTTATTATTCGAAAAATTTACTATTTTTGATTTTTCAGTTAAAATGGTAGCATTAAAGGGTTATAATGTACATACATAATATTTGGTATTGTGCTATTTATTAGATTTCATGTAAGACCTATATTGCTACAATTAGAATAGTATTTTTCACAATCGTGTTATAATGGAGAGCTTTTTAGTCGAGTACCGTGTTTAGGCCACGAAGCTTGCTGAGTGGCCTAAGTAAGGTACGAGATTAAAAAGCTTAATTATGACACTATTGTGAACAATACTTTTTGTACGAGTTCATTAAAATTAATAATTTAAGTCATTAATACGAGTATTTAAGAAAACTAAATATCGTAAGTGTTCTACTATCCGACTTCTTTGACACAAGATACCTAATTGAAAAGTAGATTTTTGACAGATGACGCGACGCTGCTACGTTCCGAAACGCCACAGATTGGCAATTTTGTATTGGATCGAGTCTCCTTAAACAAGGACACATATATGGAAATCCGAAGTTCTATTTTCAATTTTTTTTCGGTTGTCTAGAGCAGCGTATCGAAATAGTTATTTCGGTGTTTTCGGAAGTAACAACGATGAAAAGAGTGACGTTGCAGTATTCTCTATGAAATCTTAATACACAGATTTTAATCGACGAGTATAAAAATACTTTTTTTATTCAACTTCACTTTTTTTGTGTACGCCATATTGAAATATTATATACCTTATGTCACTTCGACAATGAAGACGAATCGAATGACACCTCGTATATGAAAAACAGTCAAACTGTTTAGGCTGCAGAGCATACACACAAAGGTCAATCGGAAAAAAGCACTATATTTATGGTGATTAAAAAGCTTTTTCAGACATTGTTACCGTTTCACTTCAGTGTATCTGTTTTCGTAAAGTTTTAAAGCACAAATCTGTTACAATATTTGGTTTATGTTATGGAACATGTTTATTTATCAAGCAACAATATACATTTCTGCGTCCGAAACCAAAAAGCACATCTGTGATACACTCCCATAATATATGATTGCAACCATATTCATTACGTAACAAAATCGCATTTGCTATAACTATTAAAATGCCTATGCTTCTTTTTTGTTTTAAGAGATTTACTTTAGAAGGGAATAACAGCTAAAGGGAATATAAAAACGGCTCATTAATATCCATTGAAGAAAAACTCTCATATTTGATTCAACCGGGTGGAATTCCTAACGTTTCAGAGATTTTCACCTTTCATCGCATTCATTTTCATTAGCGTTTCCGGCGGCACGCGCCGTACTAACCGCATGACTAATTATTACTAAGCAATAATTAACGTGTTGTTTTGGCCGATCTGGGGGGTTATTATGACATAGCAATGCAGTTCTGTTTACGCTGAGAGAAAAAGACGGACCTATATAACTGCTATGGCTCTGTTCTTTACACTCAACGTTAAATGAACTGCATAGCTGTCATAATAACCCCCTGAAGATGTCAGGGCTTTGAAAATTTGTGCGATAATTTAACGTTTGCTTTTGTTTTGTTACCAGAGTGACCAGTCTGCTAAATTAAGGCTATAACTGTTCTCCTAGGGATTCAGTTTCAAGGAGACTCAGTTGCAGCGGGACATAATCTCAAAGAGACACAGGACAAGGAAGGACACAGTTGTAAACTGGCACAGTACAATCAGTCCAAAACGCCGCTCGCCGAGCATTGAAACATTCTCAACTAATAGATGAATGAAGAAAATAAATGAGAAAAAATGCGAATGGTTACAAAATAAAATGAGGCCTAATACGAATGGAAAGTTTGCTACATGGAAAGTTTGCTACATGGAATTGTTTGCACTACTAAGCCGCTCTACCTTTCAATGATTTATATTTCTAATTCAAATTTAACGTAGTCAACAGAGCTCCACTATCGCGGAGCTACGTTTAAAAAAAACCCTCTTTCATAATAAGGTAATTACTTTTTTGTTTATCTTTATTGGAGTTTTATTTAATAACTTGAAATGTAGCATTTTGTTTTTTTTTGTCATTACATTAAACCGCTGACATTTAAGCTTTCAGTAAATACATTAAAGATCATTAAAAAATGGCAATATTATTTTTTATTTCGAGCTTAGTTCCGCAATTTCGAAAAAAAAAAAAAAAACTCAACTATCTCAGAAACGAATAATTTTCGGCCAGGGTATAACTACATGACCTTATTGGCTCCAAATGAACTCTACTATGCCTCCTTAAAAGGTTTGTATCGAATATCCAGTCACCCTGTATGCTCGTATGGAGTCGAGACAACTTCTCAAAACCTGTTTAAAATACAAAATAATCTTTCATTCATCACCCATTTACCCAATCTTTAGGGAAATTTGAAGTACTCAAATGGCTGTGGCCATTCTCCCTGGGTAGTACACTTACCTGCATAAGTGTTGCAGCTCTCAGCGACGGCCATTTAGTCCGTAGTTACGCTAGTCAGTGCTCCCTCAGAGAAACTAAGTACACTGGCAAGGAATGCATAATAGTACAAGTACAGGGTGGTCTTTTTTTCACGTTGGGAAAATGCTTTTATGCATACCACTTGGATAGAGGGGGCCCGAGGTGGTTATGTGGGACTCATTAACAAAGAGTAGCAGGAACACCCACTACAAACCCAGCCAGGGCGAACCCGTTAAAAGTGGTCGAAATAATAGTTTTCTGGAACCAAATTTCAACCATTTAGTTTCGATTTTGTTAAGTTGTTTTTTATTATCATTACAAGACAACAGAAATCGTTAAAACCTCTAATTAGTTCTGACTGTTATATACCGTCTTACCTTTACTGTTATCTCTAGGCCTGTGGTTGAAATAGGGGCAAATACAATTAAAAATGTACAGATGTAGTAAATAATCCTTTCCCATCGTTTTTTGTCAAACTCGTATTTTTTTTCCTCAGTTGCCTTATTGATAGGTTCTGAAGTTAATTGAGAAAACAAGATAAATACCAACTTATACGACGAAAAATGTCGGGAAAGGATTATTCACTAACTACGAAGTGCGGTCCAAAAGTTTCCGACCTAACAAAGAAAACCAGTACATATATTTACAAAACTTTTTTTTATTTTCGATATAGTCTCCCTGTTTCAGATGATGCACTTTTCGGACCTCTTAATAATCATTTCTATCCCCTTACAAAAATACTCAGAAGTTTTGTCCTCAAAATGGGAGTAAACCGAACCTACTTACTTCCGAGAAGGGAACTTCATTGTCTGAAGAAAATCTTCTTCACCTTAAGTCTGCCTTAAGTTTAGAGAACAAATAATAGTTACTTGGAGCCAGGTCGGGACTCTAAGGTGGGTGGGGAATTTTCTCGAAGCCACATTTTGCAACAGCAGCCTTGGCAATTGAAGCAGTGTGAACGGATGCAGTGTTGCGGAGAAGCTTTACACCCCTGCTCAGTTTTCCACTACGCTTCTGCTTGATCGCCCCTCGTAACTGCTCAATAAGGGTGGCGTAGTAGCTACCATTTACCGTGGTATTCCATTATTTTATGTCAATCAATAGTATTCCGTGACAATCCCAGAATACCGTAGCCATTTTTTTTTTGGTGAATTGTGTTACCTTCGCCTTCCTAGGCGGCTTTTCACCAGGAAGACGCCACTCCATCGATTCCCTTTTGAAGAGAGGATCATAGTACAAAACTATGGTTTCGTCCCCCGTAACAATTGATTCCAAAAAACTCTCTCCGCGTCTTCTATACGCGTCTAAAACTTCTCGGGAGCACGCTTTTCGCTCACTTTGCAGCAAGCTCGAAAGAAATTTAGGCACTCACCTAGCACTAACTTTATTCATGTGAAGATGTTCATAGAGAATCCTAAGAACGGTAGTTTTTGAAAGCCCTGTCCTTGTCGCAATTTCCTTAGTCTTTAGTCTTCGATCACTCAAAACTTCCTCTTCCACTATTTTGCCGCAGTTCACGGTGAGTGCCTCCACATGCGGCCGGAGCGAGCAAAACTACAACTAATAGAAACCTCAAAACTATACACGAATAAGCAGAATAAATGACAATCAAAATCACACATTTTTATTTTGTGTTTATATCGCCATATTTCTCCAGACAGAAATGTTGGTATATTCACACTAGTTGTACTGGCACAATTCTATTATTCAAAGGACTTCAGATAATAGAACTAGTGTGACTGTTTCTTTCCCAGTAGGTATATTGGATATTTTTTTTTATAATTTAGTCTCACTAAAACTGCTATAGCACATTTTCAATTTTCATATTTTTTTCCAAAAACTATTAAACAATTACTAACTTTCCAGTCAACTTATATCAAAAGCTAATGATGTCCATCATCATCACCATTTTTCTGCCTGTTGTGGCATTGGAGAATTGCATAATAATGAAAATTTATTCAAAAAGTGGTCAAAATGTGCAACCCCTAAATACAAGTCTTTTATACAAATAAGAGCAAGAATCCGAGTGAATTCATAAAAAAATACAAAGTTTGAAAAATTAGACACCTAAAAGACAATTTCAGGTGAAAATTTCAACAGAAAACCTATCTATTCTCTTATAACACAATGTCTAATCGATATAATAGACCACGCACGGGTTAAATTACGAAAGCTATATGCAAATGCCCTAGCAATTACTGTTAAAACGGTAACGAAATTACAGGCGAATATCCTCAACTTTGGAAGCGTTGTTTCATAGTTAGAAATAATTACAGCGCCCGTAGGTCCTATTTGTCTATTGTTATTTCATGTCGGTTGTCTAGCGGTTGGTTGTAACGGGGAAATACCTATTAGGTAAGATACCATTTAGACTGAAAACCGCTAGCTCACTGTGTTGTGGTAAAATGTATGTATATAATTATCAAACAACTAGCACTATCACTCTTCGGAGAATTGCCAGATTTTTCGGGATAAAAAGTATAGTGTGTCCGTTTGAATTGTTCTCGGTTGTTCCTTCAGCTCTTGTAAAGGAACCTTCAGTTTATTACCCGTGGTCCCTGTCCCTGTCCCTCTGCTCTTTGTCCGCTTTCCTCAGAAAACATTTTTTATTCCGCAAAAGTAGGTAGGTTAGGTTCGTTAGGTATCTTTAGATGCCCGAAGGGCAAACTGCCCAGAAATAGGAGCCCTGCCGCGAGGCATGTCTCCGTCGAATAGCAGAGGGACAAAGAGCAGGGGGACAGGGACAGGGTCCACGGGTAATAAGCCGAACCTTCTCTTGTGAAGAAACTAGTGCGAAAAATAACGCAATAGTTCCTTCGAAGGAATATCCAAAAGAACCACCGCAAATAATCCGCCCGTTCCCGGGGTTAAATTAAAGCTATCTTTACAAATTTGTATCGAAATCGTTTCAGCAGCTTATCCGTGAAAGTGTAACAAACCGATAAAGGTACTTTCACATATATAATACTAGCGCTTCTGCCCGCGACTCCATTCGCATAGATTTCGTTTATTGTTATTCCCTCGGGAACTGTCCAATTATCCTTAATGAAAAGTAGCTTATATGCTATACCAGGCTATAATCTATCTCTGTGCCAAATTTTGTCGAGATCCGTTCAGCCGCTCCGAACTTTCGCATTTATAATATTAGTCAGATAAGATTATCTGCTTTGCCCGAAGCGCGAAGGTCAACTGGTAGAGGCATTAAGTTCACCTTGTGTACTCAAATTTGTATTTCTATGTAATAAAGATTTGATAAATAAATAAATTAGTATTGTCATATTTGACTTGGTATATAGAAAGTGATAAATGTTTTATCTACCTACAGTAAAGTTATGGTTCCAACAAAATACCAGCGCTGGGCTTAAAGCCCTAACGCTGAGTTCTGACCAATTCGTGACAACAGGTATTTTAGTTTCTTTGTCAGTATTTTGTTGCGTTTTGTCGTTCTATTCTTTTAGTCGTCCAATTCATTAACTTTCAATTACTCACTCAATTTAGTAGATTTAAAAAATCTAAAGTTTTTGGAGTTGTTGGTAATTCTGTAGCTTTGCCTATCCCACTCTGGGAATGAGGGCGTGAGTTTATGTATGTATTTATGTAAAAAATCTGTTTTTAGTGTGCATATCTAGGGTCATCACATCATCATCATGTCAGCCGAAAGACGTCCACTGCTGGACATAGGCCTCCCCCAAGGCTCTCCACTCAGACTTTCTTGTGCTTTTCGCATCCATCGCGTTCCCGCGATCTTCACAAGGTCGTCGGGAGCTGTAGGTAGGCCTCCAGCAAGATGGTATGACAAACTTATGAAGATCCCTAGGGCACCCAAGGAATATTCCCTCCAACTTTCCAGTCCCTAGGTTCAGTGGGCATCTGCCAGTCAGTCACAAAACAATTTATTATGTATAAGAATAAATTTTATAGATATTTATGCATGTGTCACATACATAAAGTTATAAAAACATAGCTCGCAGTTGCTTATATAGTCGTCCCAAAGGCGCATTCCTTGGATCCTACGCACACAAAGAGTGTGGCCACGATAACCTTAAGCCTTAAGTTAGCCGCGAAACGTGAGACCCGCAACTGAAGATTAAGGGTCCAACACGTAAACTGAGAATGAAGATAATCTTTATGCGAGGGCTTGATTATTTACAACTGTAACGAAACGGAGGGTACAGGGAGCCGACACAGGCACGCTTTACAAACTTCTGCCATACATTATGTTAAATGAACTTAGTACAAATGAAAGTCGTAAAAACTTTGCTGCCTAATATTATTAAGTATAAGTACAAGTTTGGATTAAATAAGTACTCTCAGCCCAATAGAACCGTGACCCACCGTAAAACGGTGTCACAGGGACATTTAAAAACAATTTGTATGACTCTTTTTAAGACTACCGGCACATCCACACATACAGTTCTTTTGTGTGTCAGGGTTCCGTTACGCTGATAGGACCTACAGCTAAATAACTAAGTTTATTATTTAACGATGGATAAAGATTTCAATTTGTATAAAAATCATGAACCATAATGTAAAGTGACTAAAAAATACACCTTTCCGCTTAGCAAATAATAATAATATAATCCCAACAAAAATATAAGTTTGTATGTTTGACTAGAAGTTTGTCTTTAAATTTGGCACACAATTATTTCAAGTCCTGTAAAATAATATGCTTGACCACACCGGAAAATATAAATCTTACAAGGTAGGTAGATACTAACTACTTCCCGATGTCCGATTGAGCTGAAATTTTTATAACTAAAAACCATCCCAGATGTACAAGGATTATATTATTATTATGTCCTAAAGAATTATGTCCTAAAGAATTTTGCAAATCGGTCCAGTAGGTAGTTATTATATGGGTTAAACAATGACCCTAACTACCTACTTAAATCTAATAAAACCTTAGGTGTAATATAATAAAATAATAACTAATAAGGAACCATTTTATACTGGTGTTTGTTATTTTTTCTTGATATTTAATTTTTCTAAACGCATTCACTGCTGGCAATGCAAATCAGCGTTCATCCGGCTTTCATACAGTGCCTTTTAAGGCTTTTTTTAACACCTCCCGTACCTAATGTTCAGTTTGCCAATTTGCGTTTAGCAAGTAATAAATAAAACCAATAAAATTAAAATTATGGTGACAAAGACAATCCAAAGATCCGAAGCATGATTTTGACTCTATTTAAGTTTTCTAAGAGCATTTCTGATTGCTCTTAAAAAGCCTGCCGAGCCACTCTCTAGTTTGTTCAAATAAAACAGATGGCCAATGTCATGCATGTCGTATCACGAGGTGAAAAAATTGACACACTCCACTGACAGGAGCGTAGCTTCGCGAGTGATCTAGCATCTGATCTCAATAAACCGATGCCTGTGCAAAAAAAATGTTGATACAGCAACAAAGCTTGCCTGAAATATTTTTTTAGTAACATATTCGTAAATATATCTTCAATGTACACTCACATCTTCATTCAGTAAACCCTAAAACATAGAGATGATTTCTCCGCATTCGTTACCGAGCTGCATCGATGCAGTAGTTTTGGTTTTCAAATGGAGCGCCAAGTTAAACGCCTAGGGAAATAAGTATGAACTGCGATTGGTTAGTTAAGTACTTGGATTTATATGCAGCGAGCGCTATGACAGGTGTGTTGATGTATTGTGTGGTGCCGATGCTCGGCGCATGTCTGCTTTTTGTTACGCAAGGAAATATATAATTTTATTTACAGGCTTACCACAATTACTTACCATAGCATATTTAACAAAACCATGCTCGGCTTGGTAGCACTGTGCGTTGGAAGGATCACATATCATAACGGTAAAACTTAATCAAAAGGCACCGCAGCAGTTGATGGCTGCAGCCACCAACTAGGACCGGTGCGTGCAGGTGAGGAATTGAGGATCCTTTTGGGGCAGTGGTCCAACTACTTTGTCCAACTGACTAATAAATTCCATTCGAATACCAAATTAAAAGGCTCGACTGAGCTCCTATTTCTGGATCGTTTGGCCCTCCAAGCCAGCTGAAGAACTAGCATAACCTAAACCTAACTCATAATTATGATACTAATTTTGGTCAGTTGAATAGAGCAGTTGGACCACTGCCCCGTAACTGTTATGATGACATTTAGGGCCAGCCAATGTCAAGCTACTCTTCCCTTTACTCCCCTGAAAACAGTTTGTAAGTTTTCACATTATCGTGATCTTGTTCAGTAAACATCAAAAATATGCTAACAATCTCAACCCTTAATGAATTAAATACGAGTTCAGTCACCAGCATACATATTATACTTTTTTTTGGATTAAAAATATCTGACACGAACTTAAGCCTCTTTACACTGAAATTTGGAGTGGATGGAGTTGCGGCCAGAAGTTATAATTATATAACTGCACAAGCAAGCATTTTGGGTTTTAACAATCAAACCAGCTTTTATTTAAATAAAACATACACGAACTTTATCAGTTAACTTCGTGACTTCGTGTAAAAAAATGACTGAAGTGTCTTTTAAAGACACGCGTCAGATATTTTTGAAGCCAATGTTGGATGAAATTTTATTGTTGGTGACTGTAGTAAGGAGGTATCTTTGAAAACCACTCCCTCTTCAACCGTCAATAAATACAGTCTGTCTACTTACACCTAACAATAATGGTAAACCGCTTTGTAGTTTTAGGATCAGATTGTTATCTTTGAATTACATTACGTATGTTTATTCGGAATATCTCGGGCTACGTGGCTCCATATTGTACACTAAGTATAGCGTACATTTTAGGCATCCATCCAGCATCTAACGGAACAGCTGGCGGGTCACTTGACGCCGGATATTGTCCTAGTTAGCTCACCCAGTGCCAGATATCAATATGATTCACTTTGGAAAAATATTGCAGTAAGCATAATTTGGTTATCAATTTGGTACTCAAGCTACATTTTATCTTCGTATTTGACCTCCAAAAACTCGACTATCCTTTATTCTCATTTCAGTTGCCGTTAAAAGTCATTCACTCATTTCATTACGTATTATTCAGTGGGTGAATACTATAAAATGAAAATCTAATATGTTAGTGCCCTGTCAAATAACTTTCTGGATTTTTATCGCGTGAATTAATGTTGACAGCTCATAATTATGTGAAAGTCAATCGTCTGACAGACGAGTAAACTATTAGGTAGAGTTCAACATAGTTTTCTGGTAAACAAAAGCTGGCCAATTTACCTGCCTTACCAGTTTAGTAAAATTAAGTACAAACATAAAATCTTAGTAGTAGCTAGTTTTAAATAACCAATAAACTAAATTATTTAAATAAAAACAAAAAACCCGACTGTAGTAAAAAAAACAACTGAAAAGCGAGAAAAAAGCTATAATATTATCTTTTTTGTTTGTATAATAAAGTGTTTACATTCAAACATACATAGGTAAATACTTATAGTGTACCATGCAATGATTTTTTGTTTGTTTGATAACAAGTAATGCAATTTATACCAATATATACATACAACTTGAATAGTGGAAAAGGTTTTCCAGGCGGGGACAAGCTATTAATCCAAATGTTTTTTGTTTCAAGAAAATACTTACATTTTATAATTCATTGCTTGTCCCCGCCTGCAATACCTTTTCCACTATTCAAGTTGTATGTATATTGGTATAAATTGCATTACTTGTTAACGAGGTATCAAACAAAAAATCATTGCATGGTACACTATAAGTATTCACCTATGTATGTTTGAATGTAAACACTTTATTATACAAACAAAAAAGATAATATTATAGCTTGTTTCTCGCTTTTCAGTTGTTTTTTTACTACAGTCGGGTTTTTTGTTTTTATTTGAATAATTTAGTTTATTTCACATTTTTTTGTTTTTATTAATAAAATAGTGGTTTTAATAATATAACCAAATGTTAAATGAGCTCTGGAGCTCGATTTTTTAATGTTTTAGTTTTTTTTTTTTTGAGACGTTGAAGCTCTTTTAAAGAATTGGTATCATGTGGTCGATTTAACAACTTTTTGGGATCAAGGACACTGATAGCCAACCCAGCTAGTGTTTTTACTCGGCTGAGAGCAACGTAAGCTTGACCCTTTGCAAAAACATGTGAGCTGAGGTCCACAACGGCCTTTTCGAGAGTGGTGCCTTGTAGCTTATGGACAGTTACAGCCCAGCAAAGTATTACCGGCAACATCCTTCGTTCAATTTTTCCTTGTCCCCTAAGCGCATCAAAGTCGATGGTGCAGGGCTCAATCCGTACACCTATTCCTGGTATAAGCGGATTGCTTTGCTAAATTATAATTCGAACAGATTGTAGATACCTACTTAGACCGAGAAATTGAAGTAGGTATAAATCAACTAAACTTCTCTTAATCTCTAACAATTTAGTTCCTCAACGGTCGGTACGTCATACGTGTACCTGGGTACTAGACTAAGCACCTACATTGTGGTTACCTATTCCGTGTATCTTTACTTAAATAAACTGTCCATGCTTAGGCAGGATGGCGCATTAGCCAGCAATTTATACTATAACATCAATGTGCATTAATCAAGTATGTAGTAGGTATTCGTGAATTATTAATTATTACACTACTTTCTTAATGGTTTATATTGTAGGCGTTTACAGCTCAACAAGAAATATTTATTACTTAACATTTAACGTCCTTTTTGATTTCCCTGTCTAAATGGCAGCATCGAAGTATTATAATGTATATATATTTGGAATGGGCTATTTACACTAGCTTTCATTTGAGACCCATATTGCTATAATAAACTTTATTTTTTTTTAAAACTCCCTCTTTTTTTTTACAGACGCCATTTTGAAATATTATATACCCTATGTCACTTCGGCAATTAAGACGAATCGAATGACACCTAGTATGTTAAAATCGGTCAAGCCGTTTAGGCTGCAGAGCGTGCCCCGAAATAGACATACATACATACATACATACATACATACGCTCGAAAAACATAACCCTCCTTTTGACGCAGTCGGGTAAAAAGGCACATCTTAACCCTTCTCTCGCTGAACGCACGCCAGGCAGGGGTATTTTACTATCACCATTGTCGCAAAAATCAATAACTTAGATAACTTGATTACTTGCATTTATTTGCCATTTTTGTGTGCTTGTTGATGGTGTTAAATTACTGATGTAGGGAAGAAACCAGTCATAGCAAGTCTTCTCACCGCTTGCGTCTGCCCCCACATTGTTACATTTATACCAATTACGATATTTTTTTAAAGGTGGTCATTTCTTAAATCCCTCCCTACTTAACTGCTAAAGAAATCACACCACAAAGCTATAACTTACGTTTTGTCCAGAAAGCAAGGAGAAAAAGACATTATGTATTATATTATGTGTATATTAAAAACTGTACTAGATAAAATCTAACAAATTTGTAATAAACGTACAAATAACAGTGTACATTAACAATCAAAATACATAGGCTTCACAATCAAAACGAGAATTATAGAGATTACCTTGAATGATTTTATAATACGTGGATATAATAATTTTGAACGTAATTTTTTGAATTTCGATTTACATCACTGGTCTTTCTTTCGAATTAAAATAGCATCTAAAGTAAGATTTCAGTACTAATTTGAACTTCAAATTTACTTAGGTATTTATTTTGATTTTATAAGATTTTGATTAATACAAAAACGTAAAAATACTACTCGCCGGAAGACATGACTAGACAAGAGGTGGCTGTAGCCCAGAAACTTCATTTATAACGTTTAGAAAAAAACAAAAAAAACCTTCCACCAGATCGACACCTTGCACAAGCTGTGATTTTTCTAGTAAGGCTTTCTTTTTTTGTTGATAATGCAAATAAAATTTAGAAGTTCATGAAATCATAACCATATAATCCTTGTGCGTTAAGTAACAAAAAACCGGATCAAGGGCAATTTGAACAATCCGTACTTTCTATCTCAAGTTAGCCGACGGTCGTTAGTTTTAGAAATATTTTGTGGCCAATTTTTTAATACCTAAAAAATGCGCATCATCTTTTTAAAGTTATAACAGTTGTTCGTGGCCGCTCAGACTTTAGTGACGCTGCCACTTATCGTTTAACGTAAGGTTAAAAGAGATGCGCGTGACCACTAGATCAGTCTTGCGCCGTTGTTGTTGGGCGTGTTATACTGTTTTGGTTACGCGAAACTATGTTAACTTTTGTTTTTACAAGACGCGTAACCACCTTTAAATGGAGCAGTAGTAATGGCAAATTAGTTTTACTGAATTTAAAAAAATATATAAAAAAATATATATTAAAGAATCCCAAAGGTGAATATTTGCCCTATTTAGAGGTAATAATAATAGGTTAAAAAATATGAATTAAAAATAGTGTTGACAAATTTAAATATAAATTTTATTATCTTTTGTTTGTAAAAAGTTGTTTTGGCACTTTTCTCAAAACTTACTTAAGATAGATTAGTTGTGCGTGACATGGCGGAATCACTCTTATTTTCTGAAATAATATGGTTCAAATTCCAACAATATTAAATAGTGTGTATACAGCCAAGGCAACAAAATAAATGTCTATATCTGAAAGTATAGTCGCGATCAATTATATAAGCGCATACAATTACAAATACGATTATACATTTACCCACAATTTTGCAACTGAGTACCTATGTAGATATTTATTTTTACCTTGACTTTACAAACTAATATAAAATATGGGATAAAATAAGATGTTTCTTCACTTTATACTTTTTTAATGATAAAGCCTTCTAAACAAATTCAGTATCATTTGCGCATATAGTTACGATCCACCACAAAGAAGAAGTGAGTATTTTTAACCATAAAATTGAGGTTTCATAATAATACCGCGTAGATGACACTAGAGCAATTGAATATTAAAGTAATCTTCAAAGTGCTGTTAATATAGGTAATAGTACCTATAACGAGCTTCATACACATACGAAAGCGACGACTTTTCGTACTAATGCAGAAAGTTTTTTTTTGTAAATTTTGAACTAAAATAAAGTATTTTAGGAATGTGCAAGTTGAGCTCTTTCGTTTAATACACCCCGTTATTGGCGAGTCATTCGTTATTGTGTTCGCGGATCTGAGGGATTTCAGATTAGCTGGTTTATCCAGTTTAGCTGGTTGCAGGATTCAGAAAAGAGACAACTGCTTCTACCGCCTTTTGCTCTTAACGTGTCGAATATCCATTCAGTCCTTTTTAGTTTTCTGTTTGCCTTTAAGATGTTCCTTAAATTCAGCTCTGAGTCTTTTAGCGTGTTTTTGTTTTTTACGCACTCTATGTTCCTTTCTTTTAACTTTAACTTTTATAATTTCTTTGGATCGCAAGTGAACTCGATCTTTATCTAAAGGTTTTCCATCCAATTTCACACTGTAACAAAGATTGTACATTTATTAAAATTCAGAGCAAAGCGTGGACGTAGCCAAAACACAGCTCTGACAATATCATGTTCCAATATCATGTTCTACATCCAAATGCATTTTGTAGCAATAAATTGGTCTCACTCTCAACAATCTAATAGTACAACAATCAATAAGCTTGACACCTCTTAAAATACTATTTCGGTGGCACATGAAAAACTGGCCTATTTTTTACCTGACTACGACGAATCATAAAAGGAGGATTATGATCTTGAGCGGGATTTACATTTATTTTTTTGTGGATATCAAAATCAGTACTCTTTGATAGGTAGTCGATACCGACCTACTAAGTATATTTCTATTTAAAATCAACATAAAACTAGTAAGTAAGTAATATGTAAGTTTCACACATTTTAATAAGGAGATGAAATTTTGTGCGATCAAGAGTAAGTAAGTATACAGGGTGAAATCTAAGTCGTGAATCGAAATCTATTTTTTCATTGAAGCCGTCTTAGGCTAATTAATACAAAGCACTTGTGCTAATGGTATTTAATCGTCTCCTTAATTAACAACGAAATAAAATTGATTCTTGTTAATGGGTCAATCAACTTTTCTTTGTAGCTCGTTGCCATGGTGACGTCTCCTGGGTCACTCTTTAAAACTATGATTTCAAGGGATATCAGTCCACTAAAAAACTGTTTTATTGGCAATTACACACCCATTCTTTTATGGCCTTTCTGCTGAGTGTGCTGGAAGTATATATTATAACATTTTTTCTAAGAAACTCTATCACTGTTGTCTCCTGGCTTACGGGACAGAATAACAACAACAAAAAGTTGATCCACCCTAATAACACATCTTTACTCACAGGGCCCTCCCACGTGACTCACTTGCTATGGCTTTCCAAGTTACCAGGTTATTAATAATCATCACGTAACGACTTGTACGAGTATGTAATCTCGCAAATAAATTTAATAGCGGAATCATAACACCTAGTTAATTTTCAATTAGTTTTTTTACACGTATTTCAACACACTTTCAAAGTGTTCACACCCTGGACCTTCAAACACAGTTCCGCCCCTCGCCTGTGATTGGGCTTTAAGCGAGATAAAACAAAAACGTCGGCTTTTATTTCTTCAAGTTCAATGTGTTGGCGCAGTTCTGCTAGTGTCAGACGTCTGTTTGTAGACTCGCTGTTTGACTTCCCCCCAAAGATAAAGATCTAAAGGTGCCCACAGGATAGGTGCATTTCTTCTGATCCACCGTCCAGGGTATTCTGTATCTGAATGGTCACGAACTTCTTGAACGAAATGGGGTGAAGTTCCGTCTCGTACCGATAATGTAAATTCCTTAAATACTGTAGCGGTACTTCTATCAACAGTTCTGGAACCACATTTACCAGAAACTGAAGATAGTTTTGCACACAAAGCCATTCCATGAAATAAGGCCCAATTAATGCATCATCCCTCCCTGCAGCATTATGCTGAGTCAGCGTCTTTTCATCCCATGACACATGGCTGTCCCATGGGTGGGCACACTTCACGGTATTGTGTTTTAACAATCAAACCAGCTTTCATTGAAATAAACCATACACGAACTTTAACAGTTAACTTCGTGACTTCGTGTATTTTTTTTAACTGGAGTGTCTACTAAAGATACGCGTCAGATATTTTTGAGGCCAATGTTGGATGAAATTTAATTATTGGTGACTGCAGTAAGGAGGTATCTTTGAACACCACTCCCTTCTCACCCGTCAATAAATACAGTCTGTCTACTTACACCTAACAATAACGGTAAACCGCTTTGTAGTTTAAGGATCAGATTGTTATCTTTGAATTACATTACGTATGTTTATGCGAAATATCTCGGGCGACGTGGCTCCATATTGTACACTAAGTATAGCGTACATTTTAGGCATCCGTCCAGCATCTAACAGAACAGCTGGCTGACGATATCTGACCCGTAATGGAACTGTTCATAACTCGGCCGCCATTAGTGTGAAGTAAATAAGAGCTATCAAAACGGTGACAATATGATAATCATACATGGGGGTTTTCGGTGCGGGAATGATTTAAGAAAGAGTAGATATCAACAGATAGGTAATCTGAGAAAATATCATATTATGCCTAATGACTAACTACCTCTCTGCGAATTGCTTACACTATGATACAAGTTTATTTTAACTCATGTAGTACTTTAGCTTTACTACCAAGGCTATAATGATATGAGATAATAATAAAATTAACGTTAATTAATTACCTGCAGTAGGTAAATTTTGTAGTTGACACGATTTTCAAAATAAACTATTAATATTTTTTCAATATTTGGAACAGTTCATCTGCGACGTCTTGCTGTAAATATTATCCATTTAAATGAACTGAACGATCTATCTAAGTCGGCAGTTGTAATAGGAGCATATTTGGGTCAATCAACTTTTCTTTGTAGCTCGTTGCCATGGTGACGTCTCCTGGGTCACTCTTTAAAACTATGATTTCAAAGGATATAAATCCACTAAAAAACTGCTTTATTGGCAATTACACACCCATTCTTTTATGGCCTTTCTCCTAAATGTGCTGGAAGTATATATTATAACATTTTTTCTAAGAAACTCTATCACTGTTGTATCCTGGCTTACGGGACAGAATAACAACAAGAAAAAGTTGATCCACTCATTTAATTTTTTTCGATCGCATTTCTATTTTCTTTGTAAAAATTCGTTCATAGTTTTTCGACATTTCTTTTATAAAATACTTTTTTTTGTTCAATTAATTTTTCATTAGGTAGAAACCTAGCGTAAAAATCTGTTTTTTAATCTTTGGCTTATATCAAACATTCCCGCACCGAAAACCCCGATGTATGATGATAATAGATCAAAGACGGTATAGTTTTTACCACCCAGAATACCGGCGCTCTGTCTCTTTTCTACTGGGTAAAACCATATTACCGTTGCCAGGCCTACACTACAGCGATGTTATACTCTTCGTTGATTGGTTTCCTCTTCGTTAACTTTATTGCTTTTGACATGTTATGACATGTCATATGTATAATTATGGTTTTTACCAGTATAATTACTGACATAGTAAACGAAGCAAAAATAAATGATATAAATCGTGTATTCCAGGTTATTGTTTTATGTGGTAGGAATGACCCCCAGGCATAACACACTATTTGTAATAGGCACAGAGCTTTCGGTGACAGAGGAGTTATATGGTACCTTATTTTTGTTTTTTTATGAACATTTTGAATACAAAAGTGTATCAAAAAAACCATAAGTTAAACAACAAAACTTCTTAAATTGATTCGAAAAGGTATATTGCATTGTTATTCAAGAGCAACAAACACAAAACGAATTGCAAGGGGAAGAAAAGTTATAAAATATGAATAAGAATTTTTGGCTCCTTATCAATTTAAAACTGTTACACTTAATATTGCGTATAGTGCTATACAAGGCAAACTGGCCCCAAAACGCCTGGTGGGAAATCATAACCCCGTGACAGCGAAGCGGGAAGACGGATAAAACTACTCAACTGCCGTGACTGCAGATACAATTCTTGCTAATGTATTTGGACTACTAGGTCGAGTTCAACATCGTTTTCTGATAAACCAAAGCTGGCCAATTCACCTGCCTTACCAGTTTAGTAAAATTAGGGGCAGACTCGTGGTCACACCAGATTGTCACACCACTGCCATTCGCTTTGGTCGGAAATTCGACAGAAATCATTTTTATTCCGCAAAAGTAGGTAGGTTAGGTTTGTTAGGTATCTCTAGATGCCCGAAGGGCAAATCGCTCAGAAATAGGAGCCCTGCCTCAGGCAGGGCTCCGTCAAATAGTAGTGGTGTCACTCACAACCTGGTGTGACCACGAGTCTGCACCCGTAAAATTAAGTACCTACACACTTAGTAGTAGCTAGTTTCAAATATCCAAAAAGGCACATCTTAACCCTTCTCTCGCTGAACGCACGCCAGGCAGGGGAAATTTACTATCACCACTCTCGCAAAAATCAGTAACTTAGATAACTTGATTACTTGCATTTATTTGCCATTTTTGTGTGTTTTGATTGTGTTAAATTACTGATGTAGGGAAAAAACCAGTCACAGCCAGTCTTCTCACCGCTTGCGTCGGCCCCCACATCGTCGCATTTATACCAATTACGATTATTTTTTAAAGGTGGTCATTTCTTAAAAGCCCTCCCTATTTAACTGCTAAAGAAATCACGCCACAAAGCTATAACTTACGTTTTGTCTAGAAAGCAAGGAGAAAAAGACAGTATGTATTATATGCGTATATTAAAAACTGTACTAGATAAAATCTAACAAATTTGTAATAAACGTAAAAATAACAGTATAGGTACATTAACAATTGAATAACATAGGCTACAAAATCAAAACGAGAATAAAAGAGATTACCTTTAATGTTTTTATAATAAGCGGTTATATTCAATTTGAACGAAATTTTTTGATTTACATCACCGGTCTCTAAAGTAAGGCCCCAGTACAAATTTAACTTTAAATATACTTATTCGTTTTGATTTTATAAGATTTTGATTAATACAAAAACGTAAAAATACTACTCGCCGGAGGACATAACTAGACAAGAGGCGGCTGTAGCCCCGAAACTTCATTTATAACGTTTAGAAAAAACCAACAAAACCTTTCACCACATCGATACCTTGCACAAGCTGTGATTTTTCTAGTAAGGCTTTCTTTTTTTGTTGATAATGCAAATAAAATTTAGAAGTTCATGAAATCATAACCATATAATCCTTGGCCTTAAGGAACATAAAATCACATCAAGGGCAATTTGAACAATCCGTACTTTCTATCTCAAGTAAGCCGGCGGTCGTTAGTTTTAGAAATAATTTGTGGCCAATTTTTTTATAACTTAAAAACGCGCATCATCTTTTGTGACGCTGCCACTTATCGTTTAACGTAAGGTTAAAAGAGAAACGCGTGACCACGAGGTCAGTCTTGCGCCGTTGTTAGGCGTTTAATTCTGTTTTGGTTACGCGAAACTATTTTAACTTTAGTTTTTGGAAGACGCGTAACTACCTTTAATTGGAGCAGTAGTAATGGCAAATTAGTTTTACTGAATTTAAAACGTATATTAAACAATTAATATAAAAGAATCTCAAAGGATTTATCTTTGCCCATTTTGAGGTAATAATAATATAACTAGCTAAAAAATATGAATTCAAAATAGCGTTGACGAATTTAAATATCAATTTTATTATCTTGTAACAAGTTGTTTGGGCACTTTTCTCAAAACTTACTTAAGATAGATTAGTTGTGCGTGACATGGCGGAATCACTCTTATTTACTGAATTATTATGTTTCAAGTTCCAACAATATTAAATAGTGTGTATACAGCCGAGGCAACAAAATAAATATCTATATCTGAAGGTATAGTCGCGATCAATTATTTAAGCGCATACAATTATAAATACGATTATACATATACCCACAATTTTGCAACTGAGTACCTATGTAGATATTTATTTTTACCTTGACTTTACAAAATTATATAAAATATGGGATAAAATAAGCTGTTACCTGGCTATATATTTTATTACTTCTAAAAATAAACCAAATCCTTTGCGCATATAGTTACGATCCACCACAAAGAATAAGTGAGTATTTTTAATAATAAAATCGAGGTTTCATAATAATACCGCATAAATTACACTAGAGCAATTGAATATTAAAGTCATCTTAAAAGTGCTGTTAATATAGCTGCCGTAATACCAAAGAAGGCGGCTAACTGCAATGTAGCAGTGGAAGCATACTGTACTCTATTTGTAACCACATTAAATTTAATAGTACATTACTGCACAGACCAGGAAGTAGGCCGTTGCGGGACGAGTAGAGTTAGCGTGGCCGAGACGCAGTCGAGGCCACGCTATATACGAGTCCAGCAACCGCCCTTCCTGGTCGAGGCTTGTATAGTGCTTTTCTCTAACAATGCGAGGAAATTAAACAAAATTTCAGTTTTGATATAATATGTATTCAAATGTATTAACAAAATCAAGTCAAATACGATGTGATAACATGACGACGGCAAATGGCAGTAAGTACTTAACCGACTATGCTTCTTCTTTACACTCTGGTGGTGTGCCGATAAACACATCTTCATCACTGGAACTCATTTTACTTTTGTATTTTCGCGAAACAAAAATAATACGTACTGTACTTAAACCTCCCTAAGAAAAAAGTATTCCCGATTCCCGCCTTAATTTTATTAATTCTAAACGCAGAATGTTTTAAAAAAAGTAAAACTATTTGACACTTTGGTAAATACGCTGTAAACGCGATAAACGGCGTTTACCTTTTTAGTCTATGACATTTAAAAAATAAATAAACATGAAAGAATTTTGAATTGTACGAGTGTTTGGCTGTTTGGAGTTAGTTATCATAGTCCAAATATGGTTTTAAAAAGTAAAAAACCGGGTACGTTATGAAATTTGTATACATTTTCGCGGCCGCTGCCGCTGGTAAATAATAACTTTTTTTTTTTAATTTTGCCCGGGCCTGGAACTCGGAACTTCGCGGGCTGATTTTACAACAGTAAGGTTAACATTTCCGAGCATGTGGGAGAAAAATACTTATACTATTACTATACTATGCAGTTAGTCGCTTTTTTCGGTATTTCGGCAGATAGGTAACATTAAAATACGCATTCCAAACGGATATATAGGTACACCGGTCTTCGTACCACCTTTGCTCAGAGAAGACGTGCGTTTGGTTGATTACTAGAATTCCAATTTTTTAATTGTTTCTATTTTATTCTAATTTTTCGGAAACTCGGTGCCTCCTTGTCTTTCTTGGGTCATCTCCCATATAACCCGTCGGCCATATTAGTTTGTGTCGGACCTTTCACTCTGGTGTCGTGTGGTGTTGGTGACGTCAGTGTGTTAAGACGTGGTGTGTCACTGGAAGGAACTTGGTGCGTAATCTTTTTGTTTGTTTTGTCGCGTCTCGCTGGATTCGAACTCACGTTCGCTGCGTCGGAGGCGCGCGCTCTACAGCTGAGCCACGGATCGGTGAGAACTTGCGGTCGAATTAACTCATTACGTTTGGCTTCAACGAAACTGCACTTCGATATTGAACCTTAACTCAATAGCTTAAAGTATATATAATAATCAAGATGCTCTGCGTAGCTTGTAATCAAGTCGTCGACACAGACAATTTGTTGAACTGTGCAGCATGTGGCGGTTCATATCACTTGCACTGTTTGGATTTTACTTCCGAAATGACAAATGAAAATATCGCAATACTGGCCAAATCTTGGCTATGCGCGTTCTGTGTGTCCGTGAACAGTCGCCGTCGCAGAAACGACTTCACGCCGGTACGGAGCTCGGTGTCTGGAGTATTGCTGGACGACTCAGTAATGTCATGTGATGTTACTTTGGATGAATCAAGAGTGGCCGGAGACACGCACCGGCCGGGTGACCTCGAAGGTGGCGCTGCGCAATGCACGCCTAGTAATTCCTACCAGTTATCGAGCAATACTCCCTTTCAAGGCACCCAGCCCGCTGAGCTACTAAATACTATTCTTCTCAAGGTGTCTGAGCTGCAAACACAATTTGCTGCTATCCAAGCAATACAGGCCGACATGAACCGAGTTAAGTCAGATGTTGCGGAAATGAGAAATTGCCTTGACTCAAAACTATGCGAGATGGCTGGGCGTATTGAAGCCCTTGACACTAGAGTGTCCGGATTGGAACAGTGTAGAACTGAGGTTGACGACGTAAAAGTTGCAGTTAAGGACATCTTATCAAACATGCGGAGTAACGAACAGTGGGTGAGAAGGTCTAATATCCAGATAAACGGTGTGCCCGAAACCAACGGCGAAAACCTATATACGTTTGTGAATTCGTTGGCGGGATTAAGTGGGTTCCCCCTAAATGTTGCGACTGATATCGATTTCGTGACCCGTGTAGCTGTGAAGAACGACAGGGACAATAAAAAACCGAAGCCTATTATAGTCAAACTACAAGCTCGCTACAAGAAAGATGACTTTATCTCGTCATTACGTAAATTAAAAAATCTAAAAGCGTCCGATTTGGGTTTTTCTAAAAACGAGAGTCGAATTTACGTGAACGATCATCTTTCCAGCTATAACAAATTCTTGTTGAAAGAGGCTCAACTTAGAAAAGCCCAAAAGCAGTACAAGTATTGCTGGGTCCGGAATTGTACTGTTAAGGTTCGCAAGTCGGATAATTCTCCTATTCTGTACATTACATCTGAAGAGTCGTTAAACAAGATATCATAAGAATGAGCTCTGCCGTGTTTTCTTGTTATTTTAAATTGTTGTGTAAAATTATTTATTATCTTCCGGTTAATTCACTTCTTCATTGCAGAAACAAACCATCTATTGCCCGTTTAGATATACTTCATATACTTTGTTGTAAGCACTTCTGTATCTCTCCTCGTAAAGCATTATATGGTTGCCAAGCTCACATTTACAAGTATTCAGTGATCCATTCAAATCTCCTTTGTAATTTTCTAAATTTTTTTTTTACCATTACGCGCTTCATTCGTATAAATTATAACGTAACATTATTCTCTAAATATCATGCTTAACATTTACTATCAGAATACTCGTGGACTCCGAAGTAAGACGATCGAGTTCCAGAGAAACGTTCTAAAATCCAATTATGATATTATATGCATAACTGAAACTTGGTTAGTCCCTGGCATTTTCGACTCCGAGTTGTTTGATGCGCGGTATAATGTTTATAGAACTGATCGTGATTGTCAGAGATTGGGGGTAACTAGGGGTGGAGGCACGCTCATAGCAGTGCGTCGCGAGCTTAGGGTCGACGCGCGCGCCGCGCGGCCTGCGCCCGCGCTGCCTGACGCTGATATCACTTGTGTCGTTATCCCTATTACTCAAGGCAATTTAATTACAAAATTAAGGTTGTTTACCTGCTATTTCCCCCATGGTAGAGAACAAATCGACTCCCAGTTACTCTTCTTTGAATATTTATCTGATTTACATGCTGATTTTCCCGATGATGAATTTATTGTCTTAGGTGATTTTAATATAGGAGATGCCAGCTGGATTCGCGTTGATCAATCATTAAAAAGCTTGAAGCTAGTTAATTCTAATGTTAATTCCCTTGCTATGCAGTTGTCAGCGTTTTTGAACTTTACCAATTGGCAACAATTCAATCATATTCACAATAAAAATGGTAGGCAGTTGGATTTGGTTTTGTCCAACCGCAGTTGTGAGGTTTCTATCGCGGACCCTTTAGTACCGCTAGACACTCATCACCCAGTCTTTTGCGTAACGACTGGTATCGGTTCGACTGAGTGTCACTTGAAACCTGCCCAACGTGTGGTACGCCGTTTCTTTGCAGCCGATTATGACGTTATTAATTCGAAGTTAAAGCAAATCGATTGGGAGTCTTATTTGGGTACTAGCGACATTGAAATTGCTGTTGATAGTTTTTATTCTGTAGTTAATAAAATAGTTGATGAGTTGGTTCCCTCTAAAATTATCAAAACTAACTATTGCAAATATCCTGCATGGTACTCGCATTCACTTGTAACTTTAATTAAGAAAAAAAATAAAAAACATAAAAAATGGAAAATCTATGCCAGGTCGGCCGACTATGATGCTTTCTCTAATCTACGCTTCAAAATTAAAATCATGGAAAAATCTTGTTACAATTTATTTATATCTAGGGCTGAAAATAATATTAAATTTAACTCAAAATCGTTTTGGTCTTTCATAAAGTCGAAAAGTAACAATAGTGGTATACCAGACACTCTATTTTTGGAGAATAAGACGGCAACTGAAGGTATAGGTATTGCCAACTTATTTAACGACTTCTTCCACTCAGTTTTTGAGCCGACTGGTGCAGCCAATACAATCCTGCCTGACCAGAACCCTGCGGCTTGCGTAATCAATACCATCCAAATTACTTTACCCTTGGTGGAAAAACATCTGAAGTCATTAAAGGACTCGAAGGGCAGTGGCCCTGATGGCATTCATTCCGTGTTTTTGAAGCGTTGTAGTAGGACTCTGGCGTTACCAGTGTGTATATTATTTAATAAGTCTTTAAAATCAGGAATACTACCTATAATTTGGAAAAAATCACTCGTAGTCCCGGTATTTAAAAGTGGGGATAAACACAACATCAAAAATTATCGTGGTATATCAAAATTATCAGTTCTTCCTAAATTATTGGAAAAAGTTATATACGATACGTTATTTCCAACATTACGACCAATGTTAATTACTCAGCAGCACGGCTTCATTAATAAACGCTCTACTGAGTCGAATCTCTGCGAACTACTGGATTATGTCCTATCCGCAATGGATGGGAACTGTCAGGTGGATGCTATTTATACCGACTACTCGAAGGCGTTTGATAAAATTTCCCATTTTATTTTAATAAATAAACTTGAACGGGCCGGTATTCACGGCGACTTACTGCGATGGCTTACATCCTACTTGCGGCATAGAGCTCAGGCTGTGACTGTAAAGGGGCATACTTCTAGTTTCGTTCCAGTCACCTCTGGAGTTCCCCAGGGCTCCCATTTAGGTCCTCTTCTCTTTAATATTTATATTAATGATGTCATTAGTTGTTTCTTACATTCTAGGGTACTGTTGTATGCTGATGACACCAAAATTTTTAGTATTATTCGGTCTGATGCTGACTGTTTTAGGATGCAGAAAGATTTAGATAACTTAAATGAATATTGTATTTATAATAATCTTTTTTTGAATATTGAGAAATGCTCCATAATAACATTTAGTCGTAAAAAACGCCCTCTAAATTTTAATTATACTATAGGGAACCAATCTCTGAAACGGGTCAATGAGGTTAAAGATCTAGGGGTGTACATTGACAGCGAGATCCAGCTGACATCTCACATCGATAAAATAACGTCAAAGGCCTACAGAATGCTAGGTTTTATTTTCCGTCAAGGTAAAGATTTTAAAGATCCAAATACATTGGTCCTTCTTTATAATGCTTTCGTTAGGTCACATTTAGAAACGGCATCTACTGTGTGGAGTCCTAATTTTTCCGTTCATATAAACTCAATTGAGAGAATACAAAACAAATTCATTAGCCGTATGAAATTCAAGTTCAGGACCTTCATACCTGAAAACATTGAAAGTCTCCAGTTGAGAAGAGAAAAGAGGGATGTCACGTTTTTATTTAAGTTGTTGAATAATATGATTGACTCTCAAAATCTTATGGGAAAAATATCATTTAGATGTCCTAGCTTTCGTACTCGGTCCACAGAGTTGTTCTCCACATCTTCCAGTCATAAAAAATATGTTAAGAATGGATACCTTGTGAGAGCATGCAATGTTTATAATAAGAAATATTCTCATATCGACTTGTTCCAACTAAACCATCGTCAATTTGTTTCTGCAATTAAAAAAAGAAAAAAAAGAAAATAGAATAATTTTTAAATATTAAGGCATGTTTCACTCTCTATTGTATTACAATTTATTTTTCAAAATTCAAAATTTAGTTTTAAGTTGTTTTATTAGTCTTGTGTTTTCTAATAAGTTATTTACTAGTAGTAAGTTATTAAATTAATGTGAACTCTTTGAGCAAAATGATGTGTTAACTTTAGGTGGAAACTGTTTAGGCTTATGAATTACGCACAGTTGTTATTCTATATGTAATATATCTGCTGTATGTTTCCCTTTGCAATAAATAAATAAATAAAAAATAAAAAATACACATACGATAACGACGACATTTCACACTAGTGCAGGGAGTTTTTTTTGTAAATTCTGAACTAAAATAAAATATTTTAGGAATGTGCAAGTCGAGCTCTTTCATTTAATACACCCCGTTATTGGCGAGTCATTCGTTATTGTGTTCGCGGATCTGAGGGATTTCAGATATACTAGGGTGAAAGGAGATTAGCTGGTTTATCCAGTTTAGCTGGTTGCAGGATTCAGAAAAGAGACAACTGCTCCCACCGCCTTTTGCTCTTAACGTGTCGAATATCCATTCAGTCCTTTTTAGGTTTCTTTTTGCCTTTAAGATGTTCCCTAAATTCAGCTCTGAGTCTTTTAGCGTGTTTTTGTTTTTTACGCACTCTATGTTCCTTTCTTTTAACTTTAACTTTTATAATTTCTTTGGATCGCAAGTGAACTCGGTCTTTATCTAAAGGTTTTCCATCCATTTTCACACTGTAACAAAGATTGTACATATGTTAAAATTCAGAGCAAAGCGTGGACGTAGGCGAAACACAGCTCTGACAATATCATGTTCCAATATCATGTTCTTTAATTTCCTTATATCTTGAAAAATTAAGAAAACTAACTAGTGTGGGCTCAAAATGCATTTTGTAGCAATAAATTGGTATCACCGTCAACAATCTAATAGTGCAGCAATCAACAAGCTTGGCACTTTTTGAAATATTATTTCGGTGGCGCATGAGAACTTGGCCTATTTTACCCGACTACGACGAAGCAAAAAGGAGGATTATGATTTTGACCAGGATTTACATTTAGGTTTTTGTGGATATCAATATAATTACTCTTTGATAGGTAGTCGATACCGATCTACTAAGTATATTTATATTTAAAAATCAACATAAAACTAGTGTTTTAGTATTTGATGTAAGTTTTACACATTTTAAAACGGAGGTTAACTATTTTCCGATCAAGAGTTACAGGGTGAAATCTAAGTAATAAATCGAAACCTATCTTTCAATAAAGCCGATCCACCGTCCAGGGTATTCTCTAAGTGGTCACGAACTTCTCGATGGAAATGGGCTAGAGCTGCTGCTCGTGCGGATAATGTAAATTCCTTAAATACTGTAACGGTACTTCCATCAACAGTTCTGGAACCATATTTACCAGAAACTAAAGATAGTTTTGCACGCTAAGCCATTCCATGAAAGGCCCAATTAATTCATCATTAAGAATGCCTGCCCATACATTAAGAGAAAGCCTCACTTGATAGGCGTCTCTTCGGATGACGTATGGATTTTGTGTACTCCACCAATGCTCATTATCAGAAGTCGGAATTTATGTACCACTTTTTGGCTGTCGTAGTAACTTCTCATTTATTGACTTTCAATATCGATATACTGATATTAATAATCAACAGATTATTAGCAACTAATGTGTCATGCGGGTTACCAATAATATGAAAAAAAAAATAGGACAATCTATTTATTTATGAAGCAACTAAAGAAACACTTGTCAGCACTAGCAAAATTATTCTATGCATGATATTTTTACTGAGGAAGTCCATTCATCCATGGTAATGAAAATTTGAGATCAGTGTATGATTTTTTCTTTGATTGATTCACTCTTTTGGAAGACAATATTTCTTATAGTGTTTCCTGATGGCGGTAACTGGCAACGGTCCTCAGAATTGGTAAATACTCTTAATGGTATTCCATCCAGGCACACCATTCGCGAAACCATCCAATCTGTTGAATTCTCGCTTTTTATGCGAGTCTTTTTTGCCGGTGGCTGACATTCTTGGACTTGATTCCCAATAGTCTCGCTACTAGCCTTGTTGTCTCTACGGCTGATACGTTTATGATTCCATGTGCAGATAATAAGTGGCTCCTTAAACTTGACGTGCTATGTGACATTAATATTTTTTGTCACTTTTACACTTAGCACTTTTTTGGTCAGTAGATCTCAAAAAATGTAGCCATGCACCTGATTGATCTAGACATCTCTTTCGAAACTCTGTGTTCTGCATGTCCGATTTCTAAAACAAAACCTTTTTTATTTTATTTAGTAAAGTAGGCAGCCAAATTAAATACCCACTTTATTAGTAAATTATCTTAAATATGACTTACCTGAATCACTCATGAAACCACGTCTTATTCACTTTCATTTCTTCACTAGGTCACTACACGTTTTTTTTTGCGGCCTATCTATTTGTAGAGATTTGCCCCCTTTTTGGAAATACCCCACTTTTTTTCTTAATTCGCCCCTTTAGCCATCGCATGTGTAATTATCATCAGTGGGCGGCTGACGGATGCAAATTACGTCAAAATAATGTCGAACGTTATACGTAATATGGATATGACTGCAAGGGGTTTAATAAAAAGAACGAAATTGTAAAATTGTTATGTAATTGTATTGTTGTAACTGTCGAAAAGCGGCACTGTTAACACGTTTCCACGGAATATTGCATAAAACTGAAAAGTTTATCAAATCAATATTAAAATCTTCTTGATTCTGTTTCGTGCAAAATTCTTGACGTTTGGCGAATTAGATTTAACACGTCTATGAATCACGCTTTTTCGTTTCGCAAATAAACTTACTTGACAATTTGTACAAAAGATCGAGCCTTTAGAAGTATCGTAAATTAGATCACGTTTATCAATTATCCACTTACGAATTGTGGTTTCCTTTGCCATCTTAAATATGAATATTGAAAACTAAGCAAATTTAATTGACAAGTCTAAGACGTAATAGACATAAACGCTCATCAGTCTCAAGAGGTGATAAAATAATAAGTGGCCAGTATCTTCTTAGTATACAATCTACGTACAATAGAGGATAGCTTATTATGTATTTACTAATAAAGGGTGAGTACTATTAAATTGTCGCCATTTGAATTAAGTTTTACAAAATGAAATAATGTTCTAGTAACTCATTTTTTTTTATAATAAGAAAGTTTAAGACATAAAATGGATCAGCTAACACAATTAAGGTTTCTCCAGAGCACGACGAGAGAATTCTCGGACTTTACTCTTGACGCGACTCATAGAATTTTGCACGGATTCATTTGTGATCAGTTTTGTACATTTCATCCACTTTCTTTTGAAATCGGGCAATGATGTGGCCGGTTGGCATGTTTTCCGCAACTTTGTTTTAATATTAGCCCAGTATTTTTCTATCGGCCGTAGTTCTGGGCAATTTGGCGGATTCATATTCTTCGATAATACATCGACAGAATTCTGATTATACCACTCCAAAGCTCGCGACGAATAGTGACAACTTGCCAAATCTGGCCAGAACAATGTCGAAAAAGTATGTTTTTTTACAAGTGGTAATAACCGTTTTTTTAAGCATTCGGATATATAAATATCCGTGTTTATTGTGCCAGTGGTTACAAAAGGCGAACTTCTCATGCCGCACTGGCATATCGCTTGCCACACGAGGAACTTCTTAGCGAATTTCTCCACTGGAATCACTTTTTCTGATTCATGTAGACCCGAGACGTTGCGAGAAGAAAAGTACTGGTTTCCAGGTATTGATTTGAAATCAGCTTTCACGTACGTTTCGTCATCAATAATTAAGCAACCTGTTTTTTGAACTAACAAGGTGTACAGAAATCTAGACCGTCTAATTGCTCGATTATACTGTTCTACAGTTCTTTTGAGGGCTTTTTGCTTCTTGTGAGTAGAAATACCATACTTTATTATTATTTTTTGTACATTTCTTTGACAAGTACCAACTTTTTTGGACACATCTCGAGAAGAGATTGCCGGATTCTGATCAAACAGCTTACACACCTTTATATCCAATTTTTTGTTCCGTTTCCCTCTCGCTGCTTTCTTTCAATAGTTCCACCTTGTTTTAGTTTTTTTAGGGTCCTTTGCACTGTTCTCCGACTTGTATTACACGATTTCGCAAGATCCAAAGTAGACATATTGGGATTTATTGAAAATTCTCGCAAAATTAATTCACGAACGCTTTTTTCTTTTGACGACATCTTGACTGATAAACACAACTGAATGTTCTTTTAAACACTAAAACATGCAAATACGTTTCAGATTTGAAATATGATAAGTTTAGTCAAAAAGGTTGCGAGCACGAAAAAAAAATACGGAAAATGTTGGCGACAATTTAATAGTACTCACCCTTTAATGTATGATAAAGATAAAAACTGCATAATTTTGTATTCATAAATATTTCTCGAAATTTAATAAAAGTCTTATCCATGTTCTGTTTACGTCCCTATATTGCATCCGTCAGCCGCCCACTGATTATCATACAAAAAGAAGACATTTGACCTATTTGGTACGAAAAAAAAAAGTAGGTACCTATTTAACCCCTCAGGTGTCCTACGCACAACATGTGTGCGTAGATTTTTTGACATTACGTGACTTATTCATTTGACATAAAGTTTAATTTTGATGTACATCAATTTTGACATATCGCTCGACGGGTTAATATTACATAGTTTCGTAGGTACACACGAGGAGTTATCTACTTCCTGAAATTCCTACTTTTTCAGAATTCTTACTCTTATGAAAATGTAAACATGTAAATATTAAAATGAGGTAAGTTTAAGTTATGTCAGTTTTGCAGCAGGCCCGGATGGCCAAACCACCGAGAAATAAGAGCTCCGCGCTAGCGGAGCTCCGTCATTACTCTTATTTAAAATCAATTAGACTAAAACCGATAACCCAATGAGATGAAACTTTGAAAGATTGTGATGAAACTTTGGCAGGGTGTCCTAAGGACGCACCTTAGGTTTTCTGTCCAATTAATATATGCCTACTTTTTTACTTTCCATGCGACGCATGCCAGGTACAGCTAGATATATCGCACCTTCAGAACAATAGTGACATAACTCGGAAATTTTGAAGTTTGAGTTAGTGCTCTATCATAATCAATTTATGACTAAAAGTTTGAAAGACGAAATTTTGAATTAGGTCACTATCGTTCTGAAGGTACGATATGTATATCGGAAGTTGATAAATGAGAACTCACAAGCGTTATTGAAAAGAGCCACAAAAAATCCAGGCTCTTTATAGATATTAAAGAGACCGATTCGCGTAAAAGTCCACAGAATGTTGGTCTCCTGGTTATGTAACAACCACCGGCATAAGTTCATTATTTTTTTATAGTTAGCCAACATTAAATCCTGCACTGGTTGGAAGTGATACGGGTGCTGGCCTGATACATTTCACAACCGCCAAACGCAATAAAGACTGTATCGTTAATTACAAAGAACTTGACAGAGGTTTATTTCATTAAAAATAATAATATTCTTAATTGAAAATTTTGTCAACGTAGGTATACATCTGAATGTTAGGTTCGACTTTCATTATTTCATTTTCAGGTTATTAGTTTAAAATTAAAAATGCGATGTCTTTCTCCTGAAAAGAGAAAATCATTTGTGGATAAATGGTGTACTATAAAAAAACAAAAACCCCCTTCAAAAACGCAAAAAATAAGTTATTTTAAAATGGTAAGTAATACGTTAGTCCAACTGAAGTCGGCTTTTGGTTGAAAATATTGTGAGTTGCCGACTTCAGTTGGACTAACCTATGACCTTGCGTTTTTGAAGGGGGTTTTTGTTTTTTTTTTACATTTATTTTATTTTATACTTTTTAGTGATTATATTTAGATTATTATTGAGTGAACACAGCGGCAGTTAAACCGTGTACGGATTTCTCCGCAGTTTATGGCATTAAATGTATTAAATATTTATAAAAAAAAAAAAACTGTTATAGTCCTTCTTCTTAGTGGATATTAAATATAACTTTAAGACATTTCCAGCTCGCCGCAAGCAATGTGCCGGGAAATTCAAGATCATATTTAAACAATTAAATCTCATCGCCACCCTTGAAAATACCGTTGAGGAGTTCCGTTGGCCATCTGTGGTCTTCATCATCAATTCCACTTCACCAAATGATACTTTTTAAATGCAAATGCTAGAATTGGTGCTTAAAATACTAAAATCATTAAATTGATGAGTATGACAGATTTAAATTTAGAGTCGGTAAGCTCAGTATTTTTATTTTTTATTTTGTTGTAGAATTATATACAATTCTCTAACAATAATTATAGTTTTGGCCAGTCTATCAAATGTGGTCTTGAGCTTTCCTTTGCTCTTGTTTGCTTTTGGCTTATCATGTATCGTTGGGAAATTGAGTAAATTCTTCCTAACAAAGATTATTATGTTATTCAAATACATATAGCGACGGCAGTGTTAGAAAATCTATTTCCTCGAAGAATAACTTCAATGAAACACGCGACCCAAAGTTATAAATCTAATAGCCCTTTTTATACAAAATAAACACTGTATCCATATCCGCAGCCGATCCCCACAGAATAAGACCGTGCGTAATTATACTGTTAAACTAAGCGAAGTAGACCAACCGCGCCGTCGCTACATCGGTAAACTGCCTTATTCTGCCGTAATACCAAAGAAGGCGGCTAACTGCAATGTAGCAGTGGAAGCATTCTGTACTCTATTTGTAACCACATTAAATTTAAAATGCTTATGCTATTTCTATGCAGTTAGCCGCTTTCTTCGGTATTTCGGCAGTATTCCCCTGACTGCAAAAGCAGTGGAGCTCAACCTATTTGCTTACGCCGTTACCCCACTACAATTTTGAGTCCAATGTAATACCTAGAAAAACTTGTTTTTACAAATTCTATGGTTTCACCATTAAGTTTAATTTTCGAGGCTAAGTTTATATTCGATGAATTTACTAGTGCGAATTTTATATATTCCGTTTTTTTTTAATTGAACACTAAGTTATTGGCAGCAAACTATTAGAGAGATTTATATATCATGGAGAGGGTATTGTTTGGTTCAATGAGGTCAGTATCTTTCCTAATCCTCCTAATCCTTAATGAGATTCAATGCATTTCCTCTTATGCCATAAAAACTAAGATTACAACTTAAAGTGCCATGATCTACACAATCAAAAGCTTTAGGAAGGTCGCAAAAGACTCCAATGCACAGTGGGGCCTTATGTATGGGAGACGTGATATTAATTATTTTTTGACCTTTTTTTTGGTGAAAATCCTAAATTAAGTAATGTTTGTGCTAAATAACTATAATCTACTTTGTGGAAATACTTTTTTGTAGTAAATGTATAAAAAATATATTTTATAGTAGGTACACATTTACATATTTTAAGACTGCTGTTCCGTTTCTTCATCAAAACTAATTTGCGAACATTTCTATTGCATCTTCATGAAAATAAAGTCGTTTTTTTTTAAGACTCGTTGTTTGTATGCTCCTCAAAAGTGGGTCAGAAGATATTAACATTCTGTTAAAAATGTCGGTGATTGTATCTTTTCTGGATGTTTTCCTACTAAAATATTGTCTGTAATCCTTAAAATCTTTGTTGCGAGCTTCTAATGCCTCTTCACTGAGTTGGCCTATTGGCAACAAACTCTTGGAGATAATGTCATGTCCATGAATAAGGATTTTGTGAACTGTTGTAGACATGTGGTACCGCGGATATATTTTTGTGAACAGTCTTGCAGTTTCGTGACAATATGTTCTAAATTTTTCTTTATCTACAGCAAAGCCACTTGACATGCACTGGAGTATTATGTAGAATCGATGCAAGATGTTTAGATCAATTCCTGTTATTTCTGCTGACAATACCGCCTTCTGAAAGAATCTTCTGGCCACATTTCCAGTATTAGTGTTCCCGTAGCCAGGTTTAGGTTGGTCCACAATGAGGCCCATTTTCTCCTTAAATAAGTTTTGTATTCTTGTTTTATTTTCTTTTATTTTGGCCTCGATCTTTTTACTAGAACGCCATTCTTTTACTTCCAGCTTGTATGAGATGTGCAAAAGACATTCAAACATTCTAATCCATGCATGCAGAACTGACATTCCGAAACTCAAGTAGTCCTCTACTATAGGCAACTGCAGTACTTTATCAATATTGTTAAAATCTTTGGAAGTCGCTCTGCAAAGATAACATCTTAGAGCAGATTTTGTGTCACTTAAACTATTGCAAAGTTTCCCGTCTATCATAGAAAATATCAAATTATGATTGATTTTGTACTCAATTCCATTGAGTTTTACAATCGTATATGTCAAGTTTTTTATTTGTTGATCGATACTTTGTTTTACAGTCTCAACAAGGGAATCGCTTTCTTTCTCAAATATGATCTTTATTGGTCTGCACAATGCAGATGAGGAGGGGTGTTCGTTGTTCCAGTATATACGACGATTATCAAAAGATACAAGTTGTAATGGAACTAAGCACGCGATAAATACAAATTTATCGTCACCACTTTTTTCAGAGAGATATGATTGATGATATTGACTGTGTCCTGAGCTACCATCAAACCCCCACTTATAAGTCATGGTTAATTCTGCGGCTTCGTATGTTTCAAATACTATTTTTTGAGCTTGTACAATTTTTTCCGTGGTGTTATCAACAAGACACTGAATTGGAACTGTCGCTTCTGTTTCAGTAACAGTAATACCTGGAATTTAACGTTATTATTAATACTAGTACTTAAGAATTTTAAAAATAGTACTATTTGAATGTAAGTTAATGCAAGAACCTTCAGGATAGGAATTTGGTTTTTCCTTTTGAAGCATCTTATATGACGGGAAAATATGTTTGGCGTAGCTTCTAATAACTTCATATTGCTGACGCGTCAGGTTTGCTTGGATTACCATTGACAATGCTTGAGGAGGGGTTATTGGATCAAAAGCAATTTGTTGAGTAGTATCTTCCTTATCACATGACGAATTAGATAAGTATGTTAACAATTGAGCAGTGTCTTTTATGCCCTCGGCTCTGAGCTTCATCTGAGTTGCAAATACTAGCTCTGATGTAGAAGTCGAAGCCCTCAGACCAGCAGTGCGTTTTCGTTTAACTTGTTCACTACTAGATTCGAAATCTCCAATAGGTCGCCCGACTCTCTTATTAGGATGTTTACAGCATTCAATTTTTCCATCAAGCCATTTCGAATGTTTCGTCAGAAAAATCGACTTCGTTCGATTACTTTGACTCCACTTGGTTTTGAACTGAGATTTGAGTGTTTTAATTATTGTTTTTATTTTGGAGTCACGATTTACGCTACGACCTGTATGTTTTATCAAAAATAATTCAACTTGTTTAATTTTTTCATTCAGATTATCCGATGGGCTCTCTAACATTATATTCACTAAAGTACGTCTAGTACATACGAATTTTAGTGACTGGTTTTCTGAAAAATAATCATAAATACTAAATATCACATTTTTCAAGCTCAGGTGTTTAATTAAATAAATATGTGATGATACTATCACACATAACGAAATCGGATAAGATGGAGACATATTTTCAAAAATCATAAAAAAATACACCAGGCAAAAGTTAAGCACTTTTGAATTCAGTTTCGTATAGTAAAAATATTGTAAATATTGATTCTATTAAAAGTTTGCCTTAACCTTTGCCTGACCTAAAGTTATTTAAGAAAATGTGTAAGTATCAGAAAAAACGGGATGGCTTACTTTGAGGCTGTTTATTATATATTAAACCATCATAAAACATTCTTAAAAAAAGTAAATTTGACTACTCTTACCTTCAGAACAAAACTGCATGTTAAAATATATTCATGAACTTTGCCTTCAATGATAAATTAATGTTTAAACAACATAAACGGATTACGCGAACAGTGCACTAACGCCAAAGATCGTAATAATGTCAACTTTGACACACAAGTACAAGATAAAGGTTGGACAAAAATTACTCGTACAAAGAGTTTTAAATAGAATATACCTTCTTTTATCCAAGAAAAATATTTTTTCGCAACTTACCTCCATTTTAAACTTTTGGATTAATATCACGTCTCCCATACATAAGGCCCCACTGTGCAATGGCGTCCTGCGACTCTTCCCAAGCCTGTTAAATAAATTTATTAAAATTGCGTCCGTGTCAGTTGTAGACCAAAATTTTATTAGAATTAAAGTGAGAAATCAATTGAGCATTATTTTTTCAAATATTTTGTTGATCGCAGGTAGGATAGATACTGGATGATAATCAGAAGGATTATCTCTATGACCTAATTTAAAATAGGAACCGCCTTACATTATATTTGGAACAATGCCATTGCCAACACTACTATTAAAAATAAGAGCAAGGATGGGAGCAACGACCTCCAGAATGCTTTCAAGTACCTTAACTGACTGACATGCCCGTCGTCTTCGTGATTTTTATTTTTATCATTTGTAAAAGACTTTAGTATATCAAAAGGAGAAACATGATGAAATTTGCAAAAATGATTAATAGTTGTGTGTTAAATCTGTTCTGTGTATGATTGTGATACCACCTGATTCTGGAGAGCATGGCGGACAAGAGCTCAAACGGTGATGATGAAGGTGGATTGTTTAATGATTCGACAAATATATCAAAACAGTATTGGAAATGTTATTTTACTTGTATTTATACTTAGCGATATGTTAGCGATACAGTCTTTATTCGCTTACTTGCAAACGACGTGCTGCATCCCTCGTACTTGCTTGTAGATATTGAATAAAAAAATGGTGGCGTTACGGCCGTCCGTGGGCCTGGGTGCGAGTTGGCACAGAAAACTGCCCAAAATCACGAAGACTTTGCACAATTCACTCTCGTGATTGGATCACCCCTCGGGACCGGCGACTCAGGATGTGATTCTCAGAATAGTTGCTCAGTTTGAGTGATCTCACTTGTTTGAGCGTAAAAAGACACCATGTCGAACCTTTGTATGATGGTATTGATGGTGTAAGGATATGGAGGAGGCATTCGAGTTAGTTCTCCGAAAATGAAATGGAGTTCAATAGTCATCACTCTTTTACTTGATATTTTGAGATATGAGATAGTTGGTGTAATTGACAGTTTATGCCAATCAAGCCAGTAAAATAAATATTCTAAGAGGTCAAATATCTTCTTGTTCGACTGGCAAGTGCAAAACTCATTGTAGGGCGACCATGAATTAAAATAAATTAAGACAAACAAAACAAAAAATTCAAAAAAAACTTTCGTTAATAAAGATAAATGTCGGTGCAAGTGAATGTTAGTTAACTATGGAATTAGGAATAAATATAACGATTAACGATTTAGGGCCGTATTAATAAACTTATCTTGACTGAGATGCCGGTCACGTCAAAGTAAACGACAAGCCATAGAAAACTGTCATTTGTGACGCATCTTGAGACTGGCATTAAAGTCGAGATCAGTTTATTAATACGGGCCTTAGATTTCACCATGTATGTAGTTTTTTGAGTTTTCCGTTAACTTCTGCTGTAAAACCTGTTTCATTGACCAATACCCAAATACCCAATAGACTTTGATAATTGAGTCAGTCAGTACTCAGTACCAAATACGCCGTATTTCGAAATTTATATTTTTTTATTGGATAATTATAGAACCTTGATATTTTATACTGGGTTTTTGTCATAAGTTTAAGTATCGTTTACAAAAATCAGGTTCCCAGCTGCACTGTGGAAAAAGTAATGAGGGTGGGAAATAGGGACTGCTCGGGTTTGAGTAAATATACAACACTGCATGACACACGGCTATTTCTTGGGAAGCCCGTTCAAATTAAGCCGAATATGGGCAATCAGGTGAAATAATTCGTGTTGTTTTGTAAATTGGTACAGTTATACCTTACGGTATCCAGATGAGGGTCAGCAAAATATCACGCATTACGAGTATTCCACTAAGTACAAGAGTGGCTGGGTAACGAAATGCCTCCTGAAATGTGGGGTTTGAAGTGAAAAGCTGCTGGAACCCTCGAACCAATTACCACCACTGATCCTCCAGCTTCTGACACCGTGCCTATATTTTATCCCCTTGTTAAGTTAGAAAGAAGTGGTCTCTGCCTACCCCTCTGGGAAACAGGCGTGATTTAATGTATGTATGTATGTATGTTAAGTTAGCTAAATTGTATGTAGAAACATTCGTCAGAAGTAATTAAACTGATATTCGTACAGATATTCGAGGCATGAGCAAAGGTCTGAGAAGGTATCTTCAACCCTCCCTTACAAGCTCAGAATACCTCTCAACCTTGAGGAAAAGTCCTCAAGTACGTTGATCTGGATACCGCAAAGTATAACTGTACCAATTTACACGAATTATTTCCCTAATTTTATTAATTTTCTTCAGTTATGACTTGTCCGGACACACTGCCGTGTGTCTAGATGTATGGAATACGCACCCGTATTTTTCAGCAACCTTATCATGCGTCTTCACTTTTGCGAGGATTTCTGGCGATACTTCGGGCCAGTCATACACTTCCGTACCAAATCTTTTGTAATTGATGTCATACTTTGCGTTGATTACCAAATCCTTCATAAGTTGATCGTCTTTCGGTTTTGGGAACTTACCAGCTACACCTGAAAGTAAAGAATAAACAGCTAAGTGTCGGTGTTTAATATAAGTACGAGGGTGCATTGAAAAGTTCTGAGCCTAAGGTTGAATATAATAAAAAAAAAACAAATAAATACTGGCAGGTCAAAGTGCCATATTTAGTCGCCATTATGCACTATCTTTTGTTTTTTTCCTGTCACAATTTTGCATTTTATGCTGGAACTGCTACATAAGGTCACTGATTTTTCAAATAATGGATAAAATTGAGCATCGTTCTGTCATAAAATAATTGCAAAAAAAGGGTTTAACACCAAAACAAATATTTGAAGATATGAATCAAACATAAGGGCAATCTGCTCCATCGTATGCTACCATAAAAAGATGGGTAGCTGGTTTCAAACGTGGCCGGGAGACTGTTCAAGACGAGCCTAGGAGTGGGCGGCCGTTGACGACTACTACGGACGAAAATGTCAATAATATATTAGATGCGATAATAAAGGATAGGCGATTGAAGATTGTGGAGATAGCGGAAGCAATGGGTATTTCTTATGAGCGGGCACAGAACATCATCACCGATGTTCTTGGATTTTCTAAGGTGTCAACCAGGTGGGTGCCTAGACTGCTTTCAGTCGAGAACAAACGAGTACGTGTTACAATTTCCCAAGATTGTTTATGTATGTTTCAACGTGACTCCGACGATTTTTTCAATCGTTTTATAACTATGGACGAGACATGGGTCCACCACAGTACACCAGAATCGAAAGATCAATCCAGGCAATGGAAAAGACCAGGTTCACCACCACCCAAAAAAGCCAAGGTCATTTTGTCAGCTAATAAGGTAATGGCCTCAGTTTTCTGGGATTGCAGGGGGGTTATCATGAATATCATGATAGACTATCTCGAAAAGGGCAAAGCAATAAATTCGGACTACTATTGTGCTCTTTTACGTCGTCTGCGTGAGGAAATTAAAATAAAGAGACCTGGAATGCTGTCGAAAAAAGTACTGTTTCGCCAAGACAACGCTCGCGTTCACACTTCGGCGAAATCAATGGCACAAATATATGATTATGGATTTGTAGTGCTGCCGCATGCCCCTAACTCGCCGGATCTAGCTCGCTCCGATTATCATCTCTTCCCAAACCTCAAAAAACACTTGGGAGGACAAATATTTTCGACTAATACGGAGGTACAAGAAGCAGTAGACTCATATTTTAACGACCTCAGCGATTCTTTTTTTTTTGATGGGATAATGAAGTTGGAGGCGAGGTGGACTAAGTGCATTGACCTTCATGGAGAATATGTCGAAAAATAAAATTGTTATAAAAAGTGAGCCCGTTACTTTTTTTTACCAGGCTCAGAACTTTTCAATCCACCCTCGTATCATCGGAATGCGACAATGTCTAGGTTATCGTCATGCCTCGGTTTTCAAAACAGACACAACTGGCATCCACGCTTACGGCACGTCCAATCTCTATTTTGGAATGTTCTTGTGTCAATGACGTGATCTGCTACCTAGCAATTCATGCGTTCAAGATTTATATAACTAATGTATTTAAGGCTTTATTGTTCTATAATCTTCCCGTATTGCCTAGAATGTTGACGTGTTCCAAGGACACAGACCGCAATAAAAACGGTACGACTGATTTCCGGAATATGTTGATGATATAAGGCACACCAACAGCATATAAAAACATTACAAATATATATTGTCTACCTACTTATAATATAACCATATGTCAGGCATGCAGGATATTCAAATATACAAGGTACTATTTGGTTAAAAGTGACACATCAAAAATTTCTACACATCATGAGCCAGGAAGGCATAGAATCATTAATAGGGCCCGGATTTTTTGCCTTAGCAGTTAAGCAAACTTGAAGGTCCTCAAATAATTCGAAACATATTCTAACAATAAAGTCAGAGAAAGTTCATAAAAGCCAATTTCTACTGCTATGAATGCCTACAGTAGCCCATTTACTAAACTTAAACCCAGATAAAGTTTATATCTTAACACCTTCACAGTCCAGTGCCCCCATGTATGGGTCATGATGAACTAGCTCCATAAGTCCGTGCCCCACGTATGGGTCACTAAATAATGACCAGGTACGCACTTATGACGTGCTGGACTTACGAGGAAAGTGTTTTTTTTTTGTATGGGGACTGTCAACGTGTTAAAATGATGTCACATGTGATAGTACACTTGTGTTAATAAAATATAATTCGCTTCAGTTTTTATCCGGAGAAAAAACAGGTGAATACGTTTGTATGGGCTATATGCCGCCCACGTAATGACCCTCTTAAACATAGACAAAACTGAGAAATTATAGTAATACTAGGCGTACCTTCTACATAAGCCAACTTGGCGACTTCAATGGCGATTATAAGAGACACTTCATTCACTTCCGACAGCGGAGGATAAATGCGCCCCATCGCTATGTCAGACTCAGCGACGATTTTTGCAAGCGTCTAAAAAATTATAAAATATTTGCTTACACTTTGTTTGGGCTGGCTACTTATCATTCATGATTTTACTCGAGATCTGAATAGTTGCTACTTGATTTGAAAAAAAAAACAAAGCATATTCAACAACATATTGGTGTCTTTTACTTAGTTATTAAAGCAACAATTACCTTTGCTGCACATAGGAACATGGAGTCATCAATGTGGTGCGTATCAGTCGCTATCACTCCAAGCGCCACTCCCGGAAATATGTACGAGTTATTGCCTTGCCCAGTCACGTACGTCTTACCATTATATTTTACGGGAGGAAACGGAGAACCAGACGCGAATACGACTTTACCCTGTCAACAAAGTTCATTATAATTATTAATAATTAATTTGAATTTTATTTCATCGACTTTCGTTTCACATATCGTCGTCGTACTTACTCAACCTCGTATCTAAATTTTTGACCTATTTTTGTTTTTTAAGTATATGACTAGACCTTTTTGTGTTAAATCGTTAAAATTAACTCTTATCTTGATTGAAGCAAAGAGTTAAGAGTAAATCGTGATATGGTTTCCTCGTATCTCATACGACACAATTTTCGTAACTGCATAAACCTCGTAAATACATAAATAGGATAAACTTTGTTATCAATGTTAAACCTTTTTATTTGATGAGGTACTTGGCCACTTAGATACTAAGATAAGTGTCAGATAAGAGAAAACAATAATTATCATGTCACTGTCAATAGTAGGTTTTCCAACTGCATGTGATTATTACAATAAAATACACATTACCCATGATAGAAATTATAAATGAAGAACTTGGGTTACTTTAAACTACGAAAAAAGGCTTCGTGGGTGATACTGACATACTAACAACCCTGCCACAAACCAGTGTACTTAGAAGCTTACAATGACCTCTTCTCTGGCAGTCAACTATATATTAGACGAAACAAATGGAGAGATAATTCAATTATCACCCGAAAACGACTATTTCGAAGATGTGCCTGATTGTGCCTAGCACTAGCACATATCGACCCTTAAATCACATCCTGGACGAGAAAACTGGGTGTTTTGTTCAGATTTCGTCCACATCTGAAAGTGAAAATCTTGCTAGCTGCGATTCACATTTCTCAGACACTGGGTCCGAATATTATCCCAGTAACTATAGTGACAGCTCATCTACAAGTACAAAAAATGGCTTCATTACTCTTGATGAAAGCACTGGTTTGATACGTAGAAAACGAGCGAAAAAAGGCGAAGGCAATCCTAGAAAATGGAAGAGAAACGAAGTAAAACGTTTGAGAAAAAGAGGAAAGGCATATACTTCTGTTAAAAGAACGAAAGGCACCGGTATAGTTGATATGACACTTCGTAAACCAAGAGTAATGCAACCAAAATGCGAATCAAAAAAATGTTATATCAGTAAAATAAAAAAATGTAATGAAATTTCTGAATGTGAGAGACGTGACATTTTTGCAACATTTTGGAATGATCTTTCGTGGGATCAACTAAAATCTTTCGTGAATTCAATGGTTACAGTTAAGCCGGTATCGAGACCAACTCAGGGTATTCCGACTAAAAGATCCCGTAACTAGGAATATTTTCTGAAAATTTACGGAGTACCTACTAAAACCTGTATGTAAAAAAATGTTTCTGGGTACATTGTGCCTTGGGGAATGGAGCGTTTTAAATTGGACGAATAATGCCAAAAACAATATCGGTATGACCAAAAAGGCTCTTCTTGCGAAAAAACGGAAACCTGTAAATGATTGCAAAATTGAACACATCAACAAGTTTCTAAACTCAATCCCTAAGATGCCGTCTCATTACTGTAGACAAGACAGTGACAAAATATTTGTAGAGGTGGATTACAATTCATGGGCTGATTTATATCGCGTCTATGAAAAATATTTAATTGAAACAAGCATCCCACGTAAGTTCAAAGCTACGTATAAAACTTTCCTAGGTTTTGTCAAAAAAAATAATTTAGGAATATACAGACCCAAGAAAGATCAATGTGATCTGTGTTATGGCTATAAAAATAAAAATGTTCACGAGGAAAATTATCGTAATCACATACAAGAAAAAGATAGAGCCAGAACTGAAAAACAAGAAGATTTAAAGAAGTGTTTAGATGGAAACATTCACATGCTTACTATTGATTTACAAGCAGTGCAAACAATACCTAGTCTCTCTGCAGGAGCCCAATATTTTAAGTTAAAATTATGTGTTCACCAGTTCACAATTTATAATGAAAAGGATGGTAGCGTGTCTTGCTATGTCTGGCATGAAGCAGAAGGCGGTATGGATGCAAACATATTTACGTCTTGTCTTTTAGACTACCTAGAAGGTATTGAAGATAAAGATAAACCTATCGTTATTTTCAGTGACTGTTGTGCCGCACAAAATCGCAATGTCACGCTTGCAAATGCCCTACTCGATTATGCTATTAAATATAACACAAAAATTTATCAAAAGTATCTGGTCGTTGGACATACACAAATGGAATGCGACTCTGTTCATTCAACAATAGAAAGACGGAAAAAACATAGGGAGCTTTATGTTCCAGCAGATTTCATTCAGATTATAAAAGATGCCAGAGCAAAACAGCCATACCAAGTAAAATACGTTGACCACAATTTTTTCAAAGACTTTTCAAGTCTGGGATATTACAAATCCATAAGACCGGGCAACAAGTCTGGTGATCCCTGCGTTATCAATATAAGAGCACTACAGTATTGCCAATCGGGAGTTAATTATAAACTGAACTTTGATAACGACTGGAAACTGTTACCGCAACGCTTGAACCGACGGTTGCCTTCGTCCCATGACCTCCGAAAACTATACCGCGGATCTTTGACGATCACTAAAAGAAAGTACAATGATCTGCAAAGCTTGAAAGCAGTGATTCCTCAAGATTACCATAGTTTCTATGACCTTTTACGCCACGAATAGTAAAAAAATTGTTTTCATTGCATCAAGAATCATTTTTTGTTTAGTTTGACTTAGTTTTTACGAATTAAGGATATTTGAAATATAAACTTTAAAACCTCGTAAGCAACTCTTTCAGTAACCTAATAATATGTTCACTTTAGTACTATAAACTCGTATCTCCAAAATTATTCATAACTTCTGAAGTTCAAGGATAAACTATGAGCTATTGCTGCCTAATAATCATTTTAAATTGTTTATAAGTTAATATGATTACAGAAAAACTTTGGTAATGAATAATTTATGAAATAAATAGTTTTTTAGCTCTACTGAAAACATCGGTTTCTGCAGATACGAGTTTGAGTAAGTATAGCGACGATATGTACAATTCGACAGAGAACCAAGGTTGTCGATATAGCCCAAAGGATTAGCAAGCTGAAATGGCAGTGGGCCGGTCACATCTGTCGCAGAACCGACAATCGTTGGGGAAGACGTGTTCTCGAGTGGAGACCACGGCTTGGCAAACGTAGTGTGGGACGCCCTCCAGCTAGGTGGAGCGATGACATAAAAAAGTCGCTGGCAGTGGTTGGAAACAAAAAACTCAAGACCGAGCTCAGTGGCGTGCCATGGGAGAGGCCTATGTCCAGCAGTGGACGGAACTGGGCTGATGATGATGATGATGTACAATTTGCAGATGTTAATTTTTGTAGAGTAACGTTCAGTGTAATTTAATGTTGCACGTTTCTCGAGAAGTCAATAACTAGGTAGAAACTCGATACACACTAAACTTTTAGTCGAGAAGCTCGAGCATATAAAGATCTCAAGGGATTTATGTTGTTCTTACTTCAGTATTATCATAGGCGTCCTGCGCAGAACATTCAGCTTTGCTGGTAGGGTTGGAAAGGGCAAAGATAATCGGAAATTGGGTATTCTTCGCCATTTGTTTTATTATCTTTGGTGTAAACGCACCCCCGACTGTTGACGCACCTGAAATATACACTTATACAGATAGAGTACCGGCCAATAATATATCACTACATCTAGACGATCTTTGTAGGTTACATAATGCGGGCACCAAACCGGACTAGCGTACTTGAGCAGGCTTCAGACAGCAGATAAGCAAAGTAAACGATATAAACGGAAATGTACTTCAAAACCCATAAGAGGCCCTGAAAAGGCCTGGAAATGGGTTTTCAGGTTATGACATTTAAAATTGATGTATGATATGACATTGTAAATTACACGCCTTATCCTATCGTCGTAACAATACTATACTTACCTACTCTTTTCATCGGTCGATAGCGAAAAAGTTCGAAATATCAGAAAGTTTAATCCATTTAAATTACTTTATTGAAATCAGTATAATAACGAAGACTATTTTATCTTGTAACTTGAGAAAATATCCCTCTGAGACCACTTAACGTTTGGTGGCTTATACCCTTTTGTATATTATTTATTATTAATTAGCCCAATATAGTGTCCCACTGCTGGGCAAAGGCCTCCTCCCTTGATTACCACATAATAAAATAAAAGAATAAAATAAATTGATATTTATTTGTATAATAAAAGATAAAATACTATTTGGTTTTCCTTTGGTATTTACATAGCAAATATTAAGTTTTTTATTTATTTTAAAATAATGTTCCAATCAAAAACATTTTTACAATTTCCATATTTGCTTGTTAGTGTAATTTTATTTAGATACATTAACCGCATTAATAATAGTCTGATAATATCGATAAAAAGCGGTGCTCTCCCTACAACCTGCTAATAGCCGAATGCAAAATCTGGGCTCTAATCATAAAGTGAAAACAGAGAAAAAATATCAAAATAATTTATGAACATTAAACCTAACGAAATTGTTGTTTTTGTATTCAGAAGTAAATGAAATGGTACTATCAAAACCGTTGCCTTTAATTAAATGAAAAATTGGTCTGCAACTATTTACTTAAACGAGATTATTTTGAACCAAATTTACAAATCTCTTGTTTTTACCATATATTTAGTACTTACAGTATTTAGCAAGTTGTGACGTCATAGTTCGCTGCGAATTTTGACGACGCACTGGCCTAGTTAGTAGTGACCCTGCCTACGAAACTATCGGTCCTGGGGTCAAATCCCGGTAAGGGCAGTATTTGTGTGATGAGCGCGAATATTTGTTCCTGAGTCATGGATGTTTACTATGTATTTAAGTATATATTTCTCTATATAAGTATTTATATCCTTGTCTAGTACCCATAATACAAGCATATATTGGGACTAGCTCAATTGGTGGGTGTGGCATTGTCCGTTGATATTTATTTATTTATTTATTTAAATTTGTAAGTGGCGTTTTCAACACAACTGCGGGTTATCACTTACTTGTCAGTTGTCGTATCCGATAAAATGTCAGATCCGACGGATTCATATTAACAGATACCCGATAAGTGGGAACCCTCGCTCTTACGCATCCCAAAATAATACAAATATGTCACAACCATATCTAAGTACGTTACGACTATGGTCCAAAAAGCGACATGAGAATAAGAATGAACTTTTTAGGTAAGTATTTTAGATTAAGGCCGTGCCGGATTTTTCATAGAATGGTCATTATTTGGGCGTTTGTTCCGAATCACTTTCGTGGTCACGTGGTAAAAGTGGCTGCAGATTTCGATTTCGTTTCTGGTTAGGTATCTAAGTTTCCCGGATATCCAACAAATATCCAAAAACGGCATCAAAATATACGTCCAATTCTTCAAAAATGTGTCCACAAAAGTGAGGCGGTTGAAACGCTCGAATAATGACCCAGAAGCTAGACTCTACGCTTACCGGGCCGTGTATTCCTGCGGCTGTTGACTGATGGTGCGTTCCTATATTCAAAAACGTTGGTAGAGTTGTGACGTCTCGTTAAAAATTGACACATTTTGTACGTAGCAAATGTCATAACGCTACTGCCCGTAAGGAAAACGATTCGTTTCTTGAATATAGGAACCAGGCATGACACAACAACTCACCAATCAGCACGGTGGCTTTAAGTTTAGTAACGACTACCTCCAAGCTTGTCTCGGGCTCTACATCCTTGCCAAAGTCTTTGGAGAGTGCGGGTACACCGCTCTTTCGCTTCGACGACAGCAGCCCGTTGATGTCAAACATAAAGATCCGGGCCCGCGCTTCCTCCTCGGATAGACCTTCCTCCATCATAGCCATCACAGATAACCGCGCGATGCCGGTGGATGCCTGGTCAAATATTGATATTCAAATGAGTTAAATTAATATTATTGACTTGTGGAAGGACCTTGTGCAGGGTCCGTCCGGGTTGGTACCAACATCTTATCCATTAACCTACCGCCAAACAGCAGTGTTGCATTGTTGTGTTCCGGTTTGGGGATAAGACAGCCGGTGAAATGACTAGCATAGAGGCATGCCATCTTAGTCCTGAGGGTTGGCAGTGCATTTGCAATGAAACAACTCTGAATTAAGTTATTTAATAATTTATATCGATATTAAGAACAACAGTAACTATTTTTTAGGTAACCACACGCAATCGTATTGTTTAATATAATTTCATCTGGTATAAATTTGAAACATTTTAAGAAACACCAGGAACTAAGAACAATATAATATAACTACTATGTGCCAAAGGAAACTTTCCAAAATTGCGGAAAATTTCATGTAGGAAAATTTCGGAAACTTCTCACAATTTTGTATGGGGATTGAAACTTTCCGTTTCTTAAATTTAAATTTCCTATATTTCTTGGGAAAGTTTCCGGAAATTTCTTGCAACTTTTACAACTTTTTGGAAACTTTCCGCAACTTGCACATCAGTAAATATAACACAGTAAAAACATAAATGTAAAAAATAGGCTAAGTTCTCCTGTGCTACAAAAAGTATAATATCTTAAAAATGTGATAAAGCTTGTCCCAGAAAAAATGTCGCTCATTATTAGTTGGGGTTGTATATCAGGATGAAATCTAAAGAGGTTTGAAAACTATGTTTCCCGTTAGGATGCTCTATAATGTATAAATTAAAAATAAAAAAGTCAGTCAGTACTAGATGTTCAACGATGTCGTCGGTGCAAGAAAAGTTACACGAATTTATTTTGTACAAATATATGTTCAATATAAAGGCATATCTGCGAAGAAAGTGGCGTCGGAGCTGAAAACGTCTAAAAGAACCATTCAAAGGGTTTTAAAACGGTTCAGGGAGACAGGTGGTACACGGCGACGGCCTGGAAGTGGACGTAAACTAGGGTTTGTAAACCAGAATATCGAGAAGAAGATTATAACAGCTTTACAGAAAAAACCTACCCTACGACCGTACGAGACTTGGCCAAGAAGTTTAAAACCTCGAAATCTACAGTGCAACGAGTGAAGAAAAATTGTTCTATAACAACGTTTAAACGAACTAAAGTGCCCAACAGAAATGCAAAACAGTCAAAAGAGTCTAAAACGAGATCTAGAAAACTTTATTCAAAAATGACTAAGAAAAAATATTGAACAGTTATGGATGACGAAACTTACTGCAAACTTGAATTCAAATGACTTCCAGGACACCACTATTATTCTGGGACCGACTGAAAAGTAGTAAGTGAAGAGTATAAGGTTATCAAAATGGATAAATTTGCAAAGAAAGTTCTCGTGTGGCAGGCGATCTGTTCATGTGGCAAACGCAGTACACCATATTTTGCTAATGGAACCATAAATGGTGATGTATACCTGAATGAGTGCCTAAAAAAACGATTATTGCCATTCATTAAGAGGCATACTTCACCTGTCCTGTTCTGGCCTGATTCGGCCACGTGTCACTACACGAAGGAAGCAATAGAGTGGTACAAAGCAAATGATGTCGATTTTGTTGAAAAAACTCTCAATCCTCCCAACTGCCCGGAGTCACGACCCATTGAAAAATATTGGGCTCGTGTGAAAAAGAAGCTTATAAAACATAAAAGTAGTGCCACTTCAGTTCAAGACTTCAAGCAGAAGTGGAATGAAGCTTCCAAACTGATCACCGATGACGATGTACAAACTTTGATGGCAGGGGTCAAGGGAAAATTAAGAAGTTTCTGGATGAACTAATCCTAAACTGGTCTTTATGCGTAAATAATAATATTTAAAGGAATATCAAATAAAACGGTATTAGAAAATTTGGTGAATTTTAATATTTAATACGGAATTTTTAAAAATTTATAAGCGACATTTTTTACTGGGACAAGCTTTAAATTAGCTACTACATTTGTTGACGATATACTGACAGAAAATACATTTTGAGCCCTATCTAGCCGACCCGATAGCCTAGTTTGTAGTGATCCTGCCAACGAAGCTAGCGGTCCCGGGTTCGATTCCGTTTTGTGTGATGAGCACGTATATTTTTTTCTGAGTTTTGGATGTTTTCTATGTACTTAAGTAGTATTTATTTCTCTCCGGACCACCTGTACCATTAGGCAGTACCTGTGATGGTACAAATGACACTGACTTATCAGACTAGTACCATTGATGGTACAAATGGTACCGATGTATTCCATAGGGTCCGGAGGGATTTATTTCTTTATGTAAGTATTTATTTCGCTGTCATACCCATTACCCAAAGTACAAGCCTAGAGCTTACTTTGGGACTAGCCGGCCTATTGCCTAACGCACTCCCAATCGCAATCAACTTGAAAGCGGAACAATTGTTTTCATTTTGTATGCAGACTCGCCTTCGGACTGACAAAATGAAAACGATTGCGATTGCGAGAGCGTTAGGCAGTAGGCCTGCAGGTCAAATTGTGTAGAATCGTCGCTTATTTTTTAAAATATTTTATCATAAAAATAAGTTTTCAGATATACCTACGGGGTGTCGTGAAGCTAATGACTTTTGAGGTAAGGGGTGAGAGAGTTGGTCAAACTGAATCTATGAAGTTTTATTTAGTAGCTGAAAATTATGAAAAAGGAAGTTTCAACCAATAAAAATTTAAAGAAATGTTGCCCAAACTTTACTATTTCTAATACCAGTTATCTTAGGCGTCACCGCCACGGCCAAGTGTTTTGCGGCGGCGATTCCGCCCTTCTATCGCCGATAGCGATTATTCCTCCAACGTATCGTCACGATGCGTATCAGCGACTACCTCGGCTCACCGAGGACAAAAGATGCTGAACAGACGCTGCGAGTTGGTCGAGTCTCGCTGCGACTAGGTCGCGTCTAGCGACGGACACACCACGATGGCACAGGACGACTATGGGTCTCCCCAGACCTATCGACGCCGAATCGGCTCGAGCCGGTAAGAAAAAGTTTTATGTCCGTGCAATAAGAGCGAAAACGACGTCGTTCAGTTCGCAACGCCTAATCGAGCAGAGCCGAGCCGAGCGACGTTGTTGTCGCTCTTATTGCATGGACATAAAACTTTTTCTTACCGGCTCAAGCCGATTCGGCGTCGATAGGTCTGGGGAGACCCTAACGCTGCGATAAACTCGCCCCAGGAGGTGACCCGTAGCATTTTATGTTAGAAGTTTCAAGATCAAGGGTCACTTGTAATTATCATACATAATTGATTTAAAGTGAACAACGTACGGATCCAGCACCGAGGTAAAGATAGATGTTTTCACTCATTTTTCGCTTCGTAATCCTGGTGGCGGCTATTAAGCCCGCCACGGACACGGCGGCGGTTCCTTGGATGTCGTCGTTAAACGTGCAGTACCTGTCGCGGTATCTTTCCAATAAAGGAGCCGCGTTTGCAAGGGCAAAATCTTCGAACTGAAAAACAAATACGTTTTTGTATGAGACGCCAATTCGTTCGAAATATTATTAATCCAAAATATACCAAAACTGTTAGACGCGCTACTTGGCGTTGCGTATTTGCGTATGTGTATACGATTTACCCTTGTTTAACCGACACTCATTTCATAGAACTTCACAGAATTTTCATTTCATAGATTTTTTTGCTAACACCTGTTGTTTTCAGGTTATCGTGTCATGGTTAACAAGTCTAACCTAACCTACATGAATTATTTTAAGATAACCTCAAATCGACACGAGTTCAGCAGTAAATGGGTAAAGACCAAAAAGTCGTACCATAGTTAAGCGCAGTTAATCATACAAACAACGAAGTCGAAAATAGTTTCATTGTTCGACGAAAAGTATCCCTACAATTTGTATGGCTAATTTTGCGTGTCACAACGGAAAAAAATCAAAGTAAATTAAATTGAGTGGGTTAGCTTTCTATGAAACGAAAATTCTGCGATGTGATACGTTCTATGAAATGAGTGTCGGTAAAACAAGGGGACACATGTGTTTACACATAACCAATAGAACCATAACCTATCTGAACCTGAACCAGAACCAACCCAAGCGTCAGCGAATGGCTAGACCGCCGTTTATTTTATAAAAAGCTGAAAGTTTATTAGCGCATGGCCGCCAACACAGATAGGATCGATCGGCGAGTATGAAGTTTGGATCATCGTAGTTTTGTCAGCAAATTGGTAACAAGGGTATATAAAATTGCTGTCCGAATTCGTAAAAGTATTATAAAGGGTTTTTTTATATACACCGTGTTTTTTTTTAATTTACGACAACTTCGGCATATTACTAGGTACATTCATAGAAACTAAGTGGTAGATTACATTTTTAAATATTGCAACAAAAAAAAAACATTATCGGACAAACTAATTAAATGTTGTATCTTTGGTCATTCTAAAAGGGCCTTTATAGTTAACTCATAGTCAGTGTCAAATACGTCAATGACGGCGTGACATACACAGACAGTTAAGAGCCTTTTAGACAAGTTCAACGTGATTAACTGATTAAATTTAAAATTAAATATCTTTAAAACCGTAACAGTTATCATTTGTCTGTCTTCGGGAAATTAACTTTATTTTACCTATAAAAACGTCCCCTTAAATCATAAATCAAAAAAAACACGGTGTATACTCTTCGGGATAGTATTTATGAGAAATCACCTCAAGCATTGGCAGACATTTAGGATCAATGACAACCCCTGCCAAGCACCATTGAACGATAGTAAATTATAATTATACGCTTACGTTATTCCATAAAAGCTGAATTTTGTACATGATACTTGGGGAACTATGAAAATATGTTTCCATACTTGCCAGACAATTTGGATATTTTTTACCCTTTGTGGTCATATGAGCCCACAGACCACTTAGCCCGCGGGCTAAGTTGTCCACTTTGTTTTTTTTTGTAGATGACTCGACCCGCACTTATCGGATAACTCGGGCCATTTTGAAATAAGGAGTGTCGACGGAGCTCCGCTGCCGCGGAGCTCCTATTTCTGGGTGGTTTGGCCCTCCGGGCCTGCTGCAAAACTAGCATAAACTAAACCTACCTACGTATTTACGCGCTCACAGCTAACAGATTATAAGTGGGTTAAGTCACACATAGAAAAATAAATACGGTGAACTCAGCCCGCGGGCTGAGTGGTCTGTGGGCTCATATGACCACAAAGGTAATTTTTACACCTTGTCAGATAAGTTAAAATTCTGTCGTAAGTACACACAACATCACACCTAACTAACCATTAAAGACAGAGCAGAGAGAAAAAGAAAGAGATGTATATATGTGTATTATGTCAACTTCTATGCATTCTAGTACGACTCTCTTTCATGCAATATTTCAGATTTCTGAAGTGTATAGCTAGATGTGTTGCTGTGTGTACGAGCACGAGGCCATATGTTTTCCTTTTTAATTCGTTTAAACTTCGGTGTTTGGGATGCGATTCTGCCACTTAAAAAGCAAAATGGATCTCAAGCATTTAAGGTGGTATAGCAGTATATAAAGTGAGCGGCTACTTATAAGGCCAACCGTACTTCTCTCTAACTCGCTCTCATACACACTTATGCAAGACTATGCCTCAATCCGAACCCGAATAACTTAGAAAAGCTATTGCGTTGTATGTCCCAAGGCACTATTCAAATCAAGAATGTTGACTTACCTGCAACAGAATGTTAGGCCCGTATCTCTCAACACATGCCTCCATAAACTCATCCAGAAATTCAGAGTATTCCTTTCCAGTAACGCGTTTGCGCCTTAAGCCGATGTATAAAGGATCTTGTAAAAGGTCCTACAGATAAAAACAAATAATTTATAATAATCATCACTCTGAAACGGAAGTTTTCGTGGCACTTTTCAGTAACGATAGAAAAAACAGTGAATTCTCATTTATCGACTTGCGATGTTCACAATAAAAATTATGTATAAATAGAATATAAAATAAAGAACACAAAATTTAAAAAAAAGTTTTATTTTCTTTTTTTTAGGGACTTGGAGTCGCTTAGATTAGAAGAAGGGGTAAATAACAGGCGGTCTTTTCGCTAAAGAGCGATGTCTTCTAGATATCCTTTTGGCAGCTGAAAATTTAAAATCGACATTATGCAATGAAATATAAAAGTGCCATGGAAATAATATATTTTCTTATATGATTTCAAAATATGACTAACAAAATACCTAATCTATTGCTGCCTTTCAAGCGTTACTTATGCATAAATAAATAGATTATTCTAAATAAACACACATTATCTGATTAATCGCATGACACGATAAGTTGCTAATAATGTATTTAGAAGTTTAGTATATCGATATGAACATTGAAAGTATATAAATAAGAAGGCACTACGACAGCCTAAAAGTGCCACGAAAATACCGGGCTCTGATAATCATAGCCTATGAGATCATACCTACTCATCAAACTACCTTTTATAAAATTACTAGCATTTCGTGCTCGGCGTCGCCTGCAATTTCGTTATTCATAGAAACCTCGTCCTTACAGTGAATAACACTTGAAAAAAACAGCCATATCGGTCTAGCCGTTCTCAAGTGATACGTTATACCTACATGTGGTAAAAAAATATATATTTATACATATAGATCTTTTAAGATACTATGTAATTCTAGGGCATGTTTCACATAAATTCTACGGGTTATATTATATTATTAGATTATATTATTAAAGCGAAAAAAAATCGTCGGTCTTAACTACATCTCTGGCTATCCGGGCCAATGCAGGCGCATTACCACTTACGCCACCAAGACCCTACTTAAAGGTGGGTACAGACTGGTGAAACGTAACATGCAATGTGTCATGAATTCACCCCTACACATTGCTGCAATGTATCATGAAAGGTAACACACTTGTACGGTGAATTCTTTCATTGCATGACACATTGCATGTTACGTGTCACCAGTCTGTACCCACCTTAAGATCCACGAAATAAGTGATCACTTGCTTTTTCATACTCGGAGGGTATGCTGACGCCATCTATCGTTGTTTATTAACAAACGACACTCATGTTTCAAGTCCTCGTGGTTTGAATCCTACCTAAGGCAGCACGATTTTTTTTCGCTTTTATTGTTTAGAATTTCGTAACATAGGATCTGTTAAAATTAAAAATGTTTATAAAATCGTTTTCATAAAGTTATAATTATAAGCCAACACTTTTTCGCGTATTTATTTATAGGTACAGGGTTAGTTTTCCAAATAGTTCCTTATGGTGAATGTAATGCAATCACGTCTAGCTTGCGTATAAAATAACGAACGTGCAATTTTCTTTTATAACCTTTGTAACAGAACTTAATGGCCGACTAAAAAATCACCTCATAATCTTATTTTCTTCTCTTATCTTGCTATCGGCCTTTGATGTCAAATTATCATTACAAGCAAAATTTTTATTATAAATTTTCAAAAGGTTGGAAGTTCTAAGTTCGACTGTATGCATGTTTTTGTTTCTCCTACCTACGTGCTAATTTACCCTTAGTTTTAACAAAACTGAAATAAACAATTTAAATTACTTACGTTACAATTCTCACAGGAACGTACGACAGCTATTTTTATAATATAATTGTAAGGTAACTACAGTTTATGATGATATACTGACATTAAGAGTGAATGGAATACCGACAACTCGAAATTATACAACAAATCAGAAAAACGCACACTTGAAAAACATCAACAAAGTAAATTATTCATCCTGAATATACCATGTTAAACTTGTCAAAGATATAGGGCAAAAGAAATAATGACCATAGTATTTTCGTAGACTCAGAAAAAAAACCATTTGTTTACACTTTCCATCTAAAATATTTACATTGTATAATACACATACATACAATCACGCCTTCATTCTATTACCATGTGTATATTAGTGACAGGTTGCAAGCCCATTTTGCCTTACAATACTACAAGCTTTTATTCCCTTAGTTGCCTCTTACGACTTTCAGGGAAAGACATGAAGTGGCACTATTCTAAGCCGACAACCACACGGCCATAATCTATTTGGTCATAATTAGTTTTAAGCGTACATAATTGTACCTATTACATTTAGGTCTTAATTCATGTTGGACAACATTTACATTGTGCGTATTTAATTTAAAATGAACAAAATTCTATCCGTTCTTAATTACTTTACAACGAAAATAAATTTGGTTATAAATATTTTTCAGCACAATAAAATTTTGACAAAATTCACTTTGGATAGTGTTTTTTTTTGTCCAAATTCAAAATTTATATTTCAAGTGGACGATATCCCACTTATAATTATTGACAGTAAATCAATATAATATATTTTAACAATAAAAATAATGCAACAACAATACTAAATGTTTTACTAATTTTAATTACTACATTACAGATCCAATTATGTGATAACAACTAAGTAGATAAAGCTACCTCATTATTACAGCCGACGTCCAAAGTGATCGGCAAGCACTGATGCGGCTTGATGCCGGCCAGAGCCGTGTACAGCGCCAGCTTCCCCACGGGGATACCCATGCCGTATGCACCGAGGTCACCGAGCCCCAATATCCTCTCACCATCGGTAAAAACTATAGCCCGTACGTCGTTTTCTGGCCTGCATTTTTTTTAAATCATACAGCACCAGCAACCATTTTAGAAGGCATATGTTTAATATGTAGTGCAAAATAAAGTATAAAAAATAGTAAATGATCACCAGAATTAAAACCCATTTTATTTTACAAAATTGTCCAAAAATCGACCGTGTTATTACCCGAATAAAGGAAAATAACGACCACCAATATGTTAAGCCAATTGAATTTTATAATGCAGTCCAAAAATTGACCACATTATTCTATTAATACAATGTAATTAATTCCATTATTAATTGTTTTTCAGTCCATGTGATCACCTTTATGAGGGAGATCAATTATTTCTAGCATTTATTTTAGAATATGTAACCTCTTAACTGTAAGCATTGTATTCTGTTGGTGATTCTTAAATAAATAAGTAAATAATTAAAACAAACTAAATAACCACCAAAATAAGGCAAGAACTCCCATTCGTCGCTCCTTCGCACCACTTGTACACTCGACTCTGAGGTCTGATTTTTATTCCCACAGAAAAAATGTAAACAAAGGTGTTGCCGTTAACGAAAAACATTTGCGGTATTCCAAGTTTTTATACTTTCCACATTTAAAAGAAATCGACTTTCTATAAAATATCTAATTGTAATCAAGATTGATGAATTTAATTTGTTGATGGCTAACTTTATTTTGTTATTAGCTCTTTGTTGTATTAATTTAAAACGAGAAAGCTGTTTTTGTATGCATAATTTATTTATTACACTGGTATCATTAACTCCATACACCTGTGCCAACAAGTTGAGGGCCGCTTGAATAATGTGAGACTGTGAGACGTCACTTCACTCGCTTCGCTTCACAATTCGTGCTCCCGTGTCGTAATCGCTTTCCATTGACTCATTTGTGCAATTTTAATTTCAATTCTTTTTCGAATTCATTTTTATATCATGTTTCGAGCGAAATGATAACGTAATATTTTCTTGCCTGTCCAAACTTTAAGATCCCCTGAAATGTCACTTTGACAGTGACGTAACTTTGTTTACATTTTTTCTGTGGGAATAAAAATCAGACCTTAGCTTGAGACTTGACTGGAGATCGCAGACTCGCCTCATGGGTTCTCATGCTCAAGGCTTACTCATGATTAGGGTTGGGATTTTGGTGGCAATACGTGGTTCTAGAATCTTTGAAGTCACTATTTCCTAGTTATTATTACTAGGCTTGGGACTTTTGGATGCTCGCTATGGTTTTAGATTCCACGGAGTCGCCATTATGTTAAAATATAATTTTTCGAAGTCAAAGTCAAAGTGTAAAAATAAAACATGTTAGATTTACGCTGTTATATCGATCGGTAATAACCACGTTATTATGACTGCAATTAATTTTATCATAAATTTATTAGTTATTACACACACATGTCACAGTTCACAGGTGACGCGATATGCAAATATAGGTACGATTTACTTAATTATGCATCCTCTTTGATACTTGCGTTGTGACAGACTACTGACTGACATCTATTTTAGCAATTAAAAAAACACTTGATTAATAAATTGTCACTTGATTAAACACGGTTTAAGCAATTTCTGATAAAATTTAAAATTACATCAACGAATTTTACCACAACGCACCACAAAGATGACGAATCGGCAAAAAATCTCGAGAATACAACTTTAACATCAGTGGACGTGGAGAGATCTTTTTCAACACACAAAAGAGTTTTTGATAGGTCCAGAACTCGTTTAACCCCGCAAAATATAGAAAAAATAATAGTGATCCATTCTTACTACCATTTTAATGATGAACATGAAATAGTAATAGATGATGATTATGATGCACTGATTCAAAAAGCCTGTACCTCATCAAAAACTTAGAAGTGGCGACTAATATTAGATTGAAAAATACATTTTTGTTATTGTTACTTAAATTATTTGTTTTAGTTTATTTTGTTTACTAGCAATAGAGTATTTTATTATTGGTAATTATATACATACAAGTTGTATGTACTTATCCACTTTGACTTTGACTTCTAAAAAAATATTTTAACATAATGGCGACTCCGTGGATTCTAGAGCCATAGCGAGCATCCAAAAGTCCCAAGCCTAATTATTACACATATCACTTTGATTTTGGCCTTTAATTTTGGCATATTTCTAAATAAACTAAATACATTAGTTCAGTTCATCCATACCTGCTTATATTTGTTTGTTTGTTACGCTTTCATAGCGGAGATATCCTCCGTACCTTAATAAAAGATTGAATTTTGAAATATGACAATACTGAAGTCTGAAGGTCAAAATCAAAGTGGTATGTATTATAATAATCAGGGAACAGCAACTCCATGGATCCTAAAACCACGATTTGCCACCAAACGTCCTAACCCTAGTCATGATCTTCTCGCGCCGCGTATTTCATATACATTCTAGGGGTAGGACAGACAAGACCACAGGGAAGTGAGGTGTTCGGATTCGGATTTTTCCTACATTTAACAACTTAACCCTACACTTTTTTTCTTATATGTACATTTTTTAAATGAATCGTGTTTTTGGGGTCTGAGGAGGGCTAAATAAATTATGTAAAAAAACGATTGTTTTTTAATTTGAGTTTTATTGAATGTATCTTAAAATCCACACTGCCATGACATCACAAACATACATACATACATATATGTACTCGTACCCCAGGAAATACAGCCAAGCTCCTTGTAACCAAATAATTGCATTCAAAGACTTAAGAAATAGCCTGGGTAGTTTTACAGCCGCCCGCGAGTTGAATGCAGTCGGGGCCTGAGGTGAAGGGCGCCACGCCTCTCCTCTCCTGCCTGCATTATGCACTATACTGCATAGTACCGTCCCTTACTAGCACGTTCCTAAGCCCGGCATTCAAGTCACGCGCGGACTGTAAGTTAGTTTGATGATGATATTTCCACCTTATAGAAACACTAGTTGACCCGGCAAACGTTGTTTTGCCTTATAAAGACAAATAATTTACAATAAAATAATATTGCGACTATAAATTGAAATGTAAGCTATCCTATCTTTCAAGTTGGGTCGAATTGCACACGGTGTGCAAATCAAATTTAAAATCGGTTCAGTAGTTTAGGAGTTCATCGCGGACAAACAACGTGACACGTAATTTTTATATATATAGATAGATGTAGACAAGAAAAATCGATTGTGTCAATGTATACTATAAGGGCCCCCTGAAACGGAGAAAGGGACCCGTTTATTTAACCTGCCAATTAATAAACTACCTAGTTGTCAGGACTAGGGTGAGACTAGAGTTAGATGAAGGATTCTAGAATTTAATGCCGACAAAATGTTGACACTCTTACAAGTAGGTACCTATAATTCGAAAAACATGAAAGCATTTTCGATATGCGTGTTTCCAGAGGGCTGGTTGCCATTACAGTTGCAAAAAACTCTAAATGGTATCAAGTCAAATTAAACGAAATGCTTAAATTAATGGCATAACAAACAGTTTTTATGAACTAAACTAGGATTGTAATTTTTTTGTACGTAATTTAGCCGTGTATCCATAAAGGTACATAGCAAAAGTATGGAGTAGCTGGTAATGTACATTTAAAGATTCATATGCATGACACATTTGCTTTTTTGGATAATTGGACTGTAACAACGATTTTGTTTTTATTTAATATGAACTCACGCCCTCATTCCTAGAGTGGGGTAGACAGCGCCACAGAATTACCAACAACTCTAAAAAACTTGTTGATAATTCTGTTACCACATTTTGCACAATTAGGATAAGATGTTTACCAGCGTATAACGAGTAGTGACAGGTTGCAAGCCCATTGCCTAATAGTATCACTTACAAGCCATGATTCCCTTAGTCGCTTCTTACGAAATCCAAGGGAAGACATGGAGTGGCACTATTCTATCCCGGTAAACACACGGGGCACGCATGATTCTAGTCTATTCTATTCTATAAATTAGCATTACTTTTGACATAAAGTAATAGAATAAATTTAATTATCTTTACAGAACAATCCGTAAACGCAGTTTTTCGGTTTTTTATAATATCATGCGTGCTACTGTCAAAATGGATTTTCCCAGCAATACAAAAATATTATTTTCTTACAATGATGCGCAATGTTCTTAGTAATAGAACGTGTCAGATATTTTTAGCCCAATGTTGGATATTATATTATTGGTGCTGACTGTACAACATAAAGTACTTATAGGGTTAATGCAAACATCCAACGCAAGCACTTATACCACATGCCTCACGGGAGTGACTGATTGGAAAATGGTGTCAAGGATTGGAGCTCCGCTGTTAATAAACCGCCAGTCTAACAAAAATTAGCACAATTACACTTTATTTGGTAATATGCTAACATTTATAGCAATCAGTAGTTTAATAAGGTAGTTAACACTAAAACTAAATTTGATCGCTAAGATTTGGTAGCCATTAACAAAATTTGGTCTGCACAGGTAATTTTTAATTGGGTGGTCGTTTTTTGAATTCGGGTCTCTGTAGGAGCGTCCCGTGAGAGCATTCGCGTGAATATACGTTGAAACGAGCGTTGCAAAGCTTACACACTACTCCATCCATGCTCGCGCCGAATGCTCATTACACGCGAATGCTCTCAGTGGGGACGCTCCTTAAGATAATTTTGGTGTTCATTATACAGGGTGTCCGGGAGATAGTGGCCAACCTTACAGGGCTGGATAGCTCAGCTCAGGAGTGGCCAAAATATGATAAATCATGTTTAGTAAAAGTCGCACCAAAAACGAGATCTTAACTTTTCTACATTTTGGAAATGCGGTACCCTAAATAAATAAATAAAATCATATATTTGACCATTATTTGACAATAAAATGTCAGCTGTCTTGCTAAATACTGTGGGTTGGTTCCTGTTTGCAAATTCTTTGTGGGTTGGTTCCCGTTCGCAGAACTACGTCCTATCTTAAATACGGAACCCTCAGTGTGTGAGTCCGACCTTTACGTAACCGGTTTTTTTTTCCTTGTCCTGCGTCCTATCTTATTTTGTATTCTTGAACAATAAAGAGTAAACCTACATATTATTATATACTACCAAAACTAAGAGAAAAATTAAAAATTAAGTACCAGTTTTTAAGAACGCTTAAAATATGGCCTTTGTCTTGTATCGTAATAAACAGACCTCGGGGTCTCCTGAAGATGAGTCCAAACCTCTGACATGCCAAACCCACTGTAGGGGTGTATAAGATCGGCAAGTATTTTTCTATGTCTGTCGAGAGCAGCCTGAAAAACAACCTCTCATTCCTGTCCTGCAATAATTCAATAAATAATCTAAACAGAATTTTAAAATTTTCCAAATATTTTGTATATCTTTAATGAAATGGGACGGAAATCGTGATTACTTAATCTTTCGTCGTATTCCTGATTCGTCGTATTCTTGTTTTGACACATTCTTGTTTCGTCGCTTTCCGTTAGCGACATACTCTTATTTGGACACAGTGGAACTACCAAGTTACACTATATAATGCCTATTACTTTGCTTGCAAAATAAAAATATAAAGTTTATTATAAAAAGAAAATTATTATTTTGATGAAATGAAATAAAATAAAACAGAAAACACTAACATAATCTTACATAACGTTGCTTAAATACAAAAGCGACACAAAACAAAATGTGTTTGTGTTGCATTTAAATTCGGAATGCTTTATACTTAAAGTTTTAAATCAAACTATATTTGTTTTTGATTTGTGGCGCTTTTGTATTTAAGCAGCGATAAGTTGACACAGCCTATTAATTAAACCAAATTAGTGACAGACTGATTTTTATATCTAATCTTTTATGTCGATAACGGAAAGCGACGAATCAAGAATGCGTCAAAACAAGAGTACGACGAAACAAGAATGTGTCAAAACAAGAATACGACGAATCAGGAATACGACGAAAAAGGAAGCAATCAAATTCGTTAAATAACTCATTTGGCCCGATTTCAAAAGAGATATGACTTACTATATTTCATAAGATTTGGAAAGACCCCCACTGAAATGCAACAATTGCAAATGCAAAATATTTAAGTACCGACAAGTACATCTATGAAATTTTGGGTGCAGACTCGTGGTCACACCAGGTTGTCACACCACTACTATTCGACGGAGCCCTGCCTGAGGCAGGGCTCCTATTTCTGAGCGATTTGCCCTTCGGGCATCTAAAGATACCTAACGAACCTAACCTACCTACTTTTGCGGAATAAAAATGATTTCTGTCGAATTTCGGACCAAAGCGAATAGCAGTGGTGGGACAACCTGGTGTGACCACGAGTCTGCCCCTGAAATTTTATGATGGATGACATTACCTAACGTTTCCCATAAATCCTCGGTTTTTTTAACTTAGCCATTTAAATTCTTTGACAATATAAACTGAGTCTACTTGGCTAAAACGGGAGCGAACGCTCAACGGCGCACTCATTGCTATTTTTATGATTTCTAATATACTAAAGTATTGTCTTAAAATAGAACAGTGAATTTTGTTTCACTAAACTTGATTTTTTACCCTGAATTGAATTTCCCCAAAATATCTATTTAGCGCTGTCCAAGTTCACTGCCAGGATCTTGGCAGGCTTCGACACTCCGTAAAACGGCCGCAGGTCGCGGGCACGCCTGCCACTTGCTCAGGGCCGGATTATCCATTAGGCAGCGTAGGCAACTGCAAAGGGGCCCCGCATTGGCTAGGGACTCTGCATCACCTTGAGGCTCCACGCACCGGAAAATAAAGTATTTTAGGAAGCAAGAAAAGTTAAAGGGGGCTGACATGGTTAATTCGGCCCTGCACTTGCTCCCATTCTGTATTTACCAATAAAAAACCTTTTTTTAAAATTCAGATTAAGTCACCTGTAAATCGGCCAGGTAGATGTATTTGTTAAGAAAATTTTCAAATCTATCAACGGCAATTCTGCATTGTTCCACTTGTTCTTCAGTCGTAGTAACCTGGGCTGGCAAAAGTCCATGGATACCGAGTTGCTGTCGCTCTCGTATCGTGAATGCAAGGCCCTAAAATAAGAAATGAGAACATTAAATAAGGTTTTTTATGCAAAACTAATTTCCTATGTATGTATTGGCCCTGAGCTACCTTGAACACCTGCTAGAAACGATACTAGAAACGAAATAAGCAAATAATTTTAAAAAAATGGGTATTTTATTCTAAACTACAGATGGCGTTTACGATACTTTGAGTTGAGTGCTACCTAAAAGATATCGCAGCAATGTACTTTGCGGCATTTTCATCTCCGGGTTTAGCCGATAACAGCCGGGATAAGTCGAATCGTTAACTGATTTTAATCGTAGGTACTGTACCTTATTAAGCCGGGGATCCCTTAGATGGTCGATTCCTCGAATCATGTTTGGACATATTAATTCGCCAGTGTCTTCGTGAAATTCTCGACAGGGAATCATTGGTATGAAGCTGACTCGACATATTTTAGTGGCGAGGAGTGAAAGGGCTCTTCTTGGATTACTCTCCCTAGAGAAAATTCTGAAACAATTGCAATGGGTACTAGACAACGTTGTAAATACTTACATGGATAAATAAATACTTCAATACAATTAAAACTTTCAAGACTCCGAAACAAATACTAGACCATCACACAAATGTTTGCCCATACCGGGAATCGAACCCAGCTTGGTCACTACCAAATAGGCCAACGCGTCGTTCATACTTTGATATACAAGTCTAATATAAAATGCAAGCTTTAAACATCCGACAAAAATTAGCAGTGCTATTTTTTTGTGATATCTATTCATAACACTCATTATTTCATCAGAAATACGTTGGGATAAGGGTTCTAGAAAAAAAATGTATCATATAGAAATTCAATGAAATCATGTCGGCGGCGAAAGTATGGGGGGGGGGGGGGGGGGCTTGTGCAGGGTTCGTCTGCATCGCTACCCCATCTTATCCTTGAACCAAATGCCAAGCAGGCAGAGTTCGCATTGTCATGTTCCTGCGTCGGGATAAGATCACCGGTAAATTTACTAGCATAGAGGCATTTCATCGTATATCGTCCTTAGGGTTGGCAACGTATTTGCAGTCACTGGACTGCAGTGTTAAGATTGTAGTCTTGAGGATAAAAATGTCTATGAGTCTCAGATCCCATTCAATGTCAGGTGGCCTGTGTGCTCCTTTGCCTTTAGGTAATATGCAATCCCACCAAAAACATAAATGTAAAAAAGGAGAGCCAAGTTCAATACAAAAATTATTCTCTGCTGTGGGCTTCGCCGCAAAAAGAATGGAGATCTGAGATTGAGTGCCAAGTTCTATGCAAAATCCAAATATGTAGTCTAAGGGCTGACTTGGCTGGTTTTTCCATACGAATTATTATTAAGTACCTACTTTTACACAGTCATGGGAGAGCCTTATGTTCGATGGGTAGTTTCTACCAGCAAGCCAAATTTTCGGAATAATAAAATAAGAACCGAAAGGTAACAGGTTTAGAACATGCGAAGGCTATATAATTAGTATGGGAAAACCAGCCAAGTGAGCCCTTAGACTACATATTTGGATTTTGCATAGAACTTGGCACTCAATCTCAGATCTCCATTCTTTTTGCGGCGAAGCCCACAGCAGAGAATAATTTTTGTATTGAACTTGGCTCTCCTTTTTTACATTTATGTTTTTGGTGGGATATCATTACTTTTTGTAGGTAAGTACATATCCTCGTAACGCCGTGTGTCCTTTTAAAAGGACAAATTCAAAACTAAAAGTAGACTTTATAAATATAAAACAATTGCATTGCAAAGCCCACAGCAGAGAATAATTTTTGTATTGAACTTGGCTCTCCTTTTTTACATTTATGTTTTTGGTGGGTACCTACCTACGTAATAAAAAGATAAAACTATTTGCTACTATCAACAAGTTCTCAAACTCAGAGTTAAGTAGGTATATACACCTACTTACTTTTAACTATACTTAACTTACCTACTTACTAAAAAATACAATTATTATTTATTTAAACTATTGCCTATACTATACTAAACCTACGTACCCACTTATTATAGGAATTGTAATAATAATAAGTATATACACCTCCCTACTTATAACTATAAAATTATTATTTATTTAAACTATAGCCTATACTATAATACTATACGTACGTAGGTACCAACTTATTAAAGAAATTGTAATAATAATATTACTACAAATTATAAGTTTTCCTTAAGAAAACTTAGCAATTTCGCAGCATAAATTGCAACCTTATAGGTCAGATATCGAGAGACAACCGGACGGACAGCAAGCCGGCGCTCGCGCTTGTGAGCGCGGCTGCCGCTCGCTCGGCCACGTTCGCGTCAACGGTTCGATTCGATCGTCACAGCGCCCGCGCCGCTCCGGCGTCACTCGGCGCGCGCGCGTCGTGTATATACCGAAAATCTAAATGCCTATTATTTTATCATTATTTATGAGTAGGTAATGATTTTACACTATTGATGTGCGCTAAATATAAAAATAATAATTAATCCCAGTTAATAACGTAGGTAACCTAAGTAATATTAGGTATTTATGTTAAGCGTTCATAATAGAATCTAATTATTTAAAAATTGACAGTTTTTTATTTATTCCTTTGTATTCATCTAATTACCTATCTGCATACCAAATTTTAACTCTCTAGGTCATCTGGAACTGGGTTAGAGTTTTGGTCTATAGGTCAGTCAATGATAAAAATGAGGAATTTTGGACATTAATATCTAAATAACCGTTTGAGATAAGCTTATGAAATTTAGAACACATATGTATCTCGCAAGTCTCAATATATGAGAAAAATTTGATACGTTTATGTAAAATAGTTTTTGATTTATGAGGGGGTCAAAAGTGGCTCCAAATGGTTCGTGTAATATTACACACGGTGCGCCTCGCCAGTTCTGTTTCTTGAACTTGGCTTGACACGCTCCCGCGTGTCTAGATAAAAAAAAAGTAAGCTGATATTGACTATCTACCATGATGATGACTGATATCCCACTGAAAACACTAATGTAAAAAATGGTCCAAGTCCTCATGTGCCACCAAAAACTACTAGATTACAGAAGCCACTAGATTGTTGACAGCCAATAATGTCTTACTACTAAATACAAATTGAGCTCTATTTTGACGTATCTTCGTTAACGTTGACGCGTTTTGAGACGGACGTCTCCGTCAAGATCAGTTTATTAAGAGTCGTGTTAATGAACCCTTTTTGGCTAAGATACGCTTCTTTAGACGAGCATTAGAGGCGAAAACAGTTTATTAATACGGCCCTAAGTTACATCAGCATGTAAATGGAAAGGTCGCAAAAAATGTTGGCATTTTGAGACAAAACGTTTTCATTTTAAGCATTTCAAGAAATGGTGTTTAGGGTTTTGGGACGTATAGAAATACCTAAAGAATTTATTTTATATTAGGAACTTACTTCCTTTTTTCGGCGCTGAAAAATGCATTCATGCATACCACCTACAATCGCAGCTATTCTCCAACAACGAACGCCATGTTTGACGGGGGCAGCTTCTGCGTTTGCGCATTAGACTGCGACCATACTAACCTAACCTAACCTTATTGTACAGGTAAAAGATATTCAAATTATCTTAAACACGTCATACTTAGCCTAATTGTGCAAATTGTGGTTACGGAGTTATCAACAAGTTTTTAGAGTTGTTGGTAATTCTGTAGCTCTGCCTACCCCACTCTGGGAATGAAGGTGTGAAGGTATGTATGTATTTACTTCCACCGAAACATAAATTATGCAATAAGATAGTCATGCGTAACTTTACATTAGAAAGAAACAGAGGAATTTTGTGTTTGGATTTCTTATTAGCACTATTACACTTTCATTGCCAAGGTCTCCAATTTTCATACAAAATCGACCCGCCTAGCGGGTCGGCGGCAATTAAAGTGTTAACCCTTCGTCTGTAAGAGGATTAAAAAATACCGAATTCTAGTCTCTTCAAATAAAATCTGCACTAATATTATAGAGGAATATTTGTGTTTTTGTATAGGTATTTGTAACGAATAAAATCAAAACTACTGGACCAATTTACAAAAAATATTTCACCATTACAAAACTACATGAGTAACAGAGGTTGTTTCATTTTTTTCCGCGGACGGAGTAACGACCAACAACTAGTTATGGAATAATCCACAAAAATCAACGATAAAAAAAAAATTGGTCAGGACCCTAAACAAACAAAAATTTTAATAGGTACTACCTATTTGTGTAATGTAATTATTTTAGTACAGACGTTTTCACAAACATACATACAAACACAGGCAAATGCTTAAACCAGTTTTGTCTTCGAGTTTTCTAGGGGTGGGAAGGTCTTTATTACAGGTCCACACGGCCTAGAAGTTGAACGGTATGAGCCGAAAGCACGCATTATTAAGTATAATCTCGTCATATTTTGTTTGTTTCGCCGCTTCTACACTTCAAAACAAAACAGTCGTGCTAGGACGGTCCCAGAGTTTAAAGTCCTACTTATCCATTAGGTTCTATTGTGGCGGACAGGTTGACGATGATAGCCTGATTAGAGCCCACTGGACAGGCTACCAGGCCCGTATTATGGTCGCCTTTATTTCGATGGCTAAACCATCCGTCACTCTCGCACTACTCAAATCAATTCATTTTTTGAGGGTTATGACTCCATCGAGGCTGTCGGTGATTCCGCCAACGTAGAAAGTGACAGGTGTTTTATACAATTATCCTCATCGATAAACTCTACCGTAATAGGCCGTTCTTTGTGCATGCTAAAACGTGGTGACCCTTTACGTCAACTGGAGCACCGTCACAGGCTTAACCAGCCACCCTGAAACTAGTGTCATCAAAAACCAAGCAATTGTTGTGTTTCACAACCATCGTGATCGAGGCCATAACATACACTATCCCAGGTACTTAATGAAAATATTGACACCGTAGATTCTTCTTCTTCTTCTTTAAATTCATGGCGATTAATAAATTTGTAGATTTTTACAAAATAAATTGAATAGACAGCTGTCGTGTTATGTCAAGTCTGTTCTACTAATATACTCACATTATAGGTTTTAAATATGTGGAAAACATTTCAATACTTTTTAATTCATATTAATTTTGCGATCAAATAACATAATTTTGCTTAGGTAAACAGAAAACTTAACAAATTCCTTTAATCGGCATTATTAAAACTTCGCGTAAGATTTGTGTCCGCACTTAATTTTCATGATCGCTATTCATTTTACAGACTCCCACAGATTATGAATGTCTAAAATTCGGAACTGGTCAAAGGTCTAAAGAGGTTTAAATACTTACTATAAAGTACCAATGCTACATATCACAGCTGTACATAAATAACAAATTTTCCAAGCTGCCGTCCCATTATTATAAATTCAAAATAACGGTAGCTATATAGCTTAGACTAAGTATACCCTAGGCCTGACACGCAAGTGACAATACCAAGATCGAGGGAGATAGTTTTATGGTGTTCTCAATAAGAGAGACGAAGAAGGAGATATTTGTTTTTGTCTTTGTCATAGACTTGTTTTTTTCTGGGCTCAGTCGGGTTTGTGCATGGTTTGTACCATGCAAACTGTCAAACTATTGTCATTTCAAATTGTTTTCGTGAACGTATGTGTAGTGATTTCGCCAGTGTCAAGGTATATATGAGTATAAATCAATATAGCAATAAAACGTATCACGTGGAAACGCCATATCCCTGCGGTAGTAGCTGTTCAAGTCGCCGCGGGGGCAAAAAAAAAAAAAACGTATGGTTTAGATAGAAGGCATTGACAGAAGTGCGTGAAGCTAATCCCATGTGCATCTGCTTAGTCGATTAGAGAAAATACTCTTTTACCGAACAATTTTCTTTACGTGTGATATCCATGGACTTATTCAATAAGTCCATGGGAGTGTCTAGTCTGTGATCGAATTCGAGATCACAAAATGTAAACAAACGGATTGCCATCATAAAAAAACAAATCCAAGTGATGTATAGTTTAAAATCATTGAAATAAAAATAAAAATAATGATAATCACGGTAGTATAATATTGTGTAAATAGTTAAAAATATTACACTTAAGTAAACAGTAAATGTGCTTTTTTTTATTCCACATATATGTTTGTTTGAATAAAATATATGGAGTTTTAATTTATGCTATCGGCAATGGTAAGAAGTTCTAAACATTTGGTTCGTAATTATAATAATGGTACTGTTAATGCAATACGAGACATACGGCATTGGTTATCTGACATCTGTCGAATCAATGTACTTCTTTTTGTTTATCCTTTGGTATCGTTGCTATCTGTTGTTAAGTTTTTGTTTCTTAATAAGTTTTGGTAGTATTTTCGTGTACAGTTTCTGGTTAGTTCCCGATTCGCCGGAATTTCTTATATACAATATGCGCCAGTCAGAAGTCTTCCCTCAAGAATCCGACGAAACAAGAATCCGGCCAATCAGGAAATAACCGATGTAATTAAACTTGTTTTATTTACAGGGCATTTTAAAATTAGAGCCGCGTGATCTCAAAGAGCCAACTCCATAACTTCGCCTTTGAAGCCCTATACATTATGGACAAAATTATCTTAACAAGTTCCACTAACTTATTCTAGTCGGTTGTTTTATTTAAAGTATCACATTGTAACTTTGTAATTGATAATTAAATTGACGACACTTTGATACTAAACTACTATTTTCTGGTTTTTGTAACTATTGACAATTAAAGAATCTGGTCAAAATTATTGTGGAAAGTGTGTAGAATTGATTAATGCAAGGTAATCAATCTAAAGGAACAGCAATAAAATTAGCACGATTGTTTAGAACATGTTTATTTATTAACATCAATAGTTGTATGCAATAATTTATTACACATATATAGAGGAAAAATAAATAAAACAAATACTGTTAGGACCCTGGTATTAGTCCAAAATGATTAATTGACGATTAACTGATAAAATTATTAATTCAGCCACTTCATTAAACTTTCAAGTTTAAACCTCTACGTTTCTTGAATAGAACATAGGTAAAAATTTCAAGAATTGATTTTGGAAAACATTTACTTTTTCGGGTAGGTCCCATTTCGTAGTTCTATGCAACAAATGGGACCTACCCTGCTTTTTCATAGGTTTTGTAAAATATTACTAAAATTTCAGGTCATGCCACTTTTTGATCTGCCAAGCTCTTCCGATACTTATAGCTTTCTTTATAACAATTTGAATTTAACTTTCTTTATGATTGACAGTATGAATGAAGTGGCTGCGTTTCACGCATTAAATCAAATAAGAATATATTAGGATGTTACATACATTTGAATTCGTTACATTTATCTAAAAAGTAGATATAAGATAATACATAATGGCATTGTAATGATTTTCCACTTTAAAGTTCTACAGCACAACCAAATTAAATATAGTCACTTACCCAAACGTACCATTTGCCATTTAGGACGCATTTTAAAGATAAGTAAATAACGAATTCAAGAACAATGTAAAATAATTACACACGATATTATTAAACGTCGTCACAGCAACATAAATCACTTGTATCAACCGATACGACCCTAATTTAAAATAAATAATGACCATTACATATAGGTCATTACACTTAGCAAATACAATTAAGAGGTATAAGTTCGCCATGCGAAAAACAATTTTGTCACACTATTGTTAAATACTGCACTTAAATAATAATAAATAACGAATCAGATTTGCATTTTTACGTAACTATTAAAGTGACATTATTCTAGTCCCGTACCATTAACTCCCGGGTAGCGATGTAACTTTACTACAGAATATTGTAAGTTTGTAATCACGACTCGAATACAAGGTTACTTAGAACAATCACAAAAAAATACATTCGTGGCCTTACAGTCTATTTTTGTTTGTCACTTAAAAAAAGTAACCGGCTGTGCCATTACATGATATCGTCGGTGATACTGCAAAACCGCGTAAGTAACAAATTTATGATAGAGCAAAATAAACCTTACGGTCTTATTAAAAAGGTGCATTTTGCTCCTTATTCAAAATGTCACTTACGCGGTTTTGCAGTTTCACCGACGATATGAACTTCTGACTCAGTCACATTCTGCCTATAGTTAGGCCAATTCGTTCGTGACACTCCCATTTATTATTATTTGGGGGGGTTGAGATGGGCCTTGTGAGCCACTCCCATGGTCGCGGGCGACGGGGGACGAAAGACAGCGGGGGGCGGCGGTAAGTGACAAAAGCGTCAGTCGGCCGCCGTCGCTGTTACCTATAACTTGTGTGAATAAGCACCGCCGCACATAACAACACAAACACGAGATTGCTACGCAAAGACGAGTCCGCCGATAGGAAAAGTTATTGGACGTCAAGCTAAACGAATTGTATAATTATAATGAATAGTTTTTTTTTAAACGCAATTAAGGATCCCACTTCAACGGAAAATCAAAATGATGTTAATTTTGATAGTTCTGATTATGACAGTGGAGACAGTTCAGAAAACCACAATGTTATAGAATGTGAGGACAGTGACTAATTTAATGAAGTTTAGGGGATGTTTTTTTTTGTATGGGAATAAATATAAACATTAAAAGGTTTATTCGTCTAATTTTGGGTCCATTACTTAACATGAAATCACGACGCCAAAGCGCGGACCATGGGAGTGTCACTGACGAATTTGGCAAGCTGTAGTAATTGAAATTCGATGACATGAGATGACAAAGGTGGATATACACTTTTTGTAAATATAAGTTATCGTGGTGTAGCCCCGAAATGTCCTTCAAACCTTCAAACATATAACAGGTGTACGATAATTAGTTGTGAATTTGGTATTGATAGGCTATAATATTACCTCTGACTTTTAATAAATAACACCGTAACCTATATTCGAGTAGTTCCAACAAATCCTTGATTTATTTCAATAACTACTTATACTGAAAGAGCATAACTACGTTTGAAGTTTTACTTTAATGTAACCGAACTACGAAGACTACAATATCATTAATAAAGGAACTATCTCAATAGGTTACACATGCATATCGATTGTGTTTCCTCTTCAAATGTCCTTTGTTTATCGACTGGTTTTTTTAATTTACAAAAACGACTTTTGACGTTACATGATTATGTAATTTTTATTTTAAATTAAGTAGTGCTGTGCTTTTTTTTGTAGTTAGAACACTAGAGATCGAATAATTAAGAGAATAATTGCTTACTCATATGCGCATTTCTATGGTAGACGTCTGCGTACTTACATTATGTAATGAATAGACCTAGAGATTTTCCTAGCACGAACGACGTGTTGTTAGTGCTTGATACAATAAAAACATCGACCATCTTGTTATCGATAAGTCCACTTCAATGTCATCGAGCTATTTTCATTGAAGTATGTGCCTAAAATATTAATACATTGAAAGTTTTGTTAATAACTTATTATTCTTATCTTACTTTTTAAAACACACCACATTGTTATATATAATATGACATAATGATTGTATTTTTTTCCTTATTGAAATGATTTTGCTATTTTCTTATTAGGCACTTCAATGAGCTTTAATTTTGATTATTTTCTTAATAACTATATTATAATCATTTACAATTATTTCCTCTATGACGTTGAAGTAGTGGTTATCGATAGCAGGATTGTCGATGTTTTTACTGTGTCAAGCACTAACAACACGTCGTTCGTGCTAGGAAAATCTGTAGGTCTAGTAATGAAATATAATTATAAAGCCGACTTTTTACTGCCTTTATTTTTGAACAGCATTCTACCTATTCTTTAACAAGTATCTATATATTACTGGGTATTTATTATTAAACATGATATAACTTCCACTTACTGTAACACTAAACATTATACTTTGTATAAATCAGCTCTTAATTGTCCGATCTCTGAGCAACACATTTCGCACCCGTACCAACACTACCAACCCACTGGTAGGACATATCTTCATTTATTTGTAAATTATTTCGCTATTTAATTTTTTAAATAGATGACCTGCATTGATACGTATTAATGCTGCGGTGACTAGAATTTATTTGTAAATGTTAAAATACTATTAGCTAATACATTAAAACACTCACAACATACACTGGTTACAATTTGCTTGCGATAACTGACAATATACATTAAAAGTCAGCAATTCTAATAACTTTTCGGCAACATCATGTCAATTGTTTATAAATATCATATTAAACTATTACTCTCTAGAAAAATAAACTTGTAACATTCCATTTGGTCATAAACACCATTTAAATTTGAACTAAGTGAATGTAAAATACATTATAATACTTCCTAATCAAATCTTTTTAATACTAAAAATATTTTTATAATACGTGTAAACGAAGCTAAAAGGCAACACATACTGCGTAAATGTAGATACATATTTATTTGAACATTTTTTACTAAACTACGTATTCTTGTATGCTATACTTACCTACATATTTGGTACAAATTAACTGAGAAGCACCCTCTATAGTAGTCAATAGCGTCACACGCGTACGATCTGTACGCCGGGCTCTCTTTTAACTTGTACGGCAATAACAGGATAGAAACACTGCTACTCTACTTAAAAATGAATTACTTTTATATAAATTGTTGATCTACTTAAATATTCATTAATACTCTTAACATAAAGCTCCGGAGAAAATTCATACTGAGTGTTACGACAAAAAATGTCCTGCTATTTTTTTTTGTTTTTTTAAAATACAAGGCAGTAAATTAATTAAAATTAGTTGCAAAGTTAAAAATGCTTCGTATAATGACTTGCTGGTTTGTTTTGACTGGGGAGTGGTACATATAAATAAATATCGAAAAGACTGGTTTAGATGTTTTTGGGCACTGGCTGGATGGGTTTAACGGGGATTTTCTCCTCGGGTTTCCATTCCCAAAACTCTGGTAGAGCGCTGACGTAGTCAGCACAGTACACGGTACGTTGCACGTGAGCGTGGAGATCTTTCGGCTCAGGGTACACCGAAGCTAAGCCTGTAAAACAATTACAGTGAAAACTAAAATTACCACTAATTTGACGACAGATGACAAATGGCGATCGGTGTACATTGCTTACCTAGAAAGTAACCTAATGATGAAATTTACTTTACAATACCGAATTACTGCCACTGTCATGTCAACATTTAATGTATGCGCCATATATTAATCACAGACCGAGCTGGGCATGAAAATTTGTTGACATGGCTTGCTAACTGTGGCCGCTCATATAAACTTTAACTGGGTACGGTTATATTTATGACTAAAATAATATACAATAAGGCACCCACTCGACTGAGCTTGCTCTATAGCTCTAGTATACTCTTCCCTCAAAGACGTCAACTTATTTTTTAATTTATTAAATACTTACTACGGACGACTCGAGACACATTGCGTGATTTATTTTGCTTGATATTATGTACCAAACAAACGAAATCTTCAATTCTTCTACTTAAAATAATTATATCTAATCGTTCTTGGTAACAACCGGTCTACAAAAAAATGTTACACAAAAAAAATACAATAAAATTACATTACTTATGTTTTACGCTACCAATAAAATGAACAAAAACGAACCATTACTGTAAGTTTATATCCGTTAAAACAATTAATGTTCATGCACTTTGCACGTGTAACGCTAGTCTCTTACAAGTTCCATTTGATACTGAAAACAGTACTTTAATTATTATTATATCACACCCTTCCATCCTACCTGTTCGGAAAGTAAGCCTTTAATATAAAAAAAAGCGGAAAGAAAATGCCATTTCCGTCCCTAGGAACATCACAGGTAGCACAAGTTGTATTTTCACGCTAGTCGCTCAGTGCGTTTCTATCGTTACTAACTAGATAGAACGTGAGATCCGAGCGACGACAACCAAGTCGCGGGCAACTTGTGCTTACCGCACATATGTGAAAATTTGTCGTCATTATTGAGGTATCAGAGTAAAACATCTCATTCGTTTGTCGTTCATTTCTTATTTCATCTCATTCAGTATTCCTCACTCATTCTTTTTCGTCTTGCTCGCTATCCGTCACTATCTTACTTGGTAAAATTCTGTAACTTGTCTCTCTCTTAATCCTATTCGTTTTTCGTCAATGTCTTCCTTGGACTCATTCTTTCTTCGTATTCCTCGTTAATGATGATATTTTAGATTTAGAAGATAATAAGGAATTTTATTTTTAGGAATATTCATGCCGTACTTAAAGAAATCTAAGATTGTTTTTTTATTGTCCATCTTCTTCCTTTCATATCTCATTAAATATTGATCTCAGCAAAAAAGTTTACCTATTGCATGTTTTTTATAGAGAATTTTATGAAAACTACTTTATGTAATGGAATATTTTTTGCTACGGGCCACCGTTTATGAGTTAGTTACGAACTTACTGTACGAAAAGTTAGTCACCAAGTCATAGATATTTTATGGTGAACAGTGTCAGTGACAATTAGAGAACGCAATTTAACCGGTTATTAACCGATTTTGTATGAAAATAACCGGTTAAACCCGGTTATAACCGGTTACTTGCATTCCCTAGTGACAATACACAGCATTAGGGCATGCCAGCGTTGGTGTGCGGTATTAAATATTTTTTTCACTTCTCATGCTCTTAAAATGTTACTTTAGTCTCTGCGTATCGGGACTAAAGCTCCTTAATAATCTCTAGGGATTAAAGTTTTTTTTTTAATTAAGTACTTTGGATACCCCTAAATATCCAATCACAGTGTTTGTGAATGAAGGATTATCGCCATTTTCAGTAATTTTGCAAAGTCAATTTTTAGGGCGTGGAAATAATCTCAAAATGACAATGCAAAATTCATTGCAAAATTCTTTTTAAAATGCATGGTTCAATTAGTTTTAAAATATTTTTTTAAGTTTGAACCTGTTGGCTAAATATGGAAGCATTCAAAGCAGCACTTACAATTTTTTAAGAAACTTCCTTGTAATTAATATAGTCATTTTGTACAGAACGACGTCAGTGCCAGATTGAGCAAGCACGGGGTCCGTAGTAAATTATATAAAGAGACCCCTAGTTTGTTTTAGGTTACAGGTTGTGGCGGGCTCCAGATTGTTCAACGCGAGACTAAACACCCATAATGATCCTCGAATTATAGCCACCCGCGCTTCGATTGAGTGGCTATAGATCTCGTATCATTATAGCTTGTTTTAGTCCCTTGTTGAACAATCTACTATTATTTAATGCTGCCGCCCATCGAAAAACCTGGCGGGCCACCAGCAAAGCTGATGCTAATAGTAAATTAAAAAATAACAATAAATAACTTTCATCCCTTGGTTAACACATCTACTATTTTACAAGCGCTGAAATATATAAAAATTATAACTTCGACTGCAAAATATGCTGTGTCGCGTAAATCACACATACATTTTGTACTTCAAAATATGAAAAATAATACTGTTTTATCAATCTCAATGGGCACATTAAAATATAAACAATATGTAATATCACTCGACATACCTTCCTGGTAAGCCAATTTGGCGACTTCTACGGCGATCAGAAGAGACACTTCATTCACTTGCGAAAGCGGCGGATAAATACGCCCCTGTTCAATGTCAGATTCATGGACGATTTTCGCAAGTGTCTATAAAACAAAACAATGTTTACATCAATTTAATGTTGGTATTTCTCTACAGTATGCGCGCGAGTTTAGGTCCATCGGAAGCTGAGGTGAAAGCCTCCCCCCGCCTTCACCCGCCGCACACTATTCGTCCGCAGTCTAGTGCGGTCCTTGACGTGTCGACGTGACTACCGCATTTCTCAGGATCATAAACTGGTGCGCGTACTGTATAAGGTACAAGTCATTCCGCTGCTGTATTGCCTAACGCAATCGACTTCAAAGCGGAACAATTGTTTTCATTTCGACAGCAGACTCGCCTTCGGACTGTCAAAATGAAAACGATTGCGAGTGCGTTAGGCAATAAGCTTGAAGCAGGCTAAAGGTGTGATTAAAGTCGGTTAGACTCGCATAAGAGCGTAGGAGAGCGAGTCAGAGATGTGTACATTATTCTGCAAAAAAAATATATTTGATTCCTCTTTTAAGAGTCGATTTGATGATGTAGCCGGAAGGCTGCCATTTGAAATCAGCTGTCCTTTATGTAGAACTTAAGTGTCAACTCGTTAGACAGGTCTTGTTGAACAATTTAACAATCAAAATTTTTTTTTAAAAAACCTTTTTTTTTTTTTTTATTTAAGTTAAGCGACACTCACCCTAGCTGCACACAGGAACATGGAGTCAGGTATGTGATGTGTTTCGGTGGCGAGCACTCCAAGGGCCAACCCCGGAAATATGTAAGAGTTATTGCCTTGTCCAGTCAAGTATGTCTTTCCTTCATATTGTACGGGAGGGAATGGAGATCCAGACGCAAAAACGACTTTTCCCTGAAAACAAAATGTGTTTTAATATTTACAAGCCCTGGAACTAGGACGCGGTAGGACGTGATGGTTCTAAAATATCAAGAAATCTAAACGAAACATATGAAATAGTTTAAAACAGTTCTGCAGTGCTTTTATTTTAACCATGAGAACGTGAGAAAGTACATCAAAATCGCCATGAAAATTTCATTTCCACTAATAAAAGGAGTGATTCCCATCTTCCAACCTAGCCATCCCACCCAGGTTGGATATTGAGACATCATAGTGCCATCTTCCAACCTGCCTCAGGTTGGATAGTGGTAATAAAATTTATTATTTGTTTTTCTTCTCATCTTCTAACCTATACTTTTGTGCAGTCAATAACAAATAAAGAATACAATTAAATGTTTAGATTGCCTATAATATAAATATGAGTACTCCCTTCAAAGTACATTAATGTTTTTTTTTTAAATATGGGTTTATGGGCCAAAATTATTTTTAGTCATAATGTCATGGTCATTATCGTAAGTCATAATCATGACGTATTTTTTTAAGAAAATTTATTTTCTAGGTTTTCTTTTTGATTGACGTAATAGATAAAATAAATTATATATAAAAATACTAACCCAACTTTGCAAATCTAGAATCAGACAAATATACAAACCTATTTATTTATAATCATCTAAATACACGAACGACATGACTGTAATACCTTCGCTTCGTCGGGTATAGCACAATGGTGCCGGGATATTCTCCGCGACTGTACCCTATTCCGTACAGGTTGGATAATGGGAAGAAAAAATTATAAGAAATTTCATTCCCACTATCCAACCTGTCAGGTTGGAAGATGGCACTAAGATTTCCCAATATCCAACCTAGGTGGGATGGCTAGGTTGGAAGATGGGAATCACTCAATAAAAGGTATGGATTACTCAATAACCTTTAAATAAATCGATTATTTCCGTTCTGTATCACACAAACCACACCCAGAAAGAATTAAGTACGACGCTGTAGTCTTAGTAACAGGGTTATTTTTGCGAAACGATTCCCTAAAATCAAGCAAACGCAATACTTTTATCCTCTGCCCAGGAAGGCATGTATGCGGTTAAATTATAGGTATGAATTTGACCTTGTACTAGTCAAAAAATGAAATGTCAAAATTGACTGTTCTCACATCAGTATTATCATAAGCGTCCTGCGCAGAGCACTCTGCTTTGCTGGTTGGGTTGGAAAGGGCAAAGACAATCGGCCGATCAGAATTGTTTGCCATCAGCCTCAAAATAGCAGGTGTGAATGCGCCTCCCACCGTTGACGCACCTGTAAAGCCATTCAAGGGATTAGACACGGTATTAATGGTGCGTTCCTATATTCAAAACCGTTGGTAGAATTGTGACGTCTCGTTAAAATTTGACACATTTTTTACGTAGCAAATGTCATAAAGCTACTGCCCGTAAGGAAAAAGATTCCTTTCTTGAATATAGGAACAGGGCATTAATCATGCAAATCGTCGGTGATTGAAATTTATGATAGAGCAAAATAAACCTTACTGCCTTATTAAAAAGGTGCATTTTGCTCCTTATTAAGAATATTACTTACGCGGTTTTGCGTACCCTACATTCGTTTAAACCCGAAGCACAGAGGCAGCAAACAGTAAACAGCATACATTTTTGGCAAATTACCGACATTTCTGGTCAGTCTTTATTGGTCGTTACAAAAGGGTTGCCATGGTCACGTTTCAATAAATATGAAAATTCTATGGTTAACCCAAAACAAAACAAAACTCAAAAGGCCCTTTTACAATGAACGTAGATACAACATTCATTTATTTCAGCATAACACACACCATTTTTGTTGATGATATTTTTGTAACTTTCGTTTCTTTTTTCGCACTTTCAGGAAATACGCCTTTGCAAATCAGACAGCGTACTCGTATGCTGCTCTTGTCGACTAGTCACTTACCGATAAGGCAGCTTGGTTTAATCTTAGCCACGGCAGCTTCAAAGTTTGACTCTGGTTCCACGTCCTTGCCAAAGGCCTTGCAGTGGGCCGGCACGCCGCCCTTCCGCTTTGAGGTCACCAGTCCGTCGACGTCGAACATGTAGATGCGATCCCGCGCCTGCTGCTCGGTCAGACCATCCTCCATCATGGCCATAACAGACAAATTGGCAATGCCATTTGCTGCCTAGACAACATTTTAAAGCGAATTATTATCTAAATATCTTAATGAATCACAAACACATTTTTTTGCGACGTATGGTTATTCAAAACTATTAGGGAAAATAAAGATTGATGGCTATTATACGAACTTCTTATCGTGCGTATTAAAAGTATCGAGCATCGACGCAACCCTAGCGCCCGAACGGGTATAGGTAACAAAAACTCCTTAAAGACCGGGGACAAACTACTTTCCTATTTATACTCTTATTTTAAAAAATATCTCACCGATCCAGCACCAAGGAAGAGATAGATGTTTTCGCTCATCTTCCGCTTGGTGATTCTGGTGGCGGCTAATAAGCCCGCCACGGACACGCTGGCAGTTCCTTGGATGTCATCGTTAAACGTGCAGTACTTGTTTCGGTACTTTTCCAACAGAGGATAAGCGGTTGGAAGGGCAAAGTCTTCAAACTGGAAAGTAATCAGTCAAAATGAGAACGTTTGCTAGTGAAACTGTCACTAAATGTTTAATGTAGTACTGTAACAACCAATCGTAATATACTAATATCTTTTATTTTCAGTTGGAAATACAGCATTTGTTCAATATTACTGAATATTAAAAAGTGCCGTAACAGGATAAATATATGTATGATTTCTTAAGGACTATAGATAGGTGCAAACAGCACATAATAATAGGGGCCGTTAAAAACCAACGTCGAGGCCCGTCACGCCACGGCATCATGCTAAATTGCACTATATTTAACATTATTTGACACTATTAAACGATGGTTCCGAGCTTTTATTTTTCTACGTTGTCTCCTGGAAGGTCAAGACACTTAGTCCACATCAATTTAAACTTTATTATACCAACAACAACAAAATAGCTGAGGTCGTAAAAATAAGAGTCAAAAATCTATGTCCTCCCAAGTGTTTTTTGGGGTTTGGGTAGAGATAATAATCGGAAGGAGCTAAATGCGGCGAGTAAGGGGGAGTGAGACAGAGGTTTATTTGAATTTAAATAATTATATTCGGAATTAAAATTGTTGTCAAGGTCAGCAATCTGAATGTCAGCTTCGACTTCCATCATTTAGAGGTCATAGACAGGTCTTTCTCTTGAAAAGAGAAATTCAATTATGGATAAATGGGGTTTGAAAGGAATCACTTTCAGAAAGCTAGCTAACCTTGAAAATCTGAGTGTTGGTGAGCTCCTAACTGCCACAAAAAGTATGGCCAAGAGTTAACTATCAACGACAAGCAGAAACAGGTCGAAAAGTGGGTCAGAAAAATATAGAGACGTCTATTCGGGATATTGCCAAATGGTTAGGAACGTCTGCGGGAATGGTCGAACTTGCTAATAACTTGAAGACATAAAAAAGCAAAGGCAGCCGAATAGAAGCGATAAACCGCAAATTTCGGTCAAAACCAGAGTACGAAAGGCATCGAACTCCATTTTCTCAAAAAAGTCGTCGAGTTATAATGGACGACGAAACGTACGTTAAGTTGGATTATAAATCGCCGCCAGGACCTCAGTTTTATACAGTTAATAAAGGGTCAGACGATAGTGAATCTCAAAAGTCCATTTTCTACTTAACATGGACTAAAATCGAGTCCAATTATTACTACCTCTACAATGACGGATGATCTCTATGTAAAGGAATGCCTCCACAAACGAATTCTGCCAATGATTAGAAAACTCAGGGTCCCGACAGTATTTTGGCCCGATTTGCCACTATGGGTTCACGGTGCTATAGTAGTATGAGCAGAAAAAGTTACAAAAACAATGAAGCCACCAAATTTTGCCCAAATCTTCGACCAATCGAACGTTTTGGGCTATAATGAAAGCGAAACTTCGAAAAGTGGCCGTTCTGGCGATTCTGAAGAGCAATTTCGACAGGACTTAGTCGATTGATTTTTTTCTTTACATTTTTACATGTTCTACGTTCAAAGGGTAGTTAAGTAGAACATTTGTTTTAAATTCATATATTATGTAATCAAAACAATGCATAAAACGTTATTTTACTAACGGTATTTATACTCAACGATACAGTCTTTAAACGCAAGCGTTGACTTCAATGTGACTCACCTGCAACAGCGTATTCTGTCCGTATCTCTCAACACATGCCTCCATAAACTCATCCAGAAAGTCGAAGTACTCCTTTCCACGGACGCGTGGGCGCCTCAGACCGATGTATAAAGGATCTTCCAAGAGGTCCTGTAAATAACAAAAAGTTCTCCAATTAATTTCAGCTTGGCCTGCGAATCGCATTTATTTAAAAAAAAGATTATATTTAGTATGTCACATAAATACGTTACAGGAGCATACGAGTTGACTCGAACATACAACGAATGGATTGGTAATGGCTGACCATATTACGCTTCTAAACATTTTGCACAATCGATTTTCTGAATTTCAGTTTTGTGAAGCTATGTTTAGTTTATATAATCAAATTATAATATCCAACGCGCTAGTGGACTAATTCTATTTGGTTTAACATCTGCCTGTTTTCATGAATTTAATCCCGAAGTTGCAGATGACGGATGCGGATTATGAATTATCAATGTTGTTTTTTTTAAATCAGGTAAAGAATTCGAAAAAGAGTCAATTGAGTAGGTAGGATATATCAATCATTTCCAGATCCGTAAGGATATTTAAGACTAGGGTTAATGTAATTGAAATTCAGTCAAACCAAATCTGTGTGACAGCGAATGCGCAAAACTTACCTTATTATCAGTGCCGACGTCCAAAACGATTGGTAAGCACTGATGGGGCTTGATGCCAGCCAAAGCGGTGTATAGTGACAACTTCCCTACAGGGATGCCCATTCCGTAGGCTCCAAGGTCACCGAGTCCCAAGATTCGCTCACCGTCGGTAAAAACTATCGCCCGGACGTCATGTTCTGGCCTGAAAAGTTAAACAAAGAAATAAAGCTCCCAGCCTTAATTATAACATTTAAGTAATAGGGATGAATAAAATGTTGCTGTAACCAAATTTGGTTAATATAACATGTCATACCAGTTTTTAAGAATGCTGAAAATGTGGCCTTTGTCTTGTATCGTAATAAACAGGCCTCGGGGTCTCCTGTAGATAAGTCCAAACCTCTGACATGCCAAACCCACTGTGGGTGTGTATACGATTGGCAAGTATTTTTCAATGTCTGTCGAGAGCAGCTTGAAAAACAACCTCTCATTCCTGTCCTGTAACAATTTAATTACTACTGTAAATTCAATTCAATTAAATATACAATTCAGAAAAGTATTCAAAGTATTAATTAATTAATGTCTGATATTGTTTAGTGCAACAAGTTGAGCCCTCTAGTGCATCAGTTTATGCATTAGTCGGACTGTTTTCCCACTATTACCAGACTACGTATCACTTAACCCTCCAAATAATAAAAAATCCAATCAAAACCGTACAATGATCTTAAAAAAAACAGTGGTACCTATTAATTTCAAAATTGCTTAATTTTAAAAACTACAACTAAAACAAGCCTCCTACAAATAGGACTGTTAGGTAACCTCAAGACATAGGCAGCACAGGAACGATCGCTGATCCGAACCCTACGTTTAGCAGTGAAAGTTTTGGCTGACATTGTACTATTAAAACAGGCAAACACGTAGACGGCTGACATGATGCAAGGTGGTTATGGATTTTAGTACACAGTCTACAGTCACTTTTGCCTTTCGGAGTTGTTCTTGATCTTGACTGTTCAACGTACGTTCAAGCTACCCAAGCTTTTAGCTGGACAAGATAAGTTGACAGAAATGCATAAACTTAGGTATTTAAATTAAATAATCGATGCTTAATAAAGACAAACCCAAAAATAAATGTCATCGAGTTCAAAAGGTTCAAGTTATACTTACTTCATTTTTTTTAACGATAAAGCTATAATTAAAGAAGAAATAATATGAAATGGAACCGTCCAGCGGATTCCCTGCCAAGGAATGTTATAAGGGCGCTGTTCGAAGTAAATGGCAACATGGTCCCATTTTTAGCCAAAAACTGCTGCCTAATATAGTCGCTACATGGCAATATTGTAGTGCTACGTGACAATAGTGTTGTCACCTCATCAAACTCTTTTTTGCCAAGCTACACGGCCATGTAACAGCTCAATGCTTACCATTGCAACACAATACTATGCAATAATGAAGTTTTCCGCATTATCGCAAGACTGAAAAAGCACATTACATTGTGTGCGACATGTACTGCCTGTTATTCTGGAATTAGCTTGTAAACAACCATAGAATCAGCCAATGTCATGAGCGTGATAACGCATTGCTCCGCGAATCGCGTCACAGGGTACTTATACAGATTCTTACGATACGATCAAACAAGGTGTCACAATTTGTCTATCTTAGAATACCTGCCTCTGTTATTATTTGATTACTTAAATCTATAATTATAGTTTGTTATTTTACCTGATACGCGGAAAAACCATCCGACTGATATCATACTCGTATCATACAACCAATAAGTAGTGGGTCAACAACTTATTTTTCTTCATTCATCACTCCTAATATAGAAAGTTATTTTGAAATCACAATCAGCCAATCCATTACATGCATTATCATTATCACAATACCGCCATAAACATTATTAATAAACTGTATTATTAACTCCCTGTTACATTGCAATATTTTACATAAAAAATTATTCATAAGTTATTTGTAACCAAACATTAAGTAAACAGTAATCATAAGTTGAGAAAATTATTTACCTACTTCTTAAATTCCCTCCCTACAGTTAATTTGAGTTATATTGTGGTTTTTGAACACTTTACCAACAGCATACATGGAGTTGTAATTTAATTCCAAATTTGAAAATACCTAATTTCCTAATTCCGGATTTTTCAATACCAGAAATACGAATGATCAAAATCTTGAATTTTATATTACCAAGTATTAAAATCACGAAAACTTTTCCCGGATATTATATTTACGAATGTTAAAAATTATAATTCCGAATATTTTAATTCCGAAAATTCACAAACCAGATCGGTAATGTTAAATTCGGAATTATGAAACTAACCACTTGAATTTAATTGAATTACCTATTCTACTTAAAACAAAAGTAAGGTGAGATGACGAGCACATTATTAAATAATAATTAGGTCAATCTCACCTTGATAGGTTAGTTTAGGTTGCATCAAGGCGCGAAGCGCCGTAGCTACGCAGAATAGGAGCTCCGCAAAGCGGAGCGTCGTCGACTTTGTCGGAGATTTCTTACACTTTTGGAGCATTATGCATGTTAAACATTATAGGCATAGGCATTATACAATATTTTATCAGACGCTTATTTGAAATAAAAATCATGAGACAATTCGGGCTGCTTAAATTTCGAAATAATGAGTATTTGGGATCCGGACTAGGAATATTCGGAATTACAATATTCGTTTTTTCATTTTATCGGTATAATATTTAGTCGGAAATTTGAGTATTCGGAATTTAAAAAACGTGATTGTGATGCTTCATGAATCTAAAATTCGGAATAGTGATGATTCGGAGATTTCAAAATCAGAATTCTGAAATTCGTATTTATCTAATTCGGTTTTTATTTTAAGATTATATAGTGTACCCATTTTAAAGCCTGTACCGATCTAATTTTATACATCTGTTTTAATTTTATACCTGGTCTGTTGAAGAATTTACGTCTTCGGGGAAAGAGCGATAAACCATTAAAATATTTTTCAAGTATTTAAAAATCCATAATTTAACGGGTAAACACTTTGTTTAAGAGGGACAGGTTAAGTTAGTGAACAAATACTATATTACGTTATAATGTGTGCCTGAACTGAATTCAACTAATTCCTGTAAGGTTATATGATCTTTCGTAGACCACAACCGCAAAAGTATAGAAAAATGTTACATTTAAGAAACCATACACTGTTGCTTACATGTCGTCAATTTCTGGGATAAATTGGCACTTAAATCACACCAAACCAATACCCCTATATTATTAAAGATAATTACTGCTCAAACACGATTAGTGCCTTCCACCACGTTCCAACCCTTATAAAAAATCAAAATTAAATGGTACCTTTGTCAGACTTAGTCACCTGTAACTCGACGAGGTAGAGGTATTTGTTCAGATTGTCCTCGTATCTATCAATGGAAATCTTGCAAATTTCCAACTGTTCTTCTTGAGATTTATACTTGGCTGCCAAGAGTCCATGGATACCAAGTTGTTGACGTTCTTCTATCGTGAACGCGAGACCCTGAAACAGCAAAATAAGTTATATAAATCTTTACTCTCATTAAAACAAAACAAAATTTGCAAACTACTTAATGACAGAAACCAAGAAACTAGAGAAATCGCTACCAAACATATAGGTTTTTTTTTGTTTTAACGCAAAAAAATGTGATAACAACAAAAACATTGAGTAATTTAATTTTATGTAGGAAACTTCCGCGTACATTCGGTAGTCGTTTAAAACAGGGACATTAATTTAAGTTAGAAATATATCAGGAAACAGTGTCACACAAATTGACACTGTCCCAAACTAAGCTCTAGGCTTGTACTATGGGTATTGGACAGTAGACAACGGTAATCATACTATAAATTAATGAATTATAGTGAAATCAATGACATACAAAATAGTATACCCTCTGCAGAAACAAAATTAGGCAATTAAAAAAGGCACGCATAGATAAAAATACGTAAATTTACGTCTTACAGTTATTATTAGTAAATATATACATTAAATACCCGCCAAAGTAGCCGGCCTATGCACAAAATAAAATTGGTTAGACCTTAAAGAGGAAACACTTATTCACCGACCGCACCTTTGATAGGGCAGAGTTCACGACCCCTATTCCCTCGTACTCGCTGCTAAGAACATCCATTGGAAATATCAGTTAGTCAAACATTTTGAGTTTGTATTACATTTCGCCAGCTAATTGAAATGTCTCGACTTAGTTTACTAGAGTAACATCGAATGCACGATTATTTACATAAGTCCTGTATCAATAGTGCAGTCATGACTACAATAACGAAATCTCGACACACGGTAAGTAAAATTGAAGAAGAAAGCTACACTGCAGTGTGTATATTTAGTCTAACCCTAAAATACTAAAATTTGAGGCGTTCCCTCATTTCCTCATTGATCCCCTCATCAGATTCAGATTTGCTGACATTGGAAGTAAACTCTATCAAACCAAAAAAATATTTTTTATATCGGTCCACATTATTGACGGAGAAATCGGTGAACATACATTAAAAAAAACATACAGTGGAACGTATAACCTCCTCCTTTTTCGAAGTCGTCGGTCCAAAATCAAATACATTTATTACATTACCATGTAGCATTACAGTCAAAATATTTTGGGCAATATAAATGAACCATTTGTCTAATTTATATTTCCCGAACTACACTTGCCTTAGGTAGGTACGTCTATGCTATCAACTATAAAAGCAATGCAATCGTTACCAAGTATTGATCTTTACCTATTAAGTATTATGCCCTATGCTCTCTTCATAAATTTTAAAACACCGATTCATTGTTCATTCAATACAATGATTTAGAAATAGAGTAGGTATTAGTGTGGTCGATTACTGAATCTACAATTTTTGTATATTAGATAGTTTATAATATTAAAAGCTCCCGGTAGAGATGACTTCTCAGAAATATCAATAACCGTTATTCCAGGGTTTGGAGTTTTCATAGCACGGTAAGACGAAAGGGAGCTGCGGCATTAAAATTCAAGTCATCGTAACTAACTCATTGAATTCGTCAGCGATGTTACTTAAGAAAATTAAACCTGCCTTGAACGGTTTTGATGAATTTGTGTCTACCTTTATGCAGATCTAATATTATGTGACCGCTTGCTCCGAGCTCCGACTACTTTTGACAAACCAGACTGTTATATTATATTAGAGAAAAAGACCGCAGGTCTAATTTGGTCTGAGGAATATTCCTAGTGTAGGAAATGCACCCACCCCAAGTATTTAACTCCGGAATATAGGTACTGCTACTGCTGCTTCGTGTAAAGATTAGGTAAGTTCAAGTAAAAGTAGGCATAAATTGTAAGTGACAAATGTAAAATTGTAACCCGAACCAGAAGTAACCAAATATATCCGCGGTTTAAATAGGTACGAGCTTTAAATTACAACCTACGACAGGCTATCCAATGTCACGCAATTAGTTCAAAACAGATGAAAATTTAAAAATACAGGCATGTTATTTATACCTTACCTTATTGAGTCGTGGATCCTTCAGATGGTCGATTCCTCTAATCATGTTGGGGCAAAGTTGGTCGCCGGTGACTTCATGATGACCACGGCAGGAGATCACCGGTTCAGCGATAAACGGACATCTTTTAATAGCGAGCGCGAGGACTCGTTTTGAGTTGCTCTCCTTAGATACATTTCTGCAACAAATTATTTAAAAAACAACTATATTCAATCCGGAACAGAAAGGGACGAGCACATGCCAAATCTGTTATATTGCCTGCTATATCTCCCACGGCTTTCAGCCGTTGATACATCTTATTTCCACCTAGGTCGTATTTTTCATGCGACTACACCGCATATTTTGGTGCCAGCTAAACAGGAGGAAAGATATAACGATAAATGAAACAACACCCGCCCTTCAAAATCCGTCAATCTTGCAGGAGGCACATACATACATTAATACAGACCCACATACACAAACCCATACACGCATATCTACATCTCTCATGGGAATATTAAAATTTCTTCTTCTTATTGTGCAGTTTTATAGTAGTTTTTTTTGTCGAATGGGTTAATTATTGTTTTATCATTGTAACAGTGATAATCAGAGGGCGGAATTGCTCATGGCAAAAATCAAACGTCAATAGAGTTGGAACGTTGAACTTTATCGACTATCGATTAAATTGAAACCTAGCGTGTCTTTATTTATTTATTAACAAAACTTAACCTCAAATCCATAAGCAAACAATAATAGACTTCATATGAACATTACGGAATAACATTTAAATAAAAGACAATATAAAATGATAATTTTAAAAACTACTTATTTTAGTACTGCATTATTAAAACTACCTAAGTTTCAATAATACAACGTAAGGATTCAAATCACCTGTGAAATAATTTTCATCTTATAAAACAGTATCGTAATCTAAGTCTGTGCTAATGACGTTTCTCCTCCTTCGTCGTCTTCTCTGTAATAATAACTAAAAAAAAAACGGATAATATGTTTTTTTTTTCCATGGAATGTTGCAAGAATCGCGAAATATTATAAAATATAGATAAAAACTATTATCGTTCTTTTCCTCTTTGAACTTATTTGAATGTGTTTTACTCGTTATGTGAGTTTCAACGCAATATTCTTTTAGTTGCTTTAAGTGAACCTTACATTTGGAGCAGTATATTGTTGAGTTGTTTTCGTTGTAAGTAAGACAAACATTTTTTTACAAACGTGAACGATTAGTTGCACAAAGACTAGTGGCAGAAATGACAGTTAACTGCCATGCAATTTACTTTTAAGCTAATCAAAGAGGTCAAACGGTCAACTAGCTAATCAAAGAGGTTAATGTTAAAGACAAAAACGTAAATGGTGACTTAACTTATCGATATCTGAAAAAGTCGATAAAATTCAACGTTCCAACTCTATTGACGTTTGATTTTTGCCATGACCAGACCTAGGATTCCGTGGGGCAAATCTTCTTGACAGCTAGGGACTTCCTATATCGATAAACTCATTTATCGATACTAGTTCTAAATACTAGTGATCACACAAAGGTTTGCTTATTAAATGTTTTTTTATTAAAAGAATATCACTACATAGTATAAAACAAAGTCGCTTGCGCTGTCTGTCCCTATGTATGCTTAAATCTTTAAAACTACGCAACGGATTTTGATGAGGTTTTTTTTAATAGATAGAGTGATTCTTAAGGAAGGTTTATATGTATAATACATTCCACGCGGGCGAAGCAGCGGGCGGGTCGCTAGTAATGTAATAAAGTATACTACTCAAATTTCTCCTTCATTTTTGAAAACGTTTTTAAATTTTACTTTTCTCCATTTATTTCTTCATGACGGTCCCATCTATTATTGTTAAAGTACACCACCAGATTTTTTTCCATATTTTCAGGCGTTAAGCTTCTCCGTCTTGGCTGAAAAATCCATTTTAGGTGGCTAAAAGACTTTTCAACTTCTGTGGAGGTTATGGGAGCATAACAAAATTTCATGAAGTGATCAACCGTATTTCGTTTATTTTTCGGTTGTAATGTGATTTCTTCACCTTTTTGTAAGAAATTGATTTTTTTCATTGTTTCGTACCCGGAGTTTTTGTAAAAAACGTTTTTAAATTTATCGTATATAATTTTCCCCTTTTTGTGCAGAACTGTACCTTCTTTACTATTCGCACTCCAAATTCTAGTGCCAGATTTGTTGATTGTAATTTCTTTATAGACTCTTGAATGATATTTAGATTTTCGGCAATACATTTAAGTTCACCCTGAAGAGAAGATTTATTTAGTGCAGTCTTGGCTTTTTTAACTGCTTTCCCATCTGATGCACAAAATGTATTCAGAACTCTTCTTATATCTTCAAAATATTTAGCGTAATAGTTTGCGGCTTGCAACCATGTGCCGCATCTTATAATGGTTAGTTGCGGCGGTGGAGGTACATTTGGTAGGTAACATGTTTTTTAATACATTGATTCTCCGGGGACACTTTAAAAATACTGTGATGAAAGGTCACTTGACATTTGCTACAGTGTAGCTTAGACCCGCGTTTAATTATTTCGGGATGCTTTTTAAGCAAGTCTTCTATTTTTTGAAGAGGCATTATTTATTTTTAATGCACAAATATAAAATATGTATTAAATAGCACGTCTTTACAAATGACAGTGTCATTGACAAGTATTGTTTCATATTAGTGTCTAAGTAGGTAAGTAACGTCTATTTAATTATCTGAAGAGGTTAAGATAATAGGTTTCAACTATTTTATAGTGCAATCGGTATTACGCCTTATCTATATGTAACCTGCCGATTATTTTAAAGATGCTACGTGTGAATTTCATCCTTGTCTTCAGAACAAAATTAAAGTTACAAAAAACACACAATGTTGGGGGCGGTCACTAGTATATAGAACTAGTATCGATAAATGAGTTTATCGATATAGGAAGTCCCTAGCTGTCAAGAAGATTTGCCCCACGGAATCCTAGGTCTGGCCATGACCAATTCCGACCTCTGGTGATAATTGTTACGAATTCCGAAATTTCCGATATGATTACACATTTACGATTTTTATTAATTTACCTACCAAGGGCAAATATCTTTAATTAAAGATGTTACACAACACAGCTTATGTAAGTTCCTATGTCACTTATGTTCGGTTCAGCCCTTTGGAAATTATGGTGCAGTAACGAAAAAGAGTGGGGAGACCGCGAATCGGGTCCAGTGGAGTACAATTGGAGGCATATGCCCAAAAGTGGGCGCAAATGCGATGAAGAAGAAATTACTACTGTTAAATTGTAAAAACTGAAATTACTCATGTATTAGCCTCACTCTTAGCCTGATTGTGCAAAATGTGGTTACAGAATTATCAACAAGTTTTTAGAGTTGTTGGTAATTCTGTAGCTCTGCCTACCCCTCCCCGGGAACAAAGGCGTGAGTTTATGTATGTATGTTATAAGTATTATAACGATGTCAGGAAATGGCGCGACATGTTTCGGGTACGATATGAGTCCTTCAAGAGACGTGTGTGTTTGTGTGTGTGTGTGTGTGTGTGTGTGTGTGTGTGTGTGTGTGTGTGTGTGTGTGTGTGTGTGTGTGTGTGAGTGCGTGCGTGCGTGCGTGCGTGCGTGCGTGCGTGCGTGCGTGCGTGCGTGCGTGCGTGCGTGCGTGCGTGCGTGCGTGCGTGCGTGCGTGCGTGCGTGCGTGCGTGCGTGCGTGCGTGCGTGCGTGCGTGCGTGCGTGCGTGCGTGCGTGCGTGCGTGCGTGCGTGTGTGTGTGTGTGTGTGTGTACGTAATAAATAAACTGGATTGACATTTTACCTTGTACAATCTTTATTTGGGTGCACGTGTATATTTAGCTAATACAATCCTAACCAATTCAATCTTATCCAATGACGTCTGTATGAAAGATTTAAGTTCGATAATTTTGATAATTTATGATAAAAAGAAGTAGGTACTTATTTTCTACTACCTTCAAATATATCGAAAATATCTTTGAATCACGTGTTATATGAACAAATTTTCCGATCATGAGATTTATTTAATTTTGATTCCAGTTAATTTTAACATGTACCTAAGACATGTCATATTAGGGTCAATCAACTTTTCTTTGTAGCTCGTTGCCATGGTGACGTCTCCTGGGTCACTCTTTAAAACTGTGATTTCAAAGGATATAAGTCCACTAAAAATCTGTTTTATTGGCAATTACACACCAATTCTTTTATGGCCTTTCTCCTGAGTGTGCTGGAAGTATATCTTATTATTATTTTTCTAATAAACTCTGTCACTGTTGTCTCCTGGCTTACGGGACAGAATAACAACAAGAAAAACTTGATCCACCCATTATCTTATTTTAATAAGATCGGTTGATTTTGCTACCCCAAAACAATCGCAATCATCGTATAGAAATAATATATTCATAAACAAATTAATCAACAAATTTTATAGATATACAGTGGTCGGATCGGCAAACGCAGTGTAGGATGCCCTCAGACTACATGGAACGACGATTTTCGCAAGGGCGCTGGCAGCTGGAAGAGAGTGGCTGCAGATAGTGCTCGGTGGCGTGCAATGGGAGAGGCCTATGTCCAGCAGTTGACTATTATAGGCTGATGATGAAGATGATGCCGATACAGTGGGGACCAAATAGTAGGAAAACCATTGAAGGGCGCTATCAGTGAGAGCTAGCCCACAGATTCACTCGCTGCCCTTATGTTGTATCACTTTTGACAGTCGATCAACGAGCAATAATACTGCAACCAAACCATAAAACTGGTCAAGAAGTTTGGAATTGGTGGTCAAATTGAATTAATCATGTTTTTAGGTAATTTGGGACCAAAGCAAGCATTTAGGTAATGTGGCTCCCACGTGCCTATGTTCAAAAGTATTGAACTTTTTAATAACTGTATTGTAGTAAACTATATTAAAATGAAAAACGAAACACTTGTAGTACCTACTCGCATTGGAAATAAAGAAGGTAAATTATAAAGTGAAAAACGCTCGGAGAGGAATTCCCCGTAGCAGAATAAATAATGAATGTCGCTCGTAAAAGTGTCAGTTAACTGACTCGTTATGAATAGGCAACAATGGAAATCAATACCTCAGCAGAATATTCAATGTCAGCTTGTTCAAACAGACCTGCGTCTGTGTATATCTATTCGTCCATTCAAATGGGAAAATACATCGATCACCTTAGCTTTAGCTGATTCATCACATCACACAATTACGTCATTCATTACGATAACATTGACAACTAGTACAGTCAAAATGTAAAATATGGGAGAACGCAATATCTCAAAAATATGTCACCATTCTAAAATTTGATATGTCGCTACAGCTTTGAATTTCCTACAGCGACGTCTGACCGGCGGCGTAAGGGCTAAGAGCCATAAAACTTTTAACAATAGTATTTTTTGTTTTGAATGGTCATAAGTCGTAATGCGTCTGAGTGAATTTCAACATTAATGCTACTTCTTTTAAAGCTAAAATGCATTGTGTGTTCCGCAAACAAAGATATCTCTACGGATGCACAGGGTTGTCAAAACTGTAAAATATATGTAGGGTAAAGAATAAAACATAATTATGTATGTATGTAAAAACTTTATTGTATAAACAAAAGAGATAATAATTATAAAATAGACAAAAATATAACAGGTATGTACAAGGGATTAGGATTATTATTGTGTTAATCATATATTTATTATACTTATATTTAAAAAGATTATGGCTCTTCATTGGTACCTACTATCATTATCATCAATTTCAATGTCTGAACTCTCTGTAGTATTGATAATGAATTGTTGTTGATCTCGGGTAATGTAACTGTCTTCGATGTCTTCAACATGTTTAAAACACGCACTCCAAATATTATTCGCAATTTTGTTTGTCTCATCGCGAATCAATTCGACCACTCTCGAGTTCAACTGTGGCCGAGTATAGTATCGTCGTATTCTTTGTTTCAGTTCACTCCAAACTAACTCAATGTGGTTGAATTGGCAATAATAAGGCGGTAATCTTAAAACCGCGTGACCTCTCTGTTTTGCCAATTCATCAATAACCATCTTTTTGGCAGGGTTTAAACGTTTGATACAATCTAATAGGTAGGGTTTTTTCACCTTCTGAGGTATTGTTTGTCCACGATCTTGTAAATATTTTATTAAATCAGCCTTTCTCGTCGAATTGTTAGGAATTTTGTCGGCTTGCCTCGTGTGATAAGAGGCGTTATCCAGAACAATAACACTATTTGGCGGCAAGTTGGGTAACAGTTGCTCTTGAAACCGCTTTTCATAAAGGTTCGCTGTCATGTCTTCGTGGTAATCTGCGGAACAGTTTTTAATGTTTTTAGCAGACAAAAGAAGAGATCCTGGTACACTTCCATGTTTAGACCCAGCAAGGAGTATTATTACGCGTTGACCTCTGGAACAAGGGGCGTTAAGGCAGCATTTCCCGGACGTATCAACCCAACCTTTCTTGACAACATCGTGGGTGTCATACCACGTTTCATCTGTCGCTACTATATTTCGACCTTCAGATCAAAACTGACGATTTTTTTTAATATATTCTCTTCTTAGCTCCACTAGACGAGCAGATTCCATAATTGTTTGACGTTTGTCAAGCGTTTTGTAGGTGAAACCAACACGTTTTAGATATTCACAGTGTTGTTTTACCATAAGGAAAATTATGATCAGTGGCTTCGTTTAATTTTTTAAGAAGGCAATCAATTGTTATTACAAATTTTTGTCTGTAACTGTCATAAATCATTCGACTAATTAAGTCTTTTGTGAAATTGACAATTTTGAGGAACTTTTTTGCAGCCGATACTCGATTATCACTGTTAACTCCTTCATTTGCACCGAGACGTATTTTTTTTTTACTGTTCCGTATGGCACTTGAATAAGTTCAGCAGTCTTCTTTAATGCTATGGGTCCCAATTCTCTGAAGAGTCCGTTGTACACATTTTTCACTATTTGCTTACTCTCGGTGCTTAAATTAATCCGAACACTGTTACGACAGCTTTCCTTTGCGTCCTCCCACGGGCGAAACATTGTTATTTTTTATGTAAGTACGTAACTGGTGTAAACACGTGGTTATTGTATCAGTTCTAAAGAAAGACTATTTAGGAATTCCGGTTGTTGCAACCCTGCCGGCGAATATTTGTTATCGCTATTGCAATTTTTAATGACGTTATTTGACATTGAACCTTAGTGCAAACTATTACGTTAGCTTTTTCTATGAGTAACAAATGACCTACAATATTTTACAATAGACTTGCTAAGTAGCTTATCTTTATGACTCTTAGCCCTTACGCCGCCGGTCAGACTATACCTAGGTGAACATTCGGGCGTTTCAACCGACGTCGTTGTTGTCTTTGATATAGTGACGAAAATAATGATAAATACTAAACAGCAACTTTTGATGTCAAAATCAGCGAACCCGACGGTAGTATCTATTCCATTTAAAAGAACAAGAAAGTTATTAAATTTATCTTGAATAATATGCGAAAACAATAATGACGGCGGTTGAAACGCCGAATTATCACCCTCCTATTATACGATATATGATTCGAAATATTGTGATATAGGTATAAACCATTGTGATGTTGTCAATCGTTCATGGCATATTTTCTCGTCACCGAGATGCAGTGCCCTACGAAGCCAAAAAAAGCGGTTAGTAAATTGAATAGCTGAAGCAGATTAGATTCGTTGTCGTTTGTAAAATTTGCACAAACTAAGATGTTTCGTAAGAGATGTCGCTTTTCGGTTTAGCAGGTCAGCAGCCACAGCTAGCCAAAATCAGTTGTTTACGCTATCGCTAATGACAACTCAAACGCCCACTTCCTAACATTTTAATACTTCTCTAAGCATCAATGGAATAGGTATACGCGGTCACTGTTAACACTCAGATACGACGCGCTCTTCAAATGCGTCATAGTCGTGACTTACTAGGTTTTGTGGCCTTTACCACGACTCTATAGTGATGTACACTGTCCTCTATATTTAATTGAGAACGTTTTGCACTAATTACCATTTTCCACAACGAGTGCTTTAATGTCGTATGTGTAACGCTTACGCAATCGTGTATTTTCAGCGCCGAGTAGGTACGTAACGTAGCTAACTACGTGTATGCACAGATCGTTAACGTGTTTATACCGACCATACTTTAAAGTAGACAGTTCACAATGTTCACATGGAAACAGGATAACCTAATAAAGATAAAAAAATACTGTATTAAAAATAGCTTCCTATATATTCATATTTTAACCCTTAAATTGGCAAAAATAAAAAAAGTCGTGAATTCAAACCCTATTTAATTTGAAATCAGCATAAAAAATATAGTAACCAAAAAATAAAAAAGTGAACATTATGGTATGTGCATTATTAGATACGTTGCCAATTTAAGGGTTAAGGGTGTTTCTCTCTGTTTCCACGCTTTTTACTACAATAAAGGCGATTGGTATTTTCTTCTTTCTTTTGGTTGTATCTTCATAAATCAAACGCTATTACCAAGCTATTGCATTTTAATGGAACAAGTGCACTTTGTTTCGAGAAGGCCTCTGCCCTAACAGAGCCAGGTGTCTTGCGAAGATTTCATCCTTGAAAAAAATTCTACTCTACATCAGAACCCCTCGTTAAAATCATGAATTCTTTAGATAAATAAGGCACGTGGTGTGAACCGAATCAGAGGAATCTACGGCAGATTTCTTAAAAGGCCCCTGTCCTACCGCTAAGCTAATTGCGGTTTATGCATGTTAAAATATTTCGATCGCTTTGATAGTCCTTGTGACAGTCAATTCAATCAATTTAAAAGTCGGCTAGAAATATATATAAGAGCGTGCAAGGTGTTCAAAAAATCTTGGAATACGCTCTAACGCCGGTAGAAATAGAGTCTAGTTCTTATATTTGAGACTGTGTAACATATCGTCGGTGATACCGCAATTATGCGTACTTATTTGATAGATAAATTTTAGCTCTATCCTTTTCCTTTAATTTGGCATCAAAAAGAGATAACTAAGCTGTGCTCACGCCCTTGTCATTACCACAATCTATGAAATCACTTAATCAGTACTTAAAGCAAAATGTCTAAATGTAATTGAATAAATGAATTTTATTTCGGTGTAGTAGTTTCGGAGATTACACTACACATACACAAACTCAAAAATTCAGACTCTTTTTATCTCTGAATAATATTGGTTAGGATTTGGACAAATCGAGCGTAAATAGTATGTATATTTTCAAATAAATTGCATTTTTTTCTAATAGGTGTTATTAGCCCGGAGATTACTCTTACAATATCAGCTCTCTCTCTATATAATGGATATAATATATCTACCTATTCCTAATTAAATCACGCGTGAATGAACATGGGTTATGTTTAGTCGAATAAGTTCTACCAGTTGCAATCAATCACTGACTATCAGGAATATTAATACCCACTCATACCTACCTACTTCTTATCTGTATAAACCTACCTACAATGTTAATATTTTTGTTTATATTGGTAAACAATGTGCGCGTAACAGCTGTCGGCATTATTTATTATTAGTTATTAGTCTTTAAAAAAAAATTAGAACATTCAGCACAGTTGCCAAGAGATTCAAATGGGAGAGTCTATAATTAGCAAAAAGTGGCTATTGACACTGCAGCACCACTGACTGAGCTTGGGTCTCAATATATAATGCAAAATAACGAAGAGTGTGCCAAATTCAAGAATAATTGACCATTAGACGTAACACAACATTAATTGCTTGAAAAGAAAATCTTTAATTCAGATTTTTAGGGATCCGTACCCAGAGCACCCTCTGGGTACGGGGCCCCCAAGCGGAAGCCTACCTTAAGCCTACGCTGTCCGTCCGTCCATCTGTTCTTACTTTAAAGAGCTGTATCTTTTGAACCGTAACAAGTACCCGGTTGATTTTTACAAGTGTTATTTATTATATAATGTAACGGCGGTTTCCCTGACAATAATAATAAAGTAAAATAGTAAAGGCCCCATATGTGCCTACCTACGTTTATTTCAATTAAGGACCGTATCGAAAAGAAAGTAGACAAGTTAAAAATGACATAATTTTTATTCTATGTGATATTTGGATATAAAACATAAAATTAACTAAAATATAACACCTTTTCAAGAACTAATTTTAAGAAAACTGTCGTAGACCTCCTATTTAGCCTGCAGTCTTACTTTCTTTTTGATGTCCTTCATTAAGTTTTGGACGACAGTATTTGCTATTTTTCCTGACACTCTGTTCCACCTTTTTTTAAAGTACTCGACTGATGTTGCAGCTTTGACATTCTTTTGGAGCTGCCGCTTCATAATAGCGCAGTAACTTTCGATAGGGCGGACTTCAGTGCAGTTGGGGGGGTTCATGTCTCTTTCGACTATATCAACCTTGTGGGCCTTATACCATTCCAGTGTAGCTTTTGAGTAATGGCATGATGCCAAGTCTGGCCAAAATAAAATAGGCTTCTTGTGTATTTTAATGACAGGCAGTAGTCTTTTTTTCAAGCACTCCTCACGATATACTTCAGCGTTTAAGTTACCTGTGGTGAAAAAGGATTTCGAACGCATGCCACATTGACAAATTGCTTGCCAAATTAGTATCTTTTTACCGAATTTCTCAACACTGAAGGCTTTATCTTTTTGAGAAACCTTTTTACCAGCGGGTAAAAAGCTAAGGTCGGGCAATGTTTTAAAATCTAATTTGCAGTATGTTTCGTCGTCCATAATAATACATTGCGTTTTCTTGGTTAATACACGATCATATAGTTTTCTTGTTCGTTTTCTAACGGTTGCCACTTGCTTTTCGTCTCTTTTAGGTTGTTTCTGTTTTTTATAAGTCTTTAGGTTACATCTTTTTTTAATTCGCCGAACCATTGATGGAGAAGTTTTAGCTTTTTTAGCAGCATCTCGGACAGAAACAGGTGGATTTTGTAAAAAAATGCGTACAACTCTTTTTTGCAATGCAGAGTCACAAGGTCCTCGTTTTCTGCCGCTCTCAGGCAGGTCTTCCAAAGTTAAGGTGTTGCCGAACTTAGTTATCAACTTGTGTATTCCTGCAGGCCTGACAACATACTTTTTAGCAAGTTTTCTTATTGCTATACACTGAATTTGGCACCAGTCGTCCAAATTTTTTTTTCTAGTTTCTAACTGAATCTGTCCCATTTTGACAATTTGGTAAGAAAAGACGTATTGCTTTTGACATATCGTACCCAAGAATAAGGTTTGCAATCTAGTAAAAACTTTTCGTAAATCGGAGTTGAGTATAAGTATTTATACGACCTTAAAGTTGTCTACTTTCTTTTCGATACGGTCCTTATGTTTTATTTTGGTTCTAACGTAAAAACGGTAATTAATTCATTCCGAAAAAATAACAAATAATAAAAATCAGTCAAGCGTGAGTCGGATGCCACGGAACACACGGCGCGCGAGTCCGACTTGCACTCTACCGGTTTGTATTAATGATAGGTAGTTGGGTAATTTAATCAACCTCAAGTAACATGTTCTATCAATATGTACTTGAGTCAAAACTGATGTTTTTGATTAAGTATTTAATGATAAAGACGGAAAGGTAGGTGCGATTTAGAAGTGCTTAACCAGAACCGTTTTGTATGTTTTTTGTTGTTGAGATGGTGATATTATGCATGTAATTAAATCTTTATAGTAAGGGTATTATGGCTTTAGAATTTTCATTTATTTTACTCTAAATCTCCAAAATAAGTTAGAGTTACTCTAGCTCAAAGTATTTTTTATATGTACCTTTCATCATATTTATTTATGTATTGCTTTGTTTAGTATCCTACTAATGGACTGGGCGTCCTCTATCCTACGACACTGCCCCATTGAGTTCATAATAATATAGTACTTTTTTACTTTTCGTAATAATTCAAATTTTAACATTACGTTGATTTTCTGAGAACAGAGAAAATAAAAATAAACTTTTTTTTTTCATTTACATATCTACAATAACCAAGTTTAGTAGGTACTTATAATTGAGTTAAGTGGGTTGCACTTGATATATCACTCACATATTCTGATAAACAAGATTACTATCATGAATTTGTTATCAGTTGAAAACATCTACTTACACACAGTTGTTTTATAACACCTAATTATAAAAGGTATTTCAATCATCCTAAACACTATGAAAGTGAACCAAAAATTACATTAATTAAACAATGTGTAGATGTTATGTTATACCTATTTATACTTTATAAGTATGTATCATCATCATCACCATCATTATCATCATCATCATCATCATTATCACATCATCATCACCATCATCACCATCATCATCATCGTCGTCATCATCATCAAGTATGTATAATAAATATCTCAATATTTAAAGAATTTCATTGCATTACAGGAAGTCTAAAAGAGACCAAATTCGCCACATCAAGTCCATTTGAATATTAATGAATTATTTTTTTCACACTGATACTGTTAAAAAAGGTTAAACTTGAGCAATTACAAACCCTTTCCAGATAAAGGGTGATCCTTAATATTCAATTAAAAGTTGCTTAAGTAAATGGTATTATTTTATTATAAGAACTCAAATATTTATTAACTGGAGCTTGTTTCCAGTACATTTATTTTGGTCAAAATGTCATTGTTTGTTCATGAGAGTCAATTATTGTTAGTCATAATTATTATATTGCTGGAACCATACAATTTTCAGAAATATGTTAAATAACTCATGTGTAGGTTATTTTTGATTGAAAAAACAATTTCTTGAAAAAATAGTAATACATACATACATACCTTCACGCCTGTAATCCCAGAGTGGGGTAGGCAGAGCTACAGAATTACCAAAAACTTTAAAAACTTGATGATAATTCTGTAACTACATTTTGCACAAATAGGCTAAGATCAGCGTATTAGTGACAGGTTGCAAGCCCATCGCCTAACCAGTACTACAAGCCTTTATTCCCTTAGTCGCCTCTTACGACATCCACGGGAAGACATGGAGTGGCACTATTCTAACCCGGCAACCACACAGGGAAAAATAGTAATAACTTGCGATAAATATGTCCTGAACACATTATGACTAAAATAATTATCGCAAACAATATAAATCCATTTACTAACAAATCTATTTTACCTAAAATACTCAGCAAAGCATCATATGATTTATTAATAGATTTAAAAAACAATGTTACTCTTGCCAATATTGCTCTTTTTCTCACAGAAAGAATTTTTAATCTTATACAGTTACATTAAAAATGTAAGATTCTTTTACATAAATACAAACAAAAAGTTGCAATCCAAGAGTCAATCTGTAACATCTTTGGCTGAACTACAATAAGTTGATGTCAGTATTTATTACAAATTTTAGATATTTTTAAACACGTTTCATTATGATAAAAAGCGTCTAAAATTAGTAAACCAACATATAAACACTGTTGCATGACCCATTCTGTAAATAATCAATGAAATAAATGGTTCTACATTCAAATATCATTTCTGCCCATTAGAATACTAATTAAATTGCCTATATTTTTGCTGGAAAAATTAAATAGGTTTTATAATAAAATAAATACCAGAGGAAAACCACACACAAATTGACCTAGTCACAAACTAAAGTCTGGGCTTGTACTATGGGTACTAGACAATGATAAAGTTACATAATATGTATATAAATACATACTTAAATAGAAAACATCCAAGACTTAGGAACAAATACCTACTCGCGCTCATCACACAAATATCTGCGCTTATTAATGTGTCACCAATATGGTAACTTGTGTATATCTAAGCCATTTATTTGTACAAAGTTCTATACCTTTTTGGGACGTTTTTTTAATGAGATTATAATCTAGATCAACATTTTATGCAGTACCTAAGGTTAAGGGTGTTCTAGGAATTCAATTATTTTTTGCCAGAAACTTGATTAAATAAAGAAATATGTCTATGGCTCAACAAAGCATTTTCTTAAACAGATTAGTTTAACATTAAAAAATCCTATAAGTACCTATCTACTAACTAGGTATATAAAAATAATAAAGTGATTAAAATTGTTGGTTTTTTTCTGATTTATCAAATAAATGATGTACCCCAGTTACCATTTTAAGTTCACATTATTATTCACATACATAATGGACTTGGAAAAGACAGGTACAAAGAATCTATTAACATAGCAACACAAAACTCTTGTTATAGGCATAGGGAAACTTTTAACATGTAAAAGAGGTAAAAATATAACCGCAAATTTAAATAGGCCGTGCATACGCTCCTACGCTATGAAGGCCGCTGTGCAACCCAGCGGGGAGGAGACCTAGGAGCCGAGCATTTTACAGGTAGTCTCAAACTAACTACGACCAACATTTTAATTCATCAATCATCATTATTGTATTCATCTATAAAACCCATTCATACAAAATTTACCTATAATAATATAACTTGCTAAAACCAAATCCCGTAATATCGCACGTGTCCCCCAACTCATATCAAGGCCGCAATAGGTAATTATCCCAGGCCAGGTAATAAAAATATTGACACCGTCCAAGGTAATAACATTTTAGCGACGATATACACATAAAATAAATTCTATTTAGACAGATGTCTTGTTATGTAAAATGGGTAATATAAATATACTCACAATACAGGTCTTAAGAGTGTGGAATACATATTAATATTTCTTAATTCATATGAATTTTGAGGATCAAAGATATGCTTTCGCGTTACTCAATCACTTCGATTCGGTTTATCGGCTTTTTTTTTAAAGGCAGACGTCGCGGTACATTTCTGCCAGCATCACATGAACACTATTCACAGACAGGCTAGGTACTGTACTACTCAGTTAGTCAAGTCAGATTAGTTACGTATGATATGAAGTAATCTCGGATTGTTGAGTTTCGTTTCGTTCCGAAGCCATAGTTTAACAGAACTTTGTTTTGTTAAACTCTTCCCGTCCTTGAAAAGGCAAAAGTAACTATGACTTTACTGCCAAATGTGAGAAATAATATTAAAGATTTATTTATGATTTATTTTTCCATCTCCTTAGGCGGGCAGACTCAAGTCAGAGTTCAGGTTAACGGACGTTGGCCAAATATTTATCATAAGCTTAAGGTAATGAACACAACCGTAGAAGGGTTATACATCTAAGTGATTAATTACGCTTCGAAGCGATTTGTGTTCGCCTATACCGCTTCGTGTTTACGGTTCGCCTATATTCGCTGATTAGGGGTGAAGTTCAATCTGTGTACAACATAAGTGACAGGTGTCTAGAAAACAGATGGTATGTCAAGATTCGGAAAAAAATATTTACTATAAATGTGTTTTGGTGTAAAATTCCTATTTCATTAAGGCTAACTTGAACAAATATCATGATTAGGGAAGACGATCCTCAATTCCGTATCACACCTTTCCAGCAAATGGCATCGGCATGTTCCGGTGCACTTATAACCTCATTGTTCAGTAAGTTTTCTAAATTGCCTTGTCTGCAAATTATGCAAGGACACCAATTGATATATTGCTCATCTTGAGGTTTGTGGCACTTATTGTTACATTGTTCCCAGTGACGCCATTGGACGTAGTCAAAATACGGTTGCAGGCTCAGCAGAAAGCTCTGCTGTCGAATAAATGTTATTTGTACTGCAATGGGCTTATGGAGCATCTATGTCCTTGCGGAGAAGCTGGCTGGATGCCGCGTCGTGTACACTTTCACGGGACTATAGTTAGTATTCTTATAAGTTCAAACAAAAGCTTTGTTGCAAAAACATTGAACATGTAAAGTGATTGAGTTTTGTATGCTTTCTAAATATTGTAATAACAAAAAAGTTTACGCTGTTGTAATACCAAAGAAGGCGGCTAACCGCTAAGTAGTAGATAATGTATTCTAAACTCTATTGGTAAATGAATTAATTTAATATACTTCTATTATTACAGTTAGCTACCTTCTCATCCAAACAATTTTATGATTTACTTATTATAAATATCAGTACAGAAACACATTTAAATATCTAAACACCATTAATTATTAATAATTACTATTTACATTTAAATGGGGGAGGAGAGGAGAACCTTTGCCTGGCTATGGGATACTAATTCAGGCTATTATAAAACAAATATAAATACCATTTGCAATGTGATTGAACACTTTCTATTGGTTCTAGGATGCATTCTGTAAAATTACTAAATTAGAAGGTGTTGCTGCTCTATGGTCTGGCTTGAGTCCCACATTAGTCCTGGCTGTCCCCTGCACTGTGATATATTTTGTGACCTACGAACAACTCAGATACAAATCAAAAACCATGTACAATAATTTTACTAACACAAGTAAGTGAAAATGATTTTATCCTTGACACATTAAAAATGCTACAATTTGACAAAATTAAACTGTTTTCCATATCGTCGGTGATCGTGCAAAACCACGTAACTCACAAATTTATGATAGAGCGAAATAAACCTTACTGCCTTATTAATAAGGTGCATTTAGCTCTTTGTTTAAAATGATACTTACGCGGTTTTGCAGTTTCACCGACGATATCTGTATAGCTGGCTTGTAGTTTGTGCGAAATGGTAAAATTTTCTTAAGTAAAAATATTTGTTTGTGACAAACAGACAAAAATACCTGTTGTCACAAAAATACCTGTTGTCACAAAAATACTGTTGTTGACTATTAAATAATAATAATTTTGTTTGCTTAAAATCACAGTAATTCATTGCTCTTAAAGTGCTGGATAAGAGAGTCATATACTGATAGACAGCAAGTTAATTTGAAAGTAGCTTAGTCTTGTAAAAGTTGAATTACTATTTTTCTGATCTATTTCAGCACACCAACCAATGTGGATACCACTATTGTCAGGTGCATCAGCTAGAACAATAGCAGTGACAATTGTCAGCCCACTGGAACTAATAAGAACAAAAATGCAATCGCGAAGTTTAACATATCCTGGTAAAGTTCTAAAAATTTTAATTTGATCATTGGCATATATCTGATGATGAGAAATTACTATATCAGAAGTGGTATTCTCATGAATATAATTAGGTGGTTGTGATGACAAATGATAATAAAACATTACAGTCAGGTATAAATTTACACATTCCTCACATATTTTTCTGCTTAGGTGTGATTATTATACAGTCAGCTGCAGAGAAAAGGATACCCCCCCTCCTGGTAAGGATCGATTTTTTTCAGAAACCTGTGTTTAAATTTATATGATTTTTCGGTGAATTGAAGATTTTACTATTGTCTATACATAAACGCAAAATCATTTAAATCTAACCACAGGTTTTCGAAAAAAAACAATCCTTACCAGGAGGGGGGGTATCCTTTTCTCTGCAGCTGACTGTACATCTTCTCTTGATTAAAGTCTGTACTCTGTTCTGTAGATGGCTCAGGGCGACTTTGTCCACAGTCCTATTTTGTGAACTTTTTAACTCGTCCACAATGCCATATGGCCCACTATTCCAATGCGTCGGCATCCCATTATTTTCACCTTTCTAACTCGTCCACATTCCTATATGGTCCATAGTGGTAACTGGTCCACTGCTAACTGGTCCACATTCCTAAATAGTCCAAAGTGCCAATGCCAACTCATCCACATTACTCTTCACGAATCCCATGATTTAATACTGCGGTTATGTTACAGACTCATCCTTTAGTACAAACGGTGTTATCAAGGAAACAAAAATCACTATTACTAATTTATGTAAAAATGGGTATTAGACTTTTAAGCACTTTAAAATTGAACATTACATTAAGTCACATTTAAGTCATGTGGACGAGTTAACATTGTGGTGTAGCCTATATAGGAATGTGGACCAGTTAGCACTGTGGACGATATAGGAATGTCGACGAGTTAGCGCTAGCGTTAGTATTATAGATTCTATTATTTTGAAAAGATGCGCTTATATTTTAATATTAAGTGTATCATATATATTTTAGAAATAAATGCAGCATTAAAACAAGTGGTAAAATATGAAGGCTACAGAGGATTATTCAGAGGACTAGGATCTACTCTCTTAAGAGATGTACCCTTTTCTGGTAAGTGGAAATTGAATACTGTGTCATATCATAACTCATAACAGAAAGTAACAAGCTGGCTCAGAATAGAGAAAAACTGGTAAAATGCAAATCGGATTCAAGGGCTCTGCCTCCAAATATAAGATAGAAGCCATAGCTTATTTTGCTTGAAACTTTTTATGTGTTACACTGCACCATCCAAAAGGCATATAGTAAGTGTATAAGTATGAAATTCATAATCCGAGTGTTGCCTTTTTGATTTGGTTGGCAATGTACATAAATACTTTATATATTTATATTCAGTCCAAATGATATCAATCTTGAGAGAACTCTTCAAACTAAATTTTACTATAAAGTAAAAAAAGAGTTACTATAATGATTTCACTGGTTGATTTTGGTTGATATTTAATATCATAGTAATATGTTACTGTGGTAAGAAGTAACTTAACTTTACCTTCAAATGGCTCCCAATATTTATACTCTAATATATACATTCCTTGTAATTTCCAAGGGTAAGCCAGCAAAAAATGGGAATTTCACTTTAGTTTATTATTCCAAAAATTATATTTCTAATTTCAACATCCGTAATTTTAGCAATATATTGGACTACATATGAAACCACAAAAAGAATGTTCAGGGATACGGATTCAGAGAAGAACACATTCTTGTTTAACTTTATATGTGGTTCTATTGCTGGCAGTGTAAGTATTACAAATCATATTTAAAATCTGTTACTTATTTTTTATATACTTAACTAATTCGATCCTAACCTCTATACAAATTGAGTATAATCATAAAGTCCAATTAGATATTGCGTCACCAATTTAAGTTTTACTAACTATCAAAATATTTATAAGTATCAGTGCAGAGCATTAGAACACCGCCAGTAGGTACCTTATGCTCGTCATTTTTATATTGTCATTGTTTTATTGTAATTTTGTTGGATGACCACCTTAATATGGGATATCGTCGGTGAAAGTGCAAAACCGCGTAAGTAACATTTTTAATAAGGTGCAAAATGCACCTTTTTAATAAGACGGTAAGGTTTATTTTGCTATATCATAAATTTTTTAGTTACGCGGTTTGGCAGTAATGCAATGTATTGCTCACATTAGCCATTAAAATTTATTGTAAATTCGCAATAGATTTAACATATTTTATTACCACTAACTAGTTAGCAACAAGTTGGCAATGACCTGTCAATCTAAATGTAACCGTTATCTTTACAGATAGCTGCTTTTATCACGTTACCTTTCGACGTTGTGAAAACACATCAACAAATAGAGCTAGGAGAGAAGGAAATTTACGCTGGTTGGTATTAGTACTTAAATCAATTTTTACTTTAATCAGTCGTCAGAACGCAGCGCCTTTACTAGCACCACCTACATGCACCATGTATAAGCACCATTAGCCTCGTGAGACCTAGTGTGCCATAGGAGGTACAAAATCAAGGCAATTTAATTTTAACTATATTTCAAAGTAAATAAAGTTCATTTTTCTTTGTTTCAAAATGGTTAATAGAATTTTAGACTAAAAGGTAATTGAACTTTATTTCCTTGCTGGTAGATTCAAATTCCCACTCACAAAAATCTTACTGTTTGTAGTATGATTGGCATCAGGAGGTTAGGTTTCGCTCGAAGAGCAAGTGGGGGGAGCTGGAGGGCCAGAGCTGTCTATGGCTTTCGAAAGGAGAAGGAAAATATTTTTTTTTTGAATTTCCAGATACTAAAACTAGGGGGAAGGTATCAAATACACAAGACATTGCCAAAAATATCTACGCCAACCATGGAGTTAGAGGATTGTTCACTGGGCTGCTGCCACGAATATTTAAAGTTGCGCCAGCCTGTGCGATCATGATTTCAACATTCGAATACGGAAAGCAATTCTTCCAAACCTACAACACGCAACAATATAGGGAAAGAATGCTAAGGTAATCATTGAATATTGGTTCTATAATAAGCGTTATTTGCTTAGATATGTTTTGTTAAGTGTATTGTACGCTATTTTTACGTTTATATTAATATATAAACCATTTATGAAATTAGGACTACTTACTATGATTCCTCGGGGTGGCGACACATAATGCCTTCTATAATAAAAAAGCGAATCTTTACAGGGCTTCTATTCTCGGCGGTTAAAACCATATCGTCTTTGACCTGTTATCGTATTGTTAACGTTTTTATAGCTCTTATTTAACTTAACCCGTGTGGTTGCCGGATTAGAATAGTACCACTCCATGTCTTCCCGTGGATGTCGTAAGAGGCGACTAAGGGAATAAAGGCTTGCAGTACTGTCAGGCGATGGGCTTGCCACCTGTCACTAATACACTGGGAAACATCTTAGCCTACTTTGTGCAAAGTGTGGTTACAGAATTATCAAGAAGTTTTAAGACTTGTTGGTAATTCTTTAGCTCTGCCTACCCCACTCTGGGAATGAAGGCGTGAGTTTATGTATGTATGTATATATTTAATTTAATAGTTATGGCGGCCGATTTAAAACCAATACAGGTCAAAGACGATATGTTTTTTATCGTCTTACTAGAGGCCCAGGAATCTTTTAAATTAAAAATGTGATATAAAAAAAAACCCTAAATATTTTCGTATGACTCAGAATTAAAACTGCTTTCCTGGTATATATTGCAGTGGTAAGGGATATCTTGAAGCATCTTCCTTAGACTTGGACCAGCTACCACATATTAATGTTTATGTTGTTTTTTTGTGTACAGTAGGCTACAAAAAGATGTATCCACTTTTTCACCTTATTGCATTGTAATAAGGTCCAAAAGTGAATACATCTCTTCGTAGTCGACTGTACACAAAGTACACTCACTGCCAAAAGTACTCGCCCACCCGTATTCTGTTCGTATTTAAAACTATTTACAAATATAACTTCTTAAACCAAAGAGTAACTTCAAAAATATTTAACGAATTTTAATGTAAATTGTAGTTTGGCAATTAACTTGGGCCTAAAATGACCAAATTAATGTATTTTGTACGACTTTCAAGGTTATAAGTAATTTCCCAATGCGCTACAATATATATGCCTTTTTGAGAAGGGTGTCATTAAATGTCGTTCATTTCGGCAACGCCTTGTTGACGCTTCATAAAATAAAGAATAAAAATATGACTATTTTGGGCTCATTTGGAGACAGTCTCAACCTTTAAAAATATATTTATTTGCCTTTTTGGGTCTAGGTTAATTCGCAACAACTACAAGCTACATCGAAATTCATTCAATGTTTTTTTTTCTCTATTTGTTTAGGAAGATTTGCTTTTTTTTTGAACATGATTAAAGTTATACTTGCTAACAATTCTACGAAGAAAATACGGATGGGCGGGTATTACCTAAACAAACTACAGTACCCCAATGAAAATGTTAAACACTTTGGTGCATTTCATATCACAATAAACTTGAAATTCAACATCTACTGACTCTTAGTATGCTCAAACGTTTTACTGGTTGACTGTATGTCAACTTAGAATTGCACAAATATAAGATCAACAAAGGCCGTGCCAGGATAAGCTAAGAGATTTTGCCCCCCTTGAGTTTGGGGTTGTAATTTTTATAGATTGTGTGGCTCTGCATTAGTAATTGTTTTGCCAAATTTGAGCACCCTAAATATCATAGTTTTCGTTTAAAAAAAAAAAAACTATATTTAATTTTTCTTTGATATTTTTTTTTCCTGTTAACCGATTTTAATGAGCTTGGCATATAATGTACATTTAACCAAGATGATCAAATGGCCATAATTATATTTTCATTATGCCATAGAAAAAAATTTAAAAAAACCCATTCAAACTTTTCAGTTTTTTTTTTTTATCACTTCCATGTTAGAGACCGCTCTAATTTTTTCACTGGTAAAACTCCCACTAACGTCCTATAATATGTATTTTTTTCAAAATTTTTGCTAAGGGAGAACATGGAGTTATCTTGACATGAAATTCTTTACAGGAGCATTTCTAAAAAAGTTTGTACATTTCATTCACGACTTTAATTTGCAAAAAAATTGCAGGTTGGTAGAGTGAATGAAGCTGAGCCTAAATAACATAGTCTCCCAAAATGTCCTCATACATTTGTATGAAACTTTCCTTTTTTGTTACCATGAACCAAAGAAAGTTAGTAACAAAAAAGGAAAGTTTCATACAAATGTATGAGGACATTTTGGGAGACTATGTTATTTAGGCTCAGCTTCATTCACCCTACCAACCTGAAATTTTTTTTGCAAATCGAAGTCGTAAATGAAATGTACAAACTTTTTTAGAAATGGTCACATACATTTCCTAGAACCGCTATTATTTAAATCGGAATGATTGCAACCTCTTTAGAGGAACGTACATGTTGCATATGAAATACTTACTGGCCACTTACATTTCAACTTTTTAAAGAAGTAAAAAAAAAGACAACAAAAAGAACTCCTTTCAATTGTCGTGCGTTGGTAACATAATATAAACCATTCCAATATGAATTCATTATCAAAAACCACTGCAATACAACGCGTTTTCCGTAAAAAAGTTAAAACGCTGTATTGTCTCGCAATGAAAACAATTCTGCAAAGTATAAACGAACAATACGATTTCTTTAATAATACACTTCCAATTTTTGATCAGGTAAATGTCACAAAGGCATATTGTGCATTTGTATAGTAATTAATGGGTACTTAATTTTAAATAGGTAGTTTAAATAATTAGTAGTAGAAGTAGTAGTAGTAGTAAACTCTTTATTGTAAGTACACACAAATAATTACCTATGTTTTTTTTATCATTTAGATTGAAGACATGCATGTTAAGTTATACTACCTGAGACTCCCAAATTACATATCCGTGGATAAACATAGGTAATTATTTGTTTGTACGTACAATAAAGAGTTTTACTACTACTACTACTTCTACTACTAATTATTTAAACTACCTATTTAAAATTAAGTACCCATTAATTACTATACAAATGCACAATATGCCTTTGTGACATTTACCTGATCAAAAATTGGAAGTGTATTATTAAAGAAATCGTATTGTTCGTTTATATTTTGCAGAATTGTTTTCATTGCGAGACAATACAGCGTTTTAACTTTTATACGGAAAACGCGTTGTATTGCAGTGGTTTTTGATAATGAATTCATATTGGAATGGTTTATATTATGTTACCAACGCACGACAATTGAAAGGAGTTCTTTTTGTTGTCGAAAGTTGAAATGTAAGTGGCCAGTAAGTATTTCATATGCAACATGTACGTTCCTCTAAAGAGGTTGCAATCATTCCGATTTAAATTATAGCGGTTCTAGGAAATGTATGTGACCATTTCTAAAAAAGTTTGTACATTTCATTTACGACTTCGATTTGCAAAAAAAATTGCAGGTTGGTAGGGTGAATGAAGCTGAGCCTAAATAACATAGTCTCCCAAAATGTCCTCATACATTTGTATGAAACTTTCCTTTTTTGTTACTAACTTTCTTTGGTTCATGGTAACAAAAAAGGAAAGTTTCATACAAATGTATGAGGACATTTTGGGAGACTATGTTATTTAGGCTCAGCTTCATTCACTCTACCAACCTGCAATTTTTTTTGCAAATTAAAGTCGTGAATAAAATGTACAAACTTTTTTAGAAATGCTCATGTAAAGAATTTCATGTCAAGATAACTCCATGTTCTCCCTTAGCAAAAAATTTTAAAAAAATACATATTATAGGACGTTAGTGGGAGTTTTACCAGTGAAAAAATTAGAGCGGTCTCTAACATGGAAGTGATAAAAAAAAAACTGAAAAGTTTGAATGGGTTTTTTTAATTTTTTTTCTATGGCATAATGAAAATATAATTATGGCCATTTGATCATCTTGGTTAAATGTACATTATATGCCAAGCTCATTAAAATCGGTTAACAGGAAAAAAAAATATCAAAGAAAAATTAAATATAGTTTTTTTTTTTTTAAACGAAAACTATGATATTTAGGGTGCTCAAATTTGGCAAAACAATTACTAATGCAGAGCCACACAATCTATAAAAATTACAACCCCAAACTCAAGGGGGGCAAAATCTCTTAGCTTATCCTGGCACGGCCTTTAGTCTTATGATTTAAAATGAACAAAGGCAAGTTTATCCCTATAAAGTACCTTAGGTTATGTTTTTTACTTCACGAGACAGCACCAGAATAGGTGTTTTTCTATATTGCAGGCAAGGAATAGACCTTGAGATAATTAAGAGTGATAAAGGGGAATGATTTGAAGTTTGTGTTGTTGAGTCTCCGCAAGGTACCTGCATTTTTATTATGTTGCATAAATGTATTTAGTTGCATAGATGTTGCTTCATATCTGTTGTGGAATAAATAATTGTTGATGTAATGGGCTTCGTGTATTCGTATGTTAATTATTCAAGTGACCTTTGTTGTTGTATTCAGTTATTCATCATGCTTTACTTTTTAATGAATTTATTTGTGAACACTGTAATTATCAGCTACAAAAATAATTGAAATTCATTAAATGAATAGCCACCTCTATCATTGGATTGTTAGCAGTGTTGGCAGTTGTTACTATGTTATTGTATAAGATCCTGATCTATGTGGACACACACCCCCTTCCCTCACTCTTTTTCCATAGGAAATATATATTTAATACAAAAAAATATTTCAAAAACGACCCCAAAAATTTGTTCCATGCTATTTTTTAATTATAATAAATATATTTTAAAGTACAAACTATCTATATTTGATACTTGGTTGGTTTCAGAAAACATGCCAAGCTATTAACTCCTTCAATTTACCTGTCTATACCTGGATGTAGACTCGAAAAAAACCCTTCGTAAACAATTCATTTAAACTGGTTCTTCTAGGTGCATTAAGCACACAGAGCACACTTTTAGTAAACTCTAAACACCCTGAGTGCATTTTATTTTTTATTCACCTTGTCATGGGTGCATTAAATAAACTTTAAAATAAACTTTATTCACTAATAAAAGTAACTTTTTAACTAACCGCAGTTGTGTATTTTTGTGTCGAAGCCTAGCTTTACTGCCACATGATAAAATTGCCGCAGGTTGAGAATACATTGAGGAACAATTCAAAACTGTCCAGCATATACAAGCGGGTCTTCGATATTTTAAAAGATGAGCCACGAATGGAGTAAGTCACCGTACTAATAACTAAGTTGAAATTTTTCATAATTAGCATTAAAAAACGCAGACTCCAAACGCACACATCGAAACAACGCAGATGTAGTGTTCAGTTAAATGATAAAATTATATGGAACCCAGTTAAGCCTGTTGCACGGACATATTACAGTAGGCCATTTTCTAAAAATTAGACAACTTAGTTTTTTTTTGGTTAATAAAGTTTACTCTTAATTATCACTATGTGTTTTATATTTCAAGAAAAGCGGTAAACGTATTAAAATTTTACTAAAAGTGTACTTAATGCACCTAGGTGAACCAGTTTAGGAGAATTAAGTTAACGAAAAAGACGGTCGTACCTACTCTAAAAAAACTTTTTTTATTATAAATAGCCTGGAGCAAATTTAATAATTCAGTAATCAGCAATTTATTGCAATGTCATAGAGATTTTGGTTAGTAAATAGCAATACTATTTCAACAGTGCATTATGAACAATGAGCCCTGATGGACACATTGCATTATTTATTAATTTTTGGTGACAATCCCCCTGACACGTGTTTGTTAATAATTATGTTTTATTTATCTACGCACATATCATTAGTGCTCTAAAATGCGTTCAAGAACCGTAGGAAATTACCAGCATTATACATACATACATACATACCTTCACGCATTCATTCCCATAGTGGGGTAGGCAGAGCTACAGAATTACCAACAACTCTAAAAACTTGTGGATAACTCTGTAACCACAATTATAACAACCAATTTTACTATGACAACTTTCTTGTCTGTGGTAGTAGGTCAAATTTGTACTGAATGTTACTACAGTATCGATTTTTGTAAGGATATGCTTATGAGTTTAAATTTAGAACAGCTGTAGAAACTGGGTCTCTATTCTAGTGTCCATAGATATTAAAAGAGTTATCGATATAAAACGTCAAATCAGTAATTATGTTTTTATAATATAAACCGCGCGACATTTCGTTCATTGAATACAAAACGGACACATTCCAAAATCAGTCAGTGTTGAATTTTAAAATTAGAAGTTTTTCGTATAAGGTTTTCAATGCAAGAGAAAAATATTTTGGAATGTGTCCGTTTTGTATTCAACGAGCGATTTGCTCTCGAGTGACATTAGAATAGGGACTTCATTCGTTTGTCTATGATTTAAAAAACATTCGTCTTGACGGAGGATCGAATTGCCGCCATTATTGTTGTCATATGTTTGTTTGTAGGTTTTATTGCGGTTAATATTAAAACAACATACTGAATTGACGTTTCGAGTCGATAACTGTTATTATATCTATGAATACTGGAATAGAGACCTTCCTGAGTTTTCACAGCTGTTCCAAATTTAAACTCATATCATAACGTTACAAAAATCTATACTTTAATGATATTACACCATTTACCTACTACCACAGACAAGAATGTTCTGATAGTAAAATTGGTTGTAATAATGCTGGTCATTTCCTACGGGTTTTGAACGCATAATAGAGGACTTATGATATGTGTGTAGACAAACTACTATTATTGTTTAATAAATATATTTGAGGTAGCATGTGGGGACTGGGGCCCACCTCAGAATAGGCTCTCCTACTATTAGATTAATTTAGTTTTAAATAAATAATTACGCACAGTTGTACAAGCATTTCATTAGCACTAAATGTCCCACCCAGTATTGGGTCACCTGTCACTCTGTAATTCTTCGTGACAGAAAGCGATAGCACTTATCTGAAGACAATAAAATTTAATGTCTGTGTGCTGGGCTTTCATTTATAGCTATTGGCCATTATCCATGCAGGGCAGGGCCTATTTGTCGTTATGTCATTAGTCTAAGTATGTTATTTCTGTTCAGCCTATTGGTTGACTGGTAGAGAAAACCTTAACGCATTAAGTCCGCCATTTGTGCATATTTTGTTTTGTGCAATGAAGTTTTAATAAAAAAAAGCCGGACTTATGTGAGATATCAAATCGAATATCAGTTATTTATTAGTAATTCGAGTAGTAACTTTGAAGCACAATTCACACAGCGGGCGGGAGGGGGTCGGGCGCCGAGCGTGGGACACGCGGCGGGCCTTGGGCGGGTGATCGCAAGCGGGCGCACCAGCAGCCCGGTTTAGTCGATTCAAGATGTCGAGGGATTCGGACGGTGAAAAGTTACAAAAAATCTAAGAAATGTAACCATCTGGCAACACTGGTGAGCATGCCTATCGAAGAATGCGTGTATTTACGACCAAGGACGCCCGTGACGGACCCGCAGCACCCGCGCGCTGGAAGTTGCGGGTGGCGGGCGCGGCGGGACCGTCGCGGGTCCGTTGCGGGTGCGGCAGTCCCGACCCGCGCGCGACCCGTCCCGCTGCGTGTGTGAATACTTCCATATAAATCTATGTTAACACTCCCGCCGAACTTCCGACCCGCTCCGGCCCGCTGTGTGAATTGCGCTTAATGACTATTTATTTAAGCATTTCTTTTAAGCAACGCTTTACAGAATCTCATCACTTCGGAATTATAAAAAACATGTCTCCAAAATCAATTGGTCAAATTGACACTTTCACACTAAATGAGATGTTTGTGTTAATTGAACCAAAATAAATTAATTTTGTTTACCTTTATTTTTAAGCTAACTATTTAACAGGGATTTTAACCTCTAAAATCATTGCCCTGTAATTTAAGTTGTAGGTCATAAATAATTTTTTTTATTAGAATTTGGTATGTTTTTAATAATAAATTAACTAAGTTTCTTTTTTCAGACATCAAGATATTGTTTTGATGGCAAATACAAGTACAAACAAGTATTAATAATTGGAAAAACGCATTGATATATTAAGTAGGTACCAATCTTCATCATTCTTATGAGGCATACTATCTTGCTTGTAGGGTTTTAGATCTAGTTTTAACAACTTCAGTATTAAGAATACTGCAAGGCATTTTCGACAGTCACAATTTCATATGAATTGTACATAATGACATATGTATGTAAATAATTGATTTGTAGTGTAAATATACCTATTATTGCAATAAAATTTCACGTCAAAACTTGTTTTTTTTTCTACAAGTATAAAATATATAAACGCTCCTAATGACTAAGTTTGTCTGATGTTATTAACCCTTCAGTTAATTGTATTAGAACAGACTATCAGTTTTTCCCTAAAGGTGAGTGTTGTGGAGATGCAGAATGCAGACCTGTAAGAACAGGTCTCAGTTACACCGTTCAGAGCCTCATTACTAAATCAGACCCATATGGATAGCTGACAGGCAGCCGGACAATTGTCATCAATTGTTAGTTTAAAACTAGGCTAAACGCGTCGTCAAAGTGGAGAGCTATCACTCTGAAAGCCAGCCATAATGTAGAATCATTTTAATGTTGTGGGCTTAATAGATGAGGTGAACATAATAAGGAAGGCACTTCTCACTTAGTTAATTCATGCCCTGACAGCAGACTCTTGCCTAGTTTGATGTTAAATCATTTATCTAATTATATCTTATTATTAAATTTTTGAATATTCAAATATAAAAGTAAAATAACAACACCAATCCAAAAAATTAACGTTATAAAAACCTAACCTACAAGTGCCACTGGCAGCGGGGCAGGGGTTAAGGCTGCAGACAGGAACCTCCTCACAATGTGTGCCGTGTCGAGGAGTACTGCCTTCTGTATCTGGCCCTTGAACCAGCCATCTAGCAAGAGTCTCTTGCAGTGCAGGACGCGACTCATCGCTACTCATATAAACCTTGACACTGGCGAAATCACTTCACGTGGAAACGCCATTATCCCTGCGGTAGTAGCTGTTCAAGTCGCCGCGAAGGCAAAAAAAAAAAAAAGCATACATTGTTAACGCAGGAGCAAAAACGATTTGACAATAGTAAAAGATTATACAAATATAGGCAATAACAGAAGTGACACTCGTATCAAGATATTATGTTTATAGCTACGAGTTCAAGATGTATAAATTTTCTTTCAAATATCCTACCTCTGTACTTGACTCGATTAGTAGAAAATATCTAAATTAAATTTAAGTGCAAATGGAAAGCATATATTTAAAAAGTTAAAACTAATTTTGGAGAAAAATGAGGCAGTTCCACATATCCCTACTGGTCTATCCCTCCTGGTAGGGAAGAAAGGATTTTTTTTCCACATTTAGCTACTAAGGGGGAATACTTTTCCACTTATCTCTACTGATAAAATAATTCAAGAAATTGATATCATCGCATTGAAAAATATGAGGTAGGTTTAGGTTATGTTAGTTTTGCAGCAGGCCCGGAGGGCCAAACTATCCAGAAATAGGATCTCTGCGGTAGCAGAGCTCCGTCGACTTTCTGCGAAAGTGTATATAATGCGAATAAATCGTTTTTTTTAAGGTACCTATAATAAATGATTTTTCTATGTACTTGTACTTTATCTTAGTAGAAATGTGTGGAAATAAAACATCATTGTATCCCCCCTAGTAGCTAAATGTGGAAAAAAAATCCTTTCTTCCCTACCAGGAGGGATAGACCAGTAGGGATATGTGGAACAGGGGGAAAAATGCTGGATTTGACATATATTTTTTTTATTAAAGTTGAGGTGTTGACTTAAAGAAGCATTTACTCAGTGTAAGAAAAGTTTGATTGACCTTTTCCAGCGAAAACTTAGTGCTATATATGAAGAACTTTTTAGAGGCTTTTTTATAGGCAGAATATTCTGTTTACACTACACAAACATTCTGTTATATATATCGCGGGCTTCATAACAAAGGGGCGTAACAACAAAACCCCTACTTTTCAGGAGAGACAAAAAACTGAATAACTTTTTTTCTGCTTAAGTAATTTTAATGTAACTTTGCATGTAGCCCTTGGAAATTATTTTTGTGAATATAGATTGCTTTATTCTTATGTAGCTTGTTTCTAAAGACTATTTTATGTCATTACGTCTTTTTAGCATGACTGAAAAAAAAAACAGTTAATTTATTTTCTTTCAAAAAAGTCATACAAATTATGGGCGTAAGAACACATATTTTTTTAACTTCAGCTTTTCTATTTAAAATGCACAGAATCGTAATTCTGATTTTGTGATGTAATGATTTATCTGGAGGAGACCGTTCCTTTCGGTGAAAACTTCCCGGTTAATCGAGTTTTTTTAAATCTATAAGTCCATTTGGCTTGACGATAATTTGAATTTTTTTGGTTTGTACATTGGACTTATGTATCATTAGTAGTTATTATTATAAAATCCAAACAAGTAAAATGTGTAAAAAAAAGTAAAACACCATCACATTTTAAGATGAATTAGCCTTTTTTTTAAAACATAGCTAATCGTATTTCTTATAAGTAATTTAAACATCCATAAGAGAAAGATATCACAAAAATAAAACAATAAAAAATTTATAAACGTAAGAAAGAGATGAAAGCTCTGAAGCGTCATTTTAATTCTAATTAATCACATAATACTTAAGTACTTAACTCTCTATTTTAAAAAGTCTCAACAAAAATTAAAACTTATAAAACCAAAATAACTTTTCTTGAAAACTAAATAAAATAAAATAATCAAAAATATTGCAATAATAAGGTAACTTCTTGTAATACTAATAACAAATCCTAACAAAAGATAAAAACATAATTTAAACCTCTTGAAAAACTAAACAAAAAATATTTCCTTGTGAATGCAAACTATCAGCAAAAATCATTATAAAATAGGAACTTAGTGTCGTAAGCCGTTTTATTTATATTGAAGAACCTAACAATGTAAAGGTTTTAAAAGTTTTTATTGGCCACTATACAATAATTAACGTTTCTAGGAGTGTAAACAACTATAAACTGCGTAATCCCTATATAACTGTTTTATAAAAGTGTAATCGTAAAAAAATATAGAGTTGAACTACACAAATACACAAAAACACAATAAAAAATCAGCATGCACTTAGGTCCTGAATACCTGACCTAATTTTTGGTTCGTGGGCGACATTTTAAATAGGATGCTCTCGTAAAAAGTGCCACTTCATCTTCTTCATCAGGTCTAGTGCTTGTATTGTGTCCTAAAACTGGCAACTTCTCATAATAATTATGATAACTCGTTGTTATTGTGCCATCCTGACACATAGCCATCAAGTCCTTGTGTTTAACAGATTTTAATGGAATTTGCGTCGTGTACATACATACATAAAAACCTTCAAGCCTTCATTCCCAGAGTGGGGTAGGCAGAGCTACATAATTACCAATTATCCAAAAAACTTGTTGATAACTCTGTGTCGTGTATAGTTTTTAAAACATAGTTTCAGATCTTCTTGTTATTCTTTTTACATGACTAACTTTGAACCCTTCCCAGTAACTTTAATTTTATTATATAGACTAGCGGCCCGCCAGCGGATTTCTGACTTCCCCGGTGGATTTTTCAATTATTCACTTTCGTACAAACCTTGTCCTGACAAGACGAACACAACAAAAAAGAAATCACCCAAATCGGTTCAGCTGTTCTCGATTTTTGCGCTTAGCAACACATTTAGTGATTCATTTTTATTATATAGAAGATAAAACCCCACATTTACTATAGTACCTACGTTTAAGACATTAACGAATTTTTTAAGTACCTAATGTTTAAATGCTGGAAAGGGTAACTTTAAAGCTACGTCAGGTAATTTAATATAGAAATGAATGCATTGACCAACAAATGATTTATATACCTATTGACCCGGCAAACGTTGTTTTGCCTTATAAAGACAAATAATTTGCAATAAAATAATATTGCGACTATAAATTGAAATGTAAGCTATCCTATCTTTCAAGTTGGGTCGAATTGCACACGGTGTGCAAATCAAATTTAAAATCGGTTCAGTAGTTTAGGAGTTCATCGCGGACAAACAACGTGACACGTAATTTTTATATATATAGATATTTACGGACGCGGAATTTTTGGATAGCGATTTTATTTTTATTTCTAGTATTTTAATTATGTATTTCAGAATTTTTCGTGAAAGAATCTAAATAATTAATAGCATAAATAATATTCTCATAAATAAATTGAGACGCTACAGTTAAGATGGTAATTTCTTTAAAAAGTTATTTTAAGGAGTCATGGGAATTTAAGTTGTAAATAAAACGAATGTCCCTTTTTGTGGCACAAATATAGTTTGTAGCAAGTTTCTAATATGTATAAGGATGTTAGTGTCCGAATTTTTTATTTTATAACATTTGGTATGCATCTTTCATTATTATTTATAGTACTCTTATGCAGTAAAAATCAATCAGTTACATCAACATTATTGCCCCACAATATGATTCCATATTGAAGCCAATCTTGGGCAAAGGCGTGATAAGCACAAACTGCGGTCTTTAAATCAGTGTTTATTTTTATTTCTCTGAGAGCATATTATTATGCGAAACAAGATAATTTTAGCTGCTAATTTCCTATTTGAGTTTTTAGTTAAAAAGTTCATCAATATGTAAACCGAGTAGTGGGCAGTTTTTACTGGTTCTAAATTATCATGATGGTAGGAATAGTTAATATTTATAGCAGGTCGTTGGTACGGTCTGAATTGTATTAAGTTAGTTTTTTGTAGCTTTATACTAAGGGTGTGTGTGATCTTCAAGCCAGGACTGCACTTTATTAAGCATATTGTTTATCATTTGCGTATGTTCATACGCCCCATATAGCTTAACGCTTTCTGATGTAAACATTTGATTTTTGTCGGACGTATGTGCATACGTCCATGTGGTTTGACAGTTTTTAAGAGATAGATCTCCAAAAGGTGAACCGTAAGTTCATACGTCTCTTTACTTTGTCGAAATTATGCGACTCATAGGAAAAAATGTTCATACGCCTACGTTACGCCCCTTTCGTTTAACACATGTTTGTCATCCGCAATCATACGTCTTTAAGATTTTCGTAAATTTCTCAAAATCTGCTTAATTCAAAATTATGAAAAAAATTGACCAAATGATAAAGCTACTTTGTTATTGAATGGCATTAAAAACGAAAAATCGAGTTTTTGTTGATACGCCCCTATGTTATGAAGCCCGCGATATGTGTTCTTTAATAGATTTGTTTTAGCTCCCACAATATCGACATGAGGCTCTAACTTTTTGATTAATTTAGAAACACTTCTTAAACCATTTCTGTAACAGTGTTAGATACTAACTACCTAACTACCTACTAAGCTTCAAACGCAGAGAGCCAAGGCGGCTGCGGCTTAAGAATAAGGCGCCGCCTGCGCTTTCAGTGCGTTTGATTTGATTTAAGAATCGCAAATAAACAAAACATAAATCACAACATTTTTATTATTAAATTTTCAATGCGCTATTACTCCTAAAGGCTCAGCTTTAATGTTGTTCAGGTCCAATCTGCTATCAATGGATTCGTCGATTTGCCCAACAATTGCGACGTTGTCCCCTCGAATGATATGCAGTCCAAGCACCACCTGCGCCACTCCAGTCGACGACGAAAACACTCTTTCATGAGATTCGTCCAATATTATATTGATAGTTTGATCAAAACCTTTTAAAGTGCCGATGAAGTTCCGTCCGTCAGATGTTATTACAGACACTGTTTGATTCACATAGTTTTCAAGGCCTGATGCCATTGCTAATTATTGAACCGCTGCACCTTCAGGCTTATGCAATGCGTCAAAACACTTACACGTGCTTATATTAGTTTCTATTGAACAAAAATACGATTAGCAATACAACGCTTCTGCTTGAATTTGGCATACCTCAATGTCAAAATAAAGTAACGCTGTCAGATTCTCTAATTTAAATTCCGATACACGCTTACGACACTGCGGATTTAGGCCGTTAACACATGGGGGACGTCCTACACATCGGCCAACACCCCAACTCGATTTATCATCAAAACTTTACATACAAAAAGCAACACTCTTAACTGTACATCGGTGAACCTTATCACAGAAGGCATAAGATCTACCGATGGACGGTTAACAATTTGGGCGGGTGCAGACCCACCGTACCACTAAACCTTACCACTGACCAAAATTAGTACCATAAATATGAGGTAGGTTTAGGTTATGTTAGTTCTTCAGCAGGCCCGGAGGGCCAAACTACCCAGAAATAGGAGCTCTGCGATAGCAGAGCTCCGTCGACTCTGTTAAATTCGATTTTAATAGAAATAATTGGTCATAGTACCACCAGTGGTACGGCCGAGGGGTACGGTGGGTAAGAGAAGGTTTGGGCGATGGTACGGTTAGCGATCAATATTGCTTGTCGTGTTGTCGTATCGTCAACCTACTCGATAAATGGCTGTCGAGTTAAAAACAGTACGGAAATACGTCAAAAGAAAAGCAATATTGTAATTACAATGAAGTATAAAAGCCCAGTACGGGTAGCACAAGTTATATTTTATCGCTTGTCGCTCAGAGCGGCTCTATCGTTAGGGAGATACGAGCGACAACCAAGTCGCGGACCACTTGTGCTAGCCGCGCAGGTCTTCTACCGCAAACAAACCAGCTTTATCGAAGTGAGGTCCTACTTTGAAAATCGAACCTCGAAGTTACGTTAGCTCCATTCCTGTCACTCGTCATTCGAAACTATATCGGGAGATAGAAATGGAGCTAACGTAACTCCAAACTTCGATTTTCAAAGTAGGGCCTCTGCACTTTATCAAATTATGCCACGGAAAAATATTATTAGGATTATAAAACATTTCCAAAAAATGCAGAATGGATCATACCCACATCTTTAGACTTTAGACATATCCTATCCTATAATCTGTTATCAACTTATCATACCTTTTTTTTTTTTTTTTTTATGGCATACGGGAGACAAACGATCACACAGGCCACCTGATGGTAAGTGAAAACTGTGACTCATAGACATTCGCATTCACAAGACTGCAATGCAATCCTAAGACTGCAAATAATAATAATAATAACCTACCCTATAATCTGTCTGTGGTATGGTATGGTTGGCGGGTTTTTTCGTCAACACATACAGTAATATTATTTTCTTTGAAAACCACAGAAATACGTGAAATAAAACTAGATATTTCATAATATCCTGACCCGTAATCATTCGTAGACACTTTGCCTTTTATAGTTTCATTTACGTAAACCGGACGTGAAAACTTAAATGCACTATGTCTAACACAGTCGTACAATATGTTTTACTCCGAAGTGATTTGCTGAAGGAACTTGGTTGGTCAGTGGGCGCTTTAGTAGCACAAGCTTGTCACGCGTCTACGGCAGTCTTACATTTGTATAAAGACGACGAACAGACAAAACTTTACTTAGAAGACTTGGATAACATGCACAAAGTGGTTTTAGAGGTTAGTAATCACTCGAATAAACTACTTAAAGTCTTGTTATACTTGTTAGAAGTTGTTTTACCTGCTGCACTGATTGTGACTATCTCCATGCCAAATTTCATCCCAATCAGTTCAGTCGTAGCAGCATGAAGGAGTAACAAACTAACACATAAACTTTTGCATTTAAAGTAATAGTGGGATTAGTAGGATTATGTCATGTTGAATTTTGTCACTTTTTCATGTAGTTTTTTTCAAATTGAATTATTTATATAATTGTTTGATATTATTATGTACCTAACGTATTTTTTTTATAACATGTAGTTTATTAGCATACTAAAAAGATGTCAGCAAAACTAAATTAAATTATTCAACGTTTTCACATTCCATAAGATTATAATTTTCTGAACTTTCTGCACTGTCATAGTCAGAGCTAACATCATTAACATCATTTTGATGTTCTGTTGAAGTTAGATTTTCCTTGCATTTTTTATAATAGCATTATACATACATGCCTAGCTGTTCCCATGCCCACTTAGTTGGGCTATAACCATTTTTTTGGGTTGGTATATAAGCCTATGACACTCAAAAATTACTTAAAATTGGTTTATTAAATCCAGAGATTACCCCTTTCAGCACCACAAACTTTACCTCTTTATAATATTAGTATATATTAGTGTAGAAATTATAATATACAGTTTGTTTGGGTTGACCTCCAATAACTTTGCCTATCAGTGGACTCATCTTTGGGTAGCAATCTTGTGTGTGAGTGCGGAAGCACTTATGTACACAAGTTACCATCATCGAATTTGTCAAATTGGTCCAGTTATAGTAACAGCCAATAACACCTAAAATTTAACATTTTCAGGTTCCAAATGAAGAATCGCTAAGGAAAGTTGCAGAAAAATTAATAGATAATGCTATTGCACATAAGTTATGGATTGAACAACCAGAAAATGTGCCTACATGCTTAGCAATCAAGCCATATCCAAAGGATGAGGTGAAAAAGTTTGTTGGTAAATTTAAATTATATAAAACAACATTGAATTGAATTTATTATTATACTAAGTACTTTCTATGTATATACATACATACCTTCACGCCTGTAATCCCAGAGTGGGCTAGGCAGAGCTACAGAATTACAACTATGTATATATTTTTAAATATATGAACCAACAAAAGCACATCAATTAAAAATGAGACAGTATTTTATTTTGAATCATCATCCTGTTCTATCATGAACCTTAAATTCATCAGCTTCTTGTTTTGTTTCAGTCTTAACCTTTAATGGACGAGGTGGTTTCAGAGCATTCTCAAAGTAGCACTTAGGCCATAGCAACAAAGTTCAAAATAATAATCATGACGTCTGTGAGACCTATACCATATCAATTAAAGGTTAACATTGTTATTGCAAAGTTACTACTATTATGATCCTTAAATTGAAATAATTAGAAATATCAAATCTATTACAGTGCATTCGCTCATAAAAAGTCTTTCAGGTTTGGGTAAACTCATACTAAACCTATGAAACAAGACTTATTAGCAGACATAGGAATATTTGGGGCAAAATTAAATGACAGCTAGGGATTGACTATATCGATAAACTAAATTATCAATGCTTTTTCCTTATACTAGTGGTTGCTCGAAGTTTGGTTTGTATTTTTTTTTTCATTAATTGTATGAAAATAAAACAAAATAGAATCCAAATTCTGGTTATATTTTATATTTTTGGATCTTCACTCATAATCATCATAATTTTTTCCTCATTGTGTATTTCAGAATTACTGTCCCATTGCCATTGACTATTGTTAAAGTAAACAATCAGAATTTTTATTCCAAATTTTCGAGCGTTAATTTTTTGTCTCGATTGATGAATCCATTTCAGGTAGCTAAAAGCCTTTTGAATGTCTGTGGAAGTGGTAGGACTAAAACCTAATTGAAAAATACACACTTACAAACAAAACTTGGAGCGACCACTAGTATATTTGACGACGCGTTAGCCTAGTTGGTAGTGACCCTGCCTACAAAGCTAGCAGTCCTGGGTTCAAATCCCGGTTAGGGCAGATATTTGTGTGATGAGTACGAATATTTGTTCCCGAGTTATGGGTGTTTTCTATGTATTTAATTATATATTTCTCTATAGAAGTATGTTTATCGTTGTCTAGTACCCATAGTACAAGCCTAGAGCTTAGTTTGGGACTAGGTCAATTTGTGTGAGATTGTTTCCTGATATTTATTTATTATTATTATATAGGAAAAGCATCGATAATTTAGTTTATCGATATACGCAATCCCTCTAGCTGTCATTTAATTTTGCCCCAAATATTCCTATGTCTGCTTATTAGTAATAAAATGAACATTATGCCTCAATTTTTCGACTGTTACAACAGCTGTGGTCACAAGAAGACTAAAGTGGAAGGTTGTCTACTTGTATTGGGTGAACTCATTTAGACGAGCATAACCTATATGATTAAGTATGAGAGAGAAGTACAAACCCAAAGGTTATTTAAGAGCTATACAATACAATACAATACAATTACTCTTTATTGAACACCAAAAAAACAAAACATGGAACAGTACGTTTTAACTATAGGTATACAACAGGCGGTCTTACCGCTAAATAGCGATCTCTTCCAGACAACCTTGGACAGAGAAATAATAAAGACAAAAATACAACTTTTCTTGAGTTTCTTCCCATCTGGTAACTCACGAGATCTTTTGCCCCCCCCCCCCTTTAAAAAATAAATATTTTAATAGAATTTGTTAGCAAAGTTGCAAGATTAAGTTCTAACCACAACACAAAATCGAAATAATCTACGTGAAAACCTACCTACGTGTGTCTGGAGTTGTAATAATCCAACAAACAGAGCCAATAAACAAATAGTGAACAGGTTGCGAAAAGCTCCAAAGTAGTAAAGAATTGTAAAAATCGTCATCCACCCACCTTACGAGCATTTACTTGTTCTTGACGATTTCAAGCAAAAACGCGAGTAACGATATACTACAGCCACAAAGATAAATGTAATAAACACCCGCAATATCGTAACATGCTAAAGGCTTCGACTGGTGTTTATATTTTTTGTAATATTTTAATTTATTTTTATGAATGTAGCTTAGCAACGATCGGCGGTGTAACCCAAACGCAATTATATTTCGCTCAAGGAAACGTATTCGCTTTAAGTTTGGGTTTCCTTTTCTTACGTAACCTGTCCTGAAAACGATGAAAAATGGTGGGAGTATTCGGTGTAACTTTGGTTCACCATCAGGATTGTGGAATACGGGATCAAAGTAAACATAACTTAGTCTAGAGCTCAAAGTGTATGTTCTTCTCTTAGAGGCAACAGCCTCAAGGCTAATAAAGTCATTTTTACAGATTACGCTACCATCTAGGGAGTCGCTCATGTTAAGATCCTCGGTTTCTTTAATAAAGACGTGCTTTGCATTGCTTATATACAGTTTGTAATCTTTTTTTATAATCTCATCATAAGAATTTACTTGTTTATTATATGAAGGTTTCGTAAATATACTTGCTAAATGGGATTGGTAAAAGCATGTTATTAGCCAAGCAAATAATGACCATGAGAGTAAAAAGTAACCTGTGCTTTTTTTCGTAGAGTTGTTAGTTAAATAGCCAAACATTTCTAATGTAGTCGAAATGAACACTTTAAACTCTCTCTTGCCGTACATTTTAAATATAAATGCCACCAGGGTCACACACACTAACGTTATAAAAATAAGACCTAAGACCAGGGGCGAAAAAACTGTCAACATTACTATCCATTTATCAATTTGTCTTGCTTTTGGTACAATCAACAAAAAATGGTCCAACCAGTGTGGGTAAGTAAAATCAAAAGCTGTATTTCTGTAATGTGACAATAGCGATGCTCCCATAACATAGTCTGCTCGATCTTTCTGTATGTCCTCTAGAGCTCCAGATGCAGTAAAATTATCGAAAACATTTCCTGTGCCTGACAAATTCCAACGATATATTAATCTCAAATTAGTAAAATCAATTATTTTCAAAACATTTACGAATTCTTCCTCAAAACCATTGGGTGTATAGGAGTCATTTAATGGAGGAAACATAAATGGAACATAAATTATTATAATAACGGTTAAATTGCATCCTGAGTAGGGTATTTTAGGTCTTTCTATTAAGGACTTTTTGATACCTGCCCAGATAGGTGTTTCGTTAGAAAATCTCGATATCAAATTGTTACATTTATATTCCTTGATAGCTTTTGAACTGAAATAGCAATGTTCACCAGCATCAAAATCATATAAATATACGCGGTTGTAAATCACAAGCACTGTTTTAAAAACGTAAAGACGATGAAGTTTCTTCAATAATTCTTCTTGCCCTAAATACGAGTCTCTTATTGTAACTATGAAAATGGCTCCTGGATTCCAATAGTCATCCTTTATCAAGTCATCGAATCCGATAAAGCATTCTTCAAAGTGATCGCATTGCAAGATGTAGACTTCGTTCGGCTCGTGAAGTTTCGAAGCAAGAAATGTTCTTGTTAACACTTTAAAAGCTAGTGAATGAAGACGTTCTATGAATTTGTCATTGTGAAGGTTGACTATCGTTAGTGTTAAATTTCGGTGAACGATGTTTTCGATTAAATCCATTGAACAGTCATCATTGTTGACTTCATCGTTAAGTTCATTGAGCTTTGCAATTCCTGCTTTTGATACTGTAACCAAATAAACTACTGATACTATAAAGCCCATGAAGTTCGGCAAAAACTTAGCCATTGTTGTTTGAGGGCCTAATTTCTGTGTGTATACTGCAACTGTCACATTATTTTAATCAAAAACCGATAGAATTTAATAGCGTATCTATTCGTTGTTTACTATGTTATCTTTATCATTGAGTGAAATAATAGGTTACCGACGTAAAATTAATGGTTTTGGGGATCTTTACCATTAAACGTAATAATAGGTTGGGTTCGGAATTTAGGAACAATTTTAGGAATCCGTTATTTAATGTGGAGAAAAATATTATGGCTGCACACTGGTTCCTCCCATATGTCAAAAATCAAAAAAATACCAATCAGGAATCATTAAATTAGTAATTATTTGTACAGGGATGGGCAGATTAAGTGTCCTAGTTAAAAAGAGCCATAAAATTAAAACAAGACAGATTTTTTAAAAATTCATCACGTTTTTATTTTTAGCGTACTCTATACTTAAAAAAACTAATTCATAAGTTCAAATCGCTCGCCATCAGCTTTAATAACTTGACGCATTCTTCCATAGAATGCATTGCACGCGGCACGCACTACATCGTCTGGTATTTCATCCCATATCTTGACTAATCGATGCTTGAATGAGTTTAGATTCATGCCCTGTGTGCTCCCTTGCTCAGCATGTAACCCCATATCGAAAATTCCAAAGCATTCAAATCCGGCGATGATGCAGGTCATTCTTGCCAAGGTATAAAATCTGTCAAATTTGTTCTACACCAGTCTTGAGTGCGTTTAGCTTTGTGAGATGGGGCACTATCTTGTTGGAAGCAGTAATAGTCGTTTCCATATAATTTTTGGGCATTTTCTAGCAAATGACCCTGTAACACGTTCTGGATGTAATAGTCTTGGTTAATTTTGACACCTCGATCAATAAACAGCAGCGGTATCTTGCCTCTAGGCTATACCGCACCCCATACCATGACAGCTGATGCACTCTGGAACCGTTGTACGGCTAATTTGTCCACAGGAATATCCTTCAATGAAGCACCATAGACACGATCGTTTTGTTGGTTGTGACTGTCTTGTAACTGGAACATCTTTTCATCGGAAAAAATAATATCATCGCCGTCGTGCCAAGCTAGCGATTCCTTACATTTTTTCACTCTAGCTTTTTTCTGGGCATCTGTTAAGCTATGATTTTTTTGTTTTTTGCAGGCCTTTAGCCCACGATCATATTTTAAAAAGACGACTCATTGTTCGACGGGATATTTTCATATCTTTAGCAAGTTTGCTTGCACTTCGAGCTGGATTTCGTCTAATACTCTCACGAATATTTTTAATGATGTTTTTGGTGCGAACAGATGGCTTTCTCCCAGGTTTGGGCCTGATTTGTGAAGATCCCGTTTCTTTGAATCGCTTGACGGTCCGCGATATAAACCTTATATTGATATTTAAATGTTTCAGCGTCTTCAATATCTCACACGGTCGGTATTTTTTCTGGTACAAATCGCACACGAGCTGGCGTTTCGCGTCCATTGTTGAAAACAATATAAAAACAAAATATATCAAGCTGACGTGTAGAAATCATAAAGAAGGTTAAATTGTCAACAAAAAAAAATACGAAGTGAAAAAGAAGTTTAGTTATATTTAAGTAAAAAAGCCATACACAACTAGGACATTTAATCTGCCCAACCCTGTACATCTACTAAGTCCGAACTACACAAAAGTATAAATTAGATGCCATTTTCTAATTATCTTCATTCTGTTATCGACCGCGAAAGTGCAACTATTGATTGTCCGCAACATCGTTATCAGTTACGTCCGTAATTACCACTTGTTGTTTTTCAAATATTCTGCATAATTAGTGATTTGTGTGATCTTTTGCCGCAATGGATATTGAAACCGAAGGTATGTATGATCATTAACCGTTTTTATTTATTTTTAAATATTTGTTTTTATGGTAATCATTTAACTGCTACGGCAGAGAGATATGTTGGTAAAGAAAAGATGCTTATTTTGAATACCTATTGAGTTTTAGTACATTGGTCCGTCGAAGTCCGTCATAATTCTACCTTTAAAAGTTAGATAAAAGAGTATTTTAAAAGATTTCATGCACAGTAAATCCCACTTTTTCCCCTTTTTTTGTAATTGAGGTACTACGCCAACGCATTTATTCGTAGCATTATATTTATTTATTTAAGTACATTATATTTATTTCATAAAAAAAATGTTTTTACTACTTTTTCGAATTACGAGAGTTAAACTAGAATTATAAGATTTTTTATACACCATTTTAGTTTTAGTTCGGTTATAATTCTTATGTATTAAGTAAATAATGTGTTATTTTAAAAATAAATGTGTGTTACATTAAATTAAACCGTTTTACTCATAAATCTATCCAATACTCTGCGTTTAGTATTTTTGTCGCACCTTAGTATGGGCGAGGAACCATAGTGGGCTGGTGGTATTATTTTTAATCCCTGACGCAAACGATGTTATACAGTGTGTCTCTGACCTTGGGGCTTTAAATGCAACGATCGATTCTACTCGCTAAACTGAACTACTTTTGTTCTGCAACATTAAAAAATAACTTAAACTTAGATAACTAATTGATGTTAAAGTCTAATTGTAAAATCAGTGTATTACATTCTGCCCATTTAATCACTATCTCATGGTACGGGGGCGACATTACCTTGGTACGAGGGCTAAAGGAAAATGGAGAATTGGACCGCGTACATTGAAAATTAGATTTAACCTGTATGATCACTACATAGTATAAAACAAAGTCGCTTGCGCTGTCTGTCCCTATGTATGCTTAAATCTTTAAAACTACGCAACGGATTTTGATGCGGTTTTTTTTAATAGATAGAGTGATTTTTAAGGAAGGTTTATATGTATAATACATTCCACGCGGGCGAAGCCGCGGGCGGGTCGCTAGTAATAAATAAATTTAAAATGTACATATTTTTAACAACTTACAGAACAAAAGAAGTTTAGTTTCAGGAGTAGAAATGATCTATGCATTTAAAGCCCCAAGGTCAGAGGCACCCTGTATAAGTTTAACGTGAGTACGTCTGACAGTGGAGTCGTAGCCCCTAAAATAATGGATTAATTATGGATTCGGACGCGGTTTGTTTTTATAGAAAGCTAGTTCAACTAGTGTGGTTTCTAGTTTTGATAAAATCGTTTGGACTTTGGACCGTTTATTTAAGATGGTCGTGGAACTCTCATGGTCGGGTCTCAATTATTTCGGGGTTTTTACGCGGGAACCCGTTGTTTCCCATATTTTTTTGGTCATAATTATTCCATTGGCATACTATATTGGTAGTCACAGTTTTTATACTGCTGGAACCGACTTGCAATAATTATAACCTAAAACACATTATGTTATGACCATAAAAAATTATGGCAGACAACATAAACCCTTTATATCCATTTAAATAGCGTTTCTTTTACTTAGCTTGGGCGTTGATTTGTACCTATAAGAGCCTATAAATTCATTCGTTATTTTTGAAAAAGCGCACCTTATTGATAAAAATCTGGCTAAGCAAGCTTTAACTTTGAATTATTCCTTCAAAAACTAAACATATATAGGTACTTGTAAAGTAAATTGCTTAAATTTCATTCCATATTAAAACTAGTTAAGTATAGTTAATATTTACGGGATAAAAGTCCTCTGAAGAAACAAACTTTTTAGGGTTCTGTAGTACAGAGTTATGTTATGTTACAAAAAAAATATAAAAAATCAAAGTGGGCCCATACAATAATGGTTCGGAACCCTTCGCGTGCGAGTCCGTCTCGGACTAGGCCCGTGTTTAATAATAACTGTACTGTACCTAAAAGCCAATCAACTTGAACGGCTTCTGATTTCAAGTGCAATTAAAATAACCGAGTTGATTAAAGTTGTAGTAAAATTGTCACATCGCATCAATTCGTACCATTAAATAAATGAAAAATGTTGATAGGTACAGTCAAGGGCATTAAAATCTATACAGCCATCGCGTCAAATATATGTATTCAAGGACCTTATTGCCAGTAGCATAAAGGCGTATATATATTTTTGACGTTTTGGGAACGTATATATATTTATGCCCTTGACTCTACCTACTTTACTACTACTTCTAATCGTACTACTTTATTTTTTTTGACTAAATGAAGAAATTTTATTACTGTTAATAGATTTTATAACACAATGGTTTTTAGGTAAGTTTAGTTAGTTGGTGTAAATTATTTATATAGTAACTATATTATTTTTCTATTTATACAAGTACAGTCTTCCTATTCAGACTGCCAATGACAATAACAAGTATACTTTATACTGTAAATTGTCCTTAGATATTGCTGGGTGCGACAGGGACGAAAACCTGTCTTATCTAATTAATCAATCAAATCTATCAAAACAACACTACAATTTCTATATATGACAAGCATCAATCAGCGTGATTGTATTTTCACCGAAAGTGCTTTTCATCAAAAAATACAAGAGTAATCTCTATGATTACTACCTCAAAACAAACATGAAGACAATGATTACCTAAGGTTATAATATAAATAAATAATAATGGTAAATTGATTTGTTTATATGAGTGACGGAATGAAAAGGTCCCGACTATAATGTATGTGTATGGTTTATTTATGTAGTTATTAGGTACCTACATAAGTAATTAATGCTATGAAATTGCGATCCATGTAGGGCCATTTTTTTTTAGATTAACTTTGTTTTTGCGCGCATCCTAACGCGTTGTCCTCATCCCAGTCAGTCTAAGTTTAACTGCCTTTGTACATAATTTATTTTCATAAAAGTGTTTTTGTGAATTAATGACGTTTTAGCGCAATAAAGAGATTACTCACTTACTTACTTACGTACTTATTTTTTACCTGCTGCGCCTAGGTACATTCAACTCTGTAAAACTATGTAAGTTTTTATTTAAAATAGGCCGCCATTACTTCCAAGTAAGTAAGAGCTATCAATACGTTGACAATACGGAAACACGTCAAAACAATTAGGTTTTTTTCCATGTAGAATCTATGTAGTGATTCTGATTATACCTACTGTCTATTATTGCTAATTCAGTACCAGCTAGAATTACGTTTGCAAATTACAATGCAAGCAGCGATAATTGCACTCAATGCCTTTTGTATACAGGTTTTTTATTTAATTATAGAATAGGTACCTAGTTATAGTGTGCAACTTGTACGATTTCGTCACGCGATTCACGCGAAGTGTTTTATTTGTCGTTTGATATGGTTTACCCTTTAACCGCCTACACTTATTTCATAGAACGTCTTACTTCGTCGAATTTTCATTTCATCGACAGGCATTCACATGTGCAGGAGTTGTAATTTTGTGGTTGTCACAGGTTTAACCTAACCTAACGTAACCCATGCTTAAGATAACCTGAAACAATAAGGTTTCAGCAGTATTAAGCTTTCGATGAAATGAAAATTGGGCAAAGTAAAACATTCTATGAAATGAGTGTACCTAGGTGATTAAAGGGGATCCCGTTTGATAGACAATCAGACAGACAGATTTCCGATCAGTAGATGTACGTTAACCTCGTTCATGCCCTGCCTGGATATGCTAGGTAAACACACGCTGTACATTTATTTTTACATATTCAAAGCAAGTAATATTTTAACTTTTAATAAACATGGGTTGACGAGTCCGAGAGGATCAAAGCTCTGAGCTATGCTAGATACGAGGGCTGCCTTTTAAGTTGTGTCGTTTGCCAACCTCCCGCGATTATTTAAAAAAAAACATATGGCATTTTCATCCTTTTGAATTTAGAACTCGAAAACAAAAGAATGTTTTCAAATTGGTCGAATAGTTTTATTACAGCGTCTATTCAAAGGTGACAAGTCGGTTGTAAAAATGGAAATGTCTAAGGAAAATTTGCGTGCGGTAATTTTCTACAACTTTAAAAGGGGATTATCGCGACTTCAGTGCTTTGAGGAGATCACATCTGTGTTTGGTGATGCAGCACCGTGTCTTAGGACTGTAGAACGCTGGTACTTAGAATTTTTACGTGGGCACTCTAGCCTCAGTGATAAGCTTCGTGAAGGTCGTCCAAAAACCGCCATGACGCAAGAGAATATCGAAGCCGTGCGGCAGCTAATACTCGAAGATCGTCATGTGACATACCGTGAAATAGAGGCATCCGTGGGCATTTCAGGGACCACTGTCCAAAAAATCCTGCACGAAGAACTTGTTGTAAAAAAGTTGATCTCTCGTTGGATACCACATTTGCTTAGCGACGACCAAAAAACAGCCCGTGTAAGTTGGTGTCGCAAAACTCTGAAGCGATTCAGCCGAGGAGAGTCAAAACATGTTTATGATGTGGTTAGTGGTGACGAGTCTTGGATATATGCTTACGATCCAGATTCAAAACAGCAGTCAACTGTCTGGGTCTTCCAGGACGAGCCAAAACCGACCAAAGTCATACGCTCTCGGAGCACTTCAAAAAAAATGGTTGCCTCGTTTGTGGCAAAGGGTGGTCACGTCGCCACTATTGTACTAGAAGATCGCAAGACGGTTACCGCCGACTGGTATACCACTGTTTGTTTGCCACAAGTCATCACCGAATTTCGAAAAAACAACTCGGAACGTCGTATGATACTGCACCATGACAATGCAAGTTCGCACACCGCCCGCCAGACAAAGATGTTTTTGAACACCCAAAACGTGGAAATTTTAGATCACCCGCCTTACAGTCCTGACTTAAGCCCTAACGATTTTTTTACGTTCCCCAAAATTAAGCAAAGTCTTCGTGGTCAACGTTTCAGCTCACCCGAAGAAGCTGTTGACGCATACAAATCGGCCATTTTGACTACCCCCACTTCGGAGTGGAATAAATGTTTTAAAAACTGGTTTGAACGCATGCAAAAGTGTATTAAATATCGCGGCGAATTCTTTGAAAAACAATAAATGGTAATAATCTATTAGATTGTCTATACTTATTTCAAACGACACAACTTAAAAGGCAGCCCTCGTAGTACTAGACGCTTAGTTGATTTTTTATGTGTGACTGTGTCTGATATCGACGATGATAATAAAAGCTAATCATTTTGACGGAGCCAATAATTTAAACCTAATATTTTTCAATTTCTTTCGTTATTAATGATTAAAATAGGATGACCTTTCCTCTCATCGTCGTCATGTATATCATGCACCTTTCCACGAACGTATCGTTTCATTACGCAGAAAGTTCATTTTATCGAAAAGCATTTCTCGCCGCATGAATTAATTCTCTTTGGTAATCACAAGTCTACGTAACCCAACCTACGTAAGTAATTAATGCTTAAAATATCCTGAAAAACCATGGTTTCAGCAGAACATTGCGTTCGATGAAATGAAATTCGATGAACTTGTAGAATCGATGAAGTAAAATTCGATAAAATGATGGGTTACATTACACATGCAGTATATCTGAGTATCTTGTTGGCTTTTACTGATGGTCACTAAAACATCCCTATAGTCATGACTAGAGCCTACGACGTCTTCGAAAACCGAAGTTCGACTTTACGTTAGCTCCATCCTTTCTCTCGAGTTGACGAGAATGACGACGACGAGCTAATGTAATTTTGAACTTCGATTTTCAAGAACCTAGGGCCGTGGGTTTCTTCACCAGGTCATCAACATAGAAATCGTGCAAGATTGAAGTACCTATTAATTTATTAATGTTTTTGTTATTGAATACCTTGTATGATTAATACCTACACTCATCAGAAAGGGATGAGGTTCTGTTCGTGCAGTCAATACTGAGCTAGACATCTTGTAGCCAGGAACAGCGCTGAGGCAGTTCCATAAGTAAATGTATTTAATTAGTTTTTTCTTCATTAGGGTCATCAGTGCCATCATGCCACAATAGGTATTTAATTACAAGTATCATTATTGTCTGTAGGTATCATACGTTCCGTATCATATGATCCATTTCAGGAGTTACAACGTACAAGAGACAATTAAATATACTTAAGACATTGTCGTGGACAGTTGGGCCAATTAGCTGTATGTCATTGAGTGATAGTCTCGAGCTGGTAGCCATCGAGGCATCAAAATCAGAACAAAGTTTAGTCGTTAGACTTATCTCACAACACGCCGTGTTGCGCCAAAAAATTAGATAAGTAGTTCATTATTTTTAAACGTTAAGTTTTCCAACATCTGGCCTAGATTTTATACGTTCGTTCATGAATTCAGTATTTATGCTTGAACGTGGAATTTTGACTAATTCTACGTTCTAAAGCAAAGAATCTAGCTAGGGCCACCATACTATACCACACGAATTCCCTAAACTCTTGGAAGATTATTTCACAGGAATGTTGACCATGAATCTACCGTCAGACTGACTCGTAGTGGTTTCTGTAAATATTTTTTTTATATTCCTGCTCGTCCTTACACAGATGTCGTGGGTCATTGAAAGATTCACATTCGAAATAATTATCTAATTTATGTTGCAGCTCAGTGTCAGAAGAGCTAGTGAAATGGTAATGGATTGTATTGTGGTAATTAGGTAGGTACGTGACTGTGCTACTTCGCTTGAATACTCACATTAATTATGCATACATGTTTTTTATTCTGAATGATTTTGTCTGTGTGTAATGAAGCGAGGGTAATCTCTATCTATTTACATATTGACCCGAAATTGACCAGCCTAACAATGGTTTTTTTTTAGTACCTCTCAGAAGAGGTCGCTCCCTAATAGCATCTGCACTTCAGATGACATGTGTGACCAGGGCCGTTGAATGTGATATAAAACTTTTTTAAATGTTCACATTACAATGTTTAGTAATTTGTGAATGTTGATTATATTATAAAGAACTCATTGTATTGAGACTTGAGTTTTATGAATGAGAATATTAAGTTTCGCATATAAACTATCGGTTATAAAACGACTTTTATCAATTACATATTTGTTGAAAGCCTTACTTCAAATACAATACAATATGTATCACTCACACGTTTGCTTTGCTATTCAAATTACAACCTAATTGATACGAAACAAAGTCTCTTTTAATCTTCAACTTGTGTCGGCTGTGGCCGTGTCGTCCTCGTCTACCTGTAGTTTACCTCTGCCTTTAATATTCTTTTGATATTTGTGTTCTGTATTTTATTGTATCGATATATCGGAAGTCGATAAATGAGAACTCACTAGCGTTATTGAAAAGTGCCACGATAATTTCGGTCACTGGTTATATGGACCTAACGTGCACGCGCTTACGAAATGCATGACCCTTATGCAAACAGTTAAGGCATAATTTCATTTCCTTTGGCTTCAGTTCTGTAATCTAATCTCTAGTGGAAATTATTTGAAACTAGGTATAACACTGATATAATGACATTAATGAATGGGTGTCCTTTGCATAAAAGACACGAGTATTCGATATAGGTACTTATTGGTTCACACAATGAATGTTTTTTGGGGGTAAGTAATACGAGATATAAGAACTGATAATATAACATTCATAATATATACGCTCACTTTGTATAAACACGTTTAGTATAACGTTCACTGGATATAATGAACGGAAGATATAATTTCAAAATATCTATTTCCATAAAGTATAACGTTATTAATATATAATATCAATTTATATAACTATTAAAACGTATAACGTTCATAACACCTAAGATTTAAAAGATATATTAATCAAATTATCTAACATCAAAAAACATAATACACGTATAATATAAAAACATGCATATGTTATTTATTTGAAATTAAATTCAATTTTCAGTATTAAGTGGCCTTCTTAATTAACAATCAACCTTACCTTACTAACTTTACTGGCAGCAGTCTGAATTTTCTGGGCAGAAAAAAAAATAACCTCGAAGGCCTAGGCGGGAGCAAAGCTCCCGCCTAGGCCTTCTAACCTAACCTAACCGAGTCGGTTCTGACCTGATTCGTCATGCTCGTGGCATTTTCTGGTTAATTAAAACAAATTACAAGCAAGACCGTTCTGGTAGACTCGAGTTAGTACCTTGTCTATTTATTTTATGTCATGTTTAAACTGCCTTGTATATGAATTGTCACAGCGATTAAAATGACAAAGTACTACAAGGTACACATATCTATGAACTCGACTGTACCCGCTCCTTACAGTACCCACCCATTGAGTATAGCATACGATATTAGATCTTATAATCCTTATACTAAAAGATATTATGTATTATAATCGCTATATGTCATGTATGTTATACGAACTGAAATTAGTCATAGTGAGTGTTATATTAAAAAATATTATATAAAATGAATATTATATGACTTGACCGTTATTCCTTATAAAAATATTGATTTTGTTATTATAGCTAACGTTCATTATATCTCGTAAACGTTAGTAACATGAAAATAGTTATTATGTAGTTATATCTCGTGGGACGCACCCGTTTTTTGGCGAGTTTTTTATGCGTAATAAAATAAATATATCACTGTGCCTCCGCGGTGTACTAATACTTATTTACCTACCACCGAGCGGTGACATGTGTAGGTATGATTAAAATATCCCAGTGTAGTGTAGGTAACTTTAAGGCTTTCAACCTCATGACCGCCACAGTCACCAGATCTAGTCCTGACAGTCAATGACAAGGCTCACACGCCAAAGTCATCTATAGGTATGAACCTAACATTCAACTCGAAATACACTTGTGGCGGTCATGCGGTTAATGCTCTAAGATTTTCGGTAGACGTGTTCACCCTGTTTAACCTTGCCGCATATCAAAGGTAAACTGATAGAAATGCACGAATATACCGATTGCGCCACGATGTGTGCACCCGATGTGGGTACTTTTGAGGTTCATGAAAGAAATTGGCCTCTGACATGCTTAGAGCAACCCGTGGCTAGAGGTACCTGTCCTTTGACGTTGACCAACCTGTGCGTCAGCCATTCTAATTAAGATTTTAATTTTAAAATTTATTGAAAAAATATTAAAAATACGAATTTTAATGTTTCAATTAAAATCTGTCAAGTACGCGTCGGGTTAAAAAGCAATGGCAAGAATTTCTGAACGCTAGGTATCTATTCTTTCTTCTTGCTGCGTCCTCGAGTTCTGAGGTGCCGTGTTTTGTAGGGTTGGGGTGTGCTGTTTAGAACTCTAAGCAGCAACTGCTGTATACAGGGTGTAAGGGATGGCTCACCGAAAACTGAAACCATAGCTTCAGACCATTGTACTCAACTGAAATCCAGTGGCAATTTTCCCGGGAAAACGAAAATTTTCTCGTTGGTTTCAGTTTTCGGTGAGCCGTCCCTTACACCCTGTATAGGTATACATACAGGGTGTAAGGGACGGCTTACCGAAAACTGAAACCATAGCTTCAGACCATTGTACTGAACTGAAATCTCGTTTTTTACGTGAAAATGCCGTTTTCACAGTTTTTTTACATAATGAGCTTCAGTATGTCATAATATGTTGTCCTAGATCGGTTTATATGCAAAAACATAGAAAAAAAACAACGAGAAACTCACTGGATTTCAGTTCAGTACTATGGCCTGAAGCTATGGTTTCAGTTTTCGGTGAGCCGTCCCTTACACCCTGTATAGACAAATCGATGACCTGTCCACTGCGACGTGGAAATGTAGCCTGCTCGAAAAAGGCCGAACATATTCTGAGCAGTGTTGGCTTAAAGGCATCGATAGCCAGCTTGCTAGCTCACACTGGAATCCCGTCAATTACTGGTTGCAACATAACCTTACCTAACTTTTTTGTGGAAAAATCCTCCTGGGTACTCTGGAATGGCAGTGGTTTATGACGGACTCCTACCGGCTAAAACCCCACGGTGTCCCACTTTACCGCTATTGACAGAGTCCCGAGTATCTGGCCTTCTTCAATGTTTGTTTTAGACCCCGATTCTGAGGGACTTAATCGATCCCCAACCACTGTTAAGGGCGTGCCTAGGTGGGTCGGGCAAAAGATGTCCCCGTATCTGTTGTCCGGAGGTATTCATTACGGGGGCAGGCGGCAATAGTGCGCCAGCCGTCTGCGCCCGGCCCTTCTGCGGCGCTGCTGGGTCGTAGTAATTTATTATTCTAGCTGCGTCTTCTAGTACAAGGTATAAGTACCTAGCTATAATGTTTAAGCATACATTTACCTTTTTAAGGTTCCGTACCCAACGGGACCATATTAATATGCCTACGCCGTCTATCCGTCCATCCTAATATAAAGGGCTGTATCTTTTGTAACGTAACGGTTAATCCAACTCGCACTTGACCGGTTTTGTAATAATAGTCATAGATAGTAAGACCAACACAAAAATATGTTACGATTCCGACGCAGACGCATCGCTAGTGTCGTATTACTTTTAGTTGTACTTAATCTATCGTACACGTCTAGCGTACTTTGTAAATACTTCGCGATTAATAATACTTACTAGGATTGAATTGATACGTAATTTTGTATACCGAAATGAGTGCAAGTGCAATGGAAAGAATCGATATTATAGTTTTAGGTGCTACGGGTTTTACGGGAAAATATGTTGCTAAGAATCTAGCTCTACTTAATAAGGAGATAGAATATTCGAATTTGACTTGGGGCATCGCGGCACGGTCCAGAGGGAAGATAAAAAGTTTGTTGGCCGAATTGGAGAATTATGGTAAGTGTATTTGAAGTTTTGTACTTGGATTTTGCTAGATTAGTACAAATATATTTTAAACTCGATGGGTCGACCTTAGATCCTGTTGCCACCACTCGCAGCTCAACATCGTCATCAGATCAGCTCTTAGTCACCATAGGTAATATTGCATATACAGGTAGTTAGGGATACGTAACTTCAGCTCTTTCAAATTTATTTGACATTGATTTTCACTATACCCGAGTCTAAGCTAATCATCAGACGTGCGTTACTGACTGATACTCGATCAAAGGGACCGCGGAGACTCCTAATTATTGAGGGTTTGACACTTTCAACAATTCATCCAGATTTTTAATTATTTAGATCCTCCATGATTAAATAACCATTTAACTTTTTACAGGCTATCGTTATACGGAATTACGCTATAATGCTTAATTAGTTAATAATCGCCTCTAAACTAGTAGGCGAAGTATGAGTATTGTTCCCTAAATTTCAATAATAAATGATTGTCTGACTTACTTAATACAGTGCGTATACTTTGCTCATTAAACTCGCCAAAGACCCGATAGCCGGTAGCTATAATGACTGGAAATGTATCTAACGTAGATAGGCTAAGGGCCGGTTTTATAACAATCCGTTTGTTTAGATTCGTATCTTTTTGGCGTAAATTTGGTCTACCTGTCATAATTTGCGTTTAATAACGGTCCGTTAGTAATTTTCCAGTAACATTTTACTGCTGACGGTTACCGAGACCGGTGTCATGTCAAATTTTACGATTATTTATTTTATAAAACTTTGACACACCCTTCGTTAAAATTATATTTACTGTAACTATACTGTATCTCAGCTTTATAAAACCGGCCGGCCCTTAACAAGGCCAGTAGGTAAGTAACCTTGCAGTGTCGTAAGCATTAGAGGCTTCAAATGTGTAAAGGTTTTATTGCTTGCGAACAATTTTATTGAAAATAAGGTAAAGGTATAAAAGCGTTATTACCGTTATTAGTTACAATAGCTAAACCACAGATAACAGAATACAAGTACAGATACCCAATCTCATACAGCAAAAGCGTGCCGTCCTAATGTAGGCAATTCGGTAGGCAATTTTAGTCCCGTAGTTACACCAGTAGATGCCGTATCTGAGCCACCTCTGGATGCTGGCAGCCTACCTAATAGTTTTAGTAACGTATCACCAGACGGCATTGACTTCAAGAATGAGACGTCATGAAAATTGTTTACTTAAAACTAATATGGGGCCATTTGCAACGTTAAAAGATGGCGGACGTGTAATTTGTTTTAGACTTTAATTTTTGGGTAATTAGGTGTTCAAAGTTCTTTTCTGATAGTGATTTGTACTTTTTATGCCTTTGTGTCGCACAGTGATTGAAGACTTGGACTTATTTCGTGTATCTGGCATCTTTCTTCTCGTTTCAAGTGGACTCGCAGTGGTGCAGAGGTTAAAACTATCTTGACCTCTGACCTACAAATCACCGTACAACGTTGCCCCCAATCTTCCTAGAGAAGATTGGATTGTGTTTTATTGCTATATTGTTTTATATACTCATATAAACCTTGACACCGGCGAAATCACTTCACGTGGAAACGCCATTATCCCTGCGGTAGTAGCTGTTCAAGTCGCCGCGGGGGCAAAAAAAAAAAAAAAACTAATATGTAATGAATGGCTATAATATAATCCTACCGGTGACATTGTAGTAGCGTTTTATTAATTCATAGGAACATCTGCCCTGATTAATGATGTCCAGGACAAAATAGGAAAGTTTTAATGACATGTTTGGGAAGTTTTTTGCTGACAATAAATAAAAGCAATAGGTAAAAATAACTGGTTTATTAGGTTTAAAGAATTTATTTTCTCATAAGAATTTTACAATTCACTTACATGAGAATTAAGAATAAGTTAAAAATAGTTTGGTGAGCGTATTTAAGCGTGCGTATTTACATAAAAAGGAAATATCGCCTTCAACTTCAACTTTATCCGAATCCAACGAAACAAAGTTATACACTCGGCGTCAAAAAAATCGCACCTTTTGGTATGTTGACTTCAAGCAGCTATAAACCCTATTAAATCTAAGATAAGGTATGAGTGTGGGGCCTCATTTTAAAGGTTATTGAATCCTTTAATTTATAAAAATGTGATAATGATTACTAAGCTTTAAAAAAACGTTTTTCATGAAAAGAGGAAAAACATTTATTCACGCCAAAATTACACAATCTAAAAACATAACAAAATTAAAAAATACAGTAAAACAAATTCTTAAAACTAAACTTAAAACCTAGTGTTACCTCCCCTAGCCCTAATTACAGCCTCCATGCGATCCTTCATTGACCTCACCAACGTTACGATGCGTTCTTGAGGAATGTCACTCGACTCCTCGACGACGGCGTCCCGAAGCTGTTCAAGGGTGGCAGGGGCAGTATCACGAGACCGCACCGCGGGTTCAGGTCAGGACCTCGCTGGCCACTGCATCACGGGGATCCCAACCTGATCCAGGTAGTCCCGAACAATCAACGCCGTATGAGAGCGGGCGTTGTCGTGCATGAATGTGAATTCAGGCCCGACAAAACCAGCATACGGGACCACGTGGTTCTCCAGGATCTCTGTGATGTACCGATGAGCAGTCAGGGACCCCTGGCCACGTCCACCTCCAGTGCGGGAGACGCACACAAGGTCGGTTTGGCCCGATTTTAAAGTTTATTAACGTGCTTTCAAATGATACTAATATTGGTAGGGTACAATAAATAAGTTAAGAGCTTTATTCGCTTGAAGTCAAAATTTCAAAAGGTGCGATTTTTTTGACGCCGAGTGTAGTTTAAATGTTTGTACACAAACTGTCAGCGCGTTTTGATACTTCAATGGTTAAAGATAGCACGTTGTTTGTTCCGTGTTTGTACTAACATTTTAATACACCGAAACCGCCAAAACAGTATTTTGTAATATTCATTTATATTCGTCAAGACATTATTTTCTCTATTGTTTTTTTTTATTAAATATAAAAGAAGTATTTTGAGTATTGATTTTACGCATCAACAAGAATTTGTAAAAACGAAACGCTTGGGGTCTGTGAGTGCATAGTAGTTTCGCGATCCGTGATGGCACCATCTAGTGACAGTACCTAATAAGGCGTAGCAAGCTTGAAAGCTTATAAGTTTTTTATGAGTTAGATGGAGTTAATATAAAATTTGTTGCATTTATTAAAATTATAAAATATACCCTACTTTATGTAGAGAAGGATGTTTTTGATGTAATTAAGGTACGTTGAATTTATTAAGGTGCAAAAATCATTCAATCTTCACGATTACTGATTCAAATGTTTCGCTCGATACCTGTGACGCCATCTATGAGTTTATTAAAGTAATAATTATACGTTGTTCGAGTTGGGAGGCCATGGCTAAACTAATTTTAAATAAGCTCCAATCGCTTTCAAAAAACCGCTTTTGTTGTAATCATTTTGATTATTTTTTTGTTAGGTATACTTTCTAATTGGTCCCATCAACACGGCAGGATCTGATGACTAGAGCTCGCAGGGGTGAACCATTTTACGTCATTAATGTCAAGTGTAGATATTAATATAGATACACCTTAAAAATAAATATTAAAATACATTACCTACAAAACGAGTAGGTACTAATGTAAGTTTTTTATTTATTCAAAATTTTCTTTGTATATTTATAATAAACAAACTTATTCTATATTTTCAAATAAAGACCGATTAACTTGCATTTTATTTCTAAAAGCTCCTTAAAAGTACAATGTTATAGGTTTTTTATTATGTAAGTTTAACTTTTGGCCCCAAACCGTTCAGAATTATGGCACGCTGTTCATCTTTTGGGCAAATCGGTACATTTTTTGTTTCAGCGATTATTAGAAAAATAATAGTCATCTTCAATCTATAGATACCATACACTGAACCCATATTTAGAAAAAAAAATGATGTGAATTGTGTTAATTTTACTGATTATAAACTGTCTAAAGTTAGTGTAGTGTAGTCGCTTAATCGTTCATCTTTTGGTGCCCGTAGCCTATGACTTTCCCGCGGCGTTGCTTGCGGCGAGATTGGAATGTTCTATAGTTTCTTATTAATCGAGAAGTGGGACTACATAATAGCATAATTAGAATAATTTGAAAGTATAAAATAAAATACCTACATTCATTAATACCTTCACGTTTAAAAATATACATACCTTCACGTTTAAAAAACAAAAACCCGCCTTCAAAAAGACAAAAAATAATCTACCAGCCGCTATTTTGACTTAAATACGTGAAGCTCATGATTATGTATGGATGCACTTGTTTTCTTTTGCAAATGCATATCGTCGGTGAAACTGCAAAACCGCGTAAGTATAATTTTAAATAAGGAGCAAAATGCAACTTTTTTATAAGAGAATAAGGTTTATTTTGCTATTTTGTTTGTTTTCCAGTATCACCGACGTTATTGTTTTTCTCGTTGTATATGGTAATCAGTCCGGTATTACAGCAATATTGCTCATCTCACATAACCAGTAATATTTATCCTTGCGTACACGGTTTTAAAACAAATCCATATACCTACGTGCCCTCCAACTTCAGACCAGGTTTTCCTGAAAACACATTTAAAGTCACCATCGTTTATTATAATATAGGCATATTCTTACACCGCCTTCAGTTTGTGAGCAATTCATGCTGCCAAAGTAATATCACGTATTTATAAATCGGTTCTCCGGTTAAACTTTGATTCGACTTCATAAATTTATGCCACGTGTACATTACTTATGCATTTTTTTTCTATAATCATTGTTCTGTTATATTAATATTAGTGTCATCGACAGTTTGCCAAAGTATTCTGAATTGGGAAATTATATGGTACCTAAATAAATATGTAAAGAAATTTCTGGGAATAATACATTACTGTAGAAACCAGTAAGTGAGCCTACCTGACCTGATTAATATACCGGAATATATGACATTATTTCAAAGAACCACACAATACGATATGAAGATATACGACACAATATGAAAATATATATCCATCCCATTCATTATAGTGACGAGGGACAGATATAAATATATCTTCAGCAAGGTCTATTAAGGTATCTTAAGATACCTTGCTATAACATATGTTAGTACCTATATATTATAGCTTCATAGCTGCGTGTGTGGACTCTGTCACCTAGTACGGAAAATATATCGTAAGATGCATTGCCATAATATATATTTTGGCATATTAATACAATTATATTCCGTGTGTGACGCCCCTGGCCGACTAGACACCTCAGGTGTCGCCAGGCGGTAGGTATTAACGCGCCGACCGCACGCCGGGAGCCGGGAGTTTCCCTTCTACGTGTACTTTGTTATTTATTATTATGCTTCAAATCCTACTAATATTATAAAAGCGAAAGTTTGTGTGCTAATTCTTCACGCTGCGATAGCTGAACGGATATTGATGAAATTTGAAATGGTTACTCCGTTGCATTCATTTCAAAATCATTTTGTAGGTCTGCTGTGTTTTAACGCGACACAATCGACATCTTGCTACAAGTAGAAGACAACCTACAATCTACAGCAGCGCCTCTAGTGTAACTTAGCGCAACTAAATCTGACAGCGTACTTAATTAAGAAGATTGTGTGAAGCTAAAATTCCATACAAAATGCGATAACTTTTCTCTCCCCTTAAATCTAGTCCAATTTTTACGATTTTTGAGTATGTTGTAGATAGGTATCACAAAAAACTATGTCTGTACGTTTCCCTTTGCAAGAAAATATTTCGTAGAATTCATTCGTTCATACTTATTACAAAAAAAAAACAGAAATGTACAGACCAAGTTATTTATAATAACTACAACATATTCAAAAATCGTAGGAAATCGGACTTGATTTAGGGGGAGAAACGTTATCGCCTGGAGTTAAATTTGTATGGATTTTTCTTGACAGCTACGCGATTTTAGCGGCGCTATCGGAACTTCCAACTTCGTGAACTTCCAATAGTCTCGATTTGGTCCCAGGCATAACACCCGTCTGGAAGAAGATCTCTCTCTATTAGCCTCTTACCTCTACAATACCTCTTGGTGACAGAAGTTTTTATATGTATATATAAAGTCTCCAATATTATTAAATAAGTAACTTTAAATGGTCTACTAACTGCTGGGTCCTATAGCACAGGCTTATCCAGCTCAGGATCCATAGACTAAAGATAAAATCTGCATGTTTTTTCATATTTTAACTACAATATATTTTATCTCATTACAGGTGTGAACATATCGCAGATACCAGTAATAGACTGTGATATAACCGATGAGGCCACGATCAAAGGAGCTAGCGGAAGGGCGAAGGTCCTTATGAACTGTACAGGACCATGTTCCCTGTACAGCGAGCCTGTTGTCAAGGCTTGCATCGAGAGTAGGACGCACTACGTTGACATATCAGCTGAGCTACACGTGAGCATTAAAATCGTAAAAACCGAGAGATCATTGAGATAATTGGATGATTAATTAGGACAATATTTAAACATAAATTTTGATGTAATTTTGTACCTATTACATTTAGTTTATGAGAATAACACGCTGCACCGCTTCGTACTGCCTCCGCTCTATGATAATTCGCATGATAGATACTTTGACCGCCCAGGGCCTTGTAGGCGGTAAAAACCATATCGTTTTTGACCTGTGTTTTCGTATTGTCAACATTTTGGTAGCTCTTATTTACATGACAGTAATGGAGGCCGAGTTAAAAACAGCCATAGCTCAAAGATGATAATGGACTATAGCCTAGAATAGAGGCCCAGCCCGTTAGGTCCAATCCAACCACTGATCTCCTGGTAAACTTTCCCGCAGTACTTTATTCGGCCTCGTACCTAAGAGGCCTCGGTTTTGAACAAAAATGATCATTCGTCCTGCTGATCTATAGCTATACGGGACTGAATTACCTACAAATGCAAAAAATAATGCAATTTGACATAAATTGACGCTCTCAGCGTTCAAAGCCATTAGCGTCGTAGTATTAGTAAATACAAACATGAAAGTACTATACACTATTTGCAATGTCACAAGTACCTGTACGTGCATAGCAAAGCAGTCACAAGTTCAATTTCTCGCTCCCCGAAAGACGTCTTCGTTCCACGAACACCCAGAAGAAAATTACCTACGCCACCAATGACTTTATTAAAATGCTTACAGCATATGCTCAAAATATACCAAAAGTACCATAAGGCAGCAGAGGAAGCAAATGTCCTGATTATAACTGCATGCGGCTTCGGATCTATACCAGGAGTCATGGGACTAATGCATTTAGATAAACATTTTGAAGGTGGGTATAGTTGCCGTCACGTAAAAAGGCCGCTGGCGATGTATGCGCAGCATTTATCGACGAAATTGTTGGTATGAAGGGGGCGGGACGGGGGAACACTCTGCCGCTATGCTTTATGCGCGTACGTTATTGGTTGGTGACTGTACTCATGCGCAAACACATCCCCTCCATTGTCACTCAGCGCCCTTTTTACGTGACGGGATCTGTATTAAGTAGGTAAATGATTATTTTGAGGACTGCCTTGGGATCTCAACTCAACTCTGAGCGTCCTCCTCAATAGAGGAGGACCGTTTATGCAAAGAACTACTCGTAAAGCAAATTGCTGTTGGATTTTAAAATGTTGGAGTAGGCAGGTATGTCATTCTTAACATAAATTACTTTGACTATTTTTCTTTAATTTCAGGTACGTTGCACTCTGTTGAATGCTATACAGAGATTGAAATCCCGAAAAGAGCGTACATTCCACGTTGCAACAATTGCCTTGTCCATTACGGAACTTGGGCCTCGCTTGTGCATGAATTAAAAAACTTAAGCGAGTACACCAACATGAAGAAAGATACTTTTCCGAACCCTCTCTACGGACCAGAACCTGAGGAAATTAAGAAGTACATAAGTTTGTTATGATTATATTTTACATGCAATAAAACATGTAAAATCCGTGCTTATATAGATAACACTACCAAAGTACCTACTTCTTTTCGGTTATCTAAACGTTACTCATTTATTATGATTTTGTGCATTTTCAAAGCGGTCGGCAATTAATCGATCCAGATGTTTTTATTACTTACTTTGAAATTTAAAATGAATGAATTCATAATAGATAGATCTTGAAAACTGCTGTTTTTTAACGAACGAGCACACAGGCCACCTGATGGTACCTAAGTGGAATTTGTGACTCATAGATATTTGTATTCTCTACACTACAGTATTAAGACGGAAATCCTTAAACTGCAAATGCGTTCCCAACCCGGACTGGATGGAATGCTAGTAATTTCACCGGTTGTCTTATCCCCATACTCTCATCCAGAGCTCGGCAGGGGTGAGCCATTTTAACGTCATTAATGTCAAGTGTAGATATTAATATAGATACACCTTAAAAATAAATATTGAAAGAAAATAAAACTTTATTAAGTATAATTAATTAAGAAATTTGTCAAGATCGTAGCAAGTGGAAAGAAGTGGTCTCTGCCTACCCCTCTGGGAAACAGGCGTGATTTAATGTATGTATGTAACTATAATATAATTTAACTAAAATGGCAATACATTATATACACAAGTAGGTTCTTTTTTTAATTCTTAATTTTCTTTGTTATTGTAATAACTATAATTTTTTCTATATTTTCAATTGTCAACGCATTTCTTCTTTAGTTAAATATCCACTTATAGATTGAAAAAGATCTTTTTTCATCCACTGAAGTCGGTGGAGTGAAATTGTACATTAAAGTCCACATCTGTTCCTTTAAAGATGTTTGCTAACCCGATGCCGATGTTTAGACCACATCTACCATTGAAAGACAAGGTACGTCCAGTCCATGTTATGCGAACACTGAAAACAGCTCACCCCTGCCGAGCTCTTATCATAACTCAATTTCATAAAGCAGTAATTAAGTGACATAACTATAAAACTTGCTTATTATACATATAATTTCAGGTCGTTTTTCCACCGAAAAGAAGGCAGAGTTTGGATACCTTACCCAGGCCCAGACAAGGATATTATTGACATGACCCAAAGATATCTACACGAGAAAAAGGGAAAAGAGCCAGTTCATTTTAAAATTTATACTACGATGCCGCTTTTATTACATATGATATTAATAATTCCAACCTTCTTTTGTTATTATTGGCTGAGTTACTTCAAGTGTTTTAGAAGTCTATTATGGAGATTTCCAAGATTTTTTACACTAGGGTACATGTCGCATCAAGGGCCTAGTGAAAAAATGGCGGATGATACGAAATACAATTTTTTATTAACGGGAAAAGGGTGGGATAAAGGTCAAGACGGAAATAGTCAACCCACCAAAATTAAAACTTTAAAGGTAACAAACGGCACTGTTTTTAACTTAACTTTTATTGAATTTTATTGAACTGCACCTCGAAATTTTAACTTTAGATGTTTCAACTTTCGATACTTGATTACATCCCAACAAGTACGTTCGATATTTTAAACATCGGCATAATAGCCGTCCGATGTTTCGACTAGGTATCGATGTTTTGGACATCGGTATTTTAACTTTAAATGAACCAATCTTCGATATTTGATTAGGTACATACCCGGGAATGTTATATGAACACGATTGTTTTGAGTAAAATGTAAAATACCTAATACATATTTGAGATTATTACTCATAAGAATCACCTGCTATATATATGTAGGTAAGATTTTATAATACTACTTGCGGACCGGGCAGACGAGTAGTCTCGTCCTGCCCGTAAAAGCAGTGGCACATTAAATATGATGTTTTAAATTTAATATATGCATTTTTTTAGTCTTGCGACTTTTTGATATCTTACTGTTTACGATGGTCTCTATGTCTAAATTATTAAATTCGATTATCATTTAATTAAATTTGGTGACATAATGACTAGCAGCGCTAATTACCGGGTCCTATTGTGGTTTCAAACCAACCAGGAACCATTAAAATATACACACTAAATTTCCAGAAACTATACATTTTATTAATTTTAGACATCATGTTCATAGTAACAACATTTACTGCTCAAGACCTACACAATCGATATCTAAATAGAAATAGTGTTAGTATTGTTTTTCAAAACGCCGGGGTTCGTTGCCCGAGCCGAGAACAAGTTGTATGAATGCAGTTTTCCTTGTTACTAAAATTGATGACATGGTTCCTAAGAACAGATCTTCGTATGTCTTAGTTTCAGACTTTCCCATACTGACCGATTTTAATGCTACACCCTGTATATATTGAGATTATTGCCCTTGCAGATATCTGGATCCGACCCAGGGTACAAGACCACTGCGATAGCTTTTATTTTCTCCGCATTGACCATTTTAAGAGACCACACAGACATACCTAAGTAAGTATAAGAGAAAACAGTCATGGTGTTAAGTACGCAAGCGAATTAAAAACACTCGTTGGTTCAAAATGGAACTAAATTCCTTTAATTCCAACTGTCACACGTCACACTTCGCCTTGGTCTCTTGTAAAACGCTATTACGAAAAAAAATACGCCGACGTACCTAAATGTTTTGGTCAGTTTCGCGCGTGACGCGTGAAAGTAAGTTAGGCAATAAGCCCTCTAGTTGTCAATAGCAGGTACATTTCTTAATGCAATCATTCTGTTGAAGCGAAGGCCTTCGTTCGTACGGCTCGTGACGCTCTAGGCCGCGGACAGACGGAACGGGAAACCAAGGTCATGTAGTAGGTCAATCTATCGACCGGCCAAGTACCGATGGTCATATCCACAATTTTACATAATGTTTATTTTATTATGTGACCAATAAGAATAGACCCTACTGCAATACAATAAGGTAGAAAAGTGGATACTTACATCTATTATTGTTGACTGTCCTAGGAATAGCTACAAATCTTAGGGTCGTAAGGATGAACTCTGCAACAAAATCTTTCAAACATCAAAATTTTTTTAGACGTGTTCAAACACGACTAAACTGTATAAAAAGAACCGTGCCGTTCGTCTTCGTGTATTTGTCTCTTTGTATTTACATTTGTCTCTTTTCAGGGGTGGTGTGGTTACTAGCGGCGCGGCATTTTGCAAAACAGAACTAGTGGATAGATTGAATAGACATGGTATACATTTTGAGTTCATTTAGCTGTCTAATTGCGAAAAGCTGCTGGAGTGATGGGAAATCCATCACTCCAGCTTTAATAATGTTACCTATCGGATTATTACGTTTCGACAATGTAGCCATTTGTAAACGAAATGGTTGAAAAGTCATGCGTGAAGACGTTAAAAACCATAGGAGGATGATTGGTACTTGCGTGGACACCCTTGCACCGTCACCTTCCCGAAACCAATGAACTGTTTACAACAGAATTAGATGACACCCTCCAGGCGTAAATACAGTCAACTAGAGAAATGTTACTGTGGCGACCTAGCGACATCTAACGGCAACTTGTATCAACCATCTCGCCAGCTCCACCAGCGTCAGACAGCGGAACTAAAGTGTTCTACATCGAGCTAACGAAGTTTCTACGTTCGGTTGACATATATATACAACTTCCAACAGCGGTCGCCAGGCATAACACCCGCCTGGAGAGAGGTCTCTCTATTGTCCTCTCTTCCTACATTACGTTACCATTTGCGTTTTGAGCTACACGTTCACTGGGTTTGAATCGTGGCGTACGGAGCGGTCGGATTTGTTACTTGGTGTTGATTTGTATACGACGACGTCTTTGTCTTTTGTCTTTGTAATGGGGAGGCTAATCGAATATATTACTACAATAAATTACTAGTCTTATTATTTGATTGCGCTTCGCTTGGTCCCTGATTACCGGATGCCCAAATTCCTTGTCCCTTCCTGCCGCCTAAACCTTTTTCAGTCCATGAGCGCTACGATTCGAGCTATCAAAGTTCCTAAGTATCGAGAATTATTTTACAGTGTGGCAAGAATGATCTAAGCAATGGCTCATACAAATACAGGTGGAGAAAAATGATAGGCCATGGAGGGGAACTACCTTAAGTCCTTAAGTTAGATCATTTTAGTTAAAGGAAACATTCTTTTGTTTTTAAAAAGAAACATAACAACTTTTAAAGATTTCACCCTCACCCGGGAATCGAACCAGCTAAAAATTCAATATCTCCTCCAAAGAATACGAAATTGATTTAAGTCCCAGATAGACGGGCGAGTAAGTACGCCGAACGCTCAAAGCTTAAAGCTTTAGCTTGCCGAACTTTTTCGCCCTTATTTACCCTTACAAGTTCGCGGACCTAGGGTGACACACGAGCGAGTAAGGTCGCCGAGCCATAAGCACGGCGTACTTCTGCCCTCCTAAGGTAATACGCAGTATATCAGGTAAAATTCCTGTAGCAATATTAACCTTATTACTAAGAGAAGAGAACTAAAACTGCTTTGGTTATTGATTTTGGGATACTGCTAATTTGCTAAGGAGGGCAGACTTACTCGCACGTCTATCTGGGACTTCACATAAACGTTATAGTCGCTTAGCTATCATTACCGCGTAAGTCAACGATTGAACTAATATAATACAAAATTCAAAATTAGGTATACACCTACATCCAATTTTGACCTGTGCCTGGCGGTAGCGTTAGCTAAGCGACAATACATCATCGAGTCATTGAAGTCATTTTTAACTAAATAATCCTAACAAACATAGATTATTAAAGCATACGATTTTTAATGTAACCTTAATATTTGCAAATAATACAAAATGCAAGTCCAAAGTTGGTTATTGTAGGTATCTAGGTAACGAATTGTTACTAATATTTTTACTTTATACAATGCTTGTTTGTGCCATCTTTTCACGGCATAGATCTGCCGTGCAGGCCCTAAAACGCAGTAACAGGTTTTTTCGAGTTTTTCAGTTGAATATTGAATTTTAACGAGCACGCTATAAGGAACACAGTAATCTAACCTATTTTTTGATCCGATGATTACACGATGAAAAAAAACAATTTGTAAAAGCAGTAAACTCTACACAGCAAGTCTATATATACTGTAATACTAATTAAAATACAGTGATAGCAGTTACGTCTACAACGACCCGTCACTTTACCAGGTAATACGCAGTAACTATCTTTATTACCACAAATAAATTGTAATCTTCAGCTTAAAAAATATTTATGAATGTAAAATAAAACGCAGTAAGTAGTTTTAGTACCAAAAAAATTATACTGCATAGTTGATATCACTAACTTATTTCCTATGAACTACAGATTAAAATGCAGCTTCGTGCTTGAATGACGGAGTCGAGTAGGTTCATAATGAAAAACCAACTAAAGTGCGACAAAGTCAAAACACTTTACTTTACTTTAATCGCAATATCAATTTTGAACGCGAGTGTTACCGCCTAAAATGCAGTATCTTCATTACTTACTGCAGTATAGTTCGCATTGTTTTCAGGTTGAATAATAACTTAATGCTAAATAAATAGCAGTATGAGAGCATTTCACTGCATTTTAATTGGTAACTTGAAAGATGTTAATAAATTTCACTGCAGTGAGATCATACTTTACTGCGTTCTAGTCAGGATCTGTTGCTTTTTCTCTCGCTTTAGTCGCTTAATCAGTCGCAAGTCGATCACTGCAGAAGAAAGACGTTGGCGTCGCGCGCCGGTGCATGGAGGCAGCGAAGTACTCGTCGTGGCAGCGTACCTACTTTGTACTTAGTCGGTCCTAAAGTTCTGTCACTGGCACATTATTTTTTAATTTAGAACATAATTTTAAGAAAATGTTTTTGTATTCCATTTTTGAATGTTTAACAATTTTGTTAAAACAAAAAACAGTCATTTGCTGCGATTTCTCACGATGGAGTGGACATTGAAAGAAAACCGAATAGCTGTTTTAGCGTTGCACCTCTGTGGGCACTCGCCAAGTACCGTTTTCAAGTTGCTCAAAAAATTAAATATAACGCTTAGGTTTGTGTACCGTACTATTGATAGGTACAATGAAGTCTCTAGTGTTGAGGACAAAAAAAGAACTGGCCGTCCACGCTCCGTAAGAACACCAGCAGTGATCAAAGCGATCAAGGCCCGTAGGGGAGACCGGGGACAATTGAAACGATTTGACTTTGACTGCCTGTTGCCGTTTTATTTTTAAAGTTAGAAAGATGTTTGCCATAATTATTTCAAGGTTAGTTATCTGGTTCCTAAATAAAGTATATTTGGTAAGTCTATCATTAATAGTTATTTTACTATAATGTAATAAAGAGAATGGGGGAATGTGGTTCAATTGACCTCACACCGTTGTTAATTGAAACGGTGTCCTGCCGTTTGACCAAAAGACATTTGGCAAAATTACACTTGACAAACAACGTCTTGCAAAAAAATGTTAAGTCAATTGATCATTTTACTACTAGTCATTTTACAAATGACTTATTTTTCCAAATGATCAACAGTTAAATTTACATTTTACGAGGAAGACGTATCAGGGCATAACCGACTCGGATAGGTTAGGTTAGAAGGCAAAGGCGGGAGCTTGGCTCCCGCCTTGGCCTTCGAGGTTGTTTTTTTTTCTGCCCAGAAATAGGTAAACTAATTGCTAAATGATCAATTGCTAAGTGAGTTTTTGTAAGATGATACTTTTGTCAATTGTCTCGTTTGCCAAATGATCATTTGGTGAAACGTTGTTTGTCAAATGACTATTTGTCGATAATTTTTTGGTCAAACATTAGTGAACCAATTGAAACACTATGTAAGGTCAATTGAAACACCGTAATATCTTTGACACAATGAAAGTAATGTTATCAGTCCTACTCGTTTTCATCGCTATATTGGTATATAATACGACCATCAAAAGTTCACAAGCATAACATAAACATATCGTCATTTATAAGCATCAGAAAATCTCGATCATCAAACGCAGATAAAAAAAAATATATGACTTGTAGCTTTCTTTGTTGCTGGCTACCTTATACATAAAGCTTAATAGAAAATAGTTTTAATGTTATAATAAGCTATAATGATATGGAATTGTGTTAAAAATACATAATTATACTACAAACAAAAATGCTTGTTTCAATCATAACAGTGTTTCAATCATAACTTAATGAATGGATAAACTTGAAACGTCGGGATTTTAAATAATATACAAAATATAATCGGTTAAGATCGTTTTATTATAAAACAAAAACAGTTACAATAAAAATAATACCACGGCTACTTATATGCCGAATTAAAATAAAATCAAAAACGTAATTCCTCTTGCATGTAGTTGTAACACATCAGCTGTATAGAGTGTTCGACATTCTATATTTGAAATTTGACATAAATTCCATTCTAGTTTTGTACACAACTTCATGCAAGAGGAGCGTTACTTAAGTTTTTCACCTATTCGTCAGAATGATACTAAGTAGTAGGTGCACATATCGGACTAATACCAAAAGTGGCACCTATATCTATACTTCTATAATATTAATATGAATAAAGTAACTCTGTCTATTGGTTTATTTATCCAAATCACGGGCAAAAGTTAGTGTAGGTATAATAATTATTGACCATGAAAGAAATCATTATAAAAGAGAAGCCATTTGCGCAAATTCATTTTCACATTTATTAAATAAAAACATGCGTCAAATACAGAACCTCCTCATATTTAAAGGCTACTACATTTGGGGACGATTAAAACGCCAGGACGAATGAAACGTTTCAATCGTCCACACGCAAGTTGTTCCTACCATCCCCAAATCACAGTTTTTAATTCAAGGTCAAATATTAAACGCAAAAACAACTCGAACACTGATAATTGGCAATAATAAACATTCGTTAATTTATCACAATCACGCTAAAATAGTTAAATCAGTTAAAATACAAGAACAAACAAAGTTATTAACAAATATACAAGATGAGAAATACTTACTTTTGACCGCGAAAAAATTAAATCGCTCCGTGACACCGCTGCGTTGCTCGGTCGCTCGCGCGCTACTGACCCATATATTAAGATATGGCCGGCGGAGTCCTGAGTGTTGCGTCATACTCGTAGGTATTATAGTTTTTGAGAAATTTGACTTGTTTCAGTCATGACGTGTTTCAATTGTCCCCGGTCTCCCCTATAGCAAGAAATCCTGTCCGAAAACAGTTGATGGCTTTGCAGATGGGTGTCAGTAGGAATACCGTCAAAAAGATTTTAAACGAAGATCTTAATTAAAGTTCGCGAACTTACTCGGATCGCGTCAGTGACAGACGCGCGGGCATTAAAATCGTGAAGTTAAATGACGTGAACTTACTCGGCTCGCGTCGGTGATACATGTTGAAGCTTGACCACACTTCATTATCATTTGAGTTATCAAGGAGTCATATCATATCACAAAATCCTGGCTCGCTACTCGCAGCGGTGACAAACGTACGTGCCAAGACGGGCTACGAGCAAAATTCAAACGTGTTGGATCGCCGATGAACTTACTCGGCGGTTTTTAAGTACGCCTATTTCTGATGACCAGAGATCGGAATAGGTAGAGCTAATTTGCCTAAACTTGACGCATATTCATTCATGAGTGAGTGAAATAGGAACACATTTTTGAATGAACATGCATCAAGTTTAGGCAAATTAGCTCTACCTATTCCGATCTCTGCTGATGACACACGAGCGAGTAAGCTCGCCGAATCAAAAGTACGCGTACTTACTCGCCCGTCTATCACCCCTATCACAACTACATGCACCTATCAACAATGATATTTTATATTAAGATAAGTACGTTATGCTCATACCAAACGCATTTAAAACCCGTCGCCATAGTTCTACAGACAGACGGAAATCTGTAGCGAACGCTATTGTTAGAAAGAGATAAATAGTTGTTTCAAATTGCTCGCCCCTCTAGCTAAGACAAGTGCCCGCTCACGTGTAGCTCCCCTTCTTTATCGCACTCACGCGAGATCAAACCCTCTTTTCGCAAAATTGGGATCCGAAGAGTCAAATCCTATTACCCCGGAGTTGCAAGCCCTAAATTTGAATTTTCCTTTTTGACATGAGATTCTGGCAGACCCCGATTCACCTTACATACGGGCTGTTGTTTTCTACAATTTAAACAGTGTTTATTTCAACTAACTTTACCAATAAAAAATAACTATTTAAAAAAATAAACCAGCTAAAGGTATTTTTTTAATAGGCATCAATCAATAGGTGTATGCGGCATTTGCATACTCTGTCGCATATATTTTACTCTTGTTACATTTGGCGATTGTGTCATTTTTCGTGACAAAACAACGTCTATTCACTCTATTCAGAGATCCGAAATTCTGTTTCTTCCTAAATTTATGCTCTTATTGGCAGATCACAATAATTACTCGGCAGTTTCAAGTTGTTTACCAAATAATTCATCAATTTGTCAATGGTATGTGCTGAATTGTATTTTATAATTACGATATAAACGCCATACTTTTCCCTCAATACTTGTTCCCCTTGGCGAGTCCACCCAGAAGATCCTGACTTTTTGTCAACAATTTAACAACAATTAGTTTCCAAGTTGGCCATTGGCTTAATCCAGGTAATTCTGTCACGGGGCGGCTTCTTATTTGCTTCTATTCCTACATTAAACGCATTCTTAATCTTGTTTTGCGTGACTCATTCATTACCTATTAAATTCTTACTTCGTCCTAAATATGAATTGTGTTGGCAGTTAATTTAGTTCATTTATAGTGATTAAAAACATTATTTTGTATTGACATAGTTTTTAGACTAAATTTCAGTTTTGGTCTCATATGTAACCCATATAAATTTGTCTTGTTTAAAATGTTAGTGGAATTTAATGTTTCATGATGTGTATGTATCATGTACAGAGTATTCTAGACTTATAATGTTTTAAACTTACACCTTATAAGCTAGAAATTAGGGAATCCGATCCTGCTTTAAAATCTCAATCTCGCAAACCTGCGTCAATCGTCATTGTTATTTGAAGAAGTTGTTAAAAACATATAGCAGGCACTTGGTAATCCGGCAGTTACCCACTTAGTTGATCTGCTCTATAATCCAGCAGCTTACACAGCTGAATGCCTATGCCTATAATATTCTGGCAGTTCCAACAAACCAGCATAGGGAGAAAATTACTGAGCGCGTACTGCAATAAAATAAAGATTAAAAGAGTAAATTGAAAAAATGATTTATTTTTTATTTTTAAGAAGAGTTATTAGCAGATATCAGTATTTAATAGAATGACAGGTAGGTAGTTTAGTTCCTATATTGATAAACAAACTTATTGATATTTTCCCCTATTCTAGTGATCCTTCACAGCTTCCTTGTAATTATTAATTTTTTTGGAGACAATGGTAAATTAGGTTACACAAAACACCATGGATCCCTAGGTTATAAGCACAATTGCATTATGAAATAGTTATTATCATCTATGTCAAACCTCTATAGATAATTAAATAGGAATAGTGTTCCTAATTAGACACTCATTCAATATGAAACAATATTTGCCAATTTTGTTGAACAGTGTCATTTGTGAAGTGCTATTAAATAATTTTTATTAAAGAAAAAAAAACATTGGGGGAAACGTCATTTTTTGTACATTTTTGGCTATAAATCGAAAAATACATCACAGAATTAAAAAAATATAGTTATAAAATTGCAGATTGAGCCCTTTCATTTTTCAACCGCCATTCTAGACTCCTTTACTCACGAAACTATTGGTTTCCCTTTTTCAGGTGAAAACTTGACATAATGGCTTCCTCAAACACATTGCAAAAGGCTATCGACCTTGTCACTAAAGCCACGGAAGAGGATAAGAATAAAAACTATGCAGAGGCTCTTAGACTCTATGAACATGGAGTTGAATACTTCCTGCATGCCGTCAAGTATGAGGCTCAAGGAGAACGGGCCAAGGAGAGTATCCGAGCTAAATGCCTACAGTATCTAGACAGGGCTGAGAAATTGAAGGAATACCTCAAGAAGGACAAAAAGAAGAAGCCAGTTAAAGATGGAGAATCCAAGAGTGAAGACAAGAAAAGTGACAGTGACAGCGATTCAGACGACCCAGAGAAGAAAAAACTTCAAGGAAAACTAGAGGGTGCTATTGTCGTTGAAAAACCACATGTTAAGTGGAGTGATGTAGCTGGCCTTGAAGGAGCCAAAGAAGCTCTGAAAGAAGCTGTGATCTTACCAATTAAGTTTCCTCACTTGTTTACAGGCAAAAGAATACCATGGAAGGGAATTCTGCTCTTTGGACCCCCTGGTACTGGTAAATCTTATTTGGCTAAAGCAGTCGCTACTGAAGCTAATAATTCTACCTTTTTCTCAGTTTCCTCATCAGACCTTGTATCCAAATGGCTTGGTGAATCTGAAAAACTTGTTAGAAATTTGTTTGAACTTGCTCGGCAGCACAAGCCAAGTATCATATTTATTGATGAAATTGATTCCCTCTGTTCATCACGTTCCGACAATGAGTCTGAGTCAGCAAGGAGGATTAAAACTGAATTTCTTGTACAAATGCAGGGTGTTGGTAATGATATGGATGGTATATTAGTTCTTGGAGCGACAAATATACCCTGGGTTCTTGACGCGGCTATCAGACGACGTTTTGAGAAGCGAATTTACATAGCTCTGCCAGAAGAACATGCTCGGTTGGACATGTTCAAGTTGCATTTAGGAAACACAAGGCATGTATTGACTGAGCAAGATACTAAGGTCTTGGCAGCAAAAACTGATGGTTATTCTGGAGCTGATATAAGTATTGTAGTCCGAGATGCTTTGATGCAGCCAGTTCGTAAAGTGCAGTCTGCTACACATTTCAAGAAAATTACAGGACCGAGTCCGATGGACCCTGATGTAATTGTGAATGATCTTTTAACTCCATGCTCCCCTGGAGATCCCGGTGCAATGGAGATGACTTGGATGGATGTACCTGGGGATAAACTGGGCGAACCTCCAGTCACTATGTCAGATATGCTCAGATCCCTAGCCACATCTAAACCAACTGTCAATGACGACGATATGGTTAAGCTGAAAAAGTTCATGGAAGATTTCGGACAGGAAGGTTAAAATGCTTAGTTATTATGCACACTGATAATTTTCACGTATTTTACTGTAACATGTTGAAGATTTTTAATGTTAAGCCCCTTTTGTATGTTTAGCAAGGTTTAATGAATTTATTTTTCGATTTTCACGATGCCTTACATATTCAGTAAATTTTTACATTTATGCATTATAGATATACCAATTTGCCTTTGAATAAAAATAACAGTAATTTGGTAAGTAGAAAACATTTTACAAAAAACAGCTACTCACAGAATCACCTAATATTGTTATATTAGATACTGCACAGTAAAGTCATTGAGAAATTATAAATTTACTGTGCCACATTTGTCCCAATTAGAACAAAACGAATTATTATAAGAAACCACTTTTTTTTCGTAGCTGGCAAACCTTCTACCAGCTACCTATAAACTACACGCAGCTCAAAGTACAAGCAAGGTCAAGTCAAGTCGTATTTAAAGGTCAATGGAATCGCAATGTTCCTGACCAAAAGAGTATTTATATACCGTTATTCGATCTGGCGTATGGCGAAAGAGAATTCATGGTACGATTTGTTTAAATATTAAGAGTTATATTTCTGGTAGATAATTACCGTTTAAATTACCTTCGTTAAATGTTTCTGCTTGAAATGAAAAAATAATAAGATTTTCAATGTCCTCCATATTTGATGTTATAGGAGATAAATATTCATTCATGTTGATCACTTCATTCATGTACAGTCGCCCAATAAAAATGTTGAGTATACTTAGAACCCTGTCATTCTGAATGTCATTGTCATAGGCATGGTTGTCATTTGATGTTCTGTTTGAAGTTTACGTTGACAACGCACTAAAGTGCTTAACATTTTCGTTGGGGTACTGTACTTTCATTGTAGATAATAAATTCTTATTAAGTGTGTTTAATCTAAATTTGTTGTTTTAGGGTTAATTTGGATGAAAAGATGAAAGAATATTTGTTCAATGGTTTACTGCAGATGTTTAGAGGGTGATCAAACAAGAATTGTAAACATAGCTCTACCATCTCGCCGCAATAAAGTTGAGCATTGGTTTTTAATTATTGTTTTGTCAAGATTTTATCAGTAAATCTTCTTGTTGAGTCCACTTCACAGTTTATATTTCATTGTTTGCTAGGGGATGTACAAATTTGGTAAATTTTAGCGGTTGGAGATGTCTGCAATATTTGCAATTCTGTAAATATAATTTTCGATCGATACTTACAGATTTCGCGTTTTAGTATAAAAATGTTATTTTAAATATTTCTTTGCATGTATGCAATTAATTGATTCTAAGTTATTTTCAGTATCTATACGCGTAAATCCAACGGCTTAATGTGTTTCTCAATATAACAAGTAAATTAGGTACCTATATACTTATGTGAAATGTACTGTCGCCTTTTATTTTTATAATATTGTTAAGAGAGTATAATAAAGATATTAAAGAAAATATCCGAATTTTATTTACAGTAATTCGAGCGAATGAAAGATAAGTTGGTTGAAAATTTAACTATAGTTGGGTGAATCTAGGGGTGTCTAGTCTAGGCTCGTAAGGCCAAGTGTGCAATGGAAATAAGGTTTATTTTCCTATCTTCATAAACTGAAAATTGCTTTATCGAACAAACGTAATTGAACTTTATTGCCTTGAAGGTAGATTCCCTTTATTCCCACTAGTTCAGTTGTCTAGTTCAGTTGACTGAACTAGTGGGATTCTTTTTCTCGTTTGTTCAGTTGTGAAATCTTAGTTATGAACGTGGACGAAGGGGGTATGTGCTTAGAGTGTCAACGGAGCTCCGCTAGCGCGGAGCTCCTATTTCTGGGTGTTTTTGGCCCTTCGGGCCTGCTGAACATCTAACATAACCTAAACCGACCTCTCTTTTAGGATACACATTTTGGCCAGGTTCAGTCAACTGAACAAAAGAGAAAAAAAATCCCACTAGTTCAGTCAACTGAACTAGACAACTGAACTAGTGGGAATAGAGGGTAGATTCAAGGTCCGACTCACAAAAAAGTCCGTTTGTATTATGGTGGGACTAACGAGGCTGAGGTGAACCCTGAGGCAGTTTTTATAAACAAGTATATGTTTTTTCTCACTTTGATTTTCATCCGCGTTGATTTTTATTATCCCTTAAATCAGTATTAAATTATTACTCCATTTTAAAATTTATCCAAAACCGTCCGCTGTTGCATCGTGAAGGAATAAGAAACAAACATACACACAAACTTTTGCTTTATAATCAGGGATCGGAAATTCGGATCGATATTTACCTAAAGTTGGCAAAATCCCGGAAAAAGATGGGCAAACATGGCGTCGGCTTCTTAAAAATATTATTTTAATATTATAAGTTCCGGGATTCTGGGATTCTACAAAATGTTAATATAATAATTACTTTACATGTAGGATAAAACAATCATTTTTGCTCCTATAAATTCGTTAGGTTAATGAGCTACAGGTAAATTAAATACCATTTAGTAAATCTTTACATGAAAAATAACTTCAAACAGTTAATATAAATAATTGATTATGAATTAATGCCGGTGCAATTTATTTATTTTGAAATCCCACAAAATTTAGTAATGAATTCTATGATTGAGTCCGCCTCCATACAACTGAACAACAAAGCCGGTGCGAAAGTATAGGTAAATATCGATCCAAATTTCCGATCCCTGTTTATAATGTAATTACCTAGGATTATTTGTTGTTGAGCCTCAATAGTATTTGTAAACCTACCTACTCACTTTTCGAAAATCACTTGTGTCCTCTCATTAAGGTTTAAGATAATTTTAATTATGCAGCGATGTTTCAAGGTCGAGCAAAAAACGCCTTAAAATACACGTTTCGTGTATTGGGGCCCCCTTTAATTTAATTTCATATAAATTATTTATTATTAAAGCGGCAATAGAAATAAACCCGAAAATATCAACAAGTTTTTAGAGTTGTTGCTAATTCTGTAGCTCTGTCTACCCCACTCTGGGAAAGAAGGCGTGAAGGTATGTATGTATGTATGTAATTTCAACTATACATATTCCTGTTACGGTTTATGAGGTTGCCGAGAGACAGAAAAAAAGGATGTACTATCAGCCCAATGGAACCGTCATCCACCATCGAAATGTGTCACAGTGACGTTATGATTCAAGTTGTAAGAAGTCTTTTTTTTCCTCTGATATTTTATCTTCCGTGGCAATCTGTGCTATGACACCATAAGCCTCTTTGTGTATTTTACTATCGTCATCTAAAGTCTGGCAAACGAAAGCGTGACCTGAAAAAATGGCAACACTGTAGTGTCATCCCTTTCAAATCAATCTAAGAAAAAAGGGACGACACTACAGTGTTGGCATTTTTTCAGGCCACGCTTTCGTTTACCAGACTCTAGTTAGGGGATACCCCATTGAGTTCCACTTAATCACTGTCTTCAAACATGCCTGACAGTACAGACAAGCTGTGTCGTTTAAGCCTGTGGTGAGTCACACTCCAGGCTCCCTCTAGTTTGCTGGCCAGCGCACTGACATGCCTGGATAGTCTTTCCTGGTAAGGTTAGCTGTATGTGGTTGTCTCATGCCTGAAGGTGTTGAGGTTTAGATCCAGATTCATAAGTTGGTTGCTTATGTAATATGAAATGTCCAGCATCGTAGGCCGCAATAGTGTTGTTTTGTCAGCTGTGAAGATCAGGTACAAGATGGGCCCTAGGATGCTCCCTTGAGGGACTCCCGATTCTATTTGGAACAGTAGGGATGTTTCGCTTTTGCATCTTACTTCAAAGCAGCGCTCACAAAGATATGATTCCAGCAGATGAAAGAAAGTGTCGTAGCATGATTTTATTTTCAATAGGAGCCCTACTTGATGCCATACTTTGTCGAAGGCCTGCGCAATATCAAGGAATACAGCTAAGCAATATTGTTTATTTTCTAAAGTTTGTCCTATTACATTGGTAAGCCGATGTACCTGCTTCCATGCTGTTCTCGGAATCCAAATTGGTAGTTTGGTGTAATCCCATTTAGATGTGGGCCCATTCAATTCAGATTTAGCTTTTCTGGTAGTTTACCACCCACCGGTTGGAGACTGATCGGACTATAGGAGCTTGTATCATGTGGTGGTTTCCATAGTTTGGGTATCATAAGAACCTGCATATTTTTTCACCGAGCTGGGTAGAACGGCAAGCGTAGACATGCATTGAAGATCATTCCATCCTTCATCTTCAATATTTCAATTTGGATTTCTTTAGGTGTAATACATTTTAGTGGTAGGCACATTTGGTGGCATTTTCAAGTTTTTAGCTACTATTTCCTATGAGTCCTCTAGGTCTAGCCCAGGGCCCATTATTCAATCTTATGGGTGGTACGCGGGATTTCGGTTGCTTGAGTTTTTTGGTGGCTTTCGATAGCGAATAATTTGGTGCACTGGTTAATGTTAGACCTGGCAGATATGTACCTACAGTTTTCATTTGTCAGTTTACTGATCAGTTTTTTTTGGTTGTTCAGAGGCTTTGTTAAAGTTTTTTGTAAGAAGTGTCAAATAAATTGTTTTATACTTAATTTCACTGTGACACCGTTCCGTGGTGGGTCAGGGTTCCATTGGGCTGTTAGTACAAAACAGAGAATAAGTAGGTACTTATTGCACTCACTAGTTTATTATATTATTAGCAACCTAAGCATCATTTCTCATGTATGTGAATTATTGTTATTCTTTTAAGACATAAAGTATCTTTAAACCGAAAGGCGAACTTATCCCAACGACATCCAAATGACACTACGTTTAGATTAAGGCGCACTATCATGGGTCTTTTATTTGCTCGTTGTCTGAAACATAGACATCAAAATATCCAGCTGTTTTGCTGACGTCATGTCGATATTTGAGACAAAAGTTTCCTATGTTTTTAAGCTAAGTATAAATTCTATCCTTAGACCCGCTTCTCTTCCATTTGTTTGGCAAAATGTATCGTTTCCCAACCGTTTCATTTGCCAACCCGCTTTTTTCTAAAGTATAAATATTTCAGGATATTTATAAAAACTAACCTAACCACAATACACGATGATACTGAGATAAATCCTGAAATATGTACAGTTACAGAAAAAAAAGCGAGTGAAGCGATACATTTTGCCAAATGATTTTTGGCCAAAAGGCAGGATACTCAGTTACCTATATATGTTTGGAAATTGGCAGGCTCTGCATAGGTTTGTGTAATTGTGTATAAGTGGCGACACGGGTACGACCGATGTGAATTTCTTGAAGGTTAACTTTTTCATCGCCCACGTTACCACGTTACTTACATTATGTGTTACTCACACTTCAAGCACTATTCAAAACAAAAGAAAGTCTCAGCGTTGGTGGCATTGCAGGCTACTGTCGAACTTAGCAGTAACTGTACATTTAAGTACCTTGCCACAGTAACGTATTGCACAGTAAAGTGAGACAGGTTTGAATTTAGCATCAAATAACTGCGACAAACGTTCTAAAATGTTTAGTTTCTTCTGATTTCGACCGTATTCATGACGACTTTGGGCATCTTTGGCGTTCAAAAGGGCAGTTTTAGAGTTAGATTTTGCGTTTCGTAATGTGTTGTTATTTATGTATTTTTGCATCTATTTATTCATGTCGATGTCGGGCCTGCAAGGCGGTCTCTAACAAGCCCTATCAACAGCGCAACCTCGGTCGAGACTTACCGTGTGGATAGCTGTTTTCAGCATAAAATCGTATTTGCCGACGCCGCCGCTGCCGTGTCCGCCAGATTTATTTCGCATACAATTACGCAATGTCGGGTTTGGGAATATTCAAACAATTATGACTTATGCATTCAGTTTATTTACAATTGTATCTTAATTTCTACTTAAGTCCATCATGATACTATCGGCATATCCACACTGAGAATTATTAGCAGCAATATTATTGCAGGCCCAGGCGGGTGACGCGTCGAGGAGTTTGTCTCTGTAATAAAAGATTCCTAGTTAGCCCTCTAAAGTTCACAGCTCCATATAAAGAAATACAAATACATATAGAGAATACTAACCGCCTCGAGGCGAGGCGGTGCGGGTGCCGGGTTGTTCTAATGAGCTTTGACCTTAAAATTGATGTGCCCTTGCATGGCGTCACATACGCCGTTTAATTTGTATAAGACGTTTACTGTAATTTCATTTAACTTCGTTCGAAAAACATAATACCTAAACGTTTAGTATAAAAACAAATTGTATCATTCATACCATGAAATAAAAACTCGAAACTTGTTATTGTGCATTTTATGAGTAAAGTAAGTAAAGCTCTTCTAAGGTTACAACTGTGACCACATTAATAAGTAGTTGGTAATCAAAGACGTTAGAAATGACTACTTTTTAGCCTATTAATATTTAGTTCCAAGACATTATGCATTTAATTGTTATGCAGTCAGTTAATTAAGTCAAACCTTAGTGACGATTTTTCATACACGAGTAGGTATGTAATATCAACCAGTTAATTGAAATTAAAATAATCTCTGACGACGTCGGTCAGATCCCACTTACGAGTACCATCAGGTGGACTGTATGCATGTTTCCCTTCCCCTTGCCATAAAAAAGTGAACCGACCTTAATCTAGGTCAGAGGCCCTATCACTTAAAGTGTAAGTGTGTAAGTGTGTGTGTTTTTTCCCATAAATTTTGAGTGATGGAAAAGAAAATCGTTAGTAGCGTTTGCATCTTGGCTACAGCCTCTGTGGGGTTATTATGACATAGTTATGCAGTTCATTTTACGGCGAGTGTAAACGACAGAGCTATAGCAGTTATATAGCTCTGTCCTATTTTCGCAGCGTAAACTGAACTGCATAGTTATGTCATAATAACCCCTCTGGTCCCTTTGTCCACCCTCTTGAGCCGCCACCGGTTTATCTAGATCGATTCTGATCCAAGTAAGCATATATTATTTTTCCTCCTCCCATATGATATTGGGCTCACCTATGACGATGCTCCTTTCCCTCCTATGCGTGCCTATGAAGGCCACGCACCGTAGCTTCATGTTGGGTCTGGCGGGCGCCGTGAGCCCCAGCGTGGACACCAGGAGTCCCTGGGGAGCGGGCTTGGCACCGTACGCGACCAACCACGAGCGGTCTGTCACCTGATAAAGAAAGAATTTAAGGCAATGGAATAGGGGTGTTTATTTGCGCAGACACTAACAAGACTGATGCCTGATTTTAGCATTTAAGGCCCGCAAACCCAAAGTTGGGTTACTCGTATTATTTGTCCACGAGTGTAATACCAAAGTATAATGTGAAAGCACTTAAATACATTGATTGCAAAATTAATTGTATCTCTGTCAAATTTCGGTTAAATTGGTACCTATATCAAAATATAGCTGTATTGTTGCTGTTCGTTTGTTCCTATTCTGAACAAAGTATGAAAAAGGTTCTACTTTAGGAACCTAGTGATTGTTTATTATATTATTTAGGATGATAATATTTTTTGACGGTTTGTGTTGTCACTACTAGTTACAGCTACTGGTATTCTGAATGAATGAATGAAATGTTGAATTATTCGCAAGAACGTGTTAAGTACCCAAATAAGAATCTTATATCTACTAAGTTACCTATAATCCTTTCTCATATCATGTTGCAAACTTATAGAGGTGTTTAATTTAAAATAAAGGGCTCACCTAAGCTACTTCGCCTAAGTTTGTCTCCAAGGAATTGCCCCTCGTCGGAACGAAATTACAAACGGCTTTAAAGACCTTTCGCTGCAACACTATCTTCGCTAGGGATTTTAAAGGTAATGTTTAGGGGTTATAAACAAGTGAGGAGTTATTAAGGTTGTTTATGGAATAAATATTTACCGAAAACATCAAAAGATATTTATTGTTAGTTGTTTCATCGGAAACAGTTGAAACTTTAAGAACCGGAGACGAAGCGTCTATGATGACTTCATGACTCATGACTATCAAAACTAAAAAAAAAAAACTCTTTGTAGTATGGTGGGCCGGCCTTATGAGGTTAAGAAATGAACGGTGGGTTTACCTTCTGCCCGTCGATGAGCCATTGAAGGTCTGGTGCTGGGAAGGCCCTCGCGGAGGAGCAGTTCACATCCAGGGGCTCGTCCGGCAAGTACCGACGCTCGTGGCCGGAGATGTAGGGGCTCTCGCGGGGAAAGTCTGTGAATAGGGATAAAGGTGAGACCGTACCGCTGCTTAACGGTGCGTCAAAAACGGCGCCATGTTGTTACTAAGACCCCGTCTTTTGTTTACGCAACAACACCGTGTTTTAACGTGTGTCACGCAGCGGTGGGGTTGGACCTTTATTCATGATTTTTTCACAGCTTCAATAAAAGCTGATTTCGTTAGCAAAAAGCAAAGTTTTTGTTTAATGGCGTAAAAACAATAATGCTTCGCGTCGTAAAATAGAGGCCGACATTTGCCTACTTACGATATTAATATAAATTAAAATTGGAGCTTCATTTTTCAATAATAATTTTAGATTAAACTCTTAGTTCATTTATAGATATTCCGAAGCCTAATTTTATTCCAATAAAAGTCCTTTGTCTGTATAATAAAATTCTAAAGACATCTATCTCAATCAATTAATTCAAGCGACGGCACTCAGAAAACTAGCTTACAACGCGGTAAAACTTATGAATTTTAAAGTGACTTGGGGAGTGGTTAGGTATTCTCAGATGAAGTAGTTAAAACTAGATAGATGTACCTTGTGGATTCTTTTACGTATCCTCGTAGTTCGTTGTTTCCTCAGAAATGGAGCATTCATAGGAATAAAATTGGGAGATAATGTTTATTGAGACTTAGTTTTTACTCAATATTCCTAATCGTTTTGCATAGTTAAACACGACCTACATATGGAATTGATATAAGCACATTCCACCGTAAATAAGGAATACCATGTGTCTTAAATTCATACATATATCGAGTATGGGAACTGAACGTAAAGTCACTGAACATCATGGTGTCTCTCATCTTCTCGAGTGTTCACTATTTTTACACCTGATTTTTTAAAGTAAAAAAATAGTTATCAGCTTGTGACATGACCTCCAGTGCAGTTATGGGCTGCATGTTTTTCTTTTTTATGTCATGGATGAGGCACACGAGCGCTTAGGCCACCTGCTAATAAGGGGATCTGAGACATAGACATTTGAATCCTCTAGACTACAATCTCAAGAATGCAATACGAAGTCTTAATATGAGTTGCCAGCTCTGAAGATGAAGATGGAATGCTCCTATGCTAGTAATTTCACTAGCTGTCTTATACCGACACCGGAACATGACAATGCGGACTTTACTGCTTAGCGGTCGGTTAATAGATAAAACGGTGGTAGCAATCCGGACGGATTTTTATTTTAATTAAGTAACGAATTGAGAATTTAAGCCGTGTGGTGGCCGGGTTTGAATAGTGCCACTCCATGTGTTCCCGTGGCAGTCGTTAGAGGGTATTAAAGGCTTGTAGTATTGTTAGGCGATGGGCTTGCAACCTGTCACTAATGTACACTGGTAAACATCGATCGTAGCCTGTTTGTGCAAAATTTGGTAACATAATTAACAACAAGTTTTAGAGTTGCTGGTAATCCTGTAGCTCTGCCTACCCCAATCATGGAATGAAGGCGTGAGTGTATGTATGTATGAATTGAGTATAAAGTAAAGTCGGCTAAAGGGAACAATGTTCAACATAATCAAAATCAAAATCAAAATATTTTATTGTTTAACTGTAGGTACATATGAGAGATGATACAAAATATTATGCGAGTTAATTCCGCTACAGTCTACCATAAAATGGTGTACAATAAACCTGTGTTTGACTCAGGCCAAGTTGCAAGTTGAGCAGATTTCAAAATGGGTACCTACAAGTATAAAGCAAGTTTACACATTTCAATGCTTTACCGTAGTAATATCAGCGTAATACGAAAATATGTTCGGCCAACGTGAAATACCTGGAGCTTTTATTAAATATCACCGTAAATCTGAACAGTGGGGGCACAAAGCGAATCTTATGTCCCTTTAAGTTTGATTTTTCTCGGGATTTAAAATGTTGATTTGAGGGAAAAAAACTGTACGACTCAGTTGAGAAAAAATAAAGCGCTTTCACCTTCCACGTCAGTCCTGTGTAACGTCACAAGAACGTGCAACTGCCGTAAAGACCTTACTTAACTACCTACAAGGAATCCAAGAAGGACTCTTCTGACACCTCACAGCGGTACGCCCCTCGTAAGCAATGGATCGGCATTGACGTGCATCTACCTAATGCTGATCGTAGGCCCTGTCCACATCAACACGGCACGGCTCCGTTAACGTACGGTAAGGCGTGCAGAAAGTTACGTTTTTGCGTCGTGCAGATACACGGTGCCGTGTTTCATTATAAAGGGCGTGTTTATGTCTAATGTCCTGCGCGTAGAGATAAAACTAGCTTGTAGAGTTTCACGTTAACAACGCCATGCCATATGTAGTGATTCGTGATGTGACCAGGCTCTTATCCAACTTCCCTGCGCGGAGTGGAAGGACGGCGCTTTTTTTATCACCTGACCTGAACTTTACGTTATGAAAAGAAAAAAAAATATTTATTCGTGACAAACATTAATTAACTCATAAAGAATTTTGAACACATGCACAGTTTGTCACGAAATGGTCACAACTCAGTGTGAGGCTGGCAGAGCCAGCGCTGGTCTTCCGTTGCGACCATTTGGCGAAGTCACGGCGCAATGACGCCACGATCTCACACGCATCTAACTACAAATTACAAAGACACAGATAAAAACAAAATTAAAATAAAAAGAAAATTAAGAAACAGGTAAACAACATGCCACGGAACTACATAACGCGTTACGCCATGGACCATATCAAACTACGAAGAACTTACAGTATACTTCCATGAAGCCCTCCGCCTGCGCGGAGTGGAAGGAGGGTGCTTCCTCTGACACCTCGCAGCGGTAGGCGCCTCGCGAACGCAGCGTCAGATCACGAAGGTGCACCCGTCGCGCGCTGGATTTGTCTAACTATATGAAACCAAAACAAAAACCTGAAAACAGTCTCTAGTGTAACAGTATATAAGTAAAAAAATAACTTCGGTAATTATTTCTGATCACCAGAATTCAGACAATATGTGAGGAAGAGAAAAAAAAGCTTGAAAATAAAATATTTTACTTCTGTCAAACTAAAGTGAAGAGAACAAAAAATGTTTTAATAAAATAAAAAATGATTTTAGTGATTATAATATGCTGTTATCTTGTTCCATTTCTCAATTAATAAGAAACGATAATAATCGGACACTGACTGATTTTACGGTTCCGTTCAGAAGTGGTTTTATAACAAAAACTATCAGCAATACTAGCAAGCAACCAACATATTGCTGTAAATACAGAGTCGTCAATATACACAAACATACATTCGTCACGATCACGATAGATGATTATGATATAATAGACTGGTCAAGCCAGGAGACTCTGGACGCCGCTTAAATGCCAGTAACATTCCTCTGGTTTTCTTTTTACTAGTGAGAGAGTATTTTATTACTTATTTTTTAATCAATACTTCTCTGGACGCACTTAACAGACCTAGCTCTTTGCCAATTTCAGTAAATGTACCGTAGTCTCCCATCGCTTCTTGGTATCCTAGTAGTTTCTCAAAACTAAATGTCGTCCATTTACCTTTTTCAAAAAAAAAATAATATTTGTGTGAATAAATGTTTTACTTACGTACTTAGTTTGGTATAAATATTTTAAATTCCGGTTTACCCTTGTTTTGTAAACACTAATTTCATAGACCGTTATAACTTCGTAGAAATTTCGTTTCATAGAAAGTTATGTTCTGGTGAACCCGTGTTGATTTCTGGTTATCTCGTGATGGTTACAAGTCTTACCTAACCTAACCTAACACAAGTTCAGAAAAAAATTGATTTCTATGAATCGAAAATTCTGCGAACACCGTTTTTACTTACTTACTTAGTTCGATATCCATATCGTAAAGTCCACTTACGTCAACCTTGACGCCATCAAGCCTGTGTGCGTGTTGCGGCGGCCGCAACCGCGGCATGTACCGGTAGAACTCCTCCATGTCCCGGTACCACTTCACGGAGTACAGCTTGCCCCCCTCCAGGTCGTAGTCGCACGTCAGAGAGGCCGACTCTCCTCGCTGCTTCAGCGGCGGCACGGTTATACCGAGCACGCGGAGGCAGAAGTATCCTGAGGTTAAGGAATGGTCAATAAAATACACTATAGTGGTATGAGTAGATTTACTCCATATTACCGACATGTAAAAGAGCCCTCTCGAGGCCAATTTAGTGAATAAATATTTTGAAAAATTAAATTTTGAATTAAGAACTGGGAGCAATATTTTATCTGCTGATCGTGAGTAGGCTCCTCAGGTTTTCTATCGATTTTTAGTATAGACTTCTCGATATAAGCCAGTTTATCGTTGTATAGAACTCGGAGTTTAGTTTGGAATTAGGTTAATTTGTGTGAGACTGATCCATGATGAAATCAAATTAAGTTTTCATAGATGTCTTACCATGATTATTATTCTTGTAACGGACGGTGTGTATTTTGCGTTTTAAGACTTGTTTTTACCGTTTCCACTTATCTTTTTCTTTTTTTCTTTTTTTATAGCAAGGGAAGGCAAACGAGCACACAGGCCACCTGATGGTAAGTGGAAACTGTGACCCATAGACATTCGCATTCACAAGACTGCAAATGCGTTGCCAACCCTGAGGACTAAGATGGAATGCCTCTATGCTAGTCATTTCACCGGCTGTCTAATCCCCATACCGGAACACAACGATGCGAACACTGCTGCTTGGCGGTAGGTTAATGGATAAGATGGTGGTACCAACCCGGACACCGCATGCACAGCGTAGTGAATAATCATACGATATAGTATTTTGTCGGAAAGGTACGTGTTTATGTTGTTTTCTTAGGCTGCTTCAGGTTCAGTCGCATAACTCTCGCTCGCTCACTACATCAGGGCCTCTTATTCTAGTCGGTAAAACCATATTGTCTTTAACATGTATTGTTTTTAACTCGGCCACCATTACTGTCAAGTAAATAAGAGCTATCGTAACGTTGACAATATGATAGCTTGCTAAAGGCAATTATGCTTTTACCCTGTAGAATAGGGGCCCTGGATTAAACTATGGTTATTATGATGTAGCTATGCAGTTTAATTAACGCTGAGAGAAAAGGACAAAACTATAAAACTGCTATAGCTCTCTCCTTTACACTCGCCGTAAAATGAGCTGGGTAGCTATGTCATAATAATAACCCCCCCCCCGTAACTATAAATTTCTATTTTACACAAAGAACTGTGACGGATGTAGGTTAATTTGGCTCTCTAACCATTGTTAGGATAACACGATCTATAATTAATAATCGCAAAACTCATAGGCTCACAGGTACATACATTATTTTCGAAGACTGTATATACAGGTTGTCCCAAAACTTTACTTAAATATTAGGTATGGCATGAGCAAGCCCTTTCAATACTCGTCCAGAAAATAGTTTTTACTCCAAATATGTTAAATTAGTTTAGGAGTTTTTAGGTATTAATGATACTGGTAAAGAAGCGAAGTGCCTAAGAAATAACTCAAATGCTCAAAAACATAGCAATGTATTAAATTGCACCGTTAATAAGAAATATCAACGCATGTTTTTTTTATATTTTCTTAAACACTAAAAAAAATTCTGTTTTCATTCCAGAACTTTGACTGCTTGAATGCAAAGGACAATGGGCAAAATGTCCCCACCCACCAACAGGAACGAAACATATCTCATTTGATAGATCTTGGCAACCTGATGATTTTTTACTATGACGACGATCGTCCTATGTATGGGGTTTTCATGGAAAACCATTATCATATCGTATGGAATTGGTTTAAAAATGAACACATTCTTGCATTGCATGACTCTTGAAAGGTTTTTTTTATAGAAAAAATCCCATCGATTTTGCTACTAACATAGTTATTTTGTCTTGTTTTGGGTCCTAACGAACATATAAACATGCATCCCGTGACTGTTGGAGGGTGGGGACGGGGTCCATACAAAATTGCCCATCACCCTTTCAACAATAGATAGAGTGGTTCAAAGGAAAGGTTTATGTGTAGTACTACATTCTGGATTATCTACCGGTGTCACAGAAAACTCCATAGTTATAAATAAAACAAGAACACCATTCTTCAACACGCCTTCAAACGATAACTTTCCACCCCCAGAGTACAAATAAAAGAAAAGAACCCATTGCCTCTTATCAATAAATCCATCGCTCCTCGGCTCGGGTTACTTATTCACAAGCAAACTGAGTTAAAGTTGGGTTCCATAAAAACATACATTTATTATAACGTGAAGTAGAGAAGGGGTGCAAGGGTGAGTATCCACCAGAGCTGTACGAGGTAGCGGAGCGTTGTGCGAGGAAAAAATCCACCAATAGGAGAGCTGCGCTGAGTGAGGGTAGGAAAATGACGTATTCCTATTGGTGGATTTTTTTCTCGCACACCTCTTTGCTAAATCGCACAGCTTTGGTGGATATTCATCATTAAAGCCTTCCTTTGCATAAAACTAACTTTTCTCAGCTTCGGTATTTAGAGTAAGCATAGTAAAAAAAACATGTAGAAGTATTTCGTGAGTGATGACACGTTATTCTAGTTGGAAGTGACCCTGCCTACGAAGCTTGCGGTCCTGGGTTCAAATCCCGGTAGGGCAAATATTTTTGTGATGAGCCCGAGATTTGTTTCTAAGTCTTGGATATTTTCTTTATATTTAAGTATGTATTTTCTATAAACATATGTTTATCGTTGTCTACTAACCATAGTAAAAACAGCCACACACTGAACTGCCCATTTTAAACAGAAGTGGGAAGATGTAGAAAGAGATGAATATAGGTTTTACATAAGAATTTCATGTGCACGACAGAGGCAGTTTCTCTCTGTTTATATTCATTGGTCACTCAGCTGTGTGGGCAATTGTACAAGCCTAGAGCTTAGTTTGGGACTACGAGTAGGTAAATTTGTGCGAAATGGTCCCCTGATATGTATTAATTCAGGTGTCCCCTTGTTTCGCCGACCCTTATTTCATAGAACACCACTTTGTAGAATTTTCGTTTCATAGAAAACTATTTTTTGCTGAACCAGTATTGATTTCAGGTTATCTTAAATATGATTCACGTAGGTTGGGTTAGGTTAGATTTGTAACCATTACAAGATAGCCTGAAATCAACACGGGTTCAGCGAAAAATATAATTTTATTTTTTCCCCAGCGTAAGGACAATTAGGGGCAGAACCGCGAAACAAATTTTACGCATACGGTCGCGTGCACCCTTTAGATAGTCATAAAATAGAAGATACAGGTTCAGTACCCTTACCATAAGTAACAAATAACGTACTCGCTAGCGACTCGAAGCTCTGTCCCTCGCAGATCTCGTAAGCATTCCTAACGAGTGCGAGGGACAGAGCATTCGACTCGCTAGTAATTCGCGAGGTAATTGTAACTCAAGGTAAGGGTACTGCTCGTAGTTATCTCTATTCGGTACGTGTGTTTGAGCGCTATCGCTTTCGTACCCGACTCGTCACTCATATGCTAGAAAGAGACAAAATTACGGAATCTGTGATTATCCGTTGTATTTGCTGTCTTTTACGCACGGAGGACTCCAAGTTTTTTCCACTAGATATAAAAACTTCGGGTCGCTTTACAAATTAGCTCAGACCAAATTTACCTATTGCGTTTGCTTGCAAATATTATTGTAGTGAGTGAACATACGTAATCATGTGACTGTCATTTTTATTATTTCCCTGATGTGGATGTATTGATATTTATAATTATGTTTATTTATGCAAGTCATATTTACCTATCTTATCTTTATTTGTATCTGTATGTACTTATTTAGTTATTTATTTATTTGTTTGTTTAGTGAGCGTTTATTTGTAATTTTTTCTAGTTTTTTTGAATTCACGTTTAATTGCAAACATCTATCTTGTTATTGCTCGTGTTAAGTCTGCTCCACCTACTGTATGAAATGTGTTAATTTGACACTAAGGTTGTCTGGAAGAGATCGCTAATCAGCGATAAGACCGCCTGCTGTTTACCTGTACTATTTTTAAATGTGCTCCATCTCTGTTATGTTTTTGTTTGGTGTATTATATTGTATTGTACTGTATTGTATTGTAATCACGTGATAATAAAATCCAAAAGGTTGGATGAAAAGGGATACAGTTAATCATCATCTTCCAAGAAGGAATGGTAGTTAACAAAATCTACACGGTTGAAATCGTGAGAAAAGTCATAAGCACTTGTTTTGTAGAGAATTAATTTAAAAAAAAACGGTCAAAAGCATGTCTGACCATGCTCAGTGAAAGGTTCCGAAGCCGTTACTACAAAGACAAAAAAGTAAAAAAAAAAAAACTCGATTTAAAGTTATTTGAATTACTGTATCTCAGGAACCAATCAAGTCTACTTCTTCGTGATAGTTTTACGATCAAAATATTTTTATATGGGAGACTGCGTAAAGTTGGACGGACGGACATGGAAAATCTCACCAAAAATATAACAAAATAAATAACCAAAAATAACTAAAATAAATAAGAATAGTATTTTAAAGTGGTCTAATTTAAATAATCTATTTTCCCGTCCCAATTATGCTTTACTTGCTTAAAATAATGTAGGTAGCTTGTTATTTTCTCTTTTTCATCATGATATGAATACAAGTAAAATCTTTAACAAAAAATTATTTTGATTGATAACGATATCATTATTAAACAAAGTCCGTGAATTGTCAATATATACATTTATTTCACTAACCTTTGATGTGCGTTAGAAGCAAATAACACAGAATCCCAGTTCGCTTCATGTCTTGAATAAATTTTCAATATTTACCACAGGAACATGGTTTTATTAAATAATTTAATACATATTTTAAATTAAACGGTTACTTTAAAATCAATAATACCTAATCAATATTATTCAATTTTTAAATTAAAAAACACTGTTAAAATTTAATTTTCGTAAAGTTAAACATCGATGGCACGTCTATATCGGGAGTTCGTAATGCCGTGGCACGCGAGCGTAGCGTGAAGCGAACGGTTCGCAACTGTTGCTACGAAGCTACGACAGCCGCTACGGATGTAGAAGTCGCTACAAAAATGGCATAAAGATTATTTCGGGAACAAATTTTTCTTAGCGATGCATGCATATGAAAGTAATGGGTACATTAGTCGGAAAATACAATAATGTGAATTTTGTAACACTTGTGTTTGTGATATTAATATATTTAGCTTTTGTAATGCAGTACTAAGCTAAAATAAACATATGATTTAACTAGTTTTCACCATCCCAATTAGAGTTCATAACGTGTAACATTATACGGGAAATACCTTTGACCTGAAACCTTTTTGTTCCAAGGCCCATATGAATTATTCAATGAAATTTGCAATTTAGAGCAACTAAAGCTCATAGCGCATTCATTACATTGGAATGCAAACACTACTGAATACAAAGGGTTTTTTTTGAAGTTTGGAAAATTAATTTAATATATTGTTAAGTACTTAAATAGAACAGTTTGCATTATGCGCCTCTGAAATTAATTGGGTGAACGAGGCCAACATGCTCTAGACAAGATGCGTGGCGAGATCGTTATAGTTATCGAAAATGTATAGGATTGACGTAGCTGCCGGATGATTGAGTCAAGCGATCATGTCAGTTCCATTCTTTCAGTAAGTCTTAAAAAAGTGTTAAGCATCCTGTCTAGGGCCTCAGATTAACTAGTATATAAATTCCGACGTGTTTTTGTATCTCAATTGGAGTCAAATTGGCAAAACTCCTCCATGATGAGAAAATGATTCATACTCGTACTAGTCTCGCAGCGCTTTGGTTAATTGATGACTACGTCATTATAAAGATGTTGAAACATTAGTAAACAAATTAAATAAATAAATATCAAGGAACAATGTCACACCATTTGACCTAGTCCCTAATGCTATTAGTCATCATCATGTCAGCCGAAAGACGTCCACTGCAGAACATAGGCCTCCCCCAAGGCTCTCCACTCAGACCGGTCTAGTGCTTTTCGCATCCACCGCGTTCGCGCGATCCTTACAAGGTCGTCACTCCATCTTGTTGGAGGCCTACCTACAGCTCGTCTCCCGGTCCGCGGACGCCACTCAAGAACCTTCTGGCCCCGTCGGCCATCAGTCAGCGATGTGCTCCGCAGTGCAGTGCAGTTTAGCTTGTTTTAGTGTACTATGGGTACTTATACTTAAATACATAGACAACATCCATGACTCAGAAACAAATATTCGCGTTAATCACACAAATATCTGCCCTTACCGGGATCTGAACACAGGACCGCTAGCTTCGTAGGTAGGGTCATTACCGAGTAGGCTAACGCTTCGTCAAAATAGCACTTATTAGTTTATCAAATCAGTAACGATATGTCATGAAAATTATAAATAATCCGCACATTTAAAAAGTTTCCCTACTAACTCTAAACATATTACTGTAATCATTAAATAATCTTCCGTAAAATAACCGCAATTTTTCCCAAAAACAATTTAACCTCATAAAGCTACTACTGCGAGATTTATGTAAACATCATTTTATTGCGACCTTTTACGGACAACATTAAAAGTACCTACTGCAGCATCGAAATTGCCTTCAATATTAATTTAATTAAAATATTCATCCCGCCGTAATAAAGCGAAGTATAAATATAATTAAAAAGGCGGACGTTGCCGAATTTTACCATGGGAAGTAATTATTTTAAACCAGAAGGGATTTGATTGGTTGATAATTAGATTCTCTTTTTTGGTTGCGGTTATCCCGAGGCTTCATTCATCAAAACTAAACAAATAATAAGCACTATTTTTTCCCTTATCCTGTTATTCCTAAAGCTTGTAGTCTACATTTTCTAAACAATACATTTTCGATCGGATGCGTCTCACGAGATATAACAACAAAATCTATAATGTCATGTTAATAACGTTTACAAGATATTATAATAAACGTTAGCTATAATAACAAAATCAATATTTTCATAAGGAATAACGGTCACTTAACCTAATATTCATTTTATATAATGTTTTTGTCTATAATACTCACATTGTCTAATTTCAGTTCGTATAACATACATGAAATATAACGATCATAATACATAATATCTTTTAGTATAAGTATTATAAGATCTAATATCGTATGCTATACTCAATGGGTGGGTACTGTAAGGAGCGGGTACAGTCGAGTTCATAGATATGTGTACCCTGTAGTACTTTGTCATTTTAATCGCTGTGACAATTCATATATTTATGGCAGTTTAAACATGACATAAAATAAATAGACAAGGTACTAAACACACATATTTATGAACTCGAGTCTACCAGAACGGTCTTGCTTGTAATTTGTTTTAATTAACCAGAAAATGCCACGAACATGACGAATCAGGTCAGAAGCGACTCGGTTAGGTTAGGTTAGAAGGCCTAGGCGGGAGCAAAGCTCCCGCCTAGGCCTTCGAGGTTATTTTTTTTTCTGCCCAGATAATTCAGACTGCTGCCAGTAAAGTTAGTAAGGTAAGGTTGATTGTTAATTAAGAAGGCCACTTAATAGTACTGAAAATAGAATTTAATTTCAAATAACATATGCATGTTTTTATATTATACGTGTATTATGTTTGATGATGTTAGATAATTTGATTAATATATCTTTTAAATCTTAGGTGTTATGAACGTTATACGTTTTAATAGTTATATAAATTGATATTATATATTAATAACGTTATACTTTATGGAAATAGATATTTTGAAATTATATCTTCCGTTCATTATATCCAGTGAACGTTATACTAAACGTGTTTATACAAAGTGAGCGTATATATTATGAGTGTTATATTATCAGTTCTTATATGTCGTATTACTTACCCTTTTCGATCGACTTCTTAGTGTGTCCAATATTCTGCACGCAAACGGCATTGCTAGTGGCGTCATATACTTATGTCCTGCCGCGTGCAGGTGTCGGGGCACGCGGGGCAGTGCAGGAGGTGCGCCATGGACTGTGGTGACGCGCCGCAGCTGCAGTAATCAGCGGCGTATCCCCACTTTACCAAGTTTTCTCGGCATCTAGCTACCTGAGCACGCAGTCCGTTGAGCGACTTCCACGTGCGTCACGGTAATGAATCACCCGGTGGGAATCTCTCCACAGTTCATCAAATTATAGATTATTGTATTTGGTCGTTTAAGACAAGAGACAGTAATAATGAAAAGATATGGACCTCATAGTCCTAGATTATTATTCACGATTATTTAGACCTCATAGTCCTAGATATTTATTATGGGACCAAAATGATTGCAAATGACCTCTCCCATAACCCCTAGAGGGGAATAGGTCGACTCACCAATAACCCTGTATACAAGGATAGAAAGTTACAAAAAAAAAACGTTCGCGTAAATGTCTAAAAAGTTTGGCAACCTTAAGCCAGTTGTTTTATTTGTATTAACGATTAGTCAATACTTATTGAACTATCTTTACTAAGTTACATCCTCATCATCATCATCATCTTCCTGCCCTTATCCCACACTAAGTGGGGTCGGCGCAACATGTCTTCTTTCTCCACTCTCCTCTATCTGCTGTTAACCCAGTACCTTCCATAGACATATCATTCTTCACACAGTCCACCCACACCTGTTTTGGTATTCCTCTACCCCTATATCCATCAAAATTCATTTTAATTACTCTAGTTATGTGTCTTTTGTCCCTCCTCATTACACGCCCATAACACGCCAATCTATTACTCCTCAACTAATTGATCAAGTAAGTAACATGTTATTTTGATATTATGAATTAGAATGATCATGAATATGAAATTATTTGTAGTTCCAATTTTGTACTTTATGTTTAAGCTGTATTTAGATTTGATTGATCAATCAGGCTTAAAATAAAAACTCAGTCTCTACTATCCTCTATAATATTAAGTTAACCGTTTTCCTAAACGAGGTGTTATAAGATTTTACTTGACGACGCGAGTTTCACTCGGCACTATTTTAAAAAATACCCTAAAGTGTTTATGTTTATTGATTATTAGAGTTCCATGCATCAAAAGGAAAAAAGGAACCATTATAGGATCACTTCATCCGTCTGTCAAAATATCAAATTGGAAGTAATGTCAAATACTCAAATATGCAATCCCTTGGATCTATGAAAAATCAAACTCTTCTTCCTATCTATCTTCTCATACAGAGGGATAATCATCGCGACTCGATTCCCGTGATGAACGAACTATTAAAACAATAACATGTTTGTACGAAGTGCGGAACCCTCAGAGCGCGACTCCTGCTCGCACTCTGCCAGTTTTTTGAGTTCATAATTTTTACGGGTCACAAAACCACACGTAAGCGACCCAGTATTTTTTGTAGAAAATAACCTTAAATTAAACCAATTGATTGGCAAAACTAATGAAACCCTATGGCTTTATTCAGGATTCGTTATCAATTTGGCGCGGAATTTGCGTGTGTTTATCACCTTGATTACATTACGCATTCATCGGCGGATCGCGGACAGCGCACTATGCGGCAGATCCCACAACGAGGGTAGGTGACACACGAAGGTAACCTATGGAGAGTGCACAGATAACACAAAATTGAAGCTCGATAATATGACCTTGAAATACGTCTCGTATCATTTGCGTCCGTTTATCTAAGAAGGAAAAGAAGGAACAAAAAAATCGTTAGCTAAGAAGGAAAGGAAGTAACGAAAAGAATCCACTTATACATATAACAAAGAAAGGAAGAAACAATATAATTTGTTTTTTGTTTTTTATTTTTCTTTTATTTCTATAATTTATGTTTTTTCAGGATAAAAGCTTTATTATTATGTCTATATGTAACATCTTCATTCAATTCCTTGTCATATTGTAATGTATGTAGTTATCCTTCGTAAGTCACAGTACGCTGTCCCTAATAGCCCGCCTGGCTCCCCTGAAAACCAACCCGGTTGTCATCCCCATGCCGACCATTTTGCTGAGTGAAGAGCATTTCGGCACACATCATCCTCATTGTACTTTTTTAATTTAATGGTGTCGCTTGGTATCTTTTCTATGATGTACCCCTGTGTTGATATGTTTGTTGAATAAACTTTTTTCTATTCTATTCTATTCTAAACGAAACAAAAAGGAGAGGTGCGAAGCCTGCGTGACGTGACTAGCTTTGTAGGCTGAGTCGTCATGATATACCAATACTGTTATTAACATCACTTAAAAACAAAATCGCCGTTGTTACGTTGTCTACTTTTGTTTCCTTGACAAGTCACAGGAGGACAAAATATAAGTCAGTTTTAAAAACGACTGATTTGCCTTTAAAGCACCAACAGGTAAAATACCTTTACCTGTTGGTGTGTTTACCATTGAATCACCGATTGCTATGTCATAGAATTTTTTATTTGGCCGAATTATCATTTCATCGACCGGCAACACGTGCAGAATTTATAATTTTTTGGTGGACACAGGTCTAACCTAACCTTACGTAACCCATGCTTAAGATAACGTAAAAACAATAAAGTTTCAGCTGAAAATCAGCTTTCGATAACATGAAATTCAATGAAATGATACGTTCGATGAAATTAGTGTCGGGGATTCAAAAGGACCGCAATTTTTTTTATTTTTAGTTATGTCATGAAATAGTAATTTAAATTTTTAACAGGGTTCAAAAAATTCAGCGTGTCACCTACCTCACCGCCCCTGCGCTTACAAACGGCGGCTGCTATGAAATTCACGTTTTAATTTACGCCAAAAGTCAGCTTTATTCTGTATTTTTATGCGCATTTACACGAAACGGTTTTAATTAATTTTGTTATTAAAAATGTAAGCACGAGCAGGTATCGCGCCAGGTGGAGATCTCTGACACTCCCGCGACCTTTTCATTGCACCGCAATGTAAAAATCTCATTTAAATGTTATCCAGGTTACTCTTTAATTTTCACAGCTAAGATGAAATTATACAAGTATTTTTGTGCAGATTACAAATTATAAGATTCACTGTCAGGTGTTTAATTGACAATGGATTTAAATAGTCTCGCTTTGCTAGTTAAAGAAAAAAATAGTTTTAGTAACATTTCAGGAACAGGAGGCTAATTTGTGTGGGATTGTCTCCTGTTATTTATCCTGCTGTCCCATAATATTACGTTTTGTAGTTATCATAACCGATACCTACGTATTTTTATCTTAGATATAGAGGAATATTAGATATACATATTTATTATCACTACATAGTATAAAACAAAGTCGCTTGCGCTGTCTGTCCCTATGTATGCTTAAATCTTTAAAACTACGCAACGGATTTTGATGCGGTTTTTTTTAATAGATAGAGTGATTCTTAAGGAAGGTTTATATGTATAATACATTCCACGCGGGCCAAGCCGCGGGCGGGTCGCTAGTCTATTATAAAAAATGCTTGGAAGGAGGCTTAGTGTTGCAGCACTCCCGAATCCGTGCCAGATGAGCCTAATAAACATTTTAATAAATACAACGTATCGCCTATAAACAAACATGGCCCCGCCATCAATAATAAACAAAATTCCGACCATAAACTAACGCTTTAAGAGATTGTAAAACGTGTTATATTTTCGCATGAATTTTTATAAAATATTGGCAGTAAAGTTAAAAACTTAAAACGGGGTTTTATTGCGTCTCAACGGCTAGATATCGCTTCATAAATTTATGTGAAATTGATACTTTCTCCTTTATTGTCTCGCGGATGGTCGCAAGGTGATTTTATTTCCAAGGATCTCTTGTAGCGAGTATAGAAAAGGATGGTAGGTCATATTTTGACCTTAGCTTAGGTAGAAAACGTTTCTTATTCTTCCTTTTATAACAAGTACAATGCAGCAGTGGCTCTTTATTCTCACACAAAGATTTTTATGAATACTTCTAATCCTTATTCATAAAAGTACAATAAACAATATTTTAGCTAAAGTATTCTTCACTAGTATTAGCGATAACTCTCTGTAAAATTCAAATGTCACATTGACAAATAAAGACAGACATAATTTAAGCATTCTTTAGTTATTGCGTGTTTAAAAATAAGGGTAAATGTTTTACAAAAAACGATAGAAGTTGAAGTAGATTTCTTTTAAGATTCAAATCCAGCAGCCAACAATGTAAACAAACAAACAACTAAGCTAAGAGATAAAACGCCTGTCTAATGCCTCGAGAAAATTTAAGGAGGACTTCGCTATTGGAATCCTAGTAGCAAACTTTAAAATGCATTCACCAGGAATTTGGTACTAAAAGACTGTTTAAAGTGAAAATGTGGATAGATTTATATAAAATGAACCATTTTAATGATTTTGCAGTGCAGTGCAAGTTGCAACCACTTTTGTGTGCGGCCTCGGCAATGCGTCACGTTTTTTCAAGCGTATTTTTATGTAGGCCCATTTTATTCTCCTGTAGAAAATGCAAAAAGAATTTGATTCATAATTTTGAGTTTTAATCATTGCTAAAGTTATTGTTAACAAGTTTTCCTCAATGAGAAGAAGAAGAAAGTATATATTTTTTGATGAACAAAATATGAAATGACAGTTTTTTTTAAGTGTTTTTAAATTAGATTTAAAACATAAAATTGAAGGTTTTACTTAAAACTATTTTGCATCTCGGTGCAACTCAGCATTATGTCAGGCGGAAGTGCAATGATGCTGAATTACTATTTCGCTTTTTCCCTCAAAACTTTCCTTTTAAAACAACTCCAGCGATGCATCAGCTGTAATACAGAAAGCACTGCAAGCAACAGTTAAACTAACAGTTGGCAATTCAGATCCACATTACACAGAATAAATCGGGCTAGTGAATATTGCACAAACGAAACTGAATTCTATTTCAACGTTCAAACGTTCACATTACTTGCGCATTAAAACCAAGCGTTATTACTCTTGTGAAGTCAATGCTCATACTCTTGCAGTTAGAATCTATTCGAAAGTAGACTTTGAAGGGGTGTTATTAAGGGGTACATTTGCATTGTTAATTTGGGATGTACAGTTTAGGCAGGATGTGTACAATGGGCCCCAGAGTAAATGGAGTAAGTGTTATTGAAGCCAGATATTGCGCGGCCGAAATTTAGAATTGTCTACATTTGTTAGCTGGTTAGTGTACAAATGTTGCGGTTGGGTCATTCTGCGCTGAGCCGAGTGCTGTCGGGAAATAAATTAAGTGAGCAATCCTAGCTGAGGCTTACGTATGAGCTCGTTTGACTGTGGTTTAGTTGTTGTTGCTCATGATTAAACACGTTAGTGAAATTTAGTACGCTAAAACAAAACACTGCTAGAGCTCTATTTCGCTCGGTAAAGTCATATTGCTTTTGACATGTATTGCGCATTGTCAATGTTACAATACTTGAGAGTAATGTCATAACATGTCAATAAAAATATGGTTATACTGAAAAAAAAAACCATGTAATACGTTCGCTCGTGTAAATGTATTCCAACATTATGAAAATGATTATAAAAACATTTTTTTTTATTATTTCAAATTTTGCGATGTCGTGGACTTGCTATAACAAAATGATAAATAATTAAATTTCTGTCATGATTTCTTGTCGCAAATTGATATGATGGAAGTTAAACGTTCTCCAAACATTTCAAATTAAAAAGTTCGCAATTTAAACATTGTGTTGAACAAGAAACTCAGGAAAGGAAGGGAACAAAAGTCTCTAGTTGGAGATAAGAGTTCGTCAGATCCACAAGGACTTAATAGGCACTCGGAGACCCACTTGCTCGAACAAAGGTAAATAGAAAGTGGGGCACGAATGGAACAAAATTGTTTTCAACTTATTATTCGATTTTAGGAGCAATGGGTTGTTTTGGGATGCTATAAGTGGATTTAATACATCTCAAAACCGACGGGTCCTTGAAACTTTCAGGTTATTTTTGCGCCTAAGCCGTCTTGGGAATAGTGCGCTGTATATTTGTCAATGTAGCTATTCTTGTTTCTATAACTTAGTAAGGATACCACTACACTTCCATTGTTATTATTAGTTTTTCTAAACCCACACATGTAAACACACATACTTTCACGCCTTTCTTCAAATGGGGTGGGCAGAGACTATGAAACGCCAGGTGTACCGGTGTAAACATACCTCCCTAATTCCCTAATTAATTATTGTTTTCCTTATTTGTTCGGCAACAGACTGACAACTCTTTTTGAGTTGCTGGTGTTAATGAGCGGTGGTTATTATTTCCGACCATGCTCGTTTGCCTCCCTCTCTTATAAAAAAAACCTCCTTCGTTTCCTCTACATTCATCAACCTCTTAATGCACGTTCGTTGTTTTCAAGTGCTTTTCATTTGGCTATTATTTAGTACATCGCGAATATTGGTGGTATAGAAGTGTAAAAATCTGAATCATGTTTGTTATACATTTGAGTTCTTCTAGTGATTCATAGAGCATAGAGCATAGTCATCAATTCAATCCAAAAAATATATAATTTAGAAAACCCTCAGGATTCAAACATGCTTGCTAGGGGGTTTAATTTTTGACACATTGCATTTTTTTATGAATTCGATCAAATTCTTGGTCCTACTTATCGAAAAGACCAGTAGGGTATTCAAAATTATGATAGTTGGTATTTAGGGATTGCACACTTCCAGAACTTTTTGTATCAATTTTCATGCATATGCAATTCTCCAATGCCTGTGTGATAAATGCTGATGGTGGTCAATAGCATTAGTGTTTGACATAAGCTCAAAGAAAAGTTGGTTATTGTTTGTTGTTTTTGAAAAAATAATAAACATTAAAAATCTGCTCCTCCTAAGTGGTCAATTTGTGCAACCTCTATACTTCATTTAATTTAGAATGAGAAACCACAACAACATTATATTGCGGCTCGTGAACTGTAATCTCTTTACAATTTGTACTAGAGTAACAATTGACGACACGCAAATAAAGTGACATTAAAACAATTTTATTTAGCGGCTCCCAGACTATTGTACTGTACTATTTGCTAGGTAATAAATAGTTGACCAAACGCAATATAATGTTACTGTGGTTTCTCATCCTAAAATAAATGAACTATAAATATTGTCCATTCACCTTAAAACTAGACATTTCCATTTTTCAAAAGGAAAAGTTCGGGCATAAGCGCACTCTGCAAAAAATAAGAAATTTATATTTTATCATACAAATGTAAAATTGCTCGTTCATACCTACTGTATAACTCACTCGTACTCTATTACTTACAGTTGCCGCCTAGTTTTAGGCAGCTAACTTTAATTTAAGATATTCAGGCGACTTGAAAAACCTCCGCGTAGTCAAGACGTGTGTGCAAACAGGATGGAGTTAAGCCAAGTTTTTAATTACATTGCAACTTACCTCATAAATATGTTAAGAACAAAATCTCGAGGAGTTCACAAAGTTTGAGAATAACCCTTTCATTATGCCGAGGACGATTTTATGGGGATTGGATATGTTAGGGAAAACAAATTTGATCAATTTTGATTTCAGGTACTTTATTTTGACATCGGCTTAAATTAAAATCATGTGTTCAATCGATAAAATACCTTAAATTCCATTTGTTTTTTTCACGATTTAAATATCGCTTACAGTAAATACTGAATTCAGCCTTACACAACAAATAAATTATTTACTTTAATGACGAAGATATTGGGCATATTGACCAAGAAGGGCCTATATTTTAGGCGGCACCCTTAACGCTTGTAAACCTGCATTATTTTATAAAAACACCGGGCAAGAGTATACGTGACCATGCTCACTTTCGGAGCCGTTACTACACAATAATCTCAAAAATAACGAGTATGAACTAGTTCTATACTTATTTAAAGTAATTTGGTGGTCTTAGGTGACTTTAGTTGGTATAAACACTTTAGCCGCCTGTATCTCAGGAATCAACCAAGCCTTCTTAGTAGTCATAGTTTTCCTTTAACATTCGTTATACATAATTATGTGCTTTCATTTAAAATATTTTTCTGATTTTTGTTTAAGTTGCATTTGTAGTTTTGGCTATAGGGGGTGAAAGGGGACACTTGACTTTAACAAAAATTGGCTCTTTAAAACTTAATATTTTATAAACGAATCCCTAAATCGAAAAATCCTTTTCACAAAAACCTATCCAACGACACCCAACACTATGGGGAAGACGAGAAAAAAAAAATACATCCCCACGTTACGTGTAGGGGAAATACACAAAAGAAAAAACTATATGTATTTTACCACTTTGTTGGCGTCACTATTATGTACATACATTAATGCCAAATTACAGCTTTCTAGTACTAAGAGTCTCTGATCTAGGCTGCGGACGGACGGATGGATGGATAGTTTGATACAAAAGAGACCATTTGTTTAGGAGCTATATACGATGCCACAGACAGACACACGGATATATACGTTTAACTTATAACACCCCCTCTTTTTCGTTAGAAGTTATTAATACACGTGCGACACATGCATAACAAATTGCATTAACTTGCAATTGTAATCCTAAAAGTACTTACAAATTGGTGAGTTTTATGCCACACTAATGTTACTATAAAAGTAACTTAAAGCTACAATAATTAAAGGAAACTAGACGCCAGTGACTTTGTGCGTGTAGAATTAGTTAAATCCTACTTATTTTAAACCCTTAGGGGCTTCTTATTGAAACAATAAGATATCCAAGGAATATTTCCTATAAATTTCAAGTCCCAGGGTCCAGCTGTTTTGGCTGTGCATTGATCGATCAGTCAGTTAGTTTCTCTTTTTACCCGACTGCGTCAGAAGGAGGGTTATTGTAGTATGAACGAGGCAAATTTCGTAATTTATTCATCATTCATTCATCAGCCGCAAGACGTCCACTGCTGGACAAAGCCCTTCCCCAAGGTTTTCCACAACGATCGGTCCTCTGTTGCAGTCATCCAGCGGTTTGCCGCTACCTTTATCAGATCGTCAGTCCACCTTGTGGAAGGTCTGCCGACACTTCATCTCCCGGTTCACGGTCGCCACTCTAGAACCTTCCCTCTCCAGCGGCTATCGATTCTACGAGCAATGTCCCGCTCAAGTCCACTTAACGTTTGCAATTCGTTGAGCTATGTCAGTTACTTTAGTTCTCTAGTGGATCTTCTCATTCCTGATTCGATCTCGTAAGGAGACACCTAGCATAGCTCTTTAAATTGCCCTTTGAGTGACCTTGAGCCTTCTTATGAGGCCCATTGTGAGCGACCATGTCTTACATCCATACGTCATCACGGGCAACACTCACTGATCGAAGACTCTTGTCTTGAGACACTGCGGTATTTGGGATAAGAAGATAGTGCGCAGCTTACCGAAGGCTGCCCAGCCCAGTTGGGTTCGACGATTCACCTCTTTCTCGAAGTTGGATGGTTTACCTAACTACGTAATTTATTCTTTCTTTATTCCATAAATAATTAATGTAATTATATATAATTTAACTAAAACAAGTTCAATATGCAAAGTTCTGTCTCCTTGACATTCTTTATAACCTAGTGAAAATTATGAAACGCGGAGAGCTGAGAAAGGGAACGTCATTAACCACAGCACTTGCTTTTCTTCGCTTCCTCGCGACTTGCAAATAATGTATGAAAGGACCAGTCAAAATTACTGAGTCATTTTATTTAAAACCTGTTGTAATTAAATAACACTGTAGCATACCGCCATATTTTAACGTTGGGTTTGAAAACTCATTTAAAAAGTTTTCATTTATTTAGATTAAATAATACAAATTAATTAAAATAAAAAATAACTTTAAACAAACAAACAAAACGAACTCGCAACACAACACAGATAACTTAATATTTACAAGTATAACAGGCGCTCGTCACTGGTAACCAAATCCATACCTTGAGAAAAAGAGATGCCATAAAGAAATAAAAACATAGTAAGCAAAACTTACATAAGGTTATAAAAGATAATTACTGCTTCCTTTATTTTCATTTGGTTTATAGTTGTAAATTATTACGAAATACTTACCTTAAAAATAATATATAAAGTCACCGTCAATAGAACTTGTTAAAGAGGTAAACAAATACCAAACGAACCAATTCACCGTGACTACTTTAAAAGATCAAGTGAGGTCTTTAAATGATTTATACACTAGATCATTACTTAAATATTAAATTCAAGATGAAAGAACCATTCATTATACGTTATTTTGAATAAAAACACGCTTGGTGAATATTTGAGGTTAGGTGTCAATCAGTACTAATTCGTAAACATCGTTCACAAGTTCTATTGACAGCGACTTTAGCTTAAAATCCATAAGCAATAGAGATAACGCATTTTTTTACCACTTGTAGGGTTATTCTGGTCGTAGTAATCGTAGTAGATAGACTAGACGAAGTGGATACAACATCTATCACTTTCTGACACGTGTATAAGTAAGAGAGTGACGGAAGCATTATCCACATTTATCCACCGCAATAAAGGCGACTTTAATACGGGGGCTGAATAAGTTAAAACGCGTCATTTTTGGTGTTGTGTCGTACACATTTCTGAGATTCGGTCCACTCGGACGTCCTTCTTTGAAACAGACATAGCTTTTATATTGACCTATAAAATGCACGTAAAACCGGAGCTTATCTTATATCTCGTAACAGGATTGCATGAAATATATAACCCTGGGTAAAACATACATAACTTTTGTTTAAACAACAAAGTTCTGAAAAAAAAACATTGCCCTGAAATATGAAATCTTGTTTTATTACTAAATCACGATGTATTTAAACGCGTACATCATGTGTTACATCAGTTAAATTGGAAAAGATGTAGATTTATTTTCGGAATATGACGAGATTCTATATATTCCCGGTTCAGCCGAACTTATAAGTGGCTACAAACTTCGGTACCTTGTCGCTTTCATGTTTTTGCAGACATTTTAGTTTAGCAGTTCTTAGATGACATTAAAATGACACAGCACTAAAGTATGCAGTGTATTTTTAAAATAGTCACAAAAATTAAATACTTATGGCTTGCCTACGATCAACAAATCAACTTATAATACGGTATAGCTATTCTAGTTCCCAAACCAAGCACAGCTCTGGACAAGACCAAATTGAAGGAGCTGACTGCTAAACTTCAGTTAATGAAGAGGCACTATAAGAACAATTGCACTACGATTTTTTTATATAAATACTCTTAATATTAGTTACAAAAGAATTTCGCTCTATAAATTATTTCTGTGGACGGATAAATAGTCTAAAATTAAAAGCCAACTAATTACTGTCTGTTTAGCCTCCACAACAGACCGGTTCCTAATATCACATGGCTTCAGAACTGAGTTATGAACTTAATAATACCTGAAAATACAATTTTTAAATAACTTTGCTCCAAGTAGTCAAAATTTAATATCAAACTAAGGCAACTTTACTTTCGACCGCGAATATCGCGCAATCTCCTGACCTACGAGATTCATTGCATTTTTCTCCGAGAATTTTTGTAGGAACCTATTTTAGTAACCGACGTAGATAAAGAGGAACAGACGGAGGCGCTGTCTAAATCTGAGCAGCATTTGAACTATCTGCAAGTTGTTTTATTCAGTTCCGAGTTTTCTTCGTTGTAACTGACTTGCAAAATTGTGGAATGGCCCAAAAAAGATGGCTGATCTAAATTGAAATGTTAATTTGAAACATAGTTTGCTCATGCGTATCGTAAAGGGTTTTCTACTACACCATATAGCCTAATAGCTAGGTCTTTATCACTATTTCCTCGGCTTTTTATCTTTTTTTAACTTTTGTAATTTTTGGATATTAGTAGTCCGTGTCCCTTTCTAGCTCGCGGCTTATAGCTTTCTGTAAAAAATCACGTCGATCTGCTGCACCGTTGCTGTATGAAAGAAAGGTAAATCGACACAAACATGCGAGACAGTAATAGAATAAAGAAGTGTTTTCCGTAAATTTATGGAATCGCTTATTTTTCTATCTCACACAACGTCTATCGTGAAGAGAATTTTTCATTCGCAAAGCTCAGGTCAACCTAAAGACAGAAATAAAAACAGTTTCCCATATTTCATGTTATAAAAGATCAATTTCAATGTGAAGTTTTCTGTCCACTTAGCAATCAGTCAGTATGGCTACATGGTATTATGGTTCGATATTCCCCAAGCTCTTTGTGTAACGAGCCTGCTAGTAATGATGTAAAGCGTAATTTAAAGCGATTACTGAGTTGAATACATCAATGCATCTGTGGCCGGCTGAGCCTCTGACGTATTATTGCATTACTCCTATGGCTACCTCCTACAAAGGCAAGTTCCGGAACTAGAACCATCTGGCTTTATGGGGAATATGCCATATTCTAAGCAACAAATGCTTTAAAAGTTTACAGAAAGGTTACGGGTTGGAGTTTATTTTGAATCTATTTTTACAACGCCAAACATACCAAACGTAGTTAAGGCCATTAAGTCAGACAAACAAACCACTATTAAAATGTGGATCACAAAACGTTTTATTATATACTTACTCATTTCAAGATATTCTCCTCCATTATAAACTATTAATAATCGATCGGAAAATCAAAGAAGCTCAAGCGGAATAAGTTTAAACTAGGAACAAAAAACAAACGTTTTATTTTTGAACTCCATCTCTATTAACCCAAAAATGGGGATACTTCTTTTTCGTTCTCGTAAAGACCGTTATTTGACTAAGCCTAAGTAAATATTCTCATTAGTGACGTTTAAAGATACTTACAAAGACGTATTTATTCGATTCCCCTACCGTATCATGCTTTCATGGCTTTCTTATTTGCAAAAAATATAATTGTTTATTTTCTATTTTCATTTATGTTCCCTTTAAATACCTGCAGTAATAAATACTTACAATAACAAAAAACGTATTTCCATGAATACGCTCGGACTGCGTGTAATGTACATATGAGGCACCTCCTCGTATTACATTGTTAGTTTAATCGATTTCCTTTGTCTACTCAAATAGTGATTCTCTCTGTTTTGAAAAGTTTTGTTCCGGGGTGAATAAAATGATTGATGCAACCTCACTTTTCGTTGTAATTACAGTCGCTTGAAGTTTTTCTACATTTTAATGGCATTTTTCATTTCTCATCCCGTTTGCGTTTATTGTTGATTGATGTTGACTCTTATTAAATATTTTTATGAATATTTTATTGCTTATTCGAGTCGAATCTAAGCAATTCCGTATTTAACATTTTGATTACTTAAGTGATGCTGATAAATGGAAAGGCATTTAACAAGTGTTAGCCGTAGTTAGGTATATATAGTCGTAGTTTAGCTAAACAGAGCGGCCAGCGGAAAGTTCCCGTTGTAACAAAGTTGCGTTAACACTACAAAACGGTCCCAGTGTAGCCATTATGCCTTTTGGTTTGCGTAAAACTTTCGCAATTTCTCGCTACAATAAATATAATAATTCGGTTCTCATTCTAAATTCAGGAACAGCTTACACTAGCGAATTTATTATGTTCTCATAATTCTTCAATATACATTTTATATTAACTGCAGCTTGCTCCCCAGGTTGTAATTTTAAGCCAAAATACTCTAAAAGCAAAACATTACAACTACTTTTAATCACCAACAGGAAATTACACATGAATTAAATTCACCCTAGCCTCAAATTTTCTGTAAATATAAGAACTAAACTGTGAGTAAGCAGGAAGTAGGAAGGAAGCCGTAAAACTACGTATAAGCTATGAATGCTTGAGTTTTCGCAATGGTTCCTCGTTTGGTTGCGTTTAAAGCGTCGAATTGACGCGAGAGAACGAACAGGGAATGAAAGAGGATTGAAAATGCTGAATCATCGCGGCGTCGAGTGGCGGGGCGGCGCCGGCGATGATGTGCTGTAACGACTGGATAGGGCTGCGACATGTTATCGACTAACTTATCGATGGTGTTCAATAGTTCAACTATGATTTTGGATTTTACTGTGTGTGTTTAGTAAAATTAAAACAAGCTTTTGTTAATCTAAATAATTATGTATTTCTTCCAAAAGCTGAAAAAATTACTGCGCAGAGCTCGGAACATATCCAAGAGGCAACCCGTTTTTTTTGCTGTCTTTGGAATAAATCAGTATTAGATTCAAATATCAATAGAGTTTGAGAGTCACACGTTTAAAACGTATAACGGTTTTGACATCCTATTTTATTACTAACTCCATAGAAATAAAAAATAAAAGTTGAATCAGTCCTGTTACTTACTTAAATACGAATTAATTTTTAGTACAGGTTATAAAAACATGACTGTGTATTTAAATTTAAGTAAGATTGCCCTCGATTTTTCAACTCTTTATCATTCGATTTCAATATCATGTTTATTTTGAGACGTTTAAAGGTGCATTACAAAATAAGACTTTCTAAGACGTTTTTAAATATTCAAAAGTTTCAAGTTAATATATCAATAAAATAATGTACCAGGGAATTTCGAAAGTGGCCCACAACCCTTTCGTCCCCGCACTAAGGTCACACCACAAGAACCGGTGCCTAATCTTGCGCGGGATCTCAAAAGGTGAGTTTGAAAGCATCGCACTGCTGTCTCATGGGCTGATGAAAAAACGCTCAAGTGTCGTCCCGCCTTTAGTATTCACCCTCGGCTTTGTCTGAGGGATTGACGAAAATCGTCCCGGAGGCGTGGCGACACTGCGCAGTTTGATGCGTTTGGGATTGTTTTTGGGGTATGCTGTTCTATTTGACGTTTCAAAACGATTTAAAAGTATGCCTTGTCAGATACATACTGTCATGGGATGAGTCTGGATCACGATCGCGGACTTTTGGGCGTATTAATAAACTAATCTTGACTCTAATGCTCGTGTCAAGATGCATTAAAAATTACAGTTTTCTGTGGCTCGTCGTATACTTTGTCGTATATCTTGTGACGAGCATCTAACTAATAAAATATGAGTTTATTAATACTGACACACATAAACATGGATAATACATTGAACAAAATACATTGAACTTTAATCACCCCTCTTTGCGTCAGGCTTAAAAAAAGAGTTTTTTGTACCACTGTAGAAATATGTCGCAATGAGGTAACGTTCATTGCTTCATTTAAATTCCACTTATTTACATGACAGTTTACTTGGTGGTAGGACTTCGTGCAAGGTCTTTCCGGATCGCTAGTATCATCTAATCCTGAAATCTAACCACCAAGCAACGGTGTGTGAGGATAAGACAACCGGTGAAATGCCTAGCATTCATTCCATCTTAGTCTTCAGGGTTGGCAACAAATTTGCGGACTAAGGATTGCAGTCTTCAGATTGCAGTCTTGAGAATGCAAATGTCTATGGGTCACAGGTTCCACTTACCATCAGGTGGCCTGTCTGCTCGTTTGCTTTCTAAAGTTACAGCGGTTATATTGTAAAAGAAATATTGTTTCGAACTGGATAGGATAACCCAATGTGGAAAAGAGCCACTGATTTGATAGTCTTTAACAACCGAGATACAACACTTGTATCTAAAAGGGACTTAATGGTAGTACAGTTACAGTTATCGTCCTTTTTGTGCAGTTATTTTTTATTTTATGTTTGAAGGCGCTATCTAGCAAGTGGGTCACATTCTACAACTCGTCTCAATTTGATGTCGAGTTAACCAACGAGTGTCATTTTAGTTTTGGAGTTTTTAACACCCCAAGGTATATTAGCGGCGGTTCTGTTTATGAGACAAGGGAAGCAGAGAATAAGGATATTAACAAAAATAAAGTACCGATACCATTAATTTTGTATTTAAATCCGTAAACCCTACCGTACGACCGATCCGTAAACCCGACCGATCCTTATCTAATAAATGTTCAACCGATAAACAATAATAATATTTGAAGAGTTCCCTAGAGGGAGAGAAGTAGACTTCTCCAGGATCCCACCATCAGATCCTTGACCTGATGACATAAGAACCAATTGAAAAATATACTTACCCATTCAAACAAAAACATTTTTTTCACATCGGTCCAGCCGTCTTCGAGTTTTCGGGGAACCCTTTTTTTGAAGTCGGTTAAAAAGGCTGCATTTTATGGACGACCTCACTATAGGTTTTGAATACAGTCACGGTTTGAAAAGTTTCGTCACTTTTGGACCTTATCTGCATTGACCTTTTAATACCGTGACTATACAAGTATATTGTGGTAATAATTATATAAATATTGTGGCATGGAATCCTAAAAATAAATTAGTGGGGCGCGAAGTTGTGAAATAAAAATCCTGTAATTAGTGAATATTAGACAAAGGGCCTCTATTCTGCTCGGTAAAACAATATTGGATTGACACAAACTATACAAACTAAAAACAAATCGGGGAACTTTTTCGTGCTGGTATGCCGGGGAAAATAAGATTGGCTCGCGATACGGTGCAACTTTTATTGAGTCCGTGCTGCAAGTTTTGATGGTTGCACTTTTGTTGAAATGAAACTCTACACAACCCTACACAACCCTACAGATGTACTCAGTGAAAAAGGATACGACATCGTATATGTTTACAAAGGAAATAAAGCAAATATATTACTGCTAGCTTCGTAGGCAGGGTGACAACCAAGTAGGCTAACGTGTCGTCAAAACACGAGTTTAATGCTTACGAATAAAACGATAAACTATGATATTGATCTCAATCTAAAATGGACCTAAATAACAATCTCTCAGACCACAAAAGGACTTGATCTAGCAAAGAACCGTAATTTCATCTCGTCGATCCGATTGCAGCCCGCGGCGATGCAAACATAATACCCCGGACTCGATTAGAGTTCGCCTTCATTCTACTTACTTAGAACGTAACAGTCGTATGTATAGATTGTTTTCAACTTCGAAATCTGACCAGAATTTGTTCCCGGACATATTGGTTTAGTTAGATGATATGGTAGAGTAATAATCTGATGTTACTTGATACTTCGCCTTGGTTTGGCTTTCGCTTTAGACTAAAAATATTGAATATAACTAGGTAAATTTGACTTTGTTTGTGACTTTATCCACGTAGATGTCGTTTATTATCTATATATTTTACACACACGTTTATTTTATACACGCGTTTTCAGGCTATCTTTACCAAATTTAAAGTCTTTCGGTAGTTTCGGTTATGGCGTGGGTCTTTGAAGACGTAATAACAATCAAACAAACACATTTTCGCACTTGTAATATTACTTAGTATCTCCTATTTGACCTGTGATAAGGATTAGTAAGGATTACTTAGAGAATGCAATTTTCGGATGTGGCCGTAAAGCTAATACAATATGGATTCAGAGCGAAATACATACTTACATATATACGTCTAATCTGCATATTCACACACACACACATATATGAAAACGCGATATTTAATTTACTCCCTGGCATCCCAATTTAAAACTAATTTTACTTAAAAGTACCGACTGTCACTCGCGACGCAAAACAAATCTAACGACACCTTGACTGCCGTCTCTATGAGAGAACATAGAATTATGTATACGCATACACTTACTATACATAAAGATCAAAAACATAACCATTTTTGTGGGATTTGCCGCAGTAGGATAATATAAGAAAACAGGCGCCAAGTTGGCCATTACAACTAGCGCCCTCTAGTAAGATTCTTTGGCGTTAATATGAACTGAAAGTTTCCCGTGAGAGCAAAGTCAGAAGGTTTATCGCCATCTGGCGGCATTATGCGTAATATCTAAGGCAAAATTTCAGCGGGTGACTTTTTCGGCATTCAACGTATGTGATGATACCAACGTCACCCTAGATGTCGCTTATAAAAATGAAGTTAGTATTGGGGTTAAGAAAATTGGTTTATAGTCGAGGATGCTTAAAACTGATATCTTGAAGCAAAGACGTTAATTCTAAATATTTAATGATATTTATGTTTTTGACACGACCATGTTTTTCTGCAGGTACGTAAAAAATTTGCACTGGTGTAGGTAAGTACCTTAATACTTTTTATATGTTAACGTAACTTGTGTTAATACAAAAGAACATTCACCACTATATTTAAAGAGACTTATTTCTATTCCATTCTTTAATGAAGAAGTTGTTAATAACAGCAAATTACGTAAAATAAAAGATCCATTTCGCTGGACCCAGAAAAAATAAAGCCCTGTTAAATGAGGACTAAAAATTACCAAAGCAATTATTTTACGGGTCAAATGTTTTATTTAACAGACGGCCGCTTACTTCAGAAGGATCCGAGACAAAGAAAAATAATGTAAAAAAAACATTTAGAAGCATGCACAAAGGACCTCTTAACGCCATTTGGCGCAACAAAACCATTGAAATACGGACCTTATTAAGCGTAAGTGTTGTACCGCGAACTGCTTGAGGAAAATATTTCTATTCAAATAATGTACTTAGTAGATTGAAGGGCATTAGGTTTTGTGTACGAGACGTATGTATTTGCCTAAAAATGATGATTATTTTCTTTTAAATGATTAACTATATTCTGCTACAAGTTTCTATTACAAGTTTGCCCGTTCTATTATTGGAACTACGGAGACTTGGTCATCTTCTTCTTAGTTTAGTTTAGTTTAGTTTATTTATTCATCAATGTAATATTACAATATAAATTGCATTGCATGTCAAAAAATACGAAATTACATTGAGATCTTTAAAACATAAATACTAATAATCAAAAAATACAAGAATAATTAATAATAATTAATTAACACAACAACAATTAAATATCGAATTATGGTCACTCGCCCGATGTCAATAGGTACATACAATGATTAATAAATTCCAACACAATAATAAATTTACATGTCCAGCTTCATATATTCATCCAAGGAGTATAATGGAATTCAAAAAATAAAAATAAAAATAGTGACTTCATTTATAACTCATGTGATATTAAGAGGATCTTGTGAATCTAAAAAAATCCTTACAAAATGTGAAAACGCTCTCGTTCGTTCTCTACCCTTAAACCTAGTCCGATTTTTACTATTTTTGAATATGTTGTAGATATCATGAAAAACTATGTCTGTACGTTTTCCTTACCACGAAAATACTTCTTAGAATTAAATAAATTTAAGAAACAAAAAACAGAAACTTACGGACCTATTTTTTTATAATAACTAGGGTGACGGAACCAGTAATGGACAAGTACCAATGATGGACACTTGATTCTTATTTTACAGAATATAAGGGTTATTCATTTTTTCTGCAACAATCAATTTAGGTCCGTATGGAATTTGAATTAAGAGTGAAGTGTCCATTACTGGCGCCTGTCAGCTAAAAGTGTCCATCATTGGTGCCGTCACCAACATATTCAAAAATCGAGGAAACCGGACTTGATTTAGGTGAGACAAGTTAACGACCGGAGCTAAATTTAATAATTGTATGGATTTTTTTGACAGCTTCTCAATTTTAGCGGCGATTTTTAATTTTCTTAAAATAGCATATAAAATTGGTAACAAAACATTTCAAAAACGTGAAAGTTCTTTTATGTTCACTGTGATAAACATCGCCAATTGACGGTCATAGTAATAGTTTAACCTTTTTCTAATTTTAATGTGGTGGCCATGTCTTCCCGTGGGAATCGTAAGAGGCGACTAAGGGAATAAAGGCTTGTAGTAGTACTGTTAGGCGATGGGCTTGCAACCTGTCACTAATATACACTGTTATACAACTTAGCCTAATTGTGCAAATTGTGGTTACAGAGTTATCAACAAGATTTTAGAGTTGTTGGTAATTCTGTAGCTCTGCCTACCCCACTCTGGGAATGAAGGCGTGAAGATATGTGTGTGTGTGGTGGCCAATAGAGTATAGAATGGCTCGACTACTACATTGCAATAAGCCGCCATTTTGGTAGGACGGCAGGATGTCCTACAATTTTATCCTAAGGTAGCAAAAATCCGAGGTTTGTAAATTGAGAACGGGCATTATATTCGTAGGCACGTGATCGTTTTGTCTCGTTAATGGGAGGGCTTGATGCAAAGAACTTTCGTATCATTTAGGTTTAATGTTATTTTTTAATATAGCAATTTTGTTTTAAAGAACTTAGCCGCTTTGTGTAATTATTGAAATTGCGCGTCGATGTTACATTGTATATATAAAAAAAAAAGCAGTCAGTTGAGTTTTCCAGAATTTTACACAGAACGTTAATACAACTAAGTACCTGTACCTTAATAGAAGATAGCATTACTCCTAATAACATGAAGTATAAACTAAAATCTATTTTCACATTAAGCTGTAACGTTTGCGGATAGATATGTACTTGTACTTGTGTTGTTATTGTTACATATGTTGTTATTTAGAGCGCTCTATCCTCGCACAAACCCTTGAATGGGTTTAGATGTATTTATTTAAATGTTAAATATGGGGTCCCCCCTTTGAAACGCATAATGTATCATTTCGCATAAAATCGTTTGGCATACCACCCTTTTAGGCTAATATTGCAGAATTTAATAAACGTCTACTGTATAGATTAGGTTAGGTTAGCTTTTAACAATAATTAAAATAAAACCCTTTCTATTATAAAAACCGTTTTAGAACAAACGATTTTATGCGTAATGATACATTATGCGTAAAAAATTATGCCAGACGATATGAACCTGTAAAATAGTATTCTTTATTTACTGTTTAATAGTTTTATACACTTTAAAAATATGTTTACTCTCACCGTTTAACCTGCCACCAACATTAGTGTTCACATTGTTGTTCGTGGGGTAAAGACAACTGGTAAAATGGCTATGTCTAGCCTAGCTTTGGATTGGCAACGCTTTTGAAGTCTTGAGCTTAAATTACGTTCGGAATTATGATTTTTTGGAATTATATACCCTACTAAAACACAATACCAGGCAAACGCAATCCGACAGTAGGTAAAGGTTAGATATTTTTTAACGTTGTTTCTTTTCATGCTCGTCGCTTCAAGTATGATTTCGGGTCTATGTGAGTGATGTCCTTGTTAATTTTAATTGGCAAGGAATTTTTTGTAGCATTTGTGTAGCTTTTTTCTATATTAAACAAATTCTTCCTAATTGGGATTGTTCATATTTTTACAAATACTCTAATTTGAAAAGCATTTCGAGGAATAGCGTTTTAAAGCCGTTCTAAATTATTAAGTTTTTGAAATATTTATCTATTTCGGATATTTTGATAAAAGTATATTTAACCTTTGTTTGACATTCGTTTTCGGCTTGAAGCCCTCCTAGGTGTATCTTACGGGTTAGGCGAAAACCGCATGAAGTAGTATGTTTTTATACACTATTATAATCACTTTATTTTATTAGATATCTTTTAATTATTGTAATTTATTAGAAAATGACAACACAAATTTAAAATAATCACGTCATTTATAAAATGTCAGCTAAATAAATAAAGATATTAAAACAAAACTATTGGATCAAATACAAAATTAATGAAACTAGTCTCTTAAAATTACTTATTCTTTCGAATTAGAACGTAAAAACTGTGATTTCTATTCCAATATAGTTGGCATCTGTTAAATGAAAAAAAGTTTGGTAAGTCACAAACGTTAAGTCTCCCAAGAAATAAACTCCTTACCACCTCGTATAAAAAAAACGATTCATGCTAATGAATAGTATTTTGACAGCAAAAGGGTGAAGAAGCCTAGTTAGAGCGCAATCTATGTCCAATCTTTATTGCCTAAATAATATTACTTATCGATTTCGTTGTTGTTATCTAAATACTGTCTTGCTCTTGCTTTGCTTGGCAATGAAGAAGAGGACAAAATAAAGCAATGTGAGTGCGTGTGCAAACAACATGTGGCATGGGCTCCACAGTCACACTAACAAGGATGATTGGCTTCAGCCGTTATGGGTTTAATACCTGCGCCAATACGTAGGCTTAGAGATCGCGTATCAATGCACGTGACGTTACTGCATTATGTCCTCTGTTCTTTTTATCAACGTGGACTAAAACATGCGTACAGCTCTTGTATAAAATGGCGTAAGATACATCTACCTTTGGCCGATCCCTCAAAAATACACGGTCTATCGAAACCTGACAATTTTTCATACCATTTATAAATATTTAGAACGAACAGAGGTGCAGATGTTTTTACTACTAACTGTACAAATATTACTTACATAAAACTAATTCTCAAACTAAATGGAATACAATTTTAATGAAATAGGTACATTTCGTCGAAGTCGTAAAAAGTAATATTCTACTTCAAAGTAAATGGAGTAAGAATCCAATTGTGATTAACTATTTATTTTCTCTCAACCGTCTAGGATGGAAATGGAACGGCGTGGTCTTTGATGGAAAATACATTTTATTTGGTCAAAACACTTATTTAATTAAAAATATAACAACACAACTTGGGATTTACTTTCATTAAATTCGTTTACTTTTCCAACTTCAGTTAGTGTATTTCTCAACCCACGGATTTTTAAAACAAAGTTTATCTAGTATAATTTCGTTAATAATGGTTACCTTTAAGATACTTTTAGCCCCAAGCAGTTCATTTACTTAAGAAAAAATAATCAGACAAAAACGTAAAGACACGTAACCTCCCCATTGCTCGGAAATTGCCCGCGAAATATGCTATTCTGTTTATTTTTTCATACAGCGCTGGATCGCACAGTGGTCCCGAGTTCATACAACAGCGGACGAAAATAAACAAGTTGCAATAAAAATATGATAGATAGTGTTAAACGCTTCATTACGTTATGTTTGTTCTAAAATTAGAGAAACACAGTCTTTCGGTAGTGATCCTTTCTTTTTTTGGGGCAAACTTCGCAGGCCAGTGATGAAAGGATCGGATGTTTATAGTAGTCGATTCAGTAAATCAGTGTTGCTCGTCACCCTAGATTGTTTCTGGTGTTATGTTGCCTAATGTATTTCACATCTTTATTTTTTGCTTCTGCAGCCTCTTCTGACATCTCGCCTGTAGGTAAAAGAGCATATTCTATCACTTCTGACCCATGAATTAAATCTTATGCACTGAAGCAGGAAGGTAGTACCACGGATATTTCGTCACGAGGCGTTTCGCTAGAGAAGCTAAAACTTTTAATATCACAGAACATCTGTATATTAAATCTTCGTTTAGTCCTGTTATTTCCGCAGTTATTCTACGATTGTCAAAGAATGCACGTGCCGTGTTTCCGTCATTTGTGGAACCACTACCTCCACTTTGTGGTTTGTCGACAATAAGACCCAGTTTTTGTCTAAAAAGTATTTGAAGCAGCTTTTTTCTTTCCAAAAAACAACATTTCTCTTCTTGAGATCTCATTTGGCATTTTTTGACAGGTAGCCGATAGGACACGTGTAAAAAATATTCATAAAAACGTATCCAAGTATGCAAAGTAGACAGCATTTTTTTTTATGGCACAGTAAGGCAAACGAGCACACAGGCCACCTGATGGTAGGTGGAAAATGAGACCCATAGACATTCGCATTCACAAGACTGCAAATGTGTTGCCAACCCTGAGGACTAAGATGGAATGCCTCTATGCTAGTCATTTCACCGGCTGTCTTATCCCCAAACCAGAACACAACAATATGAACACTGCTGCTTGGCGGTAGGTTAATGGATAAGATGGTGGTACCAACCCGGACGGACCCTGCACAAGGTCCTCCCACAAGACTTCTCTCTCGTTCTCTTACGTTAAGCCAGTCCGAATGTCTATTTAATAATACTTTCTTGTTCTGAGACGCTTTTTTGTAGTACTCCATTCGTTTTTTGCACAGATAGCGACATCTTTTCTCTAAATTTTGGGTATTAATATTATTTTCTAAAAACGGCTTAGATAATTGCTGGATGACGTATTTGCATTTTTCTGCATTATTATCTTTGGTAGCACCTATCCATTGTTCAAATACAAACATACGTGACAACGAATAATTGATTTCTTGGTCTAAAACAAATTAAACAAAACATGAAGTATTTTCACCGTAAAACTATAATGACGTAAAATGACTATCACCAAGACCTTCGGAAGTGTTCGGTAAATTTGTCATAAGAATATTAAAGTTCATACTTTTTGCTTCAAAATGACATATAAATCATCAGGGGGTTCACGGGGTATCTACAGTAAAAGCTTCGATATATTTCCTAGATTGAAATTTTCATAGGTTATTCCGACGTGTTCCGTAAATCAATTATAACAATAAAACGAAGCATAAAAATCAAACATAACCTTTAAGAAAATACTAAACATACCTCCTTGAATCTCCATTATAAAATTCAAAGACACTTTTAAACAAAATAGTAGTGAAAATCATCCGTAAACAAATCAATGTTTTTACTGTTTTGTGATAACACGGTTCGAGTGCGTGCGGTATGACAACTTCGGATGAATATAAGTGGACATTTTTGTTCAGACACATGTGAAATAATTTATGTTTTCTAAACCTACCCTTCTTGGTAAAAAAAAAAGTTTTATAGTTAAGCGACTTTTTTGAATATTGTCTTCTACTGGGACCACTGTGGATCGGTACAATAACAAGGAGGGAAAATACAATATTTCGACGATCCTAAGACGCAATAATGTGGGGATCAGCCGGTTATTGCGAAACCGCTAAGTAGAGAATAAGCCATGTATTTATTTGAGTCTCTTTGTATTTATATTTACGCATTATTAAATAAAAGTTATTCTGTGAGGGGCGAATCCAGTTCGTTACCTTTGTCAAGTAAAGTAAGAAGCAAATAAAAGGGGAAGTGGAAGTGGTTTTTTGTTTTGAATTTTGTTTTTGTTGACATATTTTTTGGAATCAAAACTACACCCTGCTTTAGATTTATCTTTAAAACTCTCGTTATTTTCTTTCGCGTGCTAAATGGTTAGACGTGGAAGCTGCAATATTAAGTATATTGTAGGCATAGTTTGTTACTAACTCATATAAAAAAAATTATTTTAGGGTTCATTATTTAATTTCTTAAAAGTGTACCAATTTTTGTTACTGTTACGTAACCTACATTACTTGCTGTGTTTACATTCCCATAGACTAGTCTTTTGTTTTCTGTTTCCTTAGTGTTGCCAACCTTAACAGGGTGTTATTCTTATGTTCGTTTGAGATAATCTCGAACAAATGATTTTAATTTTGATCTTTGATGTTTTTCATTTTATGTTATTTTGTGTTATGTGTGTCACTATCCGTCACTTCACCAAGCGGTTCCAACGGAAGACCAGTGCTGGCTTTACGGCTAGCGAATGCTGAGCTGGGACCGTTTCGCAACTGTTTCTCTGTCTTGTTCTTTTTGTATCTATGTACCTAATGTGGTTTTGTATTGTTGCGAATAAATGTCTCTTTATCTAAAGATAAAGAGACATTTATTCGCAACAATACAAAACCACAAATTTCTAATTAAAATTAGAAAATAAACCTTGAATTCACCAAGTTCAAGTTTAGAATCCATGTTCAAACTTCGCTTTAAGATAAGATAAATGAAAGGTACAGACATACCTACTACTCTGATGCCTACTCTTTTCTTAAAGTCCGGCAGCGCACTTGTGATTCCTCTGGATACTTACCATTAGGTGACTATCTTGCTCGTCTGTCTCCTCTTTTTCATAAAAAAGAGATATGACGTTCGTGCAAACATTCTCCGAACCAGTAAATAGTTGTGTTCAACATTAAATACTAAAGCAGTCGAAGTGTATCCAAAAACGCTCAGCTTTACGCTGCCTGTCCACTGGAGCGTAGCGAGGCCGCTAAGCGGTGAGCGAGGAAAAAATCCACCAATAGGAGAGCTGCGCTGAGCAAAGCTAGGAAAATAGGAAAATAAAGTATTCCTATTGGTGGATCTTTTCCTCGCTAACCGCTCCGCTGCCTCGCTCCGCTCCTGTGGGCACTTGGGCAGGTAACGTAAGGGTTTGGACAGCCTTACTCGTAGGAAGCATTTTATATGATTATGAGACACCTCAAATGTCACACTCGCATTGTAACACTGTCAGCAAACTTCGTATAAAAGTCCCACCTTATTGTTTTTGAGACTCCAGGAAAACAAAAAGATTGAAATATACGACAAAAACTGTATTAAGTAACGAGAGTAAAACAAACTGAGAACGTAGGAACCTCACCTTATTTGTAGAGTTGCCATGTTATTTTATAAAATGAGTCCTTATTTTAATTTTAATTTATATTATACTTACTTGTTTACATTCATCCAAGTAAGTTTTCCTTCTAGGTCGAGGTTTAGACCTATCACACCCTTCATCTGAAGACATTCTCTTACAGTGACGACGTAAAGGGCACCCTCTATCCGACTATCCTACCCTCAGCCATCATTACTCCAAACTTCGTCCTATCTAGATCGCGCAGATATTAATACTGGGTAAACGACTGTTCACGTGCCGTGGTCTACAAGCGAATTTGTATTCTATGTCCAGCACTAAAGTTCCTTGTTCTGAGCCAAGTTTTCGCGGCGTGTAGACATAGTTTAATGCTTGCATCAACATAATATGGCCGTATGCGAAAGGGTAGTCCCATTATAGAAAATCTGGTCACTTATGCGTAACTACTATGCCAGTTATGAGATATGAAATAACAGGATAAAATATCGTCTTATAAGCGTCCGTCTGTAACTGGATAGCAAGTAGGTGCAGTATTTCGATGATGAACTTTGGGTGGCAGCATAGGCTCGTGAAGTAACCTAAAGTTAAGACAAACTTTTAAATATGGAACACTATACCACCACCGTTGAGATGTCAGCATATACTTTTTAGCAAAGCGTTAAATCATTGCTCAATGCTCAAAAACTTTACACGTAAAGGATCATGGGCAAATTGGGTGTGCCACCAACAGATTTGAAACCTATATAATTTAAAAGGTTTTCGTTAAAGCATAATTTCTTAATATTACCGCAAATATCTACCTCACCGGAGAACAAAAATATGGGCACTTGAAAACAAGATATAACGTCCGTAGAAGCTTCGGATAATTAATGTATAATTGTTACATTTTATTATAGAACTGCGTGTAGGGTATTTGATGTACAAAAATATGTAAACTGTAGTGTTCGTGCTTCTCCAGAACTTGTCTAAAAAGTATATTTAAAAATATTCGTAACAACACGTTACTCGCAAGATTACAAAGTATCTCGTAGAACTCTATCATCAACATAACCTTTGATTAAGTTACTTAACTGAAATAAATTACACGAATAATTTTTTATGTATGTATTTAATGTAATCTTATAAATGGTGTATTTATCTGTACGACAAATAAACGCTCGATTTCAAGAAAATACTTCAGTTTGTTAATGTATATTACCTAAAGTTTATATAGACTGTCTTGTTTTCAGGTGATCATATTTTTGCTCTCCGGTGAGCTAGGTGTTTGCGGCCATAATAAGAAATGATGTTTTCGCTAAGTTCATTTTAAATATCAAGGTTTCAATTATTTTGGTGCCACACCCAATCTCCATATTAAAATGCCCATGATCCTTTGAAAATAATATTAAGTAGTGCGTGCATTTTTTTTTTGTTGGTTTGTCTATTGTCAAAACAGTGTTTGACATTTTTATGTTTAATTATTATTCGGTAGATATTCGGTACGGTCAGCTGCAAAATTGCATGGACACCTTAATGTCTATAATCCTGTGAACACGTGAGGTGACGTTCGTAAGAAACCACCTAGATGGCGTTGTTATCTGAGCTAGTTCAATTGTCGTTTGCTACAACTTTATGACGTTTCAGTATTACAATCGATAATTTCGCCAGTTAATTTAAAGGATCGTTGGCCGAGTTAGTTGACAGCTTGCTTAGAAACGGGGCTACTCCGTAGGTCGGGAGATCGGGTCTGCCTATTGCCACCTGTTTCTTTTTTTAATTAATTTTGTTTCACATAATATATTAATGTATTATCTTTTTAAATAATTATCATTTTCAAGAAATGAAACAACTTTTGTTATTTGAAATGAAAAAACTTTATTTCTCATAATAACATTTTAATTTAGTCTACCTAACATATTACTGAGGTAATAACTTAAGTATTCGTTTCCGAAATCGGAAAGAGATTGAAGTTTCACCACAATAACAAAGTAATTATTAACAAACAAAAATTAAACTAGAGATCGGGTTACCTTAACAGTCAAACGCATTATGTTAACTATGTTATACAGTTTTGATCTCTTAGGGCCCGTTAAACAATCGACAAGTAAATTTATCCGCCATTAAAAGTTGTCTCTCCTTGTCTATTTAAAGTGCAAGAAAGAGAAAGGGCTAAATTGATGTGTCTAATATGCTTTACTTGCCGATTGTGAAACAGGCGGTTATATTTATATATAGATAAAAAATTAAAATTCGTGTATAAATGGTGTAATTTGTTTGACCGTAAATATTTAAAATAAGACAATTATGTATGGTCACAAAATAGTATAGACACGCAAAAAGAGCGAAAATAATATTCAATTTTGTAATAATTACTTACGTTAACCCGATCTCCAGTCGTCCACTCGAGTTACTTATATACTAAACTTTAATAACGAGTATATCTCCCACTCTGTTCGATTACAGTTTGCATTCGAGCACGCATTGAACCGATAATATTCTGACACAGATTGGAACCACGAATACTATCCCAAATGTTTAAACAGTGGTCTTCTAAGGCTTTCGGAGTTCGCTCATTCTGGTGGTCCCAACGTTGGACAATAATATCCCATAAATTTTCGATTGGATTTAAATCCGGTGACCTTGAAGGCCAGGGAATATCCCTAATATTATAGTGCTGACCAAACCACTCCCTCACACTTCGTGAACGGTGTGTGGGACAGTTATCTTGCACAAACGTTATCACCGGTAACTCCTCCTCTGGATACACATTGCGAACGGTGGGCAACATGGTGTCCTCCAGCATTTCTACATAATGAACACTGTTCGCTCGACTGGGAAGTCTAACCAGTTCTCCTGGGTCAGCCGCACTCATCCATCCCCACATATTTACGGTTATACGACCAGATTCCATGTTGGGCACTACATGATTGTCATTATACCGAGTATTATTTCGGCGCCACAAGCTTAGTCGTCCGTGTTGGCTCGATTTAAAAGTCTTTTCATCTGTAAAGATGACATTACTCCAGTCAAAATGTAAATACTCCAAAGCGAACCTTGCTCTTTTATGGCTTTCTGTTAGCAAGGGTTTGACAGCATGCCTACGATACGATGATGCAGACCCTCACTGTGAAGAACACGACGAATAGTATCCGCACTCGTATTGAATAAACCAGCGTAGTGGGTTGTTGGTTTAAATCCATCTTCCTCATACTCCCTCACCATGGCTTGACGCTGGGGTGTGCTTATGAGTCGTGGTCTACCCGTTCTTTGCCGGGGTAGCAAAGATCCCTCCTCTTCAAACCGCCGTACCCATAAAACAATAGTTTTCCTCTAAAAAAAAACAGACATTTATAATAACAATTAAAGATCTAAAATAAAATGAATAAAGACTAAATCGAAATTATTTTGTAAAAAGTTGACCAAAAAAATTACTACTTCCGTTAACTCCGGTTTCTCTAGCGATTTCTGACAAGTTTCTGCCTTCACTGTGCAAAGCAATTATTTGCGATCTTTTGACTAGGTCAATATTGCAACGAGAAGTCATTTTTTAAGGAAATTTCAACGAAAGTAAATCTACACAACAAAGGCAATTGATTGAGCAGCTAACGAACAAACGAGCGTAAGTCTTTGTAATAATCAGTCTGGTATTTATAAATCTTTAGTCTACCCTCCTAGTATTAATACTTATCGTGTTTCTGTGTCATGCGAAAATAAGCAAATCATAATAAACTGGTAATTAATTTCAACCCAACAATAAATGGTTCGATGGCCCGATGGCATAAGGCCGCTAACGTTCCGAACCCCGAGTGTCCCGGGTTCAATTCCACATCGTGGATGAAAAGTGTTTTTGATAAATTTAACCTCTTAGTTTGAAATTGACTAATAGTTTGAAACTACTTAAAAATCATCTATTATACTAAAATATAAAATCTATGAAATAAAGAAAAAATGTTTGGTTGATTTGTGCGCTTTTTTTCTTCATATTTTTAGATCATTATCTGCAACAACGCCATCTAGTAAGATCTTGTTGAACTACTACGAGCAGATAGATGGCGTCAGTTTGCCTCAGAGCGTTATCTTTCCGAACTGTCCATGCACTTTTGCAGCCTACTGTACATAAGGGAGAAGAGCAAGACTGCGGCCAGCACCAGCTGAGTGTGCTTCTTTTCCTGCAATTCAATTTTGTATGTTTTAAACCTGTAGTCATATGTGTTGTAGCCATATTTTGATACAAGTGAGGAAAGTATGTCATTTTACACGAGTCCTATACAATTATTTAGGTATTATTTATATTTTTGACCTGTGTGGTCACCGGGTTAGAATAGTGCCACTCCATGTCTTCTCGTGGATGTCGTAAGAGGCGACTAAGGGAATAATAAAGGCTTCTAGTACTCTTAGGCGATGGGCTTGCAACCTGTCACTAATACACTGGTAAACGTCTTAGCCTTATTGTGCAAAACGTGGTTACAGAATTATCAACAACTTATTTAAGAGTGCTTGGTAATTCTGTAGCTCTGCCTACCCCACTCGGGAATGAAGGCGTGAGTTTATGTATGTATGTATGTATTTATATATATATATATATATATTTTTTTTAGCCTATTTTGGTGTCCCACTGCTGGGCAAAGGCCTCCCCTCCTTTTCTCCATTCGTCCCTGTTGAGTGCATGCTCCCGCCATTCGCTTTGAAACGCGTCCAAGTCGTCCCGCCATCTCCTTTTTGGTCTGCCTCTGCTCCAGTGGCCATCTTGCGGAGTCCATTCGGTGGCAACCCTGACCCACCGTTCCGGATGCATTCGGCAGACGTGTCCAGCCCAGTCCCACTTAAGCCTAGCGGTCTTGTCACCCACATCAGCAATGCCAGTTTTGGAGCGCAGTTCGGTGTTTCTGATCTTGTCAGTTCTACGAACCCCGAGTATGCTGCGCTCCATTGCTCGCTGGCAAATCTTGAGTCGGGATTTTTGGGCTTCAGTCAATGACCAAGTTTGGGCACCGTAGGTTAGGATGGGAAGAATACAAACGTCGACGAGTTTGCGCTTTAGTGAAAGTGGAAGGTTGCCCTTCATTAGCGCCTTCATGGACCAGAAGCTCTTCCAGGCGTTTTGGATCCGTCGATCAATTTCCTTAGCCTGCCTGTTGTGGAAGGATACTATCTGGCCCAAGTAGATATACTCGTCAACGTATTGTATATCTTGCCCATCTACCGTGACCCTACGTGTCGTGCCATTGGTCATCAGCTGGGTCTTCATCCTACTTATTTTGAGTCCGACTTCAAGACTTGCCGTGCTCAGTTCTTGGAGCATTCGTTCAAGTAGGGTTGCTGTGTGAGAGAATAGGACGACGTCGTCAGCAAAGCGGAGGTTTGTTAACCTGTTTCCGTCGACGTCGATGCCCATAGTCTCCCACGAAACCGCTAGCTGTCTGAAAAGGCAACTGGTGAACAACTTTGGAGATAGCGGATCGCCCTGTTTAAGGCCTTTTTCGATGCGGAATTTAGGGCCGGGAGCATGCAGCTTGATGCTGGCTGTACTGTGCTGGTAGATAGCACGAACGAGTTCAACATAGGTTTTATCGATGCTCTGATTACGCATTGCGGAAAATACAGCAGAGTGCCTGACGCTGTCAAACGCTTTGCTGTAATCCACGAATGCGAGGTAGAGTGGTCTGTTGAACTCGTTGGACTTCTCAATTATTTGATTGATCGTGTGGAGGTGGTCGGTAGTAGAAAAACTGGGTCGAAATCCAGCTTGTTCCTGAGGTTGATGTTTGTCCAGCAGTGGAGCAATACGGTTTTCGATGACCTTAATAAATAATTTATAAACATGCGATATTAAACTGATTGGTCTGTAGTTCCCAATGTCAGATTTGTCGCCCTTTTTGTGGAGAAGTGTTATATTTGAGTGGCAGAAGTCACGAGGAAATTGGCCAGTATGGAGAATGGAATTGAACAGATTTGTAATATGGGGCAATAGAACTTGTTTTCCTGTTTAGAGGACTTCGGTTGTAATACCATCTTCTCCGGGACTTTTTTGGTATTTTAAATCTTTAAGGGCAATATTGGTTTCGTACCCAGTTATTGGAGAGATGGTATCGGGACAAGAGTACTGCTCGGTAGAGGGTGATGATGACAGAGAAGGGTCCGAATAGAGTGATGTATAAAACTTAGTGCAGATTTCGCTGACTTTGTCTCTGCTACAATATTTATTCCCATCCTCGTCTCGCAAGCTTGTAATCCAGGTCTTTTGTGTTGTAGTCCCATGTTTGGCTGCCCTCAGAGAAGTATGTTTTTCTAAGGCTATTTCGACTAGTTTAGTATTGAAGTTTCGAATATCTCGTCGGATGCTACGTTTAACTTGTTTGTCTAAAATTGAGTATTGTTGTTTGTTACATTTATTTTCTTCTCTGGATTCTATCAGATCAAGCATGTACATAGTAAAAGATATATCCATTCTTAACAAAATAAAATTCAGTTCCGACCACAGACCCTTACGAGCAAAAATTAAATTTAATAGGAAACTTCACAGACAACAACTTTTCTTAAAACAAATCAAACATCTTAACAAGGAAACATTAATTACGAATCATGAGCAATTTAATCTAGAACTTCACAATCAATTCAGCATCCTTGACATAGACACTGACGTACAGACTCAATATGACAATATTATTAGCAATATCAAAATAGCAAGCAGTAAAATCAGACAACCAAGAAAAAACAACAATAAACTAACCAACAATTAATCTGATAGAATCCAGAGAATTTATTTATTTGCGAAAAAAATGAAATGAAACAAATATAAAACAGTAATTAAAAGAAACATTTTTCTTAATTATATCTTAGCCTAAGACAAAAATTCACAGTGCAATTTGAACAATAAAGTCTAAAAACATGGAAAAGTAAACTTTCCGCACGAAATGCAACTACAAAAAGTAAAAAGCACTAGTTTGCAAAAACTAATTTTTCGCACGATATGCAGCTATAAAAAGTACCACTTTTTGAGCAACTGTATAAAAAATATTTTTCATTTCATTTAATTTTCATAACTACTAAACGGCTAAACTGATTTTAATAAGTGAGACGTGGTTGGGCGTTTTCACTAAAAAGTGTACCCAATTAAGGACTGAAATTAAGGAACTTTAATTTTGTCAGTTTTGTGACGAAAATTAGCTATATATTGACGGCCGCAATGTATGGCTAATTTTCGTCACAAAACGGACAAAGTTAAAGTTCCTTAATTTCAGTCCTTAATTGGGTACACTTTTTAGTGAAAACGCCCGGTTAGATTCGTATTAACCACTAGAGTGTCATAGGCTTTATTAAAATTATTTAAATGTTAAATTGGTGAAATAAAAAATATATACATGATAAGTTGACGTTGACGTCATTATCCAATCAGCAGTTAGGTTTATTTAAAGCTAGCTTTTCGTTGTAAAAGATTGCCCTTTTATTAATTACTGTAATGCATTGTTGTTATCTTATAAGCAACACTAATTTATTATTGACGGTTTATACACAAAACGTAATTTAGAAAATGAATTAAAAGCTTAAATAAGATTTTATTGCAATATACTAATGAAATGAGTAATGAAAATCTGTTCTTTATTATCATTTCCTGTTCATTGGCCCTCGCAAACCGGAAAAAACGGATTATATACGTTTCCTTGTACAAGTTTTTTTTAAATATATTCTTAGCTTTGTTTTGATTTACATCAACCAGATCTGCGTTTCAACTTAAAGCGCGAACAATAGCCCGTGTTCCAACATGTTTATGTTTTGGTGTTGTTTTCGGGAAAACGAAACGCTTACCCAAGTCTTTGTGTTCTTATCTCTATTTTATTAATGTTGCTTTATTTTAACTTTTGTAACACAATCATACTTGTAAAATACCTTTTTAGGGTTCCTTGCTTGAAGGGACCCAACGGAACCCTATTAATATGCCTAAGCTGTCCATCCGTCCGTCTGTCCGTCCGACCGTCGTCCGCCCGTCCGTCGTAACTTTTATTTTTATTTTTTCTGAATACGTGTTATTTTTGTTTATTAATATTTCATTCTTTAAAGAAAGTGATAAATTAAAAACCGTACATACATACAAGCGTCAAATTTGGTGTGATTATACTACAAACTCTGAGGATAAACGACAGATACTAAAAAATCGTCAAGTGTGAGTTTTGCTCGCGCTGATTTATTTGGAATCGAATTCAAATTGGAAATTGTTATACCTACTGTGCGGTGAATCGGAACCCTAGGTGGGTGATTCCGACTCACACTTGGCCGGTTTTTATTATCTCTCTATTTACAAAGTACATACATACATACATACCTTCACGCCATCATTCCCAGAGTGGGGTAGGCAGAGCTACAGAATTACCAACAACTCCAAAAACTTGTTGATAACTCTGTAACCACAATTTGCACAATTAGGCTAAGATGTTTCACAGTGTATAATTAGTGACAGGTAGCAAGCCCATCGCCTTACAGTACTACAAGCCTTTATTTACAAAGTATACTGTTAAAAATGAATACCTGAGAGTATTAGGTTCGTCCTTTGTAGATTACCGTTTATTACTTATAGGTACTCATTATGGACGGAAAAGTTGGAAAGTCGATAAATTGCTCAAGTTAAGTGGCACTGAGTAGGACACGTCGCTCGTAAACTGGGTAAAACCTATGTTTTCAAGCAATTTGTACAAAAAAGGACAAAGCAATTTAATTATTTAGTTTGGATAATATACAGGGTGTTACAAAAATACCCGTAAAGCCGAAAGGGGGTTAAATGGTGCCTTATAACAAGTCTATTTACAATATTTGAGAACCGTACTATCACTGTATGACTTACCTCCAAAAAAAAAAAACATTATTTTTTTCATTGATGTGCAAACCCTAGTTCAGTAAAATTAAAGAGTAAACTACGTAGAATGTTTATGTACATTTTTACCTAATTCGCGAAACGGTAGAGATATAAACAAAATGAACAGAATTCGATTAGATACATATTACTAGTCGAGAGTTGGAAGATTTTAAACTAAGAAACCTAAACTATCACTTACGTCAAATTTACAGGAACGGCTCAAAGTGAGCTCCGCCGTGCTCAATGCACAACCTCCGATCCAGTTCGCGAGCACGATTTAAATTGAGATATTCATGGCCTACGCATAACATCATATCGTAATATTCTGAGTTAGAAAACATTGTAATTTTGGAAAAAAATATCGAAAAACACGGAACAATTGTGGAATATCGATAAGAAGATTTGAAATTGACCACATTTTTTTTTCCGTTTTGAAGCACAGCAAGTACTTTAAGCATCATAGTATTGAACCTTTGTGGATGAAAAACAGAAAAACCATTAAAGTTGACAATTATTAAAATTGGTAGGTAGGCCTCTCTGTTAAATAATCTATGCTGACTCCGGTTCCCTGACATAACACAGCTTACTAGGGTTGACAATATTTTTGGCTTTGATAATTTATTATATTTTTTACGGGGTATTTTGTAACACGTTGTATAAATAATACTAATAAGTAGGTATTTGATTTTAAATTCATAAGGGCCTCTATTCCATGCATTAAAATCCAAATCATATTTGACCTGTTATGGTATTATTTTAAACTCGACCGACATTACTGTCAAGTAAATAAAAGCTATCAAACGTCTATAATACCGGCCCGGTATTCTAGGCGGTAAAAACAATATCGTCTTTGAGCTGTTATCGTATTGTCAACGTTTTGATAGCTCTTATTTACTAGACAGTAAAGGCGACTGACGTCATAACAATACCATAACAGGTCAAAGAGGATATAGTTATCGCCGGGAATCTCGTGTTAGTAGACTAGAACAAATCATGACAAGCACGAACTTGTTGCTTTGACAATGTGATAGACTTTGATATATATACCTATAAGTAGATAAAACTAAGTCGGATGCATGGTGTGAGGCAAGTTAAGTTAAAACAATTGAGTATTCTGTCTACTAATGGCCATGACCATACCTGTGCTAACTCGGGGCACCTAGATATTATTCAACATAAGATTAATTCAGTATCAGATTAACGTGACAATATATTTTTTCGGGAGAAAACTGATATTGCATTTAAGGCAAAATAACTTTGACTCACGTAGAGTTGTATGTCAGGATATTCACTAATCCATGAGTTAATACAATATTCACGTGGAGGGGTTTTTCTTATGCGACATGATATTTTTGGACTTCGTAACAATTGTAGCGGAATATTAATGAATTAATTATAACGAATAAATAAATTGTCATTTTGTTTGAAATGACATCCGCATTCTTTTATTATCTTAAGAGGCTCGATATCCGATATGATAATGAGGATATGTTTATCGATATATTTTTTATCGATATAAAATCCCTAAATCGTGCCCCGAGTTAGCACAGGGCCGGTATTCTAGGCGGTAAAACCGATATCGTAGTGAATCTATTATGGTATTGTTATGACGTCATCCGCCATTACTTTCAAATAAATAAGAGCTATTAAAACGGTGACCATACGATAACAACTCAAACACGATATGGTTTCTACCGTGTTGAATAGACGCCCAGGGATGACCTCCCAGAGGGGTTATTATGACCCAACTTTGCAGTTCAGTTTACGCTGAGAGAAAAGGAAAGAGCTATATAACTGCTATAGCTCTGACCTTTACGCTCGAGGTAAAATGAATCGCATAGCCACGTCATAATAACCCCCCAGGTATGTGTATTTCGAATTGTAGCGTCTTTTAGCGCTTACTATAAAGCAAGCTTGTATCTACGCCTCAAAAGTACTAAAACAAAAGGATTTCTGTACTTATTCCCAAAGCAATCAGAAACATAGCGCCACCCTATAGACATATAAATTGCTTTGGCTCATCCAAACTAGAAGTCATTGTTCTACGAGAAGCAGACAGTACGTGGTTGAGATACCAACAAGTATGGATCCAGACTTATGACTTGTGTATCAAATGGAAAACATATTACTAGAAATTGGTTAATTTGGTCCTGTTTTTAAATGACTTTGTAAATCAACATTTCATTGAAAATATTTTTCTTAAATGTATAATGTTGTACTTTGTCATTTTAACTTTGTCGTCATTAAAGCGACCAACTGGTAAAGTGTATACTTATAGTGTATATTTATGTCTGAGACGGCACAAAGTTAAATTAAATTAATTAAATAATATAAAAAATGCGAAAGTTTGTTTGTGTGCGTGTGTGTGCGCGTGCGTGTGTGTGTGTGTGTGTGTGTGTGCGCGTGCGTGTGTGTGTGTGTGTGTGTGTGTGTGTGTGTGTGTGTGCGTGTGTGTGTGTGTGTTAGTTGGTAACTCCTTCACGCTGCAAGGACTAGACGAATTTGGATGAAATTTGGAATGGAGATAGCTTGTTCAGGGAGGGAGAGGACGACGCTGCAAGTAGAAGCTAGTAGTTAAATCAATTAGTGGCTTTATATACTGTTAACGTACTCGGTAAAATCAAATTACTATTGAGATGTTATCGTATTGTTTTTATCTCCACGGTCATTACTGTCAAATAAATAAGAGCTGTCTAAACATTAACAATACAACAACATGTCGAAAACAATATGGTTTTTCTCGATATTATACTAGCATTATATTTATTACACTCATGGCTACGAGCGTAGACCGTAGCACTGTGTATCTAGATCCGTAGCGAAAACTTGCTATGCGCATCAAAGTTCGTACGTCGATAGAAAATTTCGGTACACGTGCTTGTTGCACAGGAAGATTTAAACCGTAAATCTATAACATACTAGTTTCTCCTGCGACTTCGCCCGCGTAGATGTTTCGAGGTTTAAAGGTGTGCAATGTTATAAATTTTTTGTTGTTTTAACTAGATTACGAAAATCCCTAATTTCCACTGGGCAAAAACAGGAACACAAACAAGCGTAGTTAATCGAACCGTGTAGTATCTAGAGGTACATAAAAAAAGTTATTATTTCACTATCATTAGGTAGAAAAAAAATAGGCTTATTATATATAATAATAGAATCAAAAGACAATGAACATGTTCACAGTCGATATTGTTTGTAACTGTCCCTGTCATGAATGACATCACACAAATTGTCAAGACAATGAATAGGCTATAAATATCTCTCGTCGTTATCACACACGAAGCACGTTACACGTAGCGACATTGTTTTGTTTTCTCATTCGATCGGTCCTTTGTCCCGGCCCGAAGCCATCAGGGAGCCCAATCAAGTAAGAAATTGATAATCCCCAACAGAGCACCCTTTACTGAAGCTGTTACCCCAGATAAGCTCCTAAGGATGTGATGGAATGTTCCCCGGTGCAGAAAATTTGAGGAAAAAATATGTCCGCCTATACTTTGTTGTTTGATAAGCGATTAATGCTTAGGGAGTCGGGTTGGGTATAACATAATGCTACAGGGTATGATTATAAACGACTAGAAAACGCCCGCGATTTCGTACGCGTAGAATTAGTACCCCGCTACTCTTCCTATTTTAATCCCATAGAGGGGGTGATTCATCATCAGCCAGTCAGTTTTTTCTAGGCTCGACTATTAACAATAAAAATACCTGAAGAAAATAATCCTTAACATGGAGTTTTGAAGGTTATTATTATCTAATTCAAAAGCCGCATTGTGGACTTTACTCAGGGGATGGAAGAACAACCACTAATTAGTTCCTCTAGTCTTTGAGCAGGCGTCAAATACTACAGACAGTTGGAGGCGTACTTCCTTGTTCCAAGACGGGTCCTTTGTAACGAGACTCTTCATATTAGCGAATGTTCCTGACGTGGCACTCAGATTCCTGAGCAGTATACGGTTTGTGACCGGACGGGAAAATGTATTAAGACTTCTCCCATTCTCAATGTGTTAGAGAAATTCTTAACACTACGCACTTTTAATGTATACACTTTCATTGCCATCTTTATGGTCACCATCATCATCATCATCATCGTCACCGTCATCATCGCCACCACTACCAACATCATTATAATTTTTTCCTTCATTTTCATCGTCATTGTAAAGTTGGTACAAATAACTGTCAGTTGAGGGGCGCATTCACCAGTTCATTCTCAACACTTAGTATAGGTTAGTACTTTATTAATGAGGATTAATATTTGATCGGAGTATTTATTTCTCAGTTAAATATTTGTTCTGAACCTTTATAGGTAGGTTTTTTTGTATCATCATTTTTACACTAACTTCTGCGATCTATCGAGTTTCCTCTCAGTGACATAAAATCCGGTTCAGAGAACAAATGCCATGTCAAATGCTATATAATTTTGTCAAGTGACACGACCTTTGATGAAAGTCGATTAAACAAAGCAATCTCAAATAATCCAATAATAGTTGTTCAACGTGTTTGTTTCATACGTGTCCAGTCATTATCAATAGAAGTAAGAAACGAAGTAAGAATATGCAATATAATTATACATTTTACTTGGCAAAAGGACGGGTATTCGCCATTTTTGGATATGTTCTACATACAAATAGAGACGTTAATTATAAATCCAAGTCATGTCACATGTCCATAGAGGTTTTTTTTTTACTAAATTTAGCAAGGTAAAAGACAGTTAATTCAAAGGTATTTATTGTACTGAATCTGTAATAATCTGTGTGGTGTGGCATTTCTGAACGACGTCTAACGAGCGATAGAATTAGTTGGCTATTCCACATCACTCGCGTTATTTCCCGGGCGAAGATAACTAATGCTGGTTATTAGACCAACCTTATTTATCTTTCACTGCTTTCATAAGTTGTTATTATTGCTGTACTAATTGGGTTTATTGTGAGTCTTGTTACAATTACGCCTTTGTACTATTGCTACTGAGTTTGTAGTTAACAATTACTGTGTCTGAATAATAAACAATTATTGATGTGAAAAATAATTGTGTTTAATGAACAAAATTTCAGAACGGCTATGAGTTTTGACAATGTGAATATATAAGTTATATTCTTGTCGGATTAAGTGTTGGGCAAACCATGAATTTAAAACGTGTTTGTAGGAACTCATTTCATAAAATGAGGTGGTGATATATGTCTTACTTACTCGGAGTTACTCGATTCTATTACTCTTTCATTTGTTTTGCTCCTTTCCGCTTGGTGTGACTTCAACAATGAGGTGGGACATTTGTACGAAGTGAAATGTTTTGACGATGTTACAAAGTGAGTGTGAGTGACATTTGAGTTGCCTCATTATGAATACCTCATCACTAAAAACTTTATGTATCAAATTAAGCTTGTTCAGTCTACTTTGAACGTACAGGTATTTACTTGTGCTTAAGACTTATTTTGAATTTGTAATTTACACTGTTCAATATATTAAAGTTCATCAAATGGTCAGAAACAATCGACATGTTTACCGAAATAAATTCGTATTGCCACTTATTTATCTAGATGATTTGTTTCAACAATTTTGCCGCTAACTGTTTGTATTTCCCTCTCAGTTTCTCTCATATGCCTTCATGATAGTCTAATTAACTTTACTTTTGAAGACCTCTTACACTGTAACCTACCCATAAACGACACATGGCAGATACACAAATAGGTACATAGTGTAGAATTTATCTATATTCCCTTGCGAGTAAGCGGTCATGAAGTAGTTAAGTTGAGGCCGTGTCATTAACGTTTTACGACAAAATACCTACAATATGAAGCTTATCGGTCGGTGTACATTTTATGCGCTGTCCAAACTGTGTCGGCGGGAAGATATATTTTTATGATGATCGCTTGATCATTTTGAGGTTTATCGCTTCGCAAAACTGAGTTGCCCGATTTATGTATCTGATCTTTTCGTGAGTTAATAATAGCGCTGAAGTTGCCAAGCCACATTATTGATTTTTAATTTCAAATGGATTAAGCCTGAACGAGATGGCGTATGAGAAAAATTGAGCCATTGATCTGATTCTGACGATGAATTTGATTGCGATTATTATCAGTTCTTTGACATTCGAGGACTTCTTTATCTACAGCTACAGAAGTATTAAGAGCGCACTGGTATAATGAAATTAATCGTAAAGAATAAGAATAGTAGTACATTTTGATAAAAGTGCGGAAAGAATGTCGATGACGTTTTTTTATCCAGTACGTATCTATGTATGTGTGTATGTGTGTATGTGGGTATCTGTGTATCTGTCCTCTTCCCCCCGGACCTCTGAAGTGAGTTTAACGTGTGCACACATTATGTCCGAAATTAATTAAATTTCAATAAAATTATTAAATCAAAATTATACCGTTAAATACTAGGAGTGCATAAACATTAGAAGTAGGTACCTACCTAACCTACAGTCATCCGCGCAGTGTCAGGCGCGAACGCCCGTCCGCCGCTGCGCCGCGGTGCTACCTCCTAATTACCTCTGCGCTCCTGGTACTTTATTTAAGCATGCAAACTCTTTGGCTTGGTCTTTGGCCGTGCGTCTAAGTATATTAAAAAAAAATATGGAAAAGTAAAACGCACTAGTTTGAGAATATCCATCTTTCCGCACCATGATTATACAGCTACGAAAAGTACCACTTTACTGATCTGTATTAAAAACATTTTATCTTAATTATTAGGGTAAGCAACGCAATTGTGATTTTATAATGCGTTAGTTAATGAGTTTCTGAACCAATATTCCTACATACCGCATCTAGATAAGATTGCTTGAATGCATGTTTGCCCTCCATACCATATAACGTCAGTCTTAATACTTTTACAAATTAATTAAATACCTACATAAACCGTCTCTAACACCCCACTGTACCCATCACTTCAGCATGTCACTAACAACTTTCAGACGTCTTGCAGCTTGTACAAGGTTTCCGCGGTCGCCTCTTGTAGTTTGCATGACGCCGCGCATAGTTCTGAGTCGCAAAGTGGGCACTAGATATGTCGAGGAGCTGGCGTGTCGCCAGGCAATGGCCGACGTTGCAAAGTGCGACCGACTCAGCTGTACACATAGCTACGATTAAGTAACCTTATAATTTACTGAAAGCCAGACAGCCTACAGATACGCAGTGACTTTAAAAGTTGATTGCTTTATAACGTAAGTACAAAACAATAGCACTTGAATCAATCTTGTATTGCTCTCTCATCCGCTCTCATACGAGTTTACGCTTGTCTAACAGACTACTCGAAACTAAAAGGCTTTTTAAGACAGTCTATAGAGAGTAGCGATATCTATTTTAGACTAGCGGCCCGCCAGCGGCTTCGCCCCGCTGCAAATTTGTGACTTCCCCGGTCGATTTTTCAATTGTGTTTTTTTCCAAACCTTGTCCTGACAATGCCAAACACAACAAAAAAAGAAATCAGCCAAATCGGTTCAGCCGTTCCCGAGTTTTGCGCTTAGCAACACATTTAGCGATTCATTTTTATTATACACCGTGTTTTTTTTGATTTACGATAACTTTAAGGGAACGTTCTTTAGGTCAAATAAAGTTAATTTCCCGAAGACAGACAAATGATAACTGCAACGGTTTTAAAAATATTGAATTTTTAAATTTAATCAGTTAATCACGTTGAACTGGTCTAAAAGGCTCTTAAACTGTTCTGTGTATGTCACGCCAACATTGACGTATTTGACACTGACTATGAGTTAACTATAAAGGCCCTTTTAGAATGACCAAAGATACAACATTTAATTACTTTGTTCTACATACATACCTTCACGCCTGTAATCCCAGAGTGGGCTAGGCAGAGCTACAGAATTACAACTTAAAAAGTCGTTGATAATTCACTTTGTTCTAAACAGAAAAAAAAATTTTTTTGCTATGTTTAAACATCTTATTTACCACTTAGTTTCTATGGATGTACCTATTAATATGCCGAAGTTATCGTAAATAAAAAAACACGGTGTATAGATACATCAAAATATGTCTGTCACCAGGCTGTATCTCACGAACCGTGATAGCTAGACAGTCGAAATTTTCAGATGATGTATGTCTGTTGCCGCTATAACAACAAATACTAAAAATATAATAAAATAAATATTTAAGGGGGGCTCTCATACAACAAACGCGTTATTTTATAATACGGAACCGGTCCGACTCGCACTTGGCCGGTTTTTTTACCACAGTACCCACGCACGTATACTCGGCATGTCGAACAAAGTTCCTTACAATAAAACTTCTGCCCAGTTTCTTGATTGAGTTTAGGAAGGTTTATCTAGTGAATTCGGGAAAAAGTTTCTGGTCGAGATTAACGAGATTAAAAGTATCAACCACACTAATTGATGCTATCGAGGGGGCCTGCCGGTCCACTGAGTCTAATTTAAATTTGTGCGATTTTACGTTGACCTAAATGTAAGTATATAATATAGATATGTAAGAAGCGTTTCCTATGTCCTCCTTACGCGGAAAGAAATCCAACAACTACCTACCATGAAGTTATAATAAAATCCATAATTCAACGGATTAGTTGAAGTTGAAAAGTTGAGGAAATCGCGATGTTTCGGTATCGGTTCCGTCCACATGGTAAGTCTGAATTTTAATCCATCTATTTTATTTTAGGTACCTTCTTTATATATTATTAGTTACCTACTTAAGTGGATCTCTAATTTATCGCAGAAAATTCAATTGCCGATTCTCACTTCGCAACCAATTATTCGCAGAAATTAATTTCGCCGAATGATCATGTGTATAGTTTATTTATTATAAGAAACTTGGATTTAATAACTCCCCATTAATTATTTTCCAATTACCCAACAGAAAATATTTCTCCCTGTTATAAGTCAAAACTGCGATAAAAGCTCATAAATATAACAACAGTGAGTAATTGCTTTGAACTTTAAATCTTATAAGAACTTTCTTGCGTATAATTTAAACGTTTACAGCAATATTTTTGCAGAAATTATGATGTATAGCGAAAAAATAAGAAACCACCAAACGCACATTTGCATTTTCATGTCTAGGAAATATATTAGGAGCCAAAGACCTCAAAGGATGCGTTAAATGTTGGAATCTACTTGGGAGCTTCCCAACTTTACGTTTAATTCCGCATTTATGTTTAATGTTCAATGTTTATTTGGGCACAAACGGTACAAGTAAAGAAACCATATTACAGAAAAACTTACATAACACATTGACCAGTGAAGTTGCCACAATTAACTAATACAGTACCTACAGAGTTACACGTCAAAAATGTGTGCTTACATAATATTAAATTTAATTACAGAAAACACTTAATGTTTAAAATAAAAAATAAATAGAAAATAACTTAATTACCACGGTGGCTTTTATCTGCTTCATGGTATGGATAAACAAAGGAGTAGATGTTACCTGATATTTTCTTGTTATTTATTTTCACAAGTGACATTATCTCATATTTTTTGGACTTAGTACCTATATATGTATAAAAAGGCTGCTGAATAACGTAAGAATCAGTGCCACAATATTTTGTAACTTTATTTTGACGATAATCATTTTTAAAATTGGAATAAGATAACACATGTCATATACGTTAAGTTGTTGGTACGGTCACAAATTGATCGTTTACGGGACGATATAATCATAATGCAGACAACTCCTCATTCTCCTGCCCTTATCCCTACTTATTTAGGTTCAGCGCAACATGTCTTTTTCTTCTATACTTCTCTATCAGTCGTCATCTCGGTAGTCACTCCCTTTCTAGCTATATCATCTTCCACACAGTCACACAGTCCATCCATCGTTTCTTTGGTCTTCCCCTACTCGTACAGCCATCCATATTCATACTCAAAACTTTCCTGACGATATTTTCCTCATTCCTCCGCATCATATACCGATACCATGACAGTTGATTTCCACACAACTTTTCAGTCACCGGTGTCACTTTCATACTTCCTCTTACAATAATAGTAGGTATACTCATTTCTTATTCTATCCATTCACGTAACACCACACATCGCTCTTAGCATTCTCATTTTATCTGCATGCAATTGCCAACTAAAGTAACTAAATTGCAATATCTACATGAGTAAACGTTCTTCTAGATTAAATTACTTTTAACATAAAATACAAGAGCCCGCCCTGGCTTCGCTTCTGTTTACATATGAGTTTTATTTATAACATCCGAAGATAGCCCAGAATTTATTGTACGTAAAAACCTACCGTGAAAAGTTATCTGACGATGCGTGGTTTAGGAGGAGTTAGCGCATATATATACAGACAGAGACAGACAGACAGATAGAAAGCCAGACAGACGCAGAAAGCGACTCTGTTTTGTACTTAATATGTGACAGAACAGTTGATTATTGAACTTCACGTAATCCCACAAAACATAGTACATTGTGTATTAAAGTCGGTAAGTAAGGAATTACGATCGAGGCTCTAGTAGAAGCCCGAAGTCGAAGACTGAGGGCTTTCTGAGTCGAGGTACGTAATTCCTGTACCGACCGTGAAACATACAATGTTTTTCATCACATTTGCGAGTAAATAAATAAAATTATAGGACAGAAAAAACTTATAATCACACACAAGTCAGCACAACTATTATTACGAATTACTTGAACTTTTTTTAAGCGGATGACGGGCGGACTCCACAGATTATACAAATGTTTCGTTCAGAAACGTTAAAGGCAAATACTTACGTAGGTATACATACAGCCCTGAAGGAGTGTAAAAAAAAACGACGTTTTGATACAGAAAACTATTAAAATCGATTATTAAGAACATTAATTGAGTATTTAAGTAACATGTAGCGAGATTGCAATGAAATTCCTGTTTAAATAAAATTTTAAGACAATTTTTCAATTGCGTGTAAAATCTTTGCTTGAACTTGCATGATACGTGTGCTGTGCTATAAATTAAAAAAAAATTACTTACCGACCTTGGGTTTCATGGTAAATAAAAAGGTCGAGGGTTTTATACCGGGCATTGCGGCCAAGTTAACCTGTATGTTTAGATACTGTTTACGTGCAAGTGTGATGAAAAATGATTTACTGCTCACTATTAACACAAAGAAAGCACTTGAGGGTTTATCGGAATAACTAAGATTGTATTGTTTCTTTGGTTCTTGTTTCAAATATGATTTCCCCGGGGCTCAGAATAATAGCGAGCAGTTTGTGAAATGAACACCCAGCTTTGAAAGACCCTCCTCTTCTCCCGTATTCAGAGCAAAACTTATCATATTTCAGATGAATTTCTAATCATTGCAGGTCAGGGTCTGACTGGTCGATTGTAATTCGCGGTTAGGTTTATGTTTGTCTGTCATATTTTTCGAATGAATGATGTTTTATTTTCTGCTACGGAATATTACCTGCTAGAAATTGAAATACAAACGAATTAAAAAGAGAAACACAAAAAAAACAAAGACAAAAATCTAGTAAGGCATCTAACTTCTCGACGATTGGGTTAGGTTTTAAGTTAGAATGTTGAGGACTTTTAAAAATGTAGATTTTGACAATGATCTTGATTTGTGACGATATTTAACTAAGATAGATAGTAATAGTAATCCATTAACCTACCGCCAAGCAGCAGTGTTCGCATTGTTGTGTTCCGGTTTGGGGATAAGACAGCCGGTGAAATGACTAGCATAGAGGCATTCCATCTTCGGCCTCAGGGTTGGCAACGCATTTGCAGTCTTAGGATTGCGGTCTTGTGAATGCGAATGTCTATGGGTCACAGTTTCCACTTACCATCAGGTGGCCTGTGTGCTCGTTTGCCTTCCTATGATATATAAAAAAAAAAAAAGTAATATATATATATAATTATATTTTTTTAGGGCAGTCCCATGCAGTCCCCTTTGAAAATTTGCGCTGTGGCTCCACGGCACAATACTGAGTAGGGGGTCCTTTCAGACTTTTTATGATATTCTATTTTGATTTTAATATATATTTGTGTTCCCCTATTGCATTACTGTCAAGTTAATAAGAACTATCGTAACATTGAAAATATGACAACAATATATTTAGAGAAGTCAGACCAAGTCGTAAATAAAGTGTAGAATAGAGCCACAGATAGACCATCAACTCTCCTGGACCACTTTTCAAAATAAGTTGGCTTGTACAATTTATTATTAATTAACATACAAAAATATATAATAGTCGTGTACACCAGGATTATTCGTAGCTTTTATCTATTGCTATTGTCAAATATGTAAGTTTTACAATAATAGTTATATTTTACCACAAACGATCTCTTCAACACAACAATATAGTAACTAAATACGTACATACATAATATCACGCCGGTTTCCCAGAGGGGTAGGCAGAGACAACTCATTTCCACCTGCTACAATCCTGGCATCTTTTTTTCGCTTCTTCCATATTCATACATCGAGTCATGTATGCACGTCAGTTTCGGGTACATAAGATTCTGCCCTTTTCCAGTATTTCTCCCATTTTACTCGAAAAAGTACGCCTAGGGCGGCCCCTTCCCACCATTCCACTCAGTTTCGTTCTCTATGTCTCTTTCATCAATCTTCTTTCATCCGTCCTTTCCAAATGGCCGAACAATCGAAGCATGTCCTATTCAATCTTAGTTACTACAATGTCTTAGTCCTCATTCCATAATTAAATATTAGTACATACTTATTCTGTATAGGAATATTCTTTGAATTCAATAAGTAGTTATAATTAATTAGACAGGAAAACTATTTTCTCGGTCCAATGATTTAATTTCCATATCTATAACTAATTGAATAATTAGGAAAATGCCTCAAATTAGGTGTATTCGACATAATCATGACTCTGAATAGAAGGTCAACATTTGAAACTCACTGATTATGTATGAATGAGTAACCACCTTGGACCATCTTGGTGAGCTAGCCACCGAATGAGAACCCTAAATAGTAAATGTCTATTATTCGTAATTTTAGCCGTTTCAATTTCCGGCACAAAGGTACGCTTTTTGAAAATCTGTAAATAAAGTTACGAGTATTATCTTGTGTATTTAAGGTATTTTGTCTCTATGTGGCTTATGTTTGCTTCGCCGTATATACTAATATCTGTGTTAACCGGTTTTATGCATCAACAAGAGCTCTTAAATACCTAATTCTCGTTTTGGAAATCAAAACTTCGTCAGTGTTTTGGTGATTTCTACCGTTTTAAAGGGTAAATGCGGGTTGCGATTCTAGGAAAGTCGAATCATCGCTGGTTTCTCGCTAATTGCCTCGCACAGCTTTGGTGGAAACGCAGCTTAATAAAATATAATGAGGGCGTATAAGTGGTTTCCGATTAATTTACCGATACATTTTTTATTGAATGTCATTTCACTGACAATGTGACATATAATTTTCATTTATTGGCGAGAACAGACTAATTTCCAATATCTCCCCTATTGGTTATTTCTTTGATTAGGTAACTTAGGTAATGGTGTCATATTATTGTATGAGTAGGTAATTAGCGTTATGAGATTAAAATCAATAGTGAATTACAATAATTACGATTTGTGTTGTCATGTAATAAAAAAGTAAAAGTGTATGCAGGTTGTAAATTAAAATGAAAATTATGGAAATCGTTTTCTATAAAGGAATATTAAATAAAAGCTTTGTCGGTGTTTCCACAACCGTATAATGTAATGTTATAAAAATGAAGAAAGCCTGGTGTCACCATTGGCTACCAGCAAACTGTAACTATACCTGTCCTGTACTATGGGGAATCAAACTTTGGGGTATTCTGTTCAAATTCATTTTAACTTTATCGAGCAAACGACTCGTGTAAGTTAATATTTATCTTCGCTGTCTCGCTGGCAACGTATGACGAAGTTTTTTAATTTCACTAAGCGCCAAGAGAAAGCTAACAAACAGTTTAACTCCCGTTGAGAGTCAGTCAAATGAAACTAGTGTAGTTAAACTTGAATTTCATAATAAGTTTTTGACATGTAGGTATTTGTTGCTTTGTAAAGTTTTAACTGTGAGGAGCGTAGTTGGAATTACCGTAACTAACAATAAGTAAAGTGTATTAAAGATTCTGTGTGACAAATTACTAATGAACGTTTTTTTGTATGAATACGGTAAATATTTTAGCTAAACATTTAACACACATATGCAGTTGAAAGCTGAAAGACCCTTTTCAGATTTGTGCCGCGGCAAGCCGTGACGGTGGTATTCTTAGGGACCCTGCACTATACAATGCAATATACTTCTCTTTTCCTTCACTATGCTAAGTAGTTCCTCATTCGTCTTTTTTTCATACCAGCATTTTTTTTCCATCCGTAAATAATGTAATAAATTGTACGGAATACTTTTTGTTCCTGGAAATTGTATAGTTCTCGAAGGCAGAAGCAGGTTTTACGCGGACTTCTAGTTAATATAATAAATGCGAACGTTTGTAAAAATATTAAGATGTTTGTCTTAAAAACACAATCAAATGGCTTAGCAGATTTTAATAAAATTCAGCATACAGATATCCAAAGTTCTGAATAGAACAAAAGGTATTTTCCCGGATTATGTAGGTATACTTAGTTCCCGTGTAACTTTGAACATAGTTCTGCGTGAACAAAGTTGTGCCACAACGCTAATAAACAAAAAAGTAAAGTTGCTAGTTTTAAATTTTGACAACGTTCTCACTAAACAATGTGGAGCTGCCAATACTCGACCTTTTAGTGTGACGCGTCACAGGGGGCAAGTAAACCGTCTGAAGCGCTGTCAACGGAAAGTTCGTAGATTTAGAGGGGTCTCCAAGTTTGAGCCGCTCTCGCAACTCACACGGTACCTACTTGGCCAACTTTTGACACCTACATCGGCCCTTAACATTACTTACAAGGTGGTCCAATTCGAAACTTTGTTTCACGGGTCAGAGAACTTTAGGTAATAGGTTTGAATGGTGTAAGTCTGGCTTTAGCCTGATTTATGAGGAAACTCTGGGTGTGGCGGTTAGGAAGCATAATCCGGGTTTATTGGTTATGTATGTAACTTATGTAAATTATGAAGAATTCGAAGTCATTTCCATAGAGGGAATTTGTATGTTTTTCAAGGGAAAAATGCTTGAGTCTTAAAAAAATATTGTTAGACTATTAGACCTATTGTTTATCATGTAGACTGTTAATATATAATTTAAATAAGATACAATTGCATCCATTAGATAACACCAATGTGCATAGAGGAAAATATTGTATTCAGAATGATTAATTACCTGAGAAAATAACGTGAACGACTGCAGATATCAAAGCATTTGTATACAATAGTCGTAGGAATATTGAGATTCTACATAGTAAACCAAATTGTTTTTTTTAGTTGTTTTTTTGCTTGTTAGCAAAGTTGTCAATATTTTCAGCTCTTATTTACTCGTCAAAAAAGATATGATCGGGCCCATTCGTGTGTTTATCTTTGTCGTCATATTTTGACAGTCGTAGTTTTTTCTACAGTGGCTAGCTTTTGTAGAACGCATACCTGGCCCTACCCCGAAGAAATACGAATACTTTTAACTACCTCCTTCACGTCTAAAATCTGTGTAATGTGTGTATAGGGTATAAAATAACATCTACGTAGATGACTATTGAATAGGAGCTCTGAAGCATTAAACCATAACGCACATACGAGTAGATACCAAAAGCCCAATTCCAGGCATCCAAAAGCCATTTAGGTCTCAAGTAATCAACCTAACAATTTGGTATGGCAACACTAGAGGAACCCTGGGCCGGGGCGGCCCATCGTCTATTTACATAGGACAAAGGTTCTGTTTGCAAAGGAAATTTACGGCCGTAAAGTGTTAGCGTGTTTGTTTCTATTACTTAATTCTAGAAAGTTCTTTAAGTATAATATAAGTTCTTATGTTTGGAATAGAGCACTCGAATAGATTTTGAGCGAGGCTTTCAAATTAGTTCGCTTGGAATCTGCAAATACATTATGCTTTCGGCTTTATTGTGCGATTTAACTATGAGAACAGTTTTAACATCAAAAGAATAAAAGAGGGTTATTGTTATAAGAGGGAGCATAATTCTGTGAGGCCTATCTGCTGACAGGGAACGCCCTTTTATTGTTCAAAAAAGGGTCATTAGGAAAATTGCCAAACAACCCTATGATGAGCCAGCTTTAGCCGGCTTTAAATATTGTTTACAATATTTTATCGACCTCCGAATTATGACTGTGCTGAGCTTATTATAAACATTTGAGGTTGGTTAAACATGTTAGGCATAATGCTGGTCAATTCCCGGAAAAACAATGGAACGCAGCGGAAATGTAACCGTAGGGAACAGCACTTAGCCACTTCTCGACAACGCCTGCATTAGTGCAATCGGTCACTGCACGTCGTGGGTCCGCTAATATTTAATAAGCACCTGTCTAAATTAGGGACTGCAGGTCCATACCTTGTTTTGATCGGAGACTTAAAAACTGGCTGGCACAGAAGGCTTACTATTCCGTCAATGAGTACCTGGATGACCTTTAATTATTTTATTTTGACACATTATTTATTAACATTAACTTTAGTGATGGACTGATTATTATTTTAACATTATTTTTATGATTTATTTTTACTGATTATGAATAACAACGTATAATCCTTACTGAATATGAATAACAATGTATAATTAATTAATACCTGGCCACACATGCGTCGAGCTCTGCGGACACTCCTACTTACTATGAGCAAGCATGCATACGTCACAAATATTTACATTGCCTCTTAAGGTAACCTCTCATGTGGACGAACCGCATAGCGAGCGCCAGTGTTTACTACACATGTAGATGAGTTATACGCAATGCTGGCGGACTAAGAAGATGGTAGCATGAGATTCCAAATTTTAACCAATTTAAACCAATTTAACAATAATCTTTCATGTTTAATCTTTATTTGGGCACAAATAAAACAAGTACCTAATGAAAAAATATTTCAGAAAAACTTACATTACACATTGACCAGTTAAGTTACCACAATTAACTAATACAGAACACGTCAAAGATGTGTGCTTACATAATATTAAATTTAATTACAGACAACACTTAACTTTAGTTTTTATTGAATGTCAGAATAATTCAGTTAACAGAAACACAATTAATCAAATAAAACTATAAAAAAAAGATAAATGATGTTGGTTTAATACGAGTAAGTATGCCGCACGGAAACTTTTACAAGTCAAAAATCTACCAGCGTTTCCAAAAAGAAGAGCCGCCTGGAACTCAACAGTCAGTCATTTTCTAACATGTTACTTATTACAATTAAAATGTAACGGGACGAAACTCTGCATACTTCAGCTCAAGAACTTTGAATTATAAAAATTAAGTGACTCGTCGTGGACAAACGAGACATAAATTATGCTTTCATGTTACTTGAACTTTTTTCCTCAAGGCGCAGTGTATTTATGAAATACAGTATAAAATCTGTAGACGAAACACATTAAAAAAATTGAAAGAAACTTAAAAATATATTTGTTACAAAAGGATAGAGCCACGCGCATCGTAAAGTATATTTGATCGTAAAATCCTACCTAGCACTACCATGCTCAATTCTGTGAGGTCGAATAACGATTTTGTCATTTGACATTGGTATTTGTCTACGAAAATTATTTATTTTGTTACCTAAACATTAAACATTTCACATAATCCGTCTAAACAAATTGGCCAGGCGATTTGTTTGGATGGTTTCGAGTCAAATTTCACAAACGCACTGTCATCCAGTCGTACACTGCGACATGACTCCGAATTTAAAATTCAAAGCTAACATTTCTGCCATTTAAAACCCTGGTAACTCAACAAAAAGTTGACTTGTGTTGAATTTTCCGCAGATTGTTAGCAAAAATAAACGAAGCGACAGCAACAAAAGAGAAAGAATTTAATATCCACCGCGGCATGCGGTATGCTTGTTCCAATTTGTTTTCTTCTCGCGAACATTCCTTTTCAGGGTTCCACCTACAAAATTGTCATTTGTTTGTTCATGCTGCGAATGACTCGTGGGGATATGGGATTCATAACGGCTAAAGATTTCGAGGACTTCCTTTCAGAGTCACGCTATTATACTTTCACATTGTTATCTTTCTTTCTACTGCGATGCGTTGAGCCAACATGGTACTTACTCTGCTTGCGTAGGTAGCCCTGGGTTCGATCTTCTGCAATAGAAAATATTTGTGTGATATTGTTTGCGAGACTTTAATAATTTCTATACATTTTGTTATAAATCAATTGTATACCTAAATATCTTTATCGTTGTATAAGTAGTATTGATAGTGCAAGTAGAGTAGGAGTAAGCTAATTTGAGCAAGATTGGTACGAATATTGATAAATTATAATTGTAATGTTTAAATTTGCAGCTTAAGACTAAGTGCATTCAGCAATGAAGTGAGATCGCATCCGTACCTTCAAAAAGGGATATAAAAAAACTGAATAGAGAAAAACAAACTCTATAATAATAAAAAAAAATGTATACGCACTGTACTTATTGATATTTATAACAATTTAAATTTAACTTGAATATGTCACCTCGTATATTAAAATCCGTTAAACCGTTTAGGCTGCAGAGCATGCCTAGAAGTAGACATAAATACATACATATCAACACTCGAAAAACATAAACCTCCTTCTGACTTAGTCGGGTAATAAACCTAACGCCCAATAACAAGACCAATATTAATCATGAGTGAAATCTGTTCTAGACCCCATTTCCCGCAATCAGGAGAACGCCCTTGTCAAAGCAAATCACCTCAATAGGCGAGCTCTAATGGGGCGGATTAGATATATAATAGGAACAGAGACCTGAAATATCCGTCTGTCTCGGGATCAAAGAGGTCGAAGTCCCTGGGTTATGACTCTATTACGAACCCGAGAGTAATAGTATTGGGTATATTGGATTGAATGTAGGATCAAAGAAACCTTAGCTATAAGAAATGTGAGGTTTGCAAAGATTTTGTTTCGGACATTTTTATTGGATGCGAACGTATGGATTTAGTGTGTTTGACGTACGAGTAGGATACGGCATAGACTTATCGAGCTTACTCGTTAAAGCATTTGCTTTAGATCCGTCTTTATTTGTTACTGGTGAGAGTGATATATGAAGCTAAAGCTAAAGCAAAACTACCGTCATGATAGCTCAGTAGCGACGTGTCCGCTTTCTTGCTTTATTTTTACCTGATATCCAAAAATACGAATGAGTTTAGTTTTTGCATGTATGTATTTGAGAATCACACCACTTAAGTTTCTTAATTCGGGAGCGTGCCGTTTCGTCAAAATATTTTTGGTCAAATGTATAATTTCCCAAATTTTCATTTCGCAAAAAGTATTTTGTATAATTATTGTTTTATATCAGGGATATCGAAACACAGGTTAGGTTAGGTTAGGTTACACTTGTGACTATATAAAAAATAAATCAACAGCGACTGGAAACCACTGTTTAGGAAATTATACATAGGTACATTTCACCAAAAATATTTTGACGAACAAAGGTAAATAATCTCCTTAATTCATATACCACACGGTTAACTTAGTTAGATCTGAAGACCAAGCAAAGATGAAAATGCTGCTAACGTTTCTATTTTCTATCGACTCGAAATGTATTCAATTGAATTGATCGAACAGAATCATGTCGGCCTTACTTCAATCAATATAATATCCTGACAGCTCCTAGCCTATACATATTCGAGGTATGCACATTTGTACATAAATATAAGAATCAGTTTATCGAGACACAACAGCCGCGTTCCTCATAAAGTTAGGTTACAATATAAATATAAACTGCATAAGCCAGCTGAAAAATTGGCACTGAGTTCCAAAAATACTTACGTGAAGTGTGTTACATACAATATACATATAATAAGCTACCTGATATTTTTTAAAGTAAGAATTTAATGATATTTAAAAAAATTACGATGGCGTGGCTAATCGAGAAATCTTTTTATAGCATTAATGAGTTCCTAAATGAGTTAATTTAACTTTGCGTTTCTTGTGAAGTTTATTATAAAATAGGTGTAGATAATATAATTTAAATGATTAAAATTAGCGCGCCAGGCCATTGGCAAATTGTGGAGAGCCTATGTTATATAATTTAAGACCATGATGTACACCTACTTTTGACAAATAAACTTACTCGTATTCATTCATTCATACATTCATTCATGGAGTTGACGTAAATGGTCGACACGATCTGCCACCAGCTTACAATCAAAGGCCCTGGATAAAAAACGTACCACTATCGTTAACCCTTTTCGAAAACTGTCAAAATGTATGGCCTCGACATAAGCGCATAACGTGACCTTCCTGCAGCTTAAGTCAACGCTATACATTTTCGATAGCGATAACGATCTCGCAATGCACCTTGTATAGGGCTACATACCTATACATTTTGTCGATTTCCGCAATCCGCTATCTTAGCATTATGCATCTAATCTTGACTAGTCCTCCTGTTTACGAACTAACCAATCCCGGGGCCAATTTACGGTACGTGCATAATATTAGTGTATTTGTTTATGAGTTTTAAATGTCATCATCATCATCATGTCAGTCGAAAGACGTCCACTGCTGGACATAGGCCTCCCCTAACGCTCTCCACTCAGACCTGTCTTGTGCTTTTCGCATCCACCGCATTCCCGCGATCCTTACAAGCTCGTCACTCAATTTTGTTGGAGGCCTACCTACAGCTCGTCTCCCGGTCCGCGGACGCCACTAAATAACCTTCTGACCCCATCGGCCATCAGTCCTGCGAGCGATGTGCCCCGCCCAAAGCCACTTAAGTTTAGCTATTCTTTGGTTAGTTTTTAATGTATTTTTATGTAATTCTCGTTTTAACCTCGTGCCGCCCAATGTATAGCAGCAGGGCGATTTACTAGAGGCATAGTGTTATAAAGGCTGAATAATGTATGTCAAAATGTTAATTAGATGAAAGAGGTCAGCGCTGTGGTGGGAATGTTCTGTGACTTAACACTTTCATACAACCAACTGCAGCTGAGGTAACTCGATCTATTCCTTGAATAGGGTAATACTAATTTGCAATAATTTATTATTTTTTGAGTTATTTTACTTTTTTAAGCAATTTAATTTTTTTCTGTCATTTGATGTAAAAAGGTCGATTGTGAAAAAAAAAACACTCTGGGAACTGAAAATGCATTTTTGTAATAGTTGATAAACCAGCAAATGATTCAAATAAAAACACTGCAAAAGTTCCAAACTCCTCAGAAATAAAGGGTTCTTAAATTAAAAGTCAGTTTTTTTTAAAACTTCGTTTTTATCGAGGGGATTAATCGAGAAGGACTAATTAGAGTAAATATTATTGTGATATGGTAAGTGTGTGAAAATGTACAACTGTTCTTTTTTAACTCGGTAAGCTTACGTCAAGTATAGCAGATCCACCAGATTGCCGCCTTGTAACTCCATCATCAGATAAGTTTGATACCATAATATTGCATTGCCATTAGTATTATATACTTAATCTAAATTTCAACCCATTCCATCAACGTTTACTAGTTTAAAAATAGCTTGCAAGATTTGGCCCAAATAGCAAACACCCTATACGTCGTCACGACTTCTCAATACGTAAATTCAAGTAAAAGTTTATAAAATGTTTGCTGTTAAGTAAGTGTTTTTATAATATTCCAGAATGTTGTCAATATCGTTATCTCAACACCAGCCAATTAGCAGTACTAACGAGCTGCTGAAACGTCCTAGATTCTCTGCTAACGTTTTTGCTCCATAGAGCATTATTAATTAGTTCATTAGTTACCCCTACGAGCATTGAGCATTATCGAGCCGTAATGAGCAATGGCGGGATTTTCGATATCTATTGTTTCCAAATAAAGCTGGATTAAACCTGTTATTATTTCGTTGGTATTGTAAATCAATGTTCCCCGACGCGTGCCGGCCGGTTTGTATATGAGTTTGCGATAATTTTAAAATTCCTGGATAGTGTTATCATCGTTAAGATATATTTCTGATTAATATATTTCAGTTATTTTCAGTTTTCCATTTGAATGACATATCATCGATGAAACTGCAAAACCGCGTAAGTAACATTTTTAATGAGGAGCAAAATTGACCTTTTTGATGAACCATGTTTATAGCAAATAATTGATTGAGAATTATTAATTTACGAATTATACTCAATATATTGTCTGTCACTCGGCTGAAACCGAGGCGGTTCACTAGTAAAGAATAAGGCAAATAAAAGTATTAACGAAAATGAAAAAAAAAAACTACTTTCAAATGAAATCTTGTCTTTAAAGACTATAAAGATACAAACTAAAAACATACTTTCAAATAAATAAAAAAGCTTAACGCGATGGCAAATAAACGGATGTACTGACACACAGATATACAAAATGCTCCAAACACGTAACATCCCCTTTTTAAAATATTTCAAGTAAAAAACCTACACCCTAATACTTTTTGCAACGAAAGTAGTCAATAGCAGAGTACAAAAGCGGGTATTTATTTTTGCTTTTCGTTTTTCAAACCGTCTGCACTTGTTTGTTATTGTTCACTCCGTTGTCCGAAGATTTCTTCGACGGTACAAGTCGACGGTTGTACAAGCTGGAGCCCAGATTCGAAGAAGTCGAAGGCTTACATTTATATCACGTCGGTTTAAATTTTTGTAAGGTAGGTAGGTACTTTTTTTTTTACCGCTTCACGTATTCTGTTGCAGACTTTTGTAAGACTAGAGAAGACGCATAACGCTAACGTAAACGATTTACAGATACTATAAAAAAAAACACATAAGCGTCATCGCTCGACCCAACTGTCTGGCAGCTAATGTCAATCCTTCAAGCGTTCTCGTGCATTTCGATTATCAAGGGCCGAATCGTAATTTCAAACCGTTGAATTTGAGTTATTTTAATGAATTAGATAGTACTTTCATTATAAGTACACATACATACCTTCACGCCTTCATTCCCAGAGTGGGATAGGCAGAGCTACAGAATTACCAACAGCTCTAAAAACTTGTTGATAACTCTGTAACCACAATTTGCACAATTAAGCTAAGATGTTTAACAGTGTATATTAGTGACAGGTAGCAAGCCCATGGCCTAACAGTACTACAAGCCTTTATTCCCTTAGACGCCTCTTACGAATTCCACGGGAATTATACGTATACCTTCTTAATCTTCTTATTAAGGTTAAATTAATTTGACTAGCTGGTAAACATCTTAGCCTATTTGTGCAAAATGTGACTGAATGATCAACAAGTTTTTAAAGTTTTAGGTAATTCTGTAGCTCTGCCTACCCCACTCTGGGATTACAGGCGTGAACGTATGTATGTATGTAATTTGACTAGGATGCCTTATGATAGTTTCGCCATGTTCTGTGTGTCTGTCAAACTGACGAAACGTTACCTAATCCCAAAGCTGATTTTTTGTATGCAAGTAGATATTTAACATCTACTACAGCAATCTATTTATTTTTGGTAATTTTTACTAAAATGTGATTTAAAAAAACCTGACTTATTTAAACCATTATTTTTAATCTTTAATTATATTTACATTGCTGTTGTAAACTTTTTACCTTAAATCTTTGTTTTGCTCGTTAAAGATTTAAGACCGAGACACTAAACAAAATTAAGCAGAGCAGTAAAAAAGTGAGTCTAATTTGTACTGCTACAGATAAATCTTCTGAGATTATAATGTTTTTTTTGTAGTCTTTTAAATTATTTTGTTTATTTAGTTTTCGTCCAAGAAGATTTAATTCTTTTGTACAACCTCCTGCCCGTGACTTCTTCCGCGTTGGCTTTCCAACATAAACTATTTTTTCCAGATAAAGATAGCCCTCTCAAGCGTTTACACTCTCATATTTTCGCATTTATTTGCTACTAGCTGTCCCAACGTCGCCTGGGTGTTTTTTCTCATTCAAATCTTGTCCTGACCATTACGAACACAGCTAATTTTTTATTCGTATCGATCGGTCCTTTCTCGAGTTTTTGCGAGACTAACGAACGGCGATAGAGTTGAGAACAAAAAAGAAGATTAGCTGGTTTTGATATGAAACATTTTTTTACTTAATAATTCCAGCTGGTAAAAAAATACAGTAAAAGTAACTAAAGTACTGCACGCTCCATGAAACGATAATTCGCTTTATTGCCCAGTTTATAGTACATCAATTTGTTTAAATCATTATTAAACCGTAATATTATCGCATCGCAATTAAGAATTGCCAAATAAAACACGCAAAATCTTATTTTGCACTCCGAAAATTAATTATTGCTTCCACTTGATCCATTTACGACGCTGAGTCAACATTTTCCTCACCGTTTATTTTCCAATTTAACCGAAACAAAGAAAAGTACATTTGAATTACAGACCAGAAGTAAATTAAATCAGCACATAAAATAGAATTCAATATGAAAATAATGGCACTTTTGTTTTTGGTTTTCTTTATGTATGTCATTATTATATTTTTTTGTCATTATTAAACCTTTTTTCCCCTTAACTGTATCGGCATGTCAGCGTTACAAACGATATTAAATAAATATTTCGAAATCAAACCAAACAAATTAGTGTCAGGGGACCATCTCACACAGATCGATCTAGTTCCAAACTAAACTCGGGGCTTGTAAAGTCAACCAAGAAACTTTACTACTTTTTGAATTTGTTTACGTACGTGTTAACGTTATCTAAGTTAAGATCTTAAAATACTTAAGGAGTTTTTTGATCGAGTATAATAATGAAATGAGTATGCTTATATTATAAGTAAAGTATATTAGTGTAAGTAAATTTTATAAGGACCCCAGTAAGTTTATATAAACATTTAAATATTAAATTATGACTTGACTCGCCTAAAAATCTTCCTAATTAAGATTTAGAGTTTAAGTAAGCATGTACATTATTGAAATAAACAGTATTGGTAGTAAATAGCATTGGACATTATTGAAATAAACAGTTTTTTTTTTTTTTTAACATATTGATGTACCAAAATACATTCTTAAAATTTACACTAATGGATTTTATTAAAACTAGCCTAACCTAACCTCTAGGATTCAACACGACTGTACTGGAATAAATGATGAAAAATTTATATAAAATTGGGTTCTTCTTCTTAATGTGCCTCTCCGACTAGCGAAGGTTGGCAGTCAGCTCCGAAAACCTGTCTCTGTCTCTTGCGAGGCGAAACAGATGGGCAGCACTCGTGACACCAGTCCACTCCCGGAGATTCCTCAGCCATGGTTTGTTTTTTTTTGGGTTTTTTTTTTTGTTTTTTTTTCTTGATTTTCAAATTGGGTTGGCAAATGAAAAAGTTGGGAAAGGATACATTTGCAAACATATTTTAGCCAAACGGCAGGCTCTTCGTCGTCTTCCTAAATCTTACAAAATCGGATAACCCTAAATTCAAACAATCCGGTATGTTTCATCCGCATGAATGTTGGAAGACAATATGGCATAAATGCTAGGGCTTAGAGAACTTGCATTCTTCCAAAGGTAGCATCTGTTTGTAGTATTCTGTCAACATGTCAGGAATGACACAGGCAAACGCACGATGCCTTCGGCAATTTTATACAGGTTCAGCAGTTGTTAAAGACAAAAAAAACGATGTGGAGATTTTAATTTTTTTGTCAATATGATTATCATAATATAAGCCTAAAAATGCCCACTGCTCGACACAGAAGTTCTCGAAGAATCTTTGAAATCTTTGAATATGATCTCGAATAGGGAATATGGGTGGATTTAAATCGTATTTCTCAACAAAATATGAAAATACCGTAAAAAAGATGGTGATACACGCACACATTTTTTACTGCTAATTAGACTGCGATTAACAGTGAGATGCGATATGCACTATGACGTCATGTAACAGGTCGGTCATATAAACTCCATGTTATATTTCTGTTTTGCTAGTAAGACATAGGAACAAATAACTGTTGGCTCATATCTTGGTTATTCTTGGTTATACTTGTGGGAGGACCTTGTGCAGGGTTCGTCCGGGTTGGTACCACCATCTTATCCATTAACCTACCGCCAAGCAGCAGTGTTCGCATTGTTGTGTTCCGGTTTGGGGATAAGACAGCCGGTGAAATGACTAGCATAGAGGCATTCCATCTTAGTCCTCAGGGATGGCAACGCATTTGCAGTCTTGTGATTGCGAATGTCTATGGGTCACAGTTTCCACTTACCATCAGGTGGCCTGTGTGCTAGTTTGCCTTCCCATGCAATAAAAAAAAAAAAAAAGCTATTCAAATAAGGTTTTTTTTAACTGTTTGTTACATGAATCTTTGATTTATTGAAGCTGTGAAAAAAAGTCATGAACATTCCCTATTGAATCAGCGCGAGCCCGACTCACACTTGACCATTGTATTTGTTGTTTTTCTTCACGGTTTTTTAATATCGTCGCTGGAAAGCAATAATGCTGTAACCCGCACCTCCTACCAAAATCGTTTTTTTGCATATTTTTACTTCATAATTTTTTCTGCGTCGAATGGTCTATGTCTCGTGTTTCTACGATGAAAACTAAAAACTTTACAGCATTAGTTATTTGTGATATTTAGATTATTGGAAAACAAATAAATGTAGTAACCCGCTTAAATTCCGGTATTTTTTGTCGAAATGAGACTTACAGCAATACAAGGTAAGAAACTTAATCTCTGGAACATTGTACAGCGTTTTTGCTTTCCTAACTAATTTGATCTTAATTTTTTAAATCAGTAAGTAATTTCGGACCAAAATTGTTGTAGTGGCTGTTATTTAGTTACAGCAATTTAAAACGCCCTTTCATTTGGTTTTTAAATTACACCACGACATTTCCCTTTTGGGTTACAGCATTCTTTCGGGGGAAAAAAAAAGAAAAAAAATGCTGTAACTCGCAAAAATCACCCTTAACCCATTTTATATCAAATTTGAGTATTCAGTTTAACAAAACTATTTATTTTAATAATATTTGCAAAATGGGACCGAAAAGCCTCCTGCCGTTTAGAAGTTATGATTTTTTTATTTTTTTTTGCGTTTGTAATTTTGCTCTAGTATAAAGTTTGGTTTTTGAGGGTTACAGCATTATTGATTTCTAGCGACGATATAATGATACCAAATTTGGCGCCTGTATGTTTTACCGTTTTTACGATACAATAAATAAAAATATATATAAGTATATATGTAACGGGACTCCAGTTATTAATTCAATTTCTTTATTTTTTATATTTGTTGGAAAGATAGAGTTGACCGGGGTTAATAGTACGACGCGGGGCAATGTTCACCGATTTTGATGCAACTACATCGAAATATGCATGTCTTTGTGAACACGAGTGTGCTTTGAGCGTTTCTCAGTACTCGGCCACTCGCTGCCGCCGCCCGAAACGCACGAGCTAATTGACGATTTGTATTTTTGACTGACAAAGTAAGTAGGTACATTTAAGGGGAGTAATTGTAATCGTTGCAATAAATTTATATTTAAATTTAGTTCGAAATAATTACATACTTACCTTTGTTTCTAGACTACCACAACGCTTCAAAATAGCTTAATAATATCGTAGTTATAGGTAATAAGTGGCAGTCTGGGCGGTATTTAGATGCTTTGGCCTAATGGGTTCCGTCACTGTGCTTTCCAGGAACTACCCCGTTAGTTACAGCTTCTGGCCTAACCTCGCGGGCTGTCCCAGCAGGTTGGTTGATTCTCCTGTTCCCGAAGACGCTTCGCCTAAACTCCCCCCCCCCCCCCCCGCAGATTCCAAGGAGAGTGCGGTACCGTAATTGAAGCTAAGCAGACCACTGACCGACATCGAACCTACCCCCTCTAAATTTAATCAAAATTATTATACCTTATTTATTTTTAAACGTTTTATTTATTTTAACTAAATAATAAGCGTGACAACAGCTCATTAATTCTGAAATGGTACTATTGTCCCCGGTCTACCACACAGCTGTTTAAAGTTAGGATGGACGATTGGACGGACTGACGGACGGACAGCGGAGGCATATTAATAGGGTCCCATTGGGCTCCTTTCGGGCACGGAACCCTAAAAAGAATGACGCCCATTGCGAACTAGAAGTGTTTTTGGAATAAGGTTAAAAGGTTTTCTCAAATAGAGTTATGTTAACTTTAATTAAAATAAATGTTTTTTGTGCAGAAAGAAGTTGTTATTTCTGACTTTAGACGTGAATTACGGGACGTAAAACCACTGGAACAGAACACCTGAACCAACAAAGACTCGACGGAAGTTTCACTTCCTTCTATATTTAGGAATAACATCATTAAATTCATTTTGACGTTTACACACGCCGTCGCGTATCGAGTTTAAATAGAATCGGGGTTCAAAGGTAACCATGTTGTAGCTCGGGGATCGTAAATGATGGTAACAAGGAGGGATTAATTCACAAGACAAAAGTATTACATAAAAAGGGTTTAGGAACGACTGAAGTGGCACTTCGGCCCATTAATTATATCATACTGGGTGACTTAAAGTTGATAATACAAAATACTTGGGTGAATTTCAACAAGCGTCAAATTATCCTTATTTAGGTGGTATTTTTTATTTTGTCAGTAGGGTTCACAATTTTAAGTGTAAGGGACGTCATTAGTCATAATTAAAACAGTGTTAAAATGGCCCTTCATTAAACCAAGTCGTCTTAAGATATATCGAATTTACTAATTATATACCACCAGAATTGCTATTATCCACCAAAATTACTTTTCTAAGAAAAACACACGATCAATATTGATATATCGGGATAGTTAAAATAATAATCGTTAGGGAATCATTCTTGTTATTTTTTAAAACCAACAACGTATTTTTTTAAATATAATAAATAGTTATTGTTTGGTGTTTATATTATTTTGGTGGAACAAGGAATTTTGTCAATTTTGGTGTCTTAGGAAAAGCCACCAAAATTGTATCACCAAAATTAGAACTTGTACTTTTTTATTTTATTTAACGTGAATATTTTAGTTTTATACAAATTTAACTTCATGTAGTTAAAAAAACACCATTAACATACTCAAAATAATTTAAATACAATTGTTTTTTTTGCAAAATAACAAGTTATCTAAGTTATCACAATTATAAAAATGTATTTCGTACCACCAAAATTAGATACTTATGTACTTAGAGGGAAGATGCACCAAGACGGTATAAATCTTTCACCATCTAATCTATCGCTGGAACTGAACGAACGACTGACGCCATATTTGTTTGTTTAATCACTTTTCATTCGATCATAAAATCAATTTTAATATTCACCACCAAAATTGACTATTTCGCAAGGACAGTTTTATTTACACTGTTCCCAGTTTCTTTTTATTTGCAAATGCAATAATTGTAATATTTTATAATTCCTTAACTAATAGGGAATAGAGGTAACTAAAATATCAATCTAGTTGAGGCTTAATAACTTTATACCACGGTATATCAGTGTATGCGACAAGTACTGGACACGACACCAAAATTGATATTGGACTGTTTTTTTTTTTTACGATAGACATGATAATTTATTAACAATTTTAACTTTGGCTCAACATGGTACTTTGTGTAAGATTTTCTAGAAAATAAATAGTTTTCCAATAAATGTACTTTACACCCCAATTATCACGTCCGCCGCTAAAAAATGTCGTTGGGATAATTACCCACTTGATTGTGGCTAAGTTAAAAATGAAAAATGAAGTAACTCAGTTGTTTAAATTGGTTGAAGCTTCTTGATTCAGGCAGGCAGGGGTCTAACTATGGTTTCTCGATAGTGAATGCTTTTATTATAATGGTTTTTTTTTATTGGTATATTTGAAATAAGGTAAGTACATTGACATTATCCATACAGTAGATTGAGAAGAGAAGAGGATGCGGCGGCGGTGTGTTGCCCGTTTTATAATAATTAGCAGCGCCTCTCGCGACCATCACGGGAAACTCGCTACTCGGCGAGTGACGTAGATTTCGTCCGTAACAAAATTGGCTTTCTTTAATTATCCTTAATTTTCTAATACAAGCAATCATTATAGTCCTAAAGTGTGTCCTATATTTTAATACCTAACTATCGTACGTCACTCGATGTTATCAATTTAATTACAACATAATGGTAGGGTAACTACATTATATAAAATAAATGGGATAAATAAAAACTAAGAAAAAAATATTAAAGGAGGTGTTTAAATTAAGGAAGATGTGTGTAAAACATTGATTATCTATTACCACACCATGCTGCATCAACATCTTGGAGTAAGGAAGCTTTGTTGTCGTTGGTGGGGTTGGGCGTCAAGGGGTCCGTTTGTTCTCCGAAACTAAAAAACGGGCTCGTGTGGATTGGTGCCGTCAAATGCGTCATCGTTTTGAAAACGGAACATGAAGACGTGTTCCGGAAATGATTACTGGTGACGAAACATGGATCTATCATCATGACCCCGAAGAGCACTCGTCGGTATGGGTCTACTCAGAAGTACAGTTACCGACAAAATTGCGGAGACCTTGGAAAAAATGTGGTGGTTGGTTTTTTTCTCAGTGCGGACATTTATTTATCATCGTAGAATTGCTGAAAGTTTTCTAACCTGTGCGAGAGCAGAGGCCAAGGGCAGGGCTCCAGCGATGTATGCTGTATCACGACAACGCCTCTTCACATACGTCCCTGAGAACAAAAGCGTTAATTGAGGAATCCGGTGTAGGAATCGTACCCACCCTACAGCCCTGACTTAGCTCCTTGTGATTTCTTTTTGCTCCCAACTGTGAAAGAAAAATAAGTAAGTTTTTTTCGAGAGCCGCAGAAGCCGTTGCTGCCGACAAAGTAGCAATTTCGGACTTGTCAAGTCAAGACTGGCAAAAGCGTTTCCAACGTGTGTTTAGACAAATTTGTACATAGCATGACGGAAAGTATTTAGAAAAAAAAACTATTATGTTAAATACTTTTTCAGTATCTCAAATCTTATTTAGTGACCCACGTATGCCTTTTTCTCACCAAAAACCAGCGAGAATCGTCCACTAAATCCGCTTGCAAAAAAACAAATAGGCTTTCTAAAACATTCTTCTGCCTAACATTATTGATATTCTCAATGGGTAATTTATTTTATTTCACTCCTAAAATATCATCAAGTGTTCGTGATTGTCTCACAATTTACGGCGCGACGTACTGTAAACAGATTTATTAACGTTCCTATCGCGACCCGAAATCGTAATCTTGGAACTTTAATCCAAGTGAGACTGCGTCTTTACGACCTAGGGCGGGACGAGGGAATTATACAATTTCGTTACTTCTTCAAAAGTACTGCAGGTAGTACATAGATACTATTTGTGCAATCGGTAAATGAATCCCTGACCTTCCCCTCCCTCCCTCCCTTCCCTCCCATCCCTTCAATCGTGTGTCACAGTAAAATGTTTGTTAACTTTTATGACTTGTTTATTAATAATTTGACGATTTTTATTTAGTGAGTCAGGGTTCCATTTTGATTATAACTATAATTCTCTTCATTATAATAGTTACTTATGGTATGGCAAGTACGGTTTTTTTTAATTCTAACCGAGTGATAAAGTTTAAAAATGGGCTTTGCAAATCTTTAAATTAATAAATCTATCGAATTCGTTGATTTGTTTTATGAATCCTATCTTAGTACAAATAAGCATGAAGGTAGGATTATTATATTACAACATAATTTGGAACCTTCGTGTTGATTACCATCGTCTTTTTCTTACCTACCTTTTTTATTAAAACTTTCAGTAAATCAGCCATCAAACCAGGGCGGTAAAAACCATATAGTCTTTGACCTATTGAGGTATTGTTTTCAACTCGGCCGCCATCACTGTCAAGTAAATAAGAGTTATCAAAACGTTGACAATACAATAAAAGGTCAAAGACGATATGAATTTTACATCCTAGAATCTCGGCCTGTATATTTAAGGGAACATAGCGTATTATTGCTTAGCTAACACTGAAAATGCAGTAGTAAACTACTAGCGGTGTTAGTAGCCTGGAGCAATTTACTCGAGCATTCGCTAGAATGCTCGCTAAAATGAGCGTTGCGATTGGTTGATGCTCGTTGAAATGAACAAACAGACGACGGAACGCTTCTTCAAAAAATACCAAGAAAGCTTTAGTTTTTTTTATTATTATTCTTGCACTAAAAGTACAGTGTTACAGGTCTTAAAAAACCTTTGTACCTTTCTCATTCGCTCCCATATGCTCTTATGCTGATTTTTTACCAAACCCGAAGCCTATCTAAGACCTCTTGCACTGTATGCGTGAAAGTAGCGAAAACTTTTAACACTGTAGTTCCTTGTCATAATGAACATCAAACATCAAATGACAATGACAAAGTTCTAATATGCTTAGCATTTTTTTTGGGTGACTGTAAATATCACAAACATTAGAAACATGGAATGTATATACAAAAAAAATATACCAAGTGAGTCTACATGCGGTCTTGTACATACCCAACAGATTAAAAAAAAACATGTTCCTGTGTTCTTCATTTCTATTTCATTTCATTTTTATTTTATTAAGTATTTGACCTTATTTGACCTCTAATGTCTCATTTGTGATTGGTAAGTTGTGTCTAATCTATGTCCAACCATAGTACTGCATATAATATGAGTCCGGAATGCAGTAATTATTAGGTTTTAATGTGCATATAATAATTATAACTGGCTGTATTAATATACTTGTAGCTGTCTAGTTATTTTTGAATATGTGCTATAGTCTTCTTTTTGTAGTGTCTGTTTGACATGTTTGTAATAAAAGATTTGATAGCGTGATGTACTCATTATAGTTTGTTATTTTTACTCTACTTTCCTGTGCTTCCACTATCCGCCATACTCCTGCTGGATCAATCAACCAGATTATCCGCCACAGTGGTTATGGGCCCAGTGCTCAGTAAGTAAGAAATAGCAATTTTATTTCAAGGTCAGCTTACACAAGGTACGTCAAAAAGTACGATCAGCTGACGAAATTGACGTAAAAGAGTCAACAATATGAGTACTGTTAAAATAGAATCGCTCACTCATGAAAATTACGAGACCTGGAGGATTCAGGCTGAGGCGATCCTTATAAAAAACGACGCATGGGGCTACGTGAATGGTAAAAGGGGCAAACCAGCAGAGCCGACAGAATCCGAAAAATGGGACACGGAAGACGCAAAAGCTAAGTCTGACATAATTTTAGCTATTAGCCCAAGCGAATTACGACATATTCGCGAATGTAAGACATCGCGGGACGTATGGCTAAAACTTGAAAGTGTTCATGCTTCTAAGGGACCTGCCAAAAAGGCGACGTTGTTGAAGGAAATGTTGCTTCATAAAATGGATGAAGGTGGTGACATTAGAGAACATGTCATGCATTTCTTCGATATCAAATGTAAGTTAGCTAACATGGAGATCGAAATGCACGATGATTTAGTTTCTATTATGCTTCTCTACAGTTTACCATTGAGCTTCGAGAATTTTCGATGTGCAATAGAATCCAGAGATAATTTGCCAGATCCTGAAACCTTAAAAGTTAAGATCATTGAAGAAGTGAATGCAAGACGACAAAAAGGAAACGACGAAAAAGCCTTCCTTGTAAAGTCTAGAAAACCTTTCAAACCGAAGACTGGTGCGGACAAGCCAAGCTTCAAATATAAATGTTTTAAGTGTCACCAACATGGTCATAAATCTTCTGAATGTAAAATGAAGAAAGACAAGGATCAATGCTCAAATGATGCGAAGTATGTTTCGGGATGTGATTTACATGATGATGATTCCAACTTTGTAACCTTTAATTGTATTTCAGATGATAGAGCTGTTTGCAAAGGGAATGGGAGCTGGATCATCGATAGCGGATGTACGTCACATCTGTGCAACGATTCTAGTAAATTTGACAATTCATTGATATCGATGTCCGGTAAGCTAAACTTAGCGACAAATACAAGCACACACGTACAAGGTAAAGGTACCGTAAAATTGTATTCATGTAAAGACGAAGTTAAAACTTTCGTGGAGTTGCCTGATACCTTATTTGTTCCGGATTTACGATCTAATCTAATTTCAGTTGCAAGAATAACAAATAAAGGGTATAGTGTTATGTTTGAAAAAGATGTAGCTTATATTAGGGATAGTTACGGTAAAACTATTCTTGTGGCGAATCGTGTAGGTAATTTATATTATGTCGAGGAACGAATGGGGTTAGTTTCAGTAATGTCGGAAACATTAGATGACGTAAGGTTGTGGCATGAACGATTAGGTCATTTGAATGGAAAGGACCTTGTGAAACTCTTGAAAAAATCTGGTATGAAACTTAAAATGTCAGATGTAAGTCATTTATACGACTGTAGTATTTGTGCGAGTGGAAAAATGAGTGCGTCATCTTTTTCGAGATCGGATGGGCCGTGTGAAGAAAAACTAAAAATTGTTTATTCGGACATTGTAGGTCCTATGCGACACGAAGCCATAGGTGGAGCAAAGTATTTTATTACTTTCATCGACGATTCATCAAGATGGTGTGAAGTACACTTGCTCAACAAAAAGAGTGAAGCTCTGAAATTCTTTAAGATATATAAAAGTCATGTTGAAAATATAACTGACAAGAAAATTAAATATCTGCATACCGACAACGGTGGCGAATATTGTAATAGAGAATTTGATGAATATTTACAAAATGAAGGTATAGGAAGAAGATTAACGATTCCTCATACTCCTCAACAGAACGCGGTCGCAGAAAGAATGAATAGAACATTGGTGGAGATGGCGAGATGTATGTTGATTTCATCAAACCTTTCTTCGGGTTTCTGGGGTGATGCTGTCATTACTGCATGTCACGTACGAAACCGATGTCCAACAAGTAGTCTTGGTGGTGAGACGCCGTACGAAAAATGGTATGGGCGGCCTGCACAAATCCATTATTTACAAATATTTGGATCCAAGGTACACCTGTTGAACAAGGATGAAGGAAAGGATAAATTCGCTTCACGCAGTTTGCAAGGCATATTCGTAGGTTATCCAAGAGATAGAAAAGGCTACAAAATTTGGTTGCCTCAAGAACGAAAATATATCGTATCGAGAGATGTAAGATTTCACAGAGGCAAGAGTGACGTAGATGAAAAGGAGGTTTCTAAAATTGATCCGCTTGAAATTGAAAATAAAGAGTTAGAGACTGATGTCAATCGAAAGAACGAACCAAGATTAGTCGAACTAGATTTTTCCTCGGAAAAGATTGTCGAAAATCCAATCAGGATTATTTCTGAAACCGAAAGACAACAAGAAGGACCGTATGTCGAAAATGCTGAGGAAAACACTGATATTTTGGAGCCAATTGAAGTACCATTTCATCATCCAGAATCGAGTTTTGAGATGCTCAATAATGAAAACAGGATAATGAAAAGGGCCCCAGGAAGGCCAAGACTCGAGAGAGGACATGTTGGACGACCAAAGAAAATATTTCGCATGGTCGAGGTAGAATCTTCTCAAGTTCCAATTGAAGAAAGTTGTACGGAAGAATTCTCCGACTGTCAAGACTTTGCAGGTGTGATAGAAGTGACGTTGAAGCAAGCTTTGTCTGGTTCCGAAAAAGATAAATGGGAGGAAGCTATTCTTTCAGAAATTCGGAGTATGATAAAGAATGACACTTGGGATATCACAAAAAGGCCTGAGAGTCGCGAAATTGTTGGTTGTCGTTATGTTTTGTCGACTAAATTGAACGTCGATAAAACAGAAAAGAAAAAGGCCAGACTCGTTGCAAAGGGTTATAGTCAACGATATGGTATCGATTACCATGACACTTTTGCACCTGTCGTCAGATTAGAAACTATAAGATTATTGGCTGCACTTGCTGTCGAACTTGATATGGAAATCCATCAATTGGATATCAACGGTAGTTTAATGTATTTATCGGTCGGAACTAGATTAGATATTTCTAACAGTGTTTCGAAATTAGCACAGTTTGTAAACTGTCCTACCAAGGAAACCTGGAGTGCCGCAAAACGCATATTGCGTTATTTAAAGAAAACAAAGGATCACGGAATAATTTTCAACAAAACAGGCGAATCGTTGAAAGGTTATTCAGATTCGGATTGGGGTGGTTGCTTGTTAGATAGACGTTCTTACTCTGGATATGTTTTTGTACTAGGAGGAGCATGTGTGTCATGGAAGTCCCAAAAACAAAAATGTGTCGCAACATCCACGTGCGAGGCCGAATATGTTAGCTTAACTTCGGCTATGAAGGAAGCTATGTATCTGAATAGCTTGTTAACTGAAATTGGATTACGTAAGTTTGCACAAATAACTTTACACGTAGATAATCAAGGAGCTATTTGTTTAGCCAGTGATCCAGTTTTTCATTCCCGGAGTAAACACATCAGCATTAGGTATCATTTTATACGAGATGTGTTAAGAAACAATAATGATATTAAATTGGTATACTTATCGACTGATTTAATGTTAGCAGACATATTAACCAAGGCGTTGCCTAAAATGAAACATAATTTTTGTATGGCTGGTCTAGGTATTGCCTGTTAGTTAGATTAGTTAATATTGTTTTGAGTTATCCTTAACATACACATTAAGGGGGCGTATTAGGTTTTAATGTGCATATAATAATTATAACTGGCTGTATTAATATACTTGTAGCTGTCTAGTTATTTTTGAATATGTGCTATAGTCTTCTTTTTGTAGTGTCTGTTTGACATGTTTGTAATAAAAGATTTGATAGCGTGATGTACTCATTATAGTTTGTTATTTTTACTCTACTTTCCTGTGCTTCCACTATCCGCCATACTCCTGCTGGATCAATCAACCAGATTATCCGCCACAGTAATATAGAAATAATGTATATAAAATGTTGTCTTATTTATTTCTATTTTATTTTAACGCTTATTAAAATCAAGACAATTTTTAACTGTATAAGTAGAAACGTGACCACGTAATCTTTAAAAAAATGGAATCATTAAAATATGTATAACTCCGCTTTGGACCCTCCGCCCGTAGGCTAGTCTGTGGGTGAAATTGACAAACTTAACAAACTTACATGTCATGACATTGACATTTGACGGGATCTGACAAAAACGCACAGTGCTGCCAGACATAAAATCAATCAATAACGATTTAAAGAAACTTTAAACGTTTTAAAGGATGTCTCAAACAATCCAATTTTGTTGTTACGCCATAACCCCATTTTTCTTAATAATTAAAATAAATTAGTGTACTTATTTAAATGCAAAAACTACAAAATTTGTGTCTTCAATTAGTCTATATTTAGAAAAATAAAATAAAAAGTAGGCGTATTTTTTTTTGGGATAACCCAATTGTGTGCAAATTTCTTTAGCGGTTCATATAACATTTTGTCGATGATAAAATTGTGCTACAAAGTTAACCCTCAAACTGCAACGCTGGAAGCTTGTTTTGCGAGTTAGGTAACTATAAGTCTCGAACTAACTTCTAAGTGCACCTATAATTCAAAATCTTGAAACTTGAAATAAATTTATAGTAGTTGAACGTGTTAGATAGTATGCTATTATCTTACAGATTCTGCTGCAGGCTGGGTATGAACGTTGGAGTTTAGAATTAATTCGAGATGTGTAACACATTGCAGATGCAACAGATTGCCAAAGTGAACTTTAAGCGTAATTAGCCAGGGTTTAAGAATGCAGCACAAGCTTGGAATAACTATTAGGTAGATTAAAACCCCGGATATAATGGTGACTCCTTCTTTCAGAGCTGATATCTCGTAAAAGGACCAACCTATTCTATATAGACGATGGCAAGCGACCAGACGGAGCTACTTTGGTGCCGTGGAAACTGGGCAGGGCACTGGTATGGGACGCGATGTGCGTTGACACATTCGCCCTTTCCCACGTCCAGTCAACCCGTAATCCGGCCGGTGCAGCAGCTGATCAGGCCCAAACCATCAAGCGCCGCAAATATTCATCATTATTATGAATTTGTGGCACTTGCAATGGAGACCATGGGTCCTTGGTCAGCTGACATGAAAAGCTTTATGAAGGCTCTGTCATCCCGGCTAATAGACACCTCCGGAGATCCTAGAGCTGGTGCTTACCTCTCCCAAAGGATTGGGCTAGCTATCCAGAGAGGTAATGCAGCCAGTGTTATAGGGACCATGCCGCGAGCTGACCTGTTAGAGGGGGTGTTCTTTTTATAGTGGTGATTATTATTTACATTTTAAATATTTGAGTAGCTTAGTTTAATTTTAATATATATATATATATATATATGTATAAACTCATGCCTTCATTCCCAAAGTGGTGTAGGCAGAGCTAAAGAATTACCAACAACTTTTAAAACTTGTTGATAATTCTGTAACCACACTTTGCATAATTAGGCTAAGATGTATACCAGTGTATTAGTGACAGGTAAATAAATCATAACGCATCCTAACCGTTTAAGAGCAACGGTACCCCGGACAGACACACACACATAGCGGTCAAATTTAATAACACTCCTTTTTACGTCAGGGGTTAAAAATAGAACGGCTTTGAATAAATATAACGCTGTATTAGAAAAAAGTCAAATGTAATCAAGTGTGTAATAACTTGGTAGTTGAATAGGTACCTGAAGAAGGTAGAAACCTAGCGTTTCAGATCAAAGTTAAGTATTGAAAGCAATGTATTAAAATCGAGTGCGACTGGGGATCGCCAGAGTGTTCCATACTTACTCTAAATACATCTTAATTTATCAAATACGGCATAAAAATTAAGATCCCTATAATACTCAATTTAAACTGGTACAACAACTAATATACCCCCCTCCAAACATTAAGCTTCTTTTTTAAATGAAATCAACTTATGCCCTAGCACAAATCAATGTTTAATTAATAAATAGTAAATAATATACGATAAAATAAGATACAAATACTCTTTATTGATCACAACACTAATAAACAAAGAAAGAGAAAAAGTATAAGCGTAATAACAGGGAGACAGCAGGCCCAGTCTGGACAAGGGAAACGGAAAACCGTTCTGGTTGGAGAAAAATTGGAGAGGCGTATGCCCAACGGTGGGCGAATACACGCTGATGATGATGATGATGATGAAGTATATATAAGCGATCTCTTCCAGACAACCTTAGAGAAAACAACGTATAAAAAAACAAATAGGCAATCATAACAGCTCCGAGTCCGTGTAACAATTCAATACGTCACAAAATGGACGACCTGTTTATCATGTAAACATAATACTAAATTAGATACGCTGACCCGCGCTGGGAATAAATATTTGTTCAAATAGACGAAAAATCGGGTAAAGAAATGCGAAACCCAATGTATCTCGATATAGTCCGTCAGGCAAGGGAAGACGCGCATAAATAAACCCTAAATGGGATAAAACTGTTTTTAGTTTGTTTTTTAGTTTTGGCTGATACGACGTAAGCTTGTTTACTAGCAGTACCTAAGAGGTTTAAGGTTTTATGTGAAAACGGTCGGTTTGTACATGTTTAGTTGTAAAGGCACAGTGTTGTTGGGATTTCAAAATACGTCTCTAAGAGCTCAGATGAAGAACGAAGTAAAGGGTTTGGAGTCGTTGTGAAAAGGAGGAATGAAGCCGCAAGTATACATGTGAAAAACAAACTTAAACTAATTAATGTGATAGCTATTTATACGTACTTACCAAATCTAACAACAGTTACGAAAAATCTAACGCATAACCAAAATACTAACTGATAAGTCATGGACAGACGCTAATCTACACAAAAACAAGCTACCATGAACCCTTATTTTTGTGTCTAGGGCTGAAAGTACAACTAAATTACACTTTCTCTCGATTCCAACAGAGTTGCAAATGGAAATGGGATTACTGTAGCATAATGAAATTGCACAACAAAACTAATCTCCGCATTCCCATTAACGTATGAGAAACTTATTCACGCCTGACCCTCAATACCAACTTTAATAGTATCTGTTTTCAAGTACAACCAGCTCCCTTTTTAGGGTTCCGTAGTCAAACTAGGAACCTTTATAGTTTCGTCATGTCCGTCCGTCTGTCCGTCCGCAGCGCCGCTCAGAGACTACACTCGCGGTCAAATAATACGGGTCAGAGTGCGTTTTTCATTCTAAAGAGGCCATTTCGAAGCCTTGGTTCCTCGCCAGGGGATGCTGTTAGTGAAATCTGATGATGGATACCCAGAGCATCGATACAGGACTTCCAAAGTGCCTAGGATACCCAACTGATTGAGTCTGCGGTTAACGCCGGAATCGTGCATGTTCAGAAAAACATCTAAAATGGCAATAAAATGTAAGGAAATCCAAACGCTGATCCAAACTCTCTCGCTGTGGTGTTAACTGATTGTGCAATCAGTTAGGTATCTTAAACACTTCTGACCTCCTCTATTGAACCTCAAAGTATCCACTATGAAACCTCACTCAAAACAACCCCTGGCCAGGAACCAAGGCTTCGAAATAGCCTCGTTTGTATTAAAAACGCACTCTGACCCGTATTATTTGACCGAGAGTGTAGTACTAGAAAGCTCTAATTTGGCATGAATATACATATTAGTCACGCCAACAAAGTGGGAAAATAAATTATAGAAAAAAATTAGTGTACCTGCCCTACACGTAACGTGGGTATGGGTATGTATTTTTTTTCTCGTCTACCTCATAGTGTGTGTGGGGTGTCGTTAGATAGGTCTTTCAAAAATATTATATGGTAGGTATCCGTTTATGAAATATTTATCTTAAAAGCGCTAATTTTTGTTAGAGACCAAGTGTCCCCCCCCTTACAGCCAAAACTACAAATTCCAAAAATCGAAAAATAAACTTAATTGAAAGCACATATAATGAATTTAATAAGAAAACTATCACTACTAAGTAGACTTCAGTGGTTCTTGAGTTACAAACGGTTAAAATGTTTTTACCTACCGAAAACTTATTTGCGGTGTTGGTAAACTCACCGCGACCTATGTCAATGTATGGGGATAACAGTTTTCCAACGGCAAAGTTAAATATGTCGCGAGGTCCACTTCCTTTGTAGTAACAGCTTCGGAACCCTACACTGAGCATGGTCCGACATGCTCTTGCCCGGTTTTGATATCGTTTCTACGAGTATGAATATGTTGCATAATGTATAAATGTGTTGAATAAAATGTACAAAAAATACAGAGATTCTTTCCTTTGTTCAGAAAATATGTATGAATTAAGGGCAGTTCCTACTTACCTTGCAATAGGTCGGGTATTCATACCCATTCACAAAAAAGGTTTCTTTTTACTTTTTCGCCGTCCTCATTCGATCAATTAATTATTAAAATAGTTACCCAAACATAAATGAAACCGTAAATTAATGAACCCGCAGACAAGTCATTGTCAAACATTTATGATAATTTACCAAATATTATTTTATTGTATGTACGCGGTAATTGAATGTGATTTTAGTGTTTATCGACCTATGCTTACACAGTTGCGGTGAATTTCATTTGCATTGATTGCCGCCGGCTAACCTACAAAGGTATGTCAGGGTAGACCAATATGGGCAACTTTTAACGGAAAATTATAGCCGGCAACAATAGCTGTCCTTCTCGGATTTTGTGTAATAGAGTGAAGCGTCCGCACTGCTGACGGGCAATTGCTATAAAAATTACCCATGTATCTACATATAAGTGCACCTTTATATTTATACACCGTGTGTCACCAACTTAAAAGGTGCTAATGAACGGCGCGGAGGTGGCTTTAGGTTTTTATTTTGATGGGAGCCATTTTTTTACCGACTGTACTTCCATGGTAAAAAAAAAACATTTGCAATAATCACTGGCAGTGTTACGAAAATCGAATTACTATAAAAATCCAAAGCGAGAAATAAACTTTTCAACAAACAAAATCTTTTGAATTCAATTGAAAAGTGCGCAGTGAGTAGTCGAGAAAGTACACGGGTAGTGTGAAATTCGAGCAGAAAACGCTGGTCACGCATTCTAGTTTGCAACTTGCTCTTGGCACGATTTTCTATCTTCGGAGAGCTTTGCGACAGAACTAAGAGCACACTGGCGGTGGCAGCGAAATAGGCTAGACAAAAAATCTTAAAAAAAAGAAGCGCTGGGAATAGGCTATCTAGTACCTGGTAGTACCTGGGTTAGTCTAGCATAATCCCCGTGATATACTTATAATACGAGAAGTGAGGTGTTGGGCTGCGTAAAGGAGTAGAGAGGCAAGTAAATACCTCTTGTAACTGTACGATAGAAGGTCTTTTATATTGTTCAACCTTAGTTTTTAGGGTTCTGTACACAAAGGATAAAAGGGGACCCTATTTATAAGTTTCCGCTGTCCGTCTGTCCGTTTGTCCGTTTGTCCGTCTGTCCGTCTGTCTGTCACCAGGCTGTATCTCACGAACCGCGATAGCTAGACAATTGGAATTTTCACAGATGATGTATTTTTGTTGCCGCTGTAACAACAAATACTAAAAACAGGATAAAATAAATATTTGAAGGGGTCCACACTACAGACGTATTTTTTAATAGATAATGGTACGGAATCCTTCGAGCGCAAGTCCGACTCGCACTTGGCCGGTTTTTATACAATGGGAAGGTCGCTGACACAAGCAATACGCGTTTATGTATTTAGTATTACGCTACTGCTTATCACTAAAAGTGGCCAATTGCCATACTACATAATCCGTAAATATCGCGGTAACACGATTGGTACGAGTAGCAAAAATAGCGATTTACGTGGAGCAATATTCTTGGGGAAGGTCTAGTAGGTATGTCTAGCAGTAGACTTCCCTCGGCTGATATGAAAATTATGTTGATATTATTTGTAATAATAAGCGAGAGAGATTGTCTACATAGTCCAAAGATTAAGGGTGGACTTAGTTGTGATGGTTACCATTAGAAATAAAACACCATTTCGCCCTTTGCCCGACCAAATATATCCGTTCAAAAAGATAATCCAAACAAACTGAATAAGTACTATCATATATAATATTAGCGAGGATAGAAAAAAATGCAACACTAAATCCAATTTTTATTCCTTTTTTCATAACTCATATTTTCTATGTCAAAGAATCAAAGAGAAAAATGTATAGAGTTTGACGAGGCATTGTTTTTTTTGTACAATCAAAAAAATGGTCTCTATAAAAACGATATCGGCTTGTTACGGCTCGCCACAAAGGGTTACTTGCATGAGGCCAGCACCGATGAAAGCCTCTTTGTTACTATGAGTGCAATTTTTACGTTTTTTTTTAAAATATTTTCAACAAAGTGATTTTTTGACGGGTACCGGGAAATGTCTCCAATGGGTTCCACTCTATTCGTTTTGTAACCAGATATTACATAATATATCTTCAGCAAAAAAAGTAAAAACTAACAGGTTTTTATCTCAGGCAGGAATACCTTTTTCCACGCGGCGGCCAAACGATGCAAACAACCTAGACAAAAATGTAGGTTGGTAATTAGGCTTCCATGAGGCAACTAAAAATACGAAAGACAAAGAAAACCAGCAAAACAAAGAAATGTAATATCGCGCTGTGGAAAATACCTAAACCTGTCCAGAGCAATTTCCAGTGATAAGTATACGAAAACTTTTTCCATTAAATTCAAAACATAACAATCGGTTATACGAGTTTCAAACAACAACTTTTAGGTCAGACCGCGGTCAGTTGTCAGATTTCTCATATCAAGGTAAGGAAATTCAGTGGCGTCCGGCGGTCATCGGGCCAAATTAGATTTGCGTTCGGAAATGAATGTGACCGCAACTCGCCCTCTCGCCCCAACTCCTTTGAAGGCTGCCGACCAAATAGTACCCATTCATAAGTGTTTACGAGCCGGTTTCTGGACGAGCCGCTTTGGCCGGGGTTTATTCGAGGACATTTTGTTTGTGCATAATTTATGTGTCCGCAAGCATTAATCAGTTGGATGAATTCTCGGACGTTCTCTGGGAATGTCCACGTTTGAAAAATATTTGGGAAACTAGGACAGTCACCCTTTTATTTATAGAAAATATACGGGTTCGAGTTAATTCTAATTTGTAAATGTCCATAATCTTATTTGGTTGGTTTTTGAATTTCCGTTGACTAAAAGGTTGGGATGGAGGATCTTGTTCATTTATAAGATATTCAAATATGGGCTTATTCTTTTAGGTTATAAGGTAGAGAAAAAAATTAAAAAGTTTAAAATTATTCAAACGCATAATCAAATCACAGCGAACATTTCCCCTTCCGTTAAAGTAAAGGTACCGCTGAATGACTGTTTACAATTCCGAGGATAACTATTTTTGCTTAACGAGAGATAAATTCTCCCCAAGCCAGAAGGATTATCCATAAATTAATAAAACATTTCAAATTGTGCGAATAAACGCCAGCCCACTCGCCCGGTATTCGCGATCCCCGGGAAAACACTTAAAGGCTTTATTTATATGTTTTTCTGATACTTTACTTCTTTGTCTCTATCCCGGGAGACCTGGACTTGGAGTATGCGCGCTGAATATTCCTTTTAACGTAACATGATCTAAATAATCCCTGACAGCTTGAGTTCTAAACTCAAAATGGTTATAAATATAAAAAAAATCATTTTTTTAAACATATATCTAGGAGTGTTGCTTAGTAATACGTAATGCCATCACACGCTAATTATTGATAATCGTAAAGATAAAGATAAAGATAAAGACATTTATTCAGTAAGTAGGCCGCACGCGGGCACTTTTACACGTCAAGAATCTACCAGCGCTTCACAAGAGGAGACCACTGCTGAGAAGAAGCGCCGCAAGAAACTCAGCAGTCAGTCATTTTTTTAAATATATTTAATATTACAATGGTACTACTTAGTCTAGCATTATATAAATCTATAAATAGCAAATTAAAAAATATTTCAAATATCCTGCGTAGTTTCCGCAGGAAAACACACCAAAATCTTAAGATAGAAAGAAAGAAAAGTAAAAAAGAACTCCTACGTATGTGTATATAAGACGGTGCAAGATGACCACATAAGATTGATATGTTTTCCTACATCAACGGTGTCCCCCAGACAAGATAAAGCTTTGAATTTGAAAAAAATAAAAATAAAAATATTATTGATTAAGTTTCGGGTTTAGGCCAAGCATTTTTGTCTATTATATAGTCCTCGATCCTATAATACGCTTTAGACATTAACGACTTTTTCAAGTAATTTTTGAGTGCTGGAAAGGGTAACTTTAATACTACCTCAGGTAATTTATTATAGAAATGAATGCATTGACCAACAAATGATTTATGTACTTTACGGACGCGGAATTTTCGAATAGCTATTTTATTTTTATTTCTAGTATTTAAATTATGTATATCAGATTTTTTGTGAAAGAATCCAATTTTTTTATAACATAAATAATATTCTCATAAATAAATTGTGACGCTACAGTTAAGATATTAATTTCCTTAAAAAGATCTCTTAAGGAGTCACGGGAATTTAAGTTGTAAATAGAACGAATGGCCCTTTTTTGTAACACAAATATAGTTTGTATGTCAGCTGCCTTACCCCAAACCAGAATACCGTGATGCTGATGATGATGAATGATTCTCATGATTCTACATGATGATAAATTCTGTCGGCGGATAAAAGTTACAAACAAACTACTAACTAACTTACAAACTTATTGTGGGCGTCCAATAAGATACTCGTATTATAATATAAAGTACAATGTGTTCTGTGTGGTTTTTTGTTTTTTGTTTAATCACAGCTTGTCACAGTTCTGTCGACATACTTACTATCCGCACTGCGCAAAATGCTCTGCACTAATTGCACAATATATTAGCGTTGCTACGATTGACTTGCGAACTTAAGCACTTCTTGTAGCGAAGTTTGATTTTAAAATCACATAGAGGAACATAGTTTGAAGATTTTTAGTACTATTAGGTATTAAATCAGTTTCCAACAAAATGTACTAGTGCAGTTATATGAACGTTTACTTTATAATTAATGTGCTCCACTGAGCGGAGATGCAGCAATGCACAATTCGGCCGAGAATCGTTCTCTATGCATTGGTTATTTCCATGCCAGCAAAAAGTTGAATGATTAAAGACCGTAATGGCACATTCTACCTCCATAGACGTCTTTTTAACCAATAAATTACGCTTTTTATTTTTTGATGAAGCACGATCCTAGCGTTTGTAAGAGCCGATGTCGGACGAGGGTTTCATAGATCATTATTATTTATGAAATATGTTCATAGTCTCAAGTAAATCAGGTAAAATTCTGGAAATGTTAATAAATTGTTATAGTTGTGTGGTGATCTAGTTATTATTAATATTGGGGGGGTTCAAATGGGCCTTGTGTGCAACTTCGAACATTGCTGATCTTTTGTAGCAGCAGCCCTTTATTTTGGAGCTCACCGCAAAGGCCCGTTGCGTCCAGGAATTTTCAGATGCTTTGGGCAGTGAGGAGTTGTATCGCTTGTTATCTAGTTAACTCTGGCTAAAACGTATTGATAAGTAAAATAAATAGTTGGTAAAAGATAACAAAAGCATAAGGGAACGCAAAAAAAAATTGTGTAAGTATTGATCACTTTTTTTAAAGTAATTAGTTTCGAGTAGTTTAGGTAGTTTTTAAATAAAAAAAGAAGGTATAGACGAGGTAAATACATTTAAATTTCTTGGGGTAACGCTTGATAAACCCCTTCACTGGAAGGATAACATCGATATATCTGCAAAAATCTTAATAGATTTGTTTATGCATTAAAGATATTAACACGGTCTCGGTTCAGGCCGCTCTGACGGCCTATCACGGCTTTGTGTCATCCCTTCGTAATGGTCTTATCATGTGGGGAAATTCTGTGGACGTGGATAGGGTATTTAAAATTCAGAAGTGTGTAAAGGTCATTTGCAGGGCTTGGTTTGACGAAAGCTGTGTCCCATTATTTAAACAACTTAACATTCTGCTATTACCGTGCTAATATAGTTATTAGGGAAATATGTATCTTGGTTAAGTCCAAACCGATGCTCTTTACAACTCGGGGTGAAGGCATACAACAACGTCGGACGAGAATGGACGTTATGAACCGATTGTATAAACCTCGTTGCTTTAAAGCCATCTACTCAAAAAATATATTTAACATGTGCATTAACATCTACAATGCCTTACCTGAAGACATACGGTTGCTCCAGGGAAATACGTTTACCTACAAATAAGTTGACAAAGTGGCTTTTTAATAAGTGCTATTACAGTGTTAAGGATTTTCTAGAGCATAATACCTATTAATGTTAATTTGTAATTTTATTTTATTTTTGTTGACATTTGATTATAATTGTTAAAAAAAAAAAAACTTACTACTTACTTACTAAAAAAAAAAAAAAAACTTACTACTACTTAAGAACTGTATTCAGTAAATATTTTTTTTGATTTGATTTGAGTCTATTTTAGTATTTTAATAAACGAATTAAACATGAAAATATAACAATGAAATTTGTAAACTACGAGTAAGTAACGAGACTGTAACATTGTTGTCTACAAAAACCCTAAGAATGAGCCATATTATACGTACTTATCAGTGGCGAAGCGTCACGTAAATAAATAGGCAAGCCGGAGCAAAAAAAAGGTGTATGGCGTGTGTGCTTGTTTGCCTCTTCCGTGACATAAAAAAATCATACCTTAAAAAATGGATGTCGTCTTTCTAGTTCCCAAAAAGCAGTGCTGAAGTGTCGCGTGCGTTAACTGTTTCTACATGCCATCCTTGCAGTTAGTGTTCACCACCTTCGCCATACATGACATCACTGGTATTACATGAATAGTGTATGTCAAGTATGACAAAAGTGGCTTTTAAAAAAGCCGTTGCGATCGCACACATTAAACACACAGACAGTATAATTTACGTTAGTTAAGTTAGTTAGTAATCAAAACACACACACAGTAAAAATTAGCTTGCTTTGTTAGTACCCATCATGCAAAATAAAAACGTCCTTAGTTAAAAATAAAACAAAAATAAACCAAATTAAATACATGCACTGCAGGTCTGCACACAGAAACCCAAAAAAAGACTTAATTAAACATAATATATACAAATTCGTGCAACAAAATCAACCAAATGAAGAAAACCCACGGCCCGCGGGCATGCGCCATCCGTACATGTTAAGAAAACCACGACACGCATTAAAACGACAAACAATCCAAGTAAGTTTATGTTTATGCAAATAAATATAGAAACCGACTGAAAACTCAATATATACCTACACTTTACTCTAATCACTTGAAATACGCTAGGTACAGTTCGATATTTATTTATAACTTAAACTTAAACTTAAACTCATGTAATAATATACAACTCCGTATATGTTTCTCGCTTTGAGCATGTTTCCTAGCTGAATTATATAAATTGTTAATATCTGCAAAACCTGTTCGATTCCAAACACTGCTAGAATCGGAAAACAGCAAACATGAATAGCAAAATAATTTGTTTATTTTGCAGCTGCCAGTCAGCCAATTGTATTTATCATATGATTCGCTGTGGAAATGTTTGAAGAATCCATCTCTACGCCTATAGTCAATTTTTATGTCTGGGCGAGCGCGTCCTAACTTAATGACATGTTTCTTATTTTCAAAGGATAACTTTGAAAAACATGTTTGTTCATTAAGTAGGTAATCTGTAAGACAACACTCAAGTTGAACCAATGCGGCCATTTGTACTTTGAGTACAGGCAAAAATATTTTAAAACCAAACCACGAATATAACCTAAATAGATCGAAGCAAAAATAACAATATTTAGGTACTTAACGAAATATAAACAAACCTCCGTTGTCGCCACGAATCTGCAAATAACACAATCCAAACAGAAAAACATTCACAGAACACTTAGCAAGCTAAACACTAGTTGAGTCTCATAAAACACAATAAGTTAAGTAATAACACAAATTAAACTATAAATCAAAACAAAACACCGCGTATTTTAGCGCGAGGACGCGAAAGTAATGGCGTAATGAAAAAAGTAGTTGCAGGTCGTGCTCGTGACCGACAGGGGGACCCGGACGGTTGAAAAAAAAGTTCCTTGGGAAAAGAAAGTTAACGCATGCACTTTAAGTTCAAAATTGAATGAAATAAGCCGTTGGACGGCGGCAGGACTTGCACCAGTTTTTACTTTGTTTGTGTGAGGTGCCGCTGTGTCTGTGTGCGAGTTTGAAGCGAATAAAGCGCTAGAAAATTGTTTGAATGTGTGTGTAGGTCCGGCGCTGAGTCACCGGCTTTTATGGCGGTTTTAATTGTGGGTGTAAGTTCGAGCGCGCGTAGTGAAAGGTAACTGAGCGTGTGTGCGTGTATACGAAAATATTGTTCTTGTTTCTTTCTAGTAATATAGGTTAGTGAATGGGTGCGAGCGAGTGATAGATTTCGGCTTGGTAAATAAATAAATTTGAATTGCGGCGTTAGTGCGTTTTGTTCATGCATCGTATTATGAAGCAAGGTAAAGCTATAGTACACCGGGTTACTTTCGGTTTTACGTTTTGTTGTTTGTATACCTAGTAGGTACCTACTCTATGCATAGGAATTTTTAGGGAAGCCGCTGGGAATCGGGTTGTATGGACGCTTCGCTACTGGTACTTATAGTACTTAAGAACTGTACTCAGTAAAAAAAAATTTTTATTTGATTGATTGATTTGATTTGAGTCTATTTTAGTATTTTAATAAACGAATTAACCATAAAAATATAACAATGAAATTTGTAAACTAAGTAACGAGACAGTAACATTGTTGTCTACAAAAACCCTAAGAATGAGCCATATTATACGTATAATACTCATCGAAATAGGCACGTATAACTTTTACAGCATCCTGTTTATCTCATCCTCAATCTTGTTTTCATCTAACTCGAATCGTAAACAAAATGTGGAATCGTAAAAAATGACTGGCATAAATCTTTTACGTACAAATTTGTGCTTCGTATTAAAATCACCAGTGCGTGAAATTTTCTATTTATATGGGAGTTTCAGTGTCCGATTTTGATTGGCTTGGAAATGGCTTTTCAAGTTACCTAACTTTAATAAATGGCCTTATAGTTTTGTCAGTATACAGCAGCAGGAAAGTAACGTTAACTACTAGTATGAAATATACTGTTTTGAGTTGGTTCCCATAAAGCAAGCCCCACCTACCAGGTCGAAAAGGACGCAGTGATTAGCTGGCATGAGAAAATATATAACGTCTCATTCTAACATAACTGCGTCCATAGCGGCCTGTCAGTCGGACTGTATGTTGGTTTGTGGGAGCCTTAACTTAACGGTCCTTGCGAAATTTATATCATATCTCACGAGCAAAACATTTTCATTTACAATTTATTTCATAAAAAATATGCGGACTCTTACTCGTATGCGTTTGATTTATCCATACATCGCGTTTGTGTAAAATCATTTATCGCGGCCGAAAAAACACAGTTAAAATATTATATTGCAAATTGAATCTCGCAACTCAACCCAATCAATTCGAGGTTTCAGTTGCTACTCATAAAAAATGATCGATTTAGACGAGGTTTTCTGTATCCGATTACGAAATGTCGACAAGACCAACCAAGATTTATGTAGTAATGTGACCATTAAGGAACTTCCCTTTTTACCCAATTATGCAAAGCCAAACTATTAAGTAAATAGCACTATTTATTAATATAACCCTAATCCAGATTAATTAATAACAAAAAATGAGCAAGAGCATGTCGGAACATGCTCAGTATAGGATTCCAAAGTATCTCTTAAAAAACATGTATTAACAAACTTTTTATTTATAGTTATTATTAGGTACTGCCATGGATGATTTTTAGCAGGTATAAACACTTGAGCCGCCTGAATCTCAGGAACTGACCAAGTCTACTTACTGGTGTTTTTTTTTCTGTTAAGTTCTTTATACGTATTTTAATTTAAGATATTTTTTAGATTTTTATTACTTACTTGTAGTCTTCGCTGTCTGGGACGCTTAACTCTAGCAAAAAAATCACTTTTCAAGTTCAATATTTCCTCAACAGTTCCTAAATATAATGTTCTTATTCTAATCTCGGCGTAATTTGAATGGACAACTTTGCAAAAATACCGCTCTGTAGTGTCTCTAAGTTAAATTGTGGATAGACGGACCGACACGGACAAGACGGACATGGCAAAACTACAAGGGTTTCTTTGTTGACTACTACCCTAAAAATATGTGTGTGTGTATGTGTGTGTGTGTGTGTGTGTGTGTGTGTGTGTGTGTGTGTGTGTGTGTGTGTGTGTGTGTGTGTGTGTGTGTGTGTGTGTGTGTGTGTGTGTGTGTGTGTGTGTGTGTGTGTGTGTGTGTGTGTGTGTGTGTGTGTGTGTGTGTGTGTGTGTGTGTGTGTGTGTGTGTGTGTTTGTTGTGATTGTGAATGTCAAAGTTTAAGGGCCGAGTTCACCAACAGATGTTTAAAATTTAAACGATATTTTGGTGTTCACCACGCGTTAGCCATTGATTAAGTGCTGTAACCAACTGTTTAACTGAAATGAAGAAAATGGACTTTGTTTAACCATCGGTTAACTGCTCCTTAAAGTGAAATTGAACTGTATCCATCACTTTTAGGTTGAACACAATAAAATGGGAGACGCTTTGAATTATATAAATATTTGAAGAAAATAATGTACTAGATGATTTTGACGATATTAAGCGAATTTTACGCCCACCTCGTATATTCCAAATACGGTGCAATTATACAAGATTTCTTTTATACACAATTTTTGCATTGATTTTAATTCGAAACATTCGACTCTCCATACATTGTACTCCGTAGTCCAACCGATTTGTCCTGCACCCAAGGACCTTTGAACCTATGTCAGTTGAAACAAACATTATTGACAACGGAAAAGGATGCTGCACAACAAAGTCGTCCACATTAAGGATATTGCGTTGACATGACAAGCATTACATTTCGAAGTATAATAATGTTACCCTGCCATTTTAAGCATACCTTTTGGGTAAAAGTAAAATTTATGTAAATACATAGCCATCTTAACAAAGTGTTATTAAAACTTTCGGTAATTTAAGACTCATTCATTCAAAAACGCTCGGTTAGTTAACCATTCGTTAGAAACGATTGGTGAACAACAAAAAAACGCGGTTTGTTTAAACACGCTTGTTAAATTGTAACGGAGCGATTAAGTAATCAATGATTATATTGTTGTAGTTGGTGAACTCGGCCCTAAATATTAACTAGGCCCTAAGTCATACGATGCTAAATCATAAAATATGTCCGTTAATAGATTTTTTCATGTGTAATTATTTGCCTCGAATGTGCTCTAAAATGACTTCAATTAAATTTTAGAGATTTATGGAAGAATTGGACGTAGATTATTAAAAACGTTCCAACCCACAACTTGGTCAAAAATTACTTATCTATACCAAATGAGATCAGTTAACATGGTATTTTCATATAGCAAAAACGTTCCATTACCTTGTGTGTGTAAGTACATGACCATAGTGGTCCAACCCACACATATGGCAAGTGTGAATAAATAAACACAGAAACTGCATTTTTTGGATATATTTCAATTTCATATCTTGTTCAGAATATATGAATTTAAATATTTGCAATCACTACCATACCTAACTATTTACTCTTAGCGAAGCATTGCGAGGGTGGGCGCTGCTATATTAATATGTTTCTCAAAAATTGATGTCGAGTAAGATTTGAGACAGTTTTCAATGACCTCGTTATACTATAAGTATTTTGAGTCGGAACGGGTGGGGGGGACGTGACGTGATTCTTTTACGCATAACACTTTTCAAATCGTTGCAGCTAATTGTAACCGGCAATTTTAAGTTGTCCCGTTAAGGCGTACCTACTTAACACATTTCAGGGGTGTTATTCTCTTAAACGGCGTTATGTCGGTCGAACGAGTACAAAACACATTTTAGCGAGTGCATTCTCAATTGGGATAGACCAAAAAAAATAACTCACCATTATTACATTCTAATTCGAAAGAATTGGCAATTTTAAGAAGCCAATTTCATTAATTTTGTATTTGACCCAATAGTTTTGTTTTAATATATTTATTTATGTAGCAGACATTTTATGAATGACATGATTATTTTAAATTTGGGTTGACATTTTCTAATAAATTACAACAATTAAATAATATCTAATGATAAAAAGTGATTGTAATAGTGTAATAAAACATACTGTTTCTTGCGGTTTTCACCTAATCCGTAAAATACACCAAGGAGAGCTTCAAGACGAAAACGAAACTTTTGTCGAAATGTCCGAAATAGATAAATATTTCAAAAACTTAATAATGCAGAACGGTTTTAAAACCCTATTCCTCGAAATGGTTTTCAAATTAGAGTAATTTAAAAAATATGAACAATCCCAATTAGGCAGTAGGGCTTCTGTCGATAAGATCTAATGAACAAGGCTACCGAATTGAGAATGCAAAATTAAACTAGCCGATGCGCCGCGTTTACGCGTTCACTAGGTTGCTCGATACAGAGAACTCGATCAGTGTATTAGTTTCGCCATATCCACTTTAGCTAACTTACTAGTGGTTCAATTGATAACAAGTGGCATTATATGACAGCATCACGGTTAGCTTAGTTGTTAGTGACCAAGTCACGAAGCTAGTGCGGTCCTTAGTGCGAGTTTGAACCTGAGTTTTTTCTATGGGGTCCGTTCATTTGACCGAAATACGTTTGGCCGAATGAGTCGTTTGGCAACTGTTTCATTTCCCAACCCGCATATATTTCTGTATATATTTGAATGTTTCAGGATTTATTTTTGTACCATTGTGTAGACTATAGGTTAGGTTAGGTTAGATTTTTTTTTTTAAATCTGAACAAGTTACAGCAATATAAGCGGGTTAGGAAATGAAACAGTTGCCAAACGACTCATTCGGCCAAACGTATTTCGGTGAAACATTAGTGAACCGTTTTCTATGTATGTATTTCTATTTATAAGTGTGTTTATCTTGGTTTAAGTAGTAACCACAGTACAAGCCCATAGCTTAATTTGGGAATATGTCAATTTATATGAGATTATTATCTATTATTCAGGTTTCATTGTTATTTATTTGATTTGTTGAGAACAAAGTAAGGTTTATATGAATTATTAATGGATTTACATTCTTACGTTTTTAGTTATTACAAGTAAGGTAGAGAATAACACCGCGGAATTTAACACGACACTCATAAAAAAAAGAAACAAGTACACATGAAATTCAGCTTATCCAATGTTATGCCAAGATTTAAAATTGAATTGCATTTTCTACTTTTAAGCGCTCGATTGAGTTTGTTCGTGAAATCAATTCAGCTGTCATTTGCAAATTAAATCAACAGTTTTTTGGTTATTTTGTTGCTGCAAACCATCCAAATATGATACGCGTAACAAAAATATGCAAAAAGAGAAACACAAAAATTGTACTTCATTTAATTCTACTTAAGTTTCCTTGAAATAAAAACTTTTTCCAACTTGCACTATAGAACTAACACCAAAGTTCTTAAGACAGAAGCTTGAGCAAAGATTAAATAAATATTGTCTGATCATAACTATAAAGCGGTCATGTACAAGACGAGCACTCCCCGTGAGACTTGTAAGTGCATTGCAATAATCGTAAACTGGGCGGGTAATACGACGAGCGCAGTTGGCCATAGTGAGGCGGTGGCGGAAGCGGTAGCGGTATTTGTACGACATACTCAACAAAGTCTCTTAACGGGTCCATATATCGCTGCTTAAATACAAAAGCGCCACAAATCAAAAACAAATATAGTTTGATTTAAAACTTTAAGTATAAAGCATTCCGAATTTAAATGCAACACAAACACATTTTGTTTTGTGTCGCTTTTGTATTTAAGCAACGATATGTATTCATAAAAAAAATATAGCGACCTAACACTAATACTTGGGTCCCCGTCGTCGCCTTCTCGTATCTACTTTTTTATGATCCACAGCAAAGCTATTATCATGTGAGTACAAAGACGTGACTTATTCCATGTACTGTTGTTAAAAAGGGACAAGAATCGGGTTAGCTATAAAAAAAATGCGCTTGAATGTCCTACTAATATTCTAAATGCGAACGTTTGTGTGTTTGTTACTCTTTCACTCTGCTATAGCTGGAAGGATTTGGATGAAATTTGGATTGCAGATAGTTTATACCCTGGATTAACACATAGGCTCCTTTTCATCCCGGAAAAAACTAAAGTTTCCAAGAGAATAACGATAATCGAAATCTACGCAGATGAAGTCACGGGCAGTAGGTTTCTTTATATAAACAGCAAAAATACAGGGTGTAAGGGACGGCTCACCGAAAACTGAAACTATAGCTTCAGACCATTGTACTGAACTGAAATACAGTGGAAATTTTCCCGGGAAAACGAAAATTTTCTCGTTGGTTTCAGTTTTCGGTGAGCCGTCCCTTACACCCTGTATAGGTATATATACAGGTTGTAAGGGACGGCTCACCGAAAACTGAAACCATAGCTTCAGACCATTGCACTGAACTAAAATCCAGTGGATTTTTTCCCGGGAAAACGAACATTTTCTCGTTTTTTTTCGCGAAAATGCCGTTTTTACAGTTTTTTTTTACATAATGAGCTTCAGTATGTTATAATATGTTGTCCTAGATCGGTTTATATGCAAAAACATGGAAAAAAAAACGAGAAAATTTTCGTTTTCCCGGGAAAATTTCCACTGAATTTCAGTTCAGTACAATGGTCTGAAGCTATGGTTTCAGTTTTCGGTGAGCCGTCCCTTACACCCTGTATACCGGCATAGAAATCAATCTACTCGTAGTTGCTATTCTAGCATAGAGTTATACCATGTTAATCCTCACCATGGAGTATGTGTGATGTGAAACAGATTGATAGAGTTAGAAATGAAAAAATCAGAGAGAAATGTGGAATGAAAGAAGATGTAGTGACTAAGATTGAAAAGGGCATGCTTCGATGGTTCGGTCATTTGGAAAGGATGGATGAAAGAAGATTGACGAAAGAGATATACAGATCGAAAGTGAGTGGAAGGGTCGAAAGGGGCCGCCCTAGGCGTACTTTTTCGAATCAAATCGGAGAAATACAGGAAAAGGGCCGAATCTTAAGTACCCGAAACCAACGTGCCTGCATGACTCGATGTATGAATTTTGAAGAAGCGAAAGAAATTTGTCAAGATCGTAGCAAGTGGAAAGAAGTGGTCTCTGCCTACCCCTCTGGGAAACAGGCGTGATTTAATGTATGTATGTAATCCTCAGTAATTGCATCGCAGTAATTCTGCAGAACCCATTTTCAACACCATAATACTGTATTATGGTATTGTTTTTACCTCGGTCGCCATTATTGTCAAGTCAATAATGAGCTATCAAAACGTTGACAATACTATAACACGTCAAACTTAATATTGGAATTTGAATGTAATTTTGGAGGGAAGATGGCGGATTGAAAGATATCCGGCTTTTAATGGGCTTCTACTTTTGATTTATTATTTTTACTGATTTACTCTACTCACTTTACATTGGCAAAATCACTGCGTTGCGGACAGCCATTAATAAAAAAAGAAGAAGAAGAAGTTAATATTTATATGATAATTCGTACTGCCTTCACATCAAATTCTTTTGCCCTTCAGGCGATCCGTCTTTGGAACGCGCTACCGCTTCATATAAATATAAGGGACCACTTAACTCAATCATTGTGAGACTATACATAATTAACCTTACTTCGAAATTTTCTGTGCATACGTATTGAATTTCCCGTCTTAATTTAAAAATCATCCATCAAAAGCCTGTAGAAGGTAATTGATACGTCGTAGCGGGAAACAGGAAACATTTCAACGCCCTTTCCCTAGGGTTTTAAGGAGTAAATAACTTTATGTAAAGGTTTTTTACAAAGATAGCGGCAGGGTTTGTCCCAGTACCGGGCAAAACCCTTCCACTGACCTACCTGTCATCTTCCTGCCCTTGTCCAACTCTAGGTGGGGTCAGCACAACATGTTTTCTTCCACTCTCCTCTATCCACTATTAACTCTACACCTTTCATAAACATGTCGTGCTTCACACACTCCATACAAACCTTTTGCCGTCTTCCTTTACACTTATATCCATCTACATCATCATCTTCTATATATGTTTCCACCGTTCCTCCTTATTACAAGTCCATACCACGCGATTCTATTACTCCTAAACCCCCTCTCAACCGTTCATCTGTCCTATCGAAGATAATATCCAGCACTCCAGAGCACAGATTTCACATATCTCGTTCAGTTGGTCCTGCCATCTCCTTCTTGGTCCGCATATTCTCCTCTGAGATCTGTGAAATCACCCTAATGAAATGATGTTTATTATTGGTTACTTTTTTAATGCTAGAGAGGGCATACGACCTATCGGGTCACCAGATGTGAAGTGATCACCGCTACCCATGGACACCTGCAACACCAAGAAAGGTACCTACTTAATTGCTGCTGTGTTGCCGGCCTTTGGGAAAAGAGTATGCGCGTATTTTGAAGGTCTTGAATGTTTATTTACCGCAGTTATCTACCGGTTACCGGAGGGGCTTTTGTCTAACGCATCGTCTTGTTTGCATACAATATGAAAGCAATTCTTCCGCTTTGAAGCCGATTGCGATTTCGAGTGCGTTAGACAATAGCCCCTCAGGCCATCTTAGTAGATGTACCTGCTACGGTACATGCATCGGCAATAATGTATCCTGGCATTCCTGGCCATTCTACTAGGTAAAACCATATTGCTTTTGACATGTTATGACATGTGACAATGTTATTTTTTTTAATGCGGCCGCGATTACTCTCAAGTGAATAAGATCTATTATATTGTTGAAAAAATGTTATCATGTAAATAATAATTATTATTTGTATGTCTTTACCATTCACGGGACTATGGGAGTCCCGGACCTTTGGAAGGCGTACATGGAGCCGAAGCCAACACGCAGAGGCCCTTTAGACAAGTTTAATTTAGTAAAGTGATGGGACACCAACCGGCGATTGTCCCTGAGTTATAACTATGGAAGCATGCTCCCACGGACAACCAATGGTTAGTGTAGGACTATTTAAGAAGGATGGAAACATTAATAATGGGCTCTATGTATGAACTGATATGGATTGGTGAACTAGGCTATTGAAGAAACTACGGCGCCTGCCTGGCCATTGCTAATTACTTAGGTTGAAATGACAGGCGGTGACTCGCCAACTCAATGGAATGGGCCTCCCGAAATAGCCGCATATATATAGCAGCAGGGAGGTAACAGTTCCAGAGGGGCTAAGGGTGGAGAGGTGCTTCTGGACTTTAAACGACCACAAGGTGCCCACTCACCACTTATGCAACACATCCACCCTTCGAGCATATAGCTCTTGCGACTCCACTCTGACCGGCCCATAAAGGCAAGCCAGAGGTGAGGGTCTGTTCCTCGTCATTATTCACTTCAGCCAGCCGGTGAAGGCAAGCGTGAGGTGAGGAACAGGACCTACCCTCGGGAGCATTCAGGTCCGTGGTGTCGCCACTCACCAACACCTCGCCACTAGCTTCCCTGCGGTTTTATTATTATTTGTATGTCTTTACCATTCACGGGACTATGGGAGTCCCGGACCTTTGGAAGGCGTACATGGAGCCGAAGCCAACACGCAGAGGCCCTTTAGACAAGTTTAATTTAGTAAAGTGATGGGACACCAACCGGCGATTGTCCCTGAGTTCAAACTATAAAAGTATGCTCCCACGGACAACCAACGGTTAGTGTAGGACTATTTAAGAAGGATGGAAGTATTAACAATAGGCTCTATGAATGAACAGATATGGATTGGTGAACTAGGCTATTGATGAAACTACGGCGCCTGCCTGGCCAATGCTAATTACTTTGGTTGAAATGGCAGGCGGTGACTCGCCAACTCAAGAATGGGCCTCCCGAAATAGCCGCATATATATAGCAGCAGGGAGGTAACAGTTCCAGAGGGGCTAAGGGTGGAGAGGTGCTTCTGGACTTTAAACGACCATAAGGTGCCCACTCACCACTTATGCAACACATCCACCCTTCGAGCATATAGCTCTTGCGACTCCACTCTGACCGGCCAATAAAGGCAAGCCAGAGGTGAGGGTCTGTTCCTCGTCATTATACACTCCAGCCGGCCGGTGAAGGCAAGCGTGAGGTGAGGAACAGGACCTACCCTCGGGAGCATTCAGGTCCGTGGTGTCGCCACTCACCAACAGCTCGCCACTAGCTGCCCTGCGGCCTTATTATTATTATCCCCTGGTAATAATGAATAATTTAATCATGAGCATTTCGAAATTGGTCTTGCAATTTAACTTTAGCATTTCGTTTATGAATATTGATCATAATTATTTTAATCCCACCATCAGCACATCTATATAAGAATCTAAGTAAAATGTGAACTGGGGCTTATTATGACATGATTTTGTCATAGTAACTCCCCTGTTTACATGTATGCGTACTTGTAACGCTAAGAGAATTATGAATATAGATATTATGTCTGTTTCCGCTAATCGCTGTCCCTGTTCCAAAGCGTGACTTAATCGGTAATCCCGCGTGTGGCCGTCTGGAGCCAAGCCGGTCATCCAAGATTAAAACAACCCATTTTAGATTTTACACGCGCGCTATCGGCGAGGTTTACCTGCTGAATATGTGTAATATCCTCGGGTGTTTTAAAATGTCGGGTTCTCTGATCGAAACATGTCTGGCAGCAGGATTGAGTTTTCGTTTATTCCGAAAAAATATGAGTCAATTGGGATAGACCAAAAAAAATAACTCACGGTTTTTGCATTCTAACTTGAAAGAATAGGTAATATTAAGAGACCAATTTCATTTATTTTGTATTTGACTCAATAGTTTTGTTTTAATATCTTTATTTATTTAGCTGAAGTTTTATGGACGACATGATTATTTTAAATTTGGGTTGGCATTTCCTAATAAATTACATTAATTAAATGATATCTAATGATATTTTTTTTATATTGTAATAGTGTAATCAAACAACCTATTTAAAGCGGTTTTCGTCTGACCCATAAGATACACATAGGAAGGCTTCAAGCCAAAAACGAAATACAAACAAATTATACAAGCAAACTGAATAATGCAGAACGGCTTTAAAACCCTATTCCTCGAAATGGTTTTCAAATTAGAGTATTAAAAAAAATATGAACAATCCCAATTCTAGAGATACTATTATATCCTGTTTTATTCATCATTGATGTAAATAATGTATATAACACCCAAGCCCATAAACAAAAATAACTTGATTAAAATAATCTCCTTTAAAAAAGTCGGGTGTGACAATTCCGAAGGGTTCAGCTGACGTCACGGGGATCATTTACGCAACCCTTTCACTGTCAAAAAATGGCACGTTTATGCGTCAACACGGCATGCGGGTGTATATTGAGCGTTCCGCATAATTACAAACAATGATATGACAGTCCGCGCCCCCATCCATCACGGCGCGCCGCTGAACCGCGGTGATGTATGGCCGCCCGCGCAATAGGATCAAACGCTAGGCTTTGTGCGGGATTCTGTTTGATGTTCGTTATACGTATTATTGTGCCAAATCGGATCATTACTTTTTATATTAGCTTGTTTACGTTGATGTTGTTGATGTAGGTGCGATGGCATATCAACATAAATCAGCTTGGCGGTTGTGATTGCGGCGAAAAACAACATCCTAACTGAAATAAAGGGGCGGCAAACATGTAGGTTCTGATTATACGACTTTTGAACGGTTTTTATAGCTCCTGTGATGCATTAACCTTCTTTGGCCGATCCATCTTAATTGAAAAAAGCGCGCCAACGCGAACAGTTTTAACATGCTGAAGCACAAACATTAGGACTTAATCCCACTCCGTAAAATAAACTAGATATCCGCTGAGCTGTTTACGCCCTCGGTGATTGCATCGGAGAGCTTTCTGTTTGTTTACATTTGTTTTACATAGAAAGGGTTTTAATCGCGGTAAAACGAAATTGCATATGGTATAATCCCATGTTATTCAATTATAAAAAGGCCACTATAGCTAAAGCTGAATTACTTAAATATAATTTCCTTGCGAAAACCAACATTTTACGGTTAGCTTTGTCGTCCTAATTGGTGCTTCTATTTTTTTGACGCTGTCTGAAGTATAGACGAATTGAGGAACTTTGAACGCGAGGTCATTTAACAAAAAGTCCTACTTTTACGTGACTAAAGGCCCGGCGTTCTCAAACTTCATTTAACAAAGTTTGCAAGCAAATTTTTTTCCCGAGCAAATCGTGATTAGTCCGGGAGCTGCTATTTTGCAAGGTTTTTTTTCTTTCACGCTTCAACGTCGGCAAAGTTTATTTTTAAAAGCACAGGCGAGAGTACTCTTTAAAAAAAATACAACTGAAACGCCGCAATTGGTACAGTAGCTTTCAATAGTCCGACAGAAACAAATTAGCGGTTGAAAAAATATTATATTTTGTGTAATCTCTTTGTACCTCCCAGCATTGTACTTGGTACTTGGTTCTCTGACAAGAAAAGATATTACAGATGTTTCAAGTGCAAAAATCACATTGTTTAAAGACCATCAAATGAGAGCTATTAAATTTAACTACTTTATCTGCTTTTATCAATCTTTTGAATAAAGAAGCGAAAGAGATTTATCAGGATCGTAGCAGGTGGATAGAAGTAGTCTCTGCGTACTCCTCTAGGAAACAGGCGTGATTTTATGTATGTATATGTATGTATCAAAAACCATGTCCAAATTTTCAATTTTTTAATTCGAACTTGCAGATTTGTGTTACAGTATGGGTAAATCTCGCTGGCCTTACGAACGTGCAACTGGATATTTCAAAATTCAAATTTACGAGACAAGCAAGAGAAAACTCAAGAAGGTCATAAAGTCATTAGTTTCGGAAACGATAAGGAGGACTTCGAGTATACTGTTACACATGTACATCTTTAGAGTTCATTATAATAAGTAATGGTATTAAGTTATATACACCAAACGGACAAGACGTGTATTAATCATTCCCTTCGTAACAGGTACTGACTCGTGTCCGGTTCCGACAAAGCCCTCAAACGACCATAGCAAGTTGTTTTCCTCCGCTCAGATCCTCAGAGCATTGGAAGTAATATTGGATTTGTTCGGTGCGGAATCTCGACGGTCCATTAGGCTAATAGCTGAGCAGTGAGACGGCAAAAGGAGATTAAGCTATGCTCAGTCATCGCTTTTCGTTACCTATTATAATTAATTGATGGGTGGAGTTTTCTACTGATTGTTTTTCAATTGATTGGCGGTTTGTAAACGATATTTTAACGTTTGCGTGCTAAATGGTCGTTGGTTAAAGATAAAGTGATACATTTAAAATGTATTGTTGGTGCATTGGAAATCAGAAATCTATTCGCATGCATTGCACGATTTAACACTTTGAATTTTATTATGTACGAGTATTTTTGTTTTATTTTTAAGCCGCGTCCATTTTGAATTAAAGTGGAGGCTTCCTTGTTTCTAACAAACATTAATAAAGGACACTGTGAAAACTGTATTGAATAAATAAGTAAACACTCAGACTAAAAAATACTTACCTGACATCATAAAACATGAATAATATACTCGTCATAAAGTTCAATAAATACATTGAAAAACCTGCAAAGAAAGTTCAAGTTAATAAGCTTTTTGCTTCCAAGTATTCCAACGTCTTACTTCCTGTTAACTTTGCGTGATAGTTAAGACCACCGCACTGTGCTACATTAAAAAAACGTTTAATAGAAAATATTTTTATGCTCTCGTAACGAGGTGTGCTTACCGTCATGAGCAAAGTTAAAAAAATTCAGCGTTTTAAAACTTGGCCATGTTATAACCATAATTTATATTAATTAGAGAAATGATGACACGCATCAATCGTTATATGAGAACACAACACATGTTATATGAGAACGCTGGAGCCGGTTTCAGCCGGTTTCAGCTATCTGAGATGTCAATTAATGTTAATCGAACCGACACAATTGGAGCCCTATCTAAACATAATGCGTTTGATTACATTGAATTAATCGGTTATGGCCATGTTATAATTTAATATTGTCCATTAACACGGTGCCAATAAATAATACTGATGCGGTCGTAATGTTGCGGTATCTTATAAAGTTATGTACAAACTAACCGAACATTCACCTTACTAATGTTTATTTGTAATAAAAAAAACTCTTCATCGTTAACAATGAAGATTATTATTCGTTTTAAAATGGCGTTGTTGCGAAATTCAATCATAATCTGCGGGGTTATTATCACAAAGCAATGCAGTTTTGTTTACGCTGAGAGAAAAGGACAGAGCTATATAACTGACATAGCGCTGTCATTTACACTCAACGTAAAGTGAACTGCATAGCTATGCCATAATAACCCCCCTGAAAAGTCATCACGATTAGGATTTAAAATGTCAGTTTGTCTAATTTTGGAACCTTCAAAGTATCTGTTTCGAAATATGACTAGTGCAGTAATATTATTATTTTATTGATAATTTTACAAAATGCATGTTCAAAAGTTTACTGTACCTTGAACAAGAAAATTTCCTACAATATAATATGTGTATGGCGATGTACTAAAATTTTATAGCACGTTGACATTGAGGTTGATTTTCGTACCGTCACAGATACCTGCCGTCATAGTAGAGTAGTAAATGGTTAGTAAACGTAAAATAATGTAGGTAAACGTGTGTTAGGGGTTTGTGCTACGGATAGATGAACACGTCGTCGAATAATAAAATCATGCAAGAGCTATTGAAATGTATTTTTTCTAAACAATGCACGGGTTCTCTGCATTTTGGCAAAAATATGTTTGGCAAAACGTATCGTTTCCCAACCTTTTCATTGGCCAACTCGCTTTTTTTCGGTAGTAACTGTAAATATTTCAGGATTTTTATAAACACTAACCTACCCTTACCTATGGGGTTCTACACGATGGTACTGAAATAAATCCTGAAATATTTAAGTAGTTACAGAGAAAAAGTGGGTTGGCAAATGAAACGGTTGGGAAACGATTTTGCCAAATAATTTTCGGCCCAAAGGCAGGCTACCCAATCCACGTTATTAAATAGTATTGTTATTTATTTCTTTAATTCTTTATACCGTTACGCGTAATCCATCATTATATACCGACTATTCTCCATAACACTTTCTTCTTCACATCTTTCTTCTTAGCTAAACCTTGCATGTCATACATCACGTCCCCGGCAGCAAGCATCGATCTGCGACGCAGATTTTATTGCAAAACTGAGCCAAATACCGCAACACTATTGAGCCATAATTTTTCATGGTAAGATATTGTTACTTTTGCCCAGATATCGGCCATTTGTATAATAAGTCGATAGGGATCGACGTTCGAACCCTCCGTAAGAAGTCACATTGGAATTTGTTTGGGCACCGAGAGATACTTTAGTGGAAATGTCGATACTTTATAGTCTGCACTATTCCGAGGTCGAGATCAAGATAAGGAATTCCTTTGGCTAGGTATTCGGTACGACGTTGTTTTGTGCAATAGGTCAAATCACGGCAATACTTGTTATGGCAATAGTTTTTGTAACTTCGAACGGTTGCTTTAGTTCTTCTTTTCATTGTTTTTTTAAAAGTTTACTAATAAAACTAAAACTTAAAGATTGTTGTGACACTCAAACACTTCAGGCATAGGTTTAGGTAGGTACCTAAATGTGAAATCGTATAAAATTGCTATTTATCACGTTCTACTTTGCAATTGTGCAAAAAAACAATCTTTTTGAGCCACTTGCACCAAAAAATTAACAATGGGTTAAGACAGAAACTCGAGTTAAAATGACAGTTTTCGTATGAATCTGACGTTTACTAACTCAAGTTAGTGTCTTAACCCAGTGTTAAATTTTTGGTGCAATTGGCCCTTAGTCAATTTTAAGTATTTATAACGCATTGAATACTGTATTTGGAATCCACTTTCGATACTTTATTTTAACATCACACAATATTTTTAGCTTCCTTAAAAATAATATGTGTCTATAGTTTCAGTCTCAACGTTCCGATTTTTGGATATAAAACGTGATCCAATCGCAGATGGCTCAAAATAAGATATTCTAGATTAGTCACGAGCGAGTTTATTACAAATTGGAATTGGCTCGTGTGTCCCTCGGGAGACCTCGGCTCCTCTCGATTGGTTATGATGACTTACGCAACCACTATAAACTGAGGATTTACTTCCGAAGACGAGGGAATACGAATAAATGAAAAGATGGCACGCAACCTTGCATTAAGTTCACAAGGGATCGCCTTTAATCACCGACTGTCATTCGGTCGAATGTACAATTTCATCGAATTTTATTTTTCGAAGGCTAATGTCTGCTAAAACTTTTTGTTTTTAGATTATCTTAAGCATGGGTTACATAGGTTAGGTTAGACCTGTCGATGAAGTGAAAATTCGGAAAACATTCTATGAAACGAGTGTGGATGGTTTTTAGTGTAAAACACTTATAAGAAAAAATAAAAAAATTGCTACGTATGTTTTTTTTTTTTTTTTTTTTTTATATCATAGGAAGGCAAACGAGCACACAGGCCACCTGATGGTAAGTGGAAACTGTGACCCATAGACATTCGCATTCACAAGACCGCAATCCTAAGACTGCAAATGCGTTGCCAACCCTGAGGCCGAAGATGGAATGCCTCTATGCTAGTCATTTCACCGGCTGTCTTATCCCCAAACCGGAACACAACAATGCGAACACTGCTGCTTGGCGGTAGGTTAATGGATAAGATGGTGGTACCAACCCGGACGGACCCTGCACAAGGTCCTCCCACCTCCAAATGTATGTATGTAGTTAAATGATGATGTTTTCTGTTGAATAAAATCATTTCAACCCTACATTTGTTAAGTAGATGAAAGCATCTAAAAACCGACACCAATTCATCAAAATCGATATGTGATTCCAAAAAAACAATATTACAATATTCCACACTAAAACTAGACGTGACTCAAAATGACTATAGATTCTCGTTACATAATTTATCATTTCAGGACCAACAGAAAGTATCATTTGGTGAAATGGAATTGATGATGAAGACCACAAAATCAGATGGCCAACGGAACTCCTCAACGGTACCTATTTCAAGGTTGGCGATAAAATATCTCGATTAAGATAGTTGAGCGACTATAACGTAGAACATTTAATTGTTTAAATATGACTATGACTTTTCCGCAGCGTTACTTGCGGTGAACTTGAAATGTCAATGTTTCATAATCAACTAAGAAGTGGGACTACAATATAACAGCTTATTTTGATCACTAAAAAGGTATAAAATAAAATAAATGTTTTTAAAAACAAAATCCGCCTTTTTTTTGCGTTTTAAGGGCTGTTTTTTGTTTTTTAATCTGTGTGATTATTTGGTTGACAGGTAAGTCCGCTACTTTTACTTTTTTGTGCAATGAAGGTTAGATAAATAAATAAAATAAATAATAATAAGGAAAAGATCGCTTTTAGCGATAAAACCACCTGTTGTCTACTGTTTAAGAAGTTCATGCATTTGTCTTTCCTTGCTTATTTTTCTTTGTGTGGTGTTCAATAATCCGTATTGGTATTGATGTATTGTGTTCTATAAGATCAAACAAGATGGCGTCACAAGTGTTATAATTATACAGATGTACGTACGGTTTATTGTTTATTCAAGTGTTTCGAGAAGCCTACTGGAGTGATCGAATATGAAGAAGTTGTCACGCGGCATGATGGTCTAGCGGTATGATTCTCGCTTTGGGTGTGAGAGGTCCCGGGTTCAAATCCCGGTCGTGCCCTGTTTTTGTAGCTCTATTTCATTTACATGAGGATATTAAATGTTTTTACTGACTTTGGTTTAATTGATCATGTCTAAGCGGCATGATGGTCTAGCGGTATGATTCTCGCTTTGGGTGTGAGAGGTCCCGGGTTCAAATCCCGGTCGTGCCCTGTTTTTGTCGCTCTATTTCATTTACATGAGGATATTAAATATTGTTACTGACTGTGCTTTAATTGATCATGTCTAAGCGGCATGATGGTCTAGCGGTATGATTCTCGCTTTGGGTGTGAGAGGTCCCGGGTTCAAATCCCGGTCGTGCCCTGTTTTTGTCACTCTTGTTTCATTTACATGAGGATATTAAATATTGTTACTGACTGTGCTTTAATTGATCATGTCTAAGCGGCATGATGGTCTAGCGGTATGATTCTCGCTTTGGGTGTGAGAGGTCCCGGGTTCAAATCCCGGTCGTGCCCTGTTTTTGTAACTCTATTGCATTTACATTGCGGATAGTAAATATTGTTACTGACTGTGCTTTAAATGATCATGTCTAAGCGGCATGATGGTCTAGCGGTATGATTCTCGCTTTGGGTGTGAGAGGTCCCGGGTTCAAATCCCGGTCGTGCCCTGTTTTTGTCGCTCTATTTCATTTACATGAGGATATTAAATATTGTTACTGACTGTGCTTTAATTGATCATGTCTAAGCGGCATGATGGTCTAGCGGTATGATTCTCGCTTTGGGTGTGAGAGGTCCCGGGTTCAAATCCCGGTCGTGCCCTGTTTTTGTCACTCTTATTTCATTTACATGAGGATTTTAAATATTGTTACTGACTGTGCTTTAATTGATAATGTCTAAGCGGCATGATGGTCTAGCGGTATGATTCTCGCTTTGGGTGTGAGAGGTCCCGGGTTCAAATCCCGGTCGTGCCCTGTTTTTGTAGCTCTATTTCATTTACAATGCGGATAGTTAGTATTGTTACTGACTGTGCTTTAATTGATCATGTCTAAGCGGCATGATGGTCTAGCGGTATGATTCTCGCTTTGGGTGTGAGAGGTCCCGGGTTCAAATCCCGGTCGTGCCCTGTTTTTGTAACTCTATTGCATTTACATTGCGGATATTAAATATTGTTACTGACTGTGCTTTAATTGATCATGTCTAAGCGGCATGATGGTCTAGCGGTATGATTCTCGCTTTGGGTGTGAGAGGTCCCGGGTTCAAATCCCGGTCGTGCCCTGTTTTTGTAGCACTATTTCATTTACATTGCGGATGGTAAATATTGTTACTGACTGTGCTTTAATTGATAATGTCTAAGCGGCATGATGGTCTAGCGGTATGATTCTCGCTTTGGGTGTGAGAGGTTCCGGGTTCAAATCCCGGTCGTGCCCTGTTTTTGTTGAACATACTTTATTTCTGGTGAGTTAATAGTATTATTTCTGTCTGTTCATATAGCTGATCATGCTAAACCGCTGATAATAAAGCGGTAAAATTCTAGCTTTGAGTGTGAGGGAACCCAGATTCGAATCCGGTTATGCCCTTATTTTAAATTGACTTCCTCTGTCCACATAAATGCCAAAAAACAAGGGCTTTGTCCTTTATTTAAGATACGTTCAAACATTCGCCGTCCACCGCTAACGACCGGCTGTAAGGGTTCATTCTTTATTCGCTCTGTGCTTCCTGAAAACAATATTAACTTTTATGTTTGCCTTTATATCCAAGTTGCTCATTCAAAGATTTGTCAGGGGACACTGTGCCGGAATTGCCTTGATTACGCGGACCTTCCGCTTTATGGAACATGCATGCGGCAAAGCCAAACATTGTTCCATTGTTGGAACACATTGCCATGGGATTTACGCCCCTCACAAACCCATCTTAACCGCTTAGCTGATGTAAATTGACCCAACATTTGTACAAACAGGACAGTCCTTTGACGGGACTTGGAGACAATCGGCCAAACAAAATCTCGCATCTGCATTCAAATACCTTTTGGGTTGTTTTACTGCTACTCCGCCGGCCCCTAAGAAGCGAGTAGTTTGTACCTTCTCCCTTTCAAATGCAAATATTTTCGGAAAGTTTTCTTGGGGCTCCTTTGTGAATAACAAAGTGTTTTTGTAGCATCATCTCATCAGGGTGACATTGCTATGCATTGTTAAAGTATACAGCGCTGAAACTTGTAAGTAAAGAAAGAATGACGATGGGTTGACCTAGTTGGTAGTGAATATGTCTACGAAGTTAGCGGTCCCGGGTTTGAATCTCGGAATTGGAGGATATTGTATGATGAGCGCGAGTATTGGTTCCTGTGTCTTGGACTTTTTTTTATACATCGAGGGTTCACGGGCTATTTGTATTAAGCGACATTCTGGCCGATATTGAGTTATATACATATTTGGAATCGCCAGATTTTTCTGCGTCGTTTGAGCCCGGTTTCGTGGCGATCTGAGCACTTTTCTGTCGCTTGAAACATGAGTAAATTAAGGTCTAGTTTGAGTCTGATGTGATTGATGCGACACAAATTTTATTCATTTATAGAAAAGATGGACTTCATACCGACAAGATATTTCGTGATTTTGACTTAAGCGGTTTTTCCTGACATACACTACGTATTATAGGGCGTTTAAATCGTTATGCCTGCATCCTGAAATCCGTCCTTGATGTCGCTTCAAACATTAAGCCTGCACCTGAAATCCGTCCTTGATGTCGCTTCAAACATTAAGCCTGCACCTGAAATCCATCCTTGATGTCGCTTCAAACATTTAGCCTGTTTCTAAATAAAAGTGATTCGAGGTCATTTTGTATCAAGCAACCTTTATTTTTAGTAAAAACAACTTTAAAAAAATGACAAATGATTTTAGATTTTAAAATCCTGCAAAATAATTTTGTTCTAGCCGCCAATCTTTATTATACACACAGTTTTACTGTCACTTCAAACAGTTTACTTTTAGTGCATCTACTTTATTATACTTCAGGTGCTTAAGCGGACTATCCTGATTCTATTTTAATATCGCGATGGTTGTTAATACACTTAGCTTTACACAAGCACAACACCCTAGTATCGCTTAAATCCTTTTTCCTGAACCTAAAATGTTCAGTTTATGGCGCTTCAATCAATTAGCCTGTTTCTAAATAAAAGTGATTCGAGGTCATTTTGTATCAAGCAAACTTTATTATTGGTAAAAACAACTTTAAAAAAGTGACAACTAGACTAAATTGCGCGGATTTAGATAAGGAAAATAACCTAGGCCACTTTTTTGTAAAAATATTGATACCTTTTTTGTTATGATTTTTTTTTCGAAAAATGAAACTTTGATATGCTCTCCTGTAAAGTTCCAAAAATGTCGCTTAATACAAATAGCCCGTGACCCCTCGACATAATAATTTATTTAAGTACCTATTTATTCATTTACGTGAGTACCTACAGGAATAACCTAGAACTAAGTTTGGGACTAAGTTAATTGGTGTAATAGCCCCTCTACACGTCGGAGGATCATGAATGTGCGTAAGGGACGCATTTACACCTTAGAGTGAGCAACATAGTCTTGCATATCACTCTTACGTATTGCTCCGTCCCTTACCCACGCCCATGATCTGCCAACGTGTAGAGGGGCCATAAGATTATCCCCTGATATTTTATAGCAACAAGTCTAACAAAAAGCAAGCTTTAAAAAAACTGCTGTTGGGATCATGTCGTCAAAGTAATGTTAGTTATCATCCATATATTTTTTATTTCGCCAATTTCATATTTAAATACATACATACATAAACTCACGCCTTCATTCCCATAGTGGGGTAGGCAGAGCTACAGAATTACCAACAACTTTTAAAACTTGTTGTTAATTCTATAACCACACTGCACAATTAGGCTAAGATGTTTACCAGCGTATTAGTGACAGGTTGCAAGCCCATCGCCTAACAGTACTACTTACAAGCCTTTATTCCCTTACTCGCCTCTTACGACATCCACGGGAAGAAATGGAGTGGTACTATAATATTCTAACCCGGCAACCACATGGGTTGTATTTAAATTATTTTAATATATCCTATGACACTCTATTGGTTAAGTCGAATCTAACTATGTATAATTTATTTAAATCAATTTAGCCGTTTAGTATTTACGAGGGGACATGATGGAGTGACGACCTTGTAAGGATCGCGGGAACGCGGTGGATGTGAAAAGCACAAGTCCACCGCACCGGTCTGAGTGGACGTCTTTCGGCTGACATGATGATGATGATAGAGTCGGACATATATACAGGTCAAACACATAACCCTCCTTTTGGGCTTTGCCGCAGTCGGGTAAAAATACAGACATTGAGAAGACCTATACAATGTTAGAATGGAATTATCTTTATTATACTCGTACCTTACTTTTTCGCTTCCACCTTTACGAGTATACGGTGTTTAGGGATAGTTAACATTTCAAACTAAAATACATTAAACTACAACAGTAAAACCCAATTTACTATGTAATTATGTAAAGTTCTGGTGTCATCAACCTGTTTCATGGCTTCAACTTTTGGTTATTATCATTACCATAACAAGGATGGCGTGTTGGTTATAAAATTACAAATATGGGCATCGGAGGTCATTATATATTCGCTCGCACGTCCGGCCATGGCCGCGTCCGGGCGTCGCTGAAATTGCGTTCATTGTTGGAGACCACTGGAATTTCTATCGCTAGTATTATATTTACGTGTCGAACTTGCTGTATTAAGTCGGTATAATTAAGTTCTCTAAAATCTATAAAATTCGTTTCTATTGTTTTATTTCCACGTAATCAATACGTTGACTGTAATTGAAAATACATGAAAATAAGTGTAAACAACTACAAGACCTGTTTTATGGAGAGACTTTGATTTGTATAAGTAAAAATAAAATAAATAATAATATTAATATTAATAATAAATCTTTATTTCGCACGCAACTTTGTACATAATTGCCAGGGGTCCCTGCACTAGGATTGGCCTGTATCGCGGGGAACCATTTACAATAATATATTAATATTACAAATTAGTTAGTAAAGCTACTTATATATTTATAAATTTGAGATCATTCAGTAGTTAGACAAAATAATTAGGAATTAATGAAAAAAAAAAAATAGCATCTATTCAAATTAATCTAAAATAATACTTTGACTGACTGATACCCGTGTGGTTGCCGGGTTAGAATAGTACCACTCCATGTCTTCCCGTGGATGTCGTTAGAGGCGACTAAGGGAATAAAGGCTTGCAGTACTGTTACGCGATGGGCTTGCCACCTGTCACTAATACATTGGGAAACATCTTAGCCTACTCAAGCAAAATTTGGTTACAGAATTATCAAGAAGTTTTAAGACTTGTTGGTAATTCTTTAGCTCTGCCTACCCTACTCTGGGAATGAAGGTGTGAGTTTATGTATGTAATACTTTGACTGATCATAATTCAGTACATAATACCGATGATCCAAACTATTTGAATATCAAAAGCATAAACATAATCAAAAAACAAACTTCCAAAAAGGTTATATCCGAAATGTACTCGTAAATCGGAATATTGCAATAAGAACATCAAACGAAAATCCTTGTTCCAATATTCACAATAACATTTTATCAAACGTCATTCGGAGTAACAAGCCTTTTTTAATTAAAATGTAATTTGCCTGGAAATGTTTGCCCATTCTGATGTATGTTTGTTATAAAAAGTCGATTAGGACGTTTTATGAAATATGCATTTAATTAAATCGGCGCCATGGTGCTCGTGAATTTGAAATTACGGCAACAATATTTAATAGGGATACGATAATAATTATTGAAATACATTTATTTCTTGCTGTGGTTTTAAATAATTATACTAATTTAAGTACTATGAATTAGGTTCCAGCTTATCTAAGACATTTAATACTTGACTGAGCGCATCAAAAATAATAGCTTTTTGCTGTTCTGCGTAGCAATAGATATTTAGTGTGCTAGGTGGAGTAACAATCAACTCAAAATTGGTGGTAGTGGGTGGGATGGTGGTGGTCGGTGTGAACTGATTTCTAGGGAGCAGAGTTGTATTCTGTCTTCTATCTTCTTTTCTATTTTTATTAATATTATGATCGAAGATTAATTACTATTAAAATTGGACGTTTATGTTACTGTTAGTGATTTAAAGCGACGCATTTGTTAAGAGTTAACTGAACCTCAACTATATATCTGCCTGGACTTGACATTTTGGGATCCGGGTAAAGCACTCATGCGAGGTGGTTAACGGTTTCTATCTTTATTTATTTACGAAGTCGCGGGCATCCCCTAGTCTTCTAAAAATGCGTTTAATTTAATATATTTTTAGATAAGATAAAGATAAAGATAAAATACGTTTTTTTTCTATCTTATAATTATGATGATGATGATGATGATTGGTCCGACCGATCTCGTTCTCGTTCTAAAGGAGACCCTGTTGTCGCTGGTGAGCCCGCATGTGGCTTATATAGGTAGGTAGCCAATTTTCTTCATGAAAGTTCTTGCGCATTGTGGGCATGTGAGCTCACCATTGACAGTATTGTAGGAAATTGCCGCAGGTGGACGGGCCTTCAGTTCGTCGCGCTTGGCGTCTAGCTCAGAGCGCCGTTATTCTAATAATTATATAGGTACAGTAAAGGTTGAGGTCTCCTTTTAAGTATAAGAATACCTGTGTCAGGAGACCCCGCTCTCCCATGGTTAGTATACAAAATGTTGGATATTAAAATAGAAAATAAAAAATAAATGTAACCGTTATGAAACCAATTTACCAATTTTTGATAAATAATAAAAAAAAACTTGTGTAACACAGTGATATTGCTATCTAATGATGTGAGGCGCTTGAAGCTGATTATTGGACTCATATTGACGTGAGGCTCAAGTGTCGATAATGAAGTATGTTATCTCAGTCAGCACTGACTTCTTGTCTAGGAGGCTCTTGCACCACAAATTTAAGACAACATACGTTGACACTTTTTTTTAACAGATTGAATTAGCTCTTAAGCAACTACATCAGATTTGTTTTTTTTTTCATTTTGGTGTCTGTTTTATTAGCCGCCAATACAGAAAAAATATAGTTGCCCATTAGTAAATCATATTTATATTGATTCTGACGTATAACGTCATATAATTCAATAATACATTTATATAATTTTATTACTTTTCCATAATGGACAATGCATAAAGGAGGTACAAATAGCGGAATTAATAATACCTTGAGGTCTGGTATTTTCCGCCAAAAATCCAATTATGTGATGCTGTTACTGAGAAAAATAATTATTAGAATACCTGGAAAATATAATAAATAAATAAATACATATTGACACTAACTGAATAAATGTCTTTATCTTATCTTTATCTATAAATAAAAAAATAAAGTTATAATAAAACCAATATTGGACGTTATACGTCAGAATGAACCACTTTTTTCATGTAAATTATAATAAATACGGCATTCCTAAACATAACGAAAACAAATTTGTCCGCAAAGGATTTCCTAAGTACGGTCGCGCTTTGGCTCTTGTCTCAGCCCAGATAGGTCCCCTGCTTCAAACAAATTTCCCCGGAAACGCACTCAGGTGAAACATGGAGGCCATTACTTGAATGAAATCTCTCGAATTAGGCCGATCGACTGACCTGAGAGACGAATTATCTGCAAACTCGATTTTTTACTTTCCCAATTCCCAACACTAGAGTTAAGCAAAAGAATTGCGGAACATTCTCGAACTAAGACTGATGTAATTTGTACGCCCCGACTTAACTTCTGTTCGTAATTAATGGCGCAGGATCTCTAATGTTTTTTGAGAGGTGAACAAACTTCTATTGTGAAGGCAAAAAGTTAGGGAATTTCGGTGTACAGAATAATGAAGTTCGTAGTAACAAGGAACAAAATAACGTGGCTACAGAGTCCGTTTAAATTAATAGGCCTATTTTTCGGTAACAAGTTCCTTAAGGGTAGCTCCTATTGTGTGGAGTAATTTTAAGCTAATAAAAATGATTAAAATAAACTTGGCTACATTCTTTGTTGTAAAATATAATGAGGGCAATGGAAAAAATATGCAAACAAACCACTGAGTTGACAAATTTAAGGGTGCTTATTTCGCTAAATTAAACTTGAGTCTTATAATATTTTAGACTCAAAATATCTACAAAAGGACCGAGTAGTACATCCAATAAAATAAAATATCGAAACAAACTCGCAGTACGTATAAAGTTCTACAAACAGGACTCGCTCGAAACAACCAGGCGGATCCGCAGTGATGAGGAAACCGGATACCCGACTGACGAGTACCAAGAGGCTTGATCTTCCGTTTTATCACATAACAATGTTGGCCAATTTATTGCAGAAATAATACACTTAAATTATTGGGGATCAAAGGGATTCAGTTACTGGCCTAGACAGTTACTGCTAGCTTCAAAAATATTCACGTAGACCTTGTTAAACGTAATTACAATTCGAATTCTAATTACGACGGTAAAAACAGAGCTCAAAGAAATCCATTACTATATGAAACGCAACTTAATAAAGTCATCTAATTATTAAAAGAACGGCACCACCTTTGTTGGCTCAGGTTGATTTTTAATTTAGATTTCATTACATACCTTTATTAAATCAAAAAGGTTCCAGGTTAATTTCACGACAGCTAAGGGGAAAACGGTTGAGATGAATATTTAAAGCGTCAACCCTGATAATGCCCTGTCAACGCAGATTTGGGCTTTGAAAATATTTTTACATTTTCCGTCAAGGCCTAAGTGAAAGATGAACGAGTCATCCCGTGGGATAATCTTCTGGAATAGCGCAAAAACATTTGGTCCGTAACAAACGGTAGTAAATCGTTATGCAACGCGGAGTGCCTTCGTAATTTACGTCCTACGTGAAATATTACATAACCTTGTATCAAAACGTTCACGTAACAGACGGAAACCGTTTGATGCATTCGATATTTAACTCATTTTTCCATTTCCCTTTTCAACGTCGCTAACATCTGAAGCGTATTCGTTTCAATCATTAGAAAATACACTTAGTCACTTTTAAAATAACGTTTAGTCTCCTTTTCTTACCATCAGCAATATAAACAACAGCTCTGAAGCTATCTTCTTTACCTAGTCTAATAAATGAAAGCTCAGTATTAATTTGGTAAAGCTGAATAAAGATGAAATTTATTAGATTTTATTCAATCTTATTTAAATAAAAATATTGTCACGAGTCGTCTTAACTAGTTGTCAGTCATTAAAATAAAAGTACTCGTTAACTAATTCAAATGTACTTAATAAAATAATACAAATGGCGGACTTTTCGCATAATGCCTTAAGGCATTCCCTAGCAATCAACCAAACTGACAAACAGATGAAAATTGAGGTCAGTGTAATAGATTATCATAAATATAAAATGTGTTTATAAATTGATTTTGATTATTTGATATTTATTATGGTAACTTGTCCTTTAAAGTAATGATTTGGATTGTGATGGATGTGCGCCAGTGGCGCCATCTAGTATCGGTAGGCCATGACAACGGTATTATTATAAAACATTAATTAAGTTTACGTATTAATGTAAGTGTAAAATATATGTAAGAGTATTAATAAATATATTGTTGATAATTTACGAAGAATGTCGGAAATCACTTAGTGTGAACAATGTGTTTCTTGTTAAAAGTATTAATTATGATCTATGCAGTATGGCTGGCTGGTTATTCGTTTTCTCTGATTGGTTAGACTTAGGATGATTCCTATTGGAGTATTATGAAGTGATATTTTAATATAGAAAGGGGCACCCAGCCAGGTCAGAACGGGCATTCTTCCGTAGTCAGCCACGCTGAGAGGTCGTCAAATCATAAGTTAAGTACCCACCTAATTTGATTTAGAAATTTAATGCTGTGTTATTTGCTTATTCCTTTGCTGTATATTTTCTATGTTGAATATACAGCACCGCTATAATTGTACAAATTGTATTGCTGTTTTGCTTTATGAGTTAGAAAAATACATTCTTAAGGACATACATACATACATACATAAACTCACGCCTTTACTCCCAGAGTGGGGTAGGCAGAGCTACAGAATTAACAACTCTAAAAACTTGTTGATAATTCTGTAACCACATTTTGCACAATTAGGCTAAGATGTTTACCAGCGTATTAGTGACATATTTTTTTGTTTATTTGATTTCCTTAGACTTAGAATATAATAAATAGTACATACCCTCTTTGCATCTTTAAATTCACATTTCCATTGTATTACTTGCGCAAATTATAACAAGTGCGAGCATTTCCATTTATGGTTAAGAAGATATAATTAATCATTTATTTTATTTAACTCGCACAAATATAAAATTGGCTTTAAATAGGGCATTCGCATTATGCCAGCGCTGGTTTCTAGATACCTAACTAAAAACAAATTTAACTTAAAAATAACTGGTTACGACACGAAAACCGATTCCCGAATAAATGAATGTGCATACCTACATAGGTACTTACCTACATTGCCAGACTGTCAAAAGGTAGCGATTAGTGTGTGCTGCCGTCCTACCAAAGAAGGTAGCTAACTGCAATGTAGTAGTCGAACCATTTTAAACTCTATTGGTAACCACATTCAATTTAAAATGCTAATACCACTACTGTGCACTAAGCCGCCTTCTTTGGTAGGACGGCAGCGTGCGTCAGCATCTGCCGAAGCCCCTTAATTACGATTTTTCGGAAGGTAACACAAATTAGCATGCATCAAAGAGTTCCGCCTAATGAGCCAGCGCGGGAGCGAGGTGAAATTTAAATGAAACTGTACCATGAACTCGAACGAGCGTAATTACCACTTCTCTATGCCTTGTAACAGCCTCTCAAGACTTAATTAGCCCTGAATTATATGAGAAGTGTTTCAAAATGGCTTTATATAAGAATTAATTTTCTTAAGACGAGAATATGATGAGACGCGGAGTTTTGGCTGAAATAGTTTGAAGCTTCGAAACTATTAAAATGATTAATGTACTCGGCTTCACTTTATAATTAATTCCATTCAAGTTTCGTATTAAACTGGATGTCAAGTAAACAACCAAATAAAACCCTATTTTTTTATTTACATCTTTATATTTTCTGATTTGTTGTTTGTGGTGGTAAAGGATTCATTTACTTGTATATCTGTTAAGACTTAAAGGAAAAACCGGCCAAGTGCGAGTCGGACTCGCGCACGAAGGGTTTCGTTCCATTGTCTATAAAAACACGTTTGTTGTATGGGATTTCTTAAATATTTATTTTATTCTGTTTTAGTATTTGTTGTTATAGCGGCAACAGACATACATCATCTGTGAAATTTTCAAGTGTGTAGCTATCACGGTTCGTGAGATACAGTCTGGTGACAGACAGACAGACAGACGGATAGACGGACAGACGGACAGACGGACAGACGGAAAGACGGACAGACGGACAGACGGACAGACGGACAGACGGACAGACGGACAGACGGACAGCCGGACAGACGGACAGACGGACAGACGGACAGACGATCAGACGGACAGCGGAGTACCCAATAGGCAAAAACTAAACTTTTACTAATAATAAGGTCCCGTTTTTGCCCAATTGGTAAGGAACCCTAAAATTTGACTAAATAGCTCATGTCTAGAAATGTCGGAAAAATATAAACATTAATGTAAGTCTAACCTAATCTAACATCAACTATGTAGGTATATTATAAATTCCAAAGTAGTAAACCCTGAGGGTCGAGCCGAGTCGTATCAAGTCCTTTGAGAACAGGATAACAGCATTCTTCATTTGCTTAATTAAATAATTGGATTATAGCGGAAACATTATATTTCCCTTTTAATGTAATGTGCCTTTGAAACGCTGGGCCGTTTACCGCTGCGATTAACATTCGGGCCTGATCACCCCCGCGGGACGGGGCGAGATTATTCTGAACCTTCAAGATAAGTACTTTCAATGTTGGCTTGATAAAATAAAAATATTATCATTTTATTATTTACTTTTAACAGTTCCGTACCTAAGACCCTATTACTAAGACTCCTCTGTCCGTCTGTCTGTTACCAGGCTGTATTACATGAACCGTGATAGCTAAATAGTTGAAATGTTCACAGATGATGTATTTATGTTGCCGCTATAACAACAAGTACTATAAATATTTAAGCGGGGCTCCCATAGAACAAACGTGATTTTTTATAGATAATGGTACGGAACCCTTCTTGCACGAGTAGGAATCGCACTTGGCCGGTTTTTTTTAGTGTTGTTGGTAAATCTTTAGCTCTGTCTATCCTACTCTGGGAATGATGGCGTGAAGGTATGTTTGTATGTAGTCTGTTGTCCACGTCTTCGTCTCCCTAGGAGTCTTTTAATTTTCATTGTGTCATTTAAAAGCAGATTTCTGTTAAGCTCACATATACTTACCTAACTGGGCACATTGTTTGCCAGTGTTTATTAAAAAAAGTTAACGCCTAATGTAACCCTATGTCCTTCGATGTCAAACCCTCCACGACATAAGCAGCAAGCAGCAACAAAAAAACAATATCGTCCGCAATTCCACTCTAACCATGAGCCCTTAACTTTTTCCGTCTGCATGTAAGAGGGAAATAAATAACGACCGAAAGCCACTACTGTCCATATGTTCTTGTGGTCCCGAAGGAATACGCTTTTTCCTCGTTGAAGTTTCCCATACCCTTTGTAGAAACGTATATCGTGATAATTGGTTCAACTATTCAATTTTCACATTCGAAAACAGAACAAACTGTGGAACTCGTTTATCGTTATGCTTTTGGAGATTATCAGATTTTCAGAGATGGAAACATTTAACAGTTGAGTCGTGAAGGAGTAATAAACGCAAACAGTCAGTTTCCGTTATTAAAAGAGCTACCAGAAACGACGACCTTGTAAGGATCGCGGGAACGCGGTGGATGCGAAAAGCACAAGACCGGTCTGAGTGGAGAGCCTTGGGAGAGGCCTATGTCCAGCAGTGGGAGTCTTTCGGCTGACATGATGATGACATGATGAAAAGCGAATTAATTTTTATTCGATATACAAACAACATTAACTTAAGTAAACACTGTAAACTACGTTTTAATGCAGTGGTGTTCTCTTGTGATGGGAGAAATATATTTGTAAGACCAAGTTGACGTACGTTTGTAAACAGAGTCCTGTACTCTTTTGAGTTATGAGTGCTACTACATAAAACGTCTACAATATTTTATTTACTCTTCAATTTAATTCGATCTTTATTATATACAAACATACATACATAAACTCACGCCTTCGTTCCCGGAGAGGGGTAGGCAGAGCTACAGAATTACTTACAACTCTAAAAACTTGTTGATAATTCTGTAACCACATTTTGCACAAGTAGGCTAAGATGTTTCCCAGTGTATTAGTGACAGGTGGCCAGCCCATCGCCTAACAGTACTACAAGCCTTTATTCCCATAGTCGCCTCTTCTTTCTTTTAAAGTTAAATTACCTTTCTTTTTAAATCATAATTATATCAATTGAATTAAACTGTTAACCTGTTTCAATTGTAATTATTTGTAGTATCGTATAAACGGTACATTGTATTTTGAATAAGAGTTACTTGCTAGTTTAGTTAACAGTAAAACGATATGGTTATAGGCAAAGTGAAAAAGAAGCTCTGATGTCTCTGTCCTTTTTGAAACGTGGCTAAAAAGCGCATACTGAAAACTTGGCTTTGCCCCTGGCATTGCTGAGGTGTATTTGCAATGAAGTGCTCGTCTGCTCGTATGTACCTTTAATGGCTATGTAAAAGAAACGCCTTTATAGGTACGAGTATATCCAGAAGTTTATTCCATCAAGTGTACGCAGACATACTTAATTCCAGTCAATTCCGATATACATTTCCAATACAACTCCTTTATCCGATCCAACTTCGATGTCCTCCGTGGACCTACTGAGGGGTTATTATGACATAACTACGCAGTTCAGTTTATGCTGAGAGAAAAGGACAGAGCTATAGCTCTACACTCATAGACATAGCATAGCATAACTGCTATAGCTTTGTCCTTTACGCTCACCGTAAAATGAACTGCATAGCTATGTCATAATAACCCCTCTGTTATACAAACGTGCCAGTTACTCGCATTTGAAATTTTCTTGTCACAAATTGAATCAATCACATTCCTTTTATTTGTTAATTAAACATCAAAGCTTCTATTAGTATTGAAAAGTAATCTATAAATTATTATTAAAATATACATGAATACATAGAATATGAAAATATTATGAAATCAGATTGAGCGTTTAGAGAAAAATAATCAATAGTAGAGATTATTCGCATCGTGTTCACTAATTTGAAATATCCTTAGACCTACATACGAATACGTTAAACTCTATCTTTCGTGAACATTAATTCTTTTTTTTGTAATGTAGAAAATATCCACCCCCCTTTTTAAGTTTTTATGGATTTGATACTGCCATTATTTCCCTGAAACGTCTGTTTATAAATTAAACGGGAAATTACCGGCGCCATATTGTTTGTCCGTCAGATGGCTCATCAAATGTTTATTACAGCACTTTGATTGAGAAAACCAATCCGCAAATTCCCCACCGATCCCTCCCGAGATCATTATCTTAGTCGGACTTGTAAAGGTGTTGCTACACTGATGCAGAGCTGAATTATCGCTTTGGTTCCAAATACGATGAGTAAAAAAAAAGTGTTAGTAGTAGGTATGTATTTGTAAATAGTGCAACAAACAGTGATCCAGAGTTAGTACGTGCTTTGTACCAGATAACTAAGTGATTACACAACTGAAATTAATTGATTCATTATCTGATATAGTACTATCAGCCCATTGGAACCCTAACCCACAATACAACTCTGTCACAGTGACGTTATGATTCAAGTCATAAGAAGTGTCACACAAATTGTTTTATAATGTCACTGTGACACCGTTCTATGGTGGGTCAGGGTTCCAATGGGCTGATAGTACGTACAATTTTTTCTGAAACAAAACGTCTTGTTTAGTTTACTGTGATTATTGCATTATGCAAATAGTAGGACCGGACTTGCCGGTGGTAGGACCTTGTGCAGGGTCCGTCCGGATCGCTACCACCATCTTATCCATTAACCTACCGCCAAACAGCAGTGTTCGCATTGTTGTGTTCCGGTTTGGGGATAAGACAGCCGGTGAAATGACTAGCATAGAGGCATTCCATCTTAGTCCTCAGGGTTGGCAACGCATTTGCAGTCTTAGGATTGCATTGCAGTCTTGTGAATGCGAATGTCTATGGGTCACAGTTTCCACTTACCATCAGGTGGCCTGTGTGCTCGTTTGTCTTCTCTATGCCATAAAAAAAAAAAAAAAAAAAAAAAATAGTAACACCTTAGTTTACTCAAACTTAAAATTCTGTATTTTTATTATTATCTCCAGTGGTGGTAGAACCAGGTGCAAGGTTGCTACCACCATCTTACACGTAACCTGCTACCAAACAGCAGTTTTTTTTTGTTCCACCGGTAGTTTATGGGGGTCAATCAATCACTATAGATGCATTCCTACTAGCGATCCAGGGTTAGCAATGCATTTGAAGTCTTGAAATTCTCATGGTATGTTGCATACTTGATATTCATTTAAGTACTATCAGATAATATGTGCCCGTTTTACTTCCCCATGTCATAAAATAAACATAAACCTTTAATTTGCTTTAACTATCAATGCATCTTTACGTCCAATGACGCCTCCCACCTCAAGCCGTTATTTTTATCAATTAAGGAACCTGATTACTTTGTTTCCTGATTAAACTTGCCAACCTACCCATACCCATACCCATAGTACAAGCCCAGAGCTTAGTTTGGGACTAGGTCAATTGGTGTGATATTGTCCCCTGATATTTATTTATTTATTTATCCCGGAAATTTGATAGTTTCGAAGGGAATAGCAATAAACGACTTCTTGATAAGTTATTGGCTTTGATAATACAATAAACTTTTTAAGTGATCTAACTATTCATTGTTAGAAATTGTTTCAAGGAAATCAATTAATCGAACTTAAACCGAGTAAAGTGATAGTTATAATAGCTAGCGTTTACCTTTAATTTTAAATAAGTTAATCGTAGGTAAGTAGTTTAGACGACGCGTTTAACCTAGTTCTTAGGAGTTAGACTAGTTAGTGACTGCCTACGAAGTAAGTCCTTTGTTCGATTGCCGTTATGGACAAAAAATTGTGTGACTAGCGCAAGTATTTTTTCCTGAGACTTAGATATTTTCTTTATGTTTCAGTTTTTTTTACAAAACGACATAGTACAAGCCTACACTTAGAGCTTAATTATTTATTCATTTATTGAGGATTTTGCATCAAACTGGGTTTATTTGTGTGTGTGTGTCCCATAAAACTTATTTATTCAGTTCATAGGAACATTAATTAGAAAGCTCAATCGAATCGTGTTTCTCGGTGTCCCATTCAGGAGTTCATTAAGTGAAATAAGTGTAATAGCTTTTGTTGTAGTGGCGGCCTGCGCGCCTCGCCCAGGGAAATTACACGTGAAAGGAAATACGAAAACGAGGACGCGACGTCTTCTGGCAGGCCCAGGTAACAGACGACAACGGGTTACACTATAAAAAACTGCCGTTTTTTACGAAAATTATGAATTCATAAATTTTATTCTTTTAGCGTTGTTATGACTTTTATTTTATGTATTTCTTGTTAGTATTTTGAAAGCTTTAAATTATTTTTATAAAGTCTGACGTAAGTAATCCGGCGTTATAAGTTTAAACGCTTTGTGTGTTTCTTTCTGTGGCAGCTTTACTTTTAAATGGATGGAATCAATTTAGATGCAGTTTTTTTTATAGGTATATACAGGTGGTTAGAGATATGAAAGAAGGGGTCACCATTGGGGTCATCTTTGTTATAGTTATAAATAATCATACTGACATTGTAAAAATATGGTGTATCCCTATTATGTGTACAAAGCAAAGTTTCTTTACATTGGATTCCAGTCATACATTTGTAAATAAATTTGATTTTTCGTCATATTCTGAGTTATATGGTAAAAATTAGATAAAGATTAAGATAATTAAAAAAACAGTATCGTGCAAAATCTACCACCGCTTCCCAAGTAAAAAAAACCTACTGAGAAGTAACGCCGCAAGAATTGGATGTTACATTTATAGAAACATGAATAAAAGATATCATGCTTAGTTCCACGGGATACATGCTAGTGAGTTTATCTGTCCGTCTGCTGAACTAATTTGACGCTCAGACTCAGTACGTGCCTCGCGGTTTAGTCGGACTGCGTCAAACATGTCATGTATATGAGCCGATAGGGTGTGATTATTTAAAGATAAAAACAGGACGCAGCGTTAAAAAATAATTTTGCACCTGTTCATTTATCAGGCTTCTTTATGACGAACTTCCAAACAGTGTTTTATGTTCAAAAACGCTACCGCCCTTAACTTACAGCAACATCCAGGCCTTATGATTAAATCTACGGTCACCCTCTTTCAATTAATCCATGAATTGAAATCTTGCTTTTATTGCAGGAAATTGGCATTCAAAGTGATGCGGCCAATGGAACACCCTTTATGATAAAAAAAACTGCGGGAACCGATCTTATCCAATATTACCTTTAATTTATATTCTAGGTTTAAGCAAATGGACTGGACGTAGCTAATATCACTATTGCTGTGTGAGTTCACTTCCTTATACAAATTAAACGACAATTTAAGAGCCTGTTTCAGGAAAGTGATTGATATTACCTGCCAGCCGGAAGGCCGAGTGGCTATTAAGAATCTGCCACATATTAAACTACGTTCAGTATCATCATCATCATGATCATCATGTCAGCCGAAAGACGTCCACTGCTGGACATAGGCCTCCCCCAAGGCTCTCCACTCAGACCGGTCTTGTGCTTTTCGCATCCACCGCGTTCCCGCGTTCCAGCTAAACTGAAGTGGCAGTGGGCGGGGAACATCGCACGCAGGACTGATGGCCGATGGGGTCAGAAGGTTCTTGAGTGGCGTCCGCGGACCGGGAGACGAGCTGTAGGTAGGCCTACAACAAGATGGAGTGACGACGTTTAGTATACACAGGAACAATCACAGTGATCTTTGGGGAAGGCCCTTGTCGACAAAGAAACGTGTTTTGGCTGAGTTGAATAGGTACACGGTATATTTGTAGCTCGCGTATACCTACCCTGCAAATAAAGTGAAAAAGGATTTTCAGTCCCTTATTATCCAGCTCAATGTTTAATTATCACTTCTTGCTATTATTTTCCGCACCGTTAGCCTTAGCAAAATGTTTTTATTCGGCACTAATGAACCATTCGCTTCTATTCTAAAAGCACAATTTATCTTGAGGCTATTTTGTTCAAACATAATAAACTATTGTTCTATCTAGCTTTTTTAACAATTTAAAAGTGATTTTGAGACAGCACCTAAGTCTTAGTTCTATTTCTAAATAAGGTTATAGTTCTTATTTCACAGGACACCTGTATCTCTATCTGTATTAATTCTATATTTTACTCTAAAACTTACAATATTTTCTCTATTTACGTATGTGGAGAGTATCAGGTATTCCATTTACATACGTAATTGATTCTCGACGACCACTCGGTCTTAAGGCTGGCAGGTGGATGGACGACGTGTATTCAGTGCGTATCTGCATGAGAGCAAGATGAATCGCCTCATACATCCACTAAAATCGTTATCTTGACGTAAGTGAAATTTCATAGAACTGATATAATGTAGTTCGTGTTTCAATCAAGTTACCTAAAACGTTTTATTAACATTTGTAGACTTTCATAGAATTTCTCGTATCTAATTATAAAAAAAAAGCGTTTCGTGGTTTATTGACGTAATTATTTACACATTGGAAAGAAGATTTAACGTTCTGTAGTTAATAGTAAATCAATGTTTAAATAATACATTTTGAGAGCTAGAGGAGTCTGAACTACGAAGTGAAAAGGGTTAGCACTATAGTAGTTCCATATCTCCGTCCCTTTCGCCGCCTGAAATTTGCCAGGTACGAACTTCGTATCACTTTATTAATCGACCTCTTTATAACCTCTTAATTGACTGATATACTGTTGGTGAATCTTGACATAGGTATGTCGAGTTTGACAAAAACAAAACAAGCCTCTCTTCTTACCGGTTAAAACCATGTTGTTTTCTCTCTTGTTGTCTCTTTCGTCTTACCATGCTATGAAAACTACGAACCCTAGACATCACAAATAGTTAGAAGTCCTCTTACTTAACACGTCCTGTGTCTAACTGGTACCAACTAACATGAACAAACAAAATAAACTACGTTTATAAAAGTGGACTACGGCATCGATTCCAAAGATATCAACAACTGTCATAACACTCTATGATGACAAGGGATCAGATCTGGGGAATCTTTTATAGGTTCCGTAATAAAAGAAAGCCTATTAGCGAAGTTTTTGCCTTGAGCGACAAAGTGATCTGATCGCAATCCGATTGTCAACCGACTCGAGTCATTTTCTGGAGTACCAAGTTCAGTTTACTGTCGAACTATCGTACTATCTATGTTTTATGGGCACTTTGACATATTTGATTACAGTTGTTCAAGGTTTAGGTACTTTAGTTCACTTCTTACTTTAATTTATTAGTTTTATTTTTCTTATATCGTGCCTCGGGTGTTTTTTTGATCTAAGTAATTTCTAGGAGTCATGGGAGCTTGTCCTCGAATATTAGGTATAATGTCTTGTCCATCAGTTTTTTTTCATTTAATTGCAAAATATGGGCACTATTTCCCATTTTACTAAGGTTAAACAAGGATTTTGTAAAAAAAAATACATCCAGAATTTTTACTCAGATAGGGTTAATCCTGTGGTAACCCACAGTCCTATCCTACCTATAAGGATACCTAAACATCAAAGTAATTTACCGTTTTTACTATAGGTACTTGCTAAACTAAATTGTCTTTTCACCTTTTTGCCTTTGCTATCAAGTTAACAACTATCATAACCTAGCAAAATAATTTGCAATATCAATTGTATGTTTCTAAAAGTCCCGAATCCAGAAATAGCTGCTCGCAGATGGATCGTCAAATGCAAAAGCAAAAAAACCTGACATGGCATAATTGCTATCACCGTCACCGGCGCGACTGAATGCCGTCGTGACGAGCTGATGGCTCTGAAAGCACCACTGTTCCCTTTTGATGAAAACCATGATTACACCGTACATACGTAAGCACTGAAGTAGGCGTGTGGGCTCCAGTGACTAGGGATGCTGGAAGCGACTGCTGGGGTCGCTACCTGAAGTTCTGTTATATGTAGGTACATTAAATCAATCGTCGATGACAATGTAGGTAAGAAGCAACCAAATCGTTTTAAATGTAGAAACTTTATACAGGGTTATTGGTAAGTCGACCTATTCCCGTTAGGAGGTGATAGGGGTGACTATTTGCGATAATTTTGACCCTCATATGCATTATGCAAAAGTGAACCATTTTGGAGTTATCGCGTTTTTTAGTTTTTTTTTTTTAATTAGTCAGAAATTCAACTTGAAAAATTTATTACAAAAAAAGTATCAATTTAAATCTTTTTTTTTTTTCTGATTTATAAATACCTACTATTAAACACTGGTTATTTCTCAATATTAAAACAATAATTATCGGTCCAAATTTAAAAAAGCGAGACGGAAAACGAAATTTTTTCAATATTTTTTTGCGATCGCTTTCCACTAAAATGCCTTAAAAACAAAAAAAACGTAATGAAACTTGGCTTGCAGATTATTTTAAAAACTTAACTGTTTTCTTAGCTCTCCAAAAATGCATAACAACTAGGAACTTATTTAAAAAAAAACTGAAAAAAAATCACAAAGGAAGCGGGCGGAAATTCGTCTTCGAACTAAACTAAAGTCAGAAATGAAACTTCAAAAATTAAAATAAAAAAAAATACCAAATTTAAATCAACTTTTTTTATTTAATACATGTTTTTTTATCAAACTCCAACATAAATTATACGAAAAAAGAAAAAATTACCAATACATTTGGCGTGCAGATTACACGTTGATAAAAAAACATGCATTTTTTAGTTTTCGGCCTCGCATTCTCAAACGTGTACAGATAATTTTTTTTTTAATATTGCATAAGAACAGCAGTTTCATCTTGTACAAAAGCAAATAAAAAAAGTTGATTTAAATTTGGTATTTTTTTTTATTTTAATTTTTGAAGTTTAATTTCTGACTTTTGTTTAGTTCGAAGACGAATTTCCGCCCGCTTCCTTTGTGATGATTTTTTTTCAGTTTTGTTTTAAATAAGTTCCTAGTTGTTATGCATTTTTTGAGAGCTAAGAAAACAGTTAAGTTTTATAAATAACCTGCAAGCCAAGTTTCATTACTTTTTTTTTGTTTTTAAGGCATTTTAGTGGAAAGCGATCGCAAAAAAATATTGAAAAATTTTCGTTTTCCGTCTCGCTTTTTTAAATTTGGACCGATAATTATTGTTTTAATATTGAGAAATAACCAGTGTTTAATAGTAGGTATTTATAAATCAGAAAAAAAAATAAGATTTAAATTGATACTTTTTTTGTAATAAATTTTTCAAGTTGAATTTCTGACTAATTAAAAAAAAAACTAAAAAACGCGATAACTCCAAAATGGTTCACTTTTGCATAATGCATATGAGGGTCAAAATTATCGCAAATAGTCACCCCTATCACCTCCTAACGGGAATAGGTCGACTTACCAATAACCCTGTATAAAGTTTCTACATTTAAAACGATTTGGTTGCTTCTTACCTACATTGTCATCGACGATTGATTTAATGTACCTACATATAACAGAACTTCAGGTAGCGATCCCAGCAGTCGCTTCCAGCATCCCTAGTCACTGGAGCCCACACGCCTACTTCAGTGCTTACGTATGTACGGTGTAATCATGGTTTTCATCAAAAGGGAACAGTGGTGCTTTCAGAGCCATCAGCTCGTCACGACGGCATTCAGTCGCGCCGGTGACGGTGATAGCAATTATGCCATGTCAGGTTTTTTTGCTTTTGCATTTGACGATCCATCTGCGAGCAGCTATTTCTGGATTCGGGACTTTTAGAAACATACAATTGATATTGCAAATTATTTTGCTAGGTTATGATAGTTGTTAACTTGATAGCAAAGGCAAAAAAATAACCAATGTTTAATAGTCTTTATAAATCAGAAAAAAATATAAGATTTATATTGATACTTTTTTTGTAATAAATTTTTCAAGTTGAATTTCTGACTAATTTAAAAAAAAACTAAAAAACGCGATAACTCAAAAATGGTTCACTTTTGCATAATGCATATGAGGGTCAAAATTATCGCAAATAGTCGCCCCTATCACCTCCTAACGGGAATAGGTCGACTTACCAATAACCCTGTATAGAATTTGCGATTTTCTGACCGTAGGTGTTAATAACCATATAACACAGAAAGTAACAAAATAAAAGACGTAAATGCCTTGCGGATACCTTTAGTTAGAACATTTCTAAACATTTTCTTAGCGTTGAGAGCTAGGAAAATAATGGTAAAATCAAGTTCGTGTAAACATTAAAATCCTAGATAATGAGTAGCCAAGTGTATTTATAAAACAATCCCGACTTGGGTTTATTAAGTTTTAATAGGAGAATTTTACAGATTTAGCATAAATAAATAAGATTTGTATTCACACATGTCACATTTTTTTTAAACTCATTCTTGGTATGTGTTCATGTACGATTTAACACTCATACAGCGCCAAACCTCTAAAATTCCTCACAAAATGTATCCAGCATCATTGTTCTTGGCGCGTAACAGCAAGGGACGGAGCAACAAAAACTAACTAAGTATGTAAATTACTTAAAGTTCACCGCAATCCTCACGTATTTGGGCGTGAAGTTAAATTTGTACAAAGCTAAACTCAATAGTCGAGCAATTAAATGGTACAAAGGTCAGGAAATGTAACTTTGCGCTGCCCTAAAAAGGGTTAATTACAAATTATTTCTGGTTCACCGATTTGATGAATACGTAATTTCTTGATGGAAATGTTCATCATTGGCTTTTATTTTACGGTATAAAGTGCGGTGTTAAGTCTCGATATGAAGATTGGGCGTTGATTATCTTCTTCTGTCCGTGTGTTGACAGTGAACTTCTCCTAAACGGCTGAGTCGATTTCAATGATTTTTTTGTGTGTGTTCAAGTGGATTCGAGGATGGTTTAGATTCACAAATAAACCCGGCAGATGGCGTTGTCCTGCATGGCAGATATCATGCAGGACAACGTCTGTCGGGTCCGCTAGTAATATTTAAAGCTATTATATTATAACAAATAATGAATCTTATCCTACCGGCAAGCAGCACTGTTCGTATTGCCGTGTTTCGGTGTGGTAATAAGGAACCCGTGAAATTACTATCATAATCCCTCTCTCTTGTTCATAAAAATACTCGGCTGTTTGGTTCCCTTCCAGCCATCTATGCGACGCTTTTACATACTTGCAGGGCTGGCAGGCTTTTGTATTGTACGTATTCTGTGGGCTAAATAAAAACTAGACGCTCTGAAACGTGAATATCACATGCCCCGCTTTTTGCTCGGTTAATTGCTCTCAAATTATTTTCAGTAGCAACCCCAACCGCGGCCATGCTTTCTGCTTTATGTGAAAAGCGAGGAACATCGAACGGATTTTCATAGTATTAATTTCCAAAGCTATAGAAATCTGTTCGATGTTCTTTTGTTTATAATGAGATATAAATAAGTGCTCAGCTGTTTTAATCAACTTAAGTCATAAATAAGAGTCATTTATTTAAGAGTGCTTGGTGATTCTGTAGCTCTGCCTACCCCACTCTGGGAATGAAGGCGTGAGTTTATGTATGTATGTATGTAAGTCATAAATTAAAAATATTTTTACAAAATGAAATTGAGGCAGAATTTACCTTCCTTGATAATAAGACGGACTTTATTAATATATCCTAATGAAAGTACACGAAAATCCAGAGAGGAGGCCTTGGTCTAGAAGTATGATTGAAAAGAAACTAAATAATAGTAAAAAAACCCGAATATACATTTTGTCATCATTTACTTCTAACGACTTGGACGAAGAGATTTAATAAGGGTTTATTAAGCAAACTGTCTCTAAATCACAACACGTAGCTTGAAAAATGGAAGGCTGAGGCTTAATTTAGCAAAGATATTAAAATTTAGTAAGCGGGGTTCACGTTAAGGCGTTTCATAAAATAAATTTACGGGATTGACAAAGCAAAGTTTTTCTTAATATAAAAAGAGATAGTTTTTTAAATATTGGAAGTAAAAAAATAAAATTACCCATTCCAATTTTAGATAAAAATAACTGTTATAGTGAAAGTATACTTTAGCTAATTGTGCGTTTAGAGAGATGGGCAAAATTTATTCGAATGACGAATAACGAATAAGAATAACCAAATTATTCGCGAATAACGAATGAAGTTCTCGAATGATTATTCTTATTCGAATAAATTATCTGTCGAATAATTTATTTGCGAATAATTTATTTTCGGATGAATGAATTGCCAAGAATTCCTTTGTTTATTTTACTACCTGGGTTTATCCCCTAACCTTATTGTCAATCTTTAAGGTGTTGAAATATGCAGTGCCTACTTATAAACGAGTCACTTTATTTATTAATAGTGTTAGTTATTTGAATAAAATAACGAAAAAATAGTCTTATTATTCATTAATGGAGGATTTATTCGCGAATAAATCATTCGCAAATAAATTATTCGCCGAATAAATCATTCGAAAATAAATTATTCAACGAATAAATTATTCGCGAATAAAAATATTACGAATTATTTTTTATTCGGATAATTATTCGAATAACTATTTATTCGAAGAATGCCCATCTCTGCGGCGAACCCTAATAGGGTTACGCGGGCTAGAGTATGAGTTCGTTCTCTACACTGCCTGTGGTAAGCCGAACTATGAAACTAATAGGTCTCTCAATGGATTAATAAATGAAAAGCAACATTCGGTTTTACCTGAAAAGAATACTAACGGTAGTCACCATTTTTTTTATGACTTGTAGACATATTTATTTATTTATTTTTATATCATAGGAAGGCAATCGAGCACACAGGCCACCTGATGGTAAGTGGAAACTGTGACCCATATGTGTCTCAGTATTGTTTTTGTGGTTAGACAGTGGCATGAAAGTTTAATTAAGTACCATAATTGTTAGCAATAGGGGAGACGGACACACATAATATGATGAAATGTAAGATTTGAAATGTTTTGTAATGTCATCGAAAGATAAAGACTTTTTGTTATATAAAAAATATTAAACGGATTCGTTTGTCGAAAAATCGCTACAGCTGATTTTATTTTATATTTAATATTAATGGCGACCGTGACAGGACTCAAACCTACAATCTTCGGATGTTTTTCTAGCACAATGTCTTATAGTCCAAACTTTTCATAGCAACACAGTTCAAATTACATTTTCTTGATTGTGTACATTCTAACTGAGCCTTACGTTAAGTTAATATTTTTGTACTTAAAAAACTTGTAGTCACCCCCAAAAGGGACCTCACGATTTCCTCCTAACTCCGTAACTTTCTAAACAAATCTGATCATGTTCGAACTTAAAAAACAAGCTTTTACTACTCTTCTACCACATTTTATCAAGATCGGATCAGATATTTGAACAACCATATACAAACATACGAATGCCCAATGCCCACTGATGGAGTTGACTCTAGGACCTGAATTCGCTTGATCGATAAGGTACTTCGACAGACGTGACCAACGTGTTACTCAGATATTGTAACAGCTATTTTGTTTGATCCTGATAACAAATAGGCCTCTCGCGTACGGTAAAGGTGTTTCAAACTTCAATTAACGTCTAAATTAGCTTTACTGGTGTCAAAGGCAGACACAAACGAACATTTCGAGACTTTCTAAGACGCGCCAGCGGAAATTATTTGCTTGTATTTGAAGGTGTTAAGTTGAAATTGTGGAAGGCATTGCAACTCAGTGTCTTACACCTTTATTACAATGTGGTTTACTCATAATATTTTGTCTGGGTGTTTAATATTTTGTCATCTGTTTCAGTATGTATGAGACTACATGCAGGAATGCTTAGGACCTTGTCACGTCCAACCGCGTGGCAAGTAAAAACTCAAGAGAAGTATAAGAAATTAATGAAGAAACTCCCGTAGTGTAATCAGAAAAGAGGAAGTAGAAAGTGAAGTGAAATTAAGGTAGTTTGTTTATAAATTGCAAAACAGGTAAGCAGCGTAACAATTGCATTGTTACAACCGCAATGGCCAGTTTGAATCTTTATCTCTGCTGTTTTGTTTTATACAAGACCCATCTTTAAGTGCCGTAATCCATGTCATACCCATTTCTGTAACGCGTTATAAACTACCGATTATTTATCAAAGCTGTTTAAGTATCTTACTACAGAGATTTAGTAGTTAGATTTCTAGATTTTCCTTTGTTTACATTAATTTTGTTGCTTGCTATTTCAATGCAAGTTTTAGTACTATCACATTGATTTTGGGCTGGTATGTTAATCAGGGACCGGAACCGCTTTAAAGGGTTTTCGTTAGGGACTGTAATTGACTGGTTTTTACAAACCCTAACGATGCGATAAGCATATCTTCGACTTACTCCAATTCAAATTCAAATTCAAAACATTTATTTCGGATAACCTGACCCATATTGGTTAGTAGACACTATTATCTTACCATCTAATGTTAGTACTAGTAGAGGAACAACTTTAAAGTATGATCTCTGAGAATATTTGACCCATAGGCTGCTCGCGTAAAGACGAGGAGCTAACTTTTTTTACAATTACACATTAAACCATGTGTATTTGCGAAAGATTCACACACTGACAGAAGCTGTCTGAGTGCGCCCAAAGATGGAGCCAGCAGCACCATGTCGTTGGCATAGCTAATGTTGTTGACACTGATACCACCAATATGACAACCAGCATGAGCGCGTTTACATATTAGATTAAAGAGGCTAGGGGAAGTTAATCCTCCCTGCCTTACTCCACACTCTAATCCGTATGGCTCAGACAGCTCTCCGGCCCATTTCACCTGGTTCACCTGATTGCCATACCAGAACCTGAAGATGTTAATCAGGTCAGGCTGCATACCAGCCTCTTCTAACTTAGTCCAGAGGATGTCGTACGAGGCAAGGTCAAACGCCCTGGACAGGTCCAAAAAGCACGCATACACCGGCGTCCTCCTGTCGGTGTTATACCTAATCGTGTGCTTAAGGCTCAGGATAGCACTTTCTGTAAAGAAAATTTGTTAATGTAAAACAACCATTAAATAATATTGTGTGGTATTGCCACCATCAAGTTTTTAAGACATACATATTTTAAAATACAACGTTCAGTAAAAACGTTTTATTAATACTTTACCACCAACGCAGGGTCCACTGCAGGCACTACTTTTTGCTCAGGGTTATTAATTATGATCCCTGATGAAGTTCAATTACTAAGCCGGGCCATCAATCTTGCCTCAGACGGTGATGTATGACTCGCAGATATTGGCAGAACCCACAAATTTTCGCGATTATCTGAAGATCGTTAGGACGACTTAATTGATAGCTTGCACTTAGTATCGGTGAGGCGTGAGTTTAAAATTATGCTGCTGCTATTATAGAATCATTTATTAGCGCTAATTTAGTAACTTTATAAAACTGTATCTACATGGGTGGTTTAGAAAATACTTAACAAAACGGTCAGAATGTATTGTCCAACATTACGTTAACTACAGCATCTTACATGATGCTGTAATGTTTTTTTTTGTATTTGTGCAGAATGGGGTTACAGAACTTACAGAATTATCAACAAGTTGTTAGACTAGGTTATTTATAGGTAATTCTGTAGCTCTGCCTACCCAACTCTGGGAACGAAGGCGTGAGTTTATGTATGTGTAAGTTTATGTGTACTGAATTGTGAATTTCGTATACATTCGGAATTACTATGCAATTCGATTCAGTTCCAATTCCCCTGTTGTTTTTGCAATAAAAAAAAGTTTGTAAGAGCGTTGATAATATTTATTGTAGAAAGAAAAAGTACCATATTCTATGCATATCATGATGCTATTACGATAAAATAAAATTATTTTTAGTTAATTGAATAGGTGGGCCTTTACAAAATATTTTCTGTTTAACACCCGAAGATTTAAAAGATGTATTCTACTATAAAATCTATACGACATTACATATACCAACCTACCTATAACATAATACCTTCAACACGCTACTCGTACAGAACGAAGTTATGACAGTTGATGTTTCCGTTACTTTACAGCGATTGTTGCCAACTTTGAGCATTTTCTACTTCAGTTTGTACGAGCAGCCATGGTATTCTCTTCAGCACCCGCGTTTCTACTCAACAGATGAATTTTAACCGGCGAGTTTAAGTGGTTCCGTCGGAGCGAACAAAGAACATTTTAAGGCGTGCATTCTCAATTAGGTAGCTTAAAAGGCGCTCGTATGAGTCCGCTTGCGCGATCGATAGCTCGGCGAGAATTTTTTTTTTAAAGGAATAACACCCCCCGAGTGGGTACTAAAGGCTTTTACCGTTTCCGTAAAAGTGTTGACATACGCTTCATCGATGTAGAATTAAGAAACTTGGACGCGCTTTTCCAATTTCTCGTCCACATGAATGTTTGAATTATTCAAACATTTTAACAAAGGAGTTTCAAGCTCTTAATTTTTTTTATTTCAAATCTGTTGGCTGATGACAACGGGGGTATATAGATATTATTTTCTAATTGTTTACATACATACACACCTTCATGCCTGTTTTCCCAGAGTGGGGTAGGCAGAGCTACAGAATTACCTACAACTTTAAAAACTTGTTGATTATTCAGTAACCACATTTTGCAAAAATAGGCTAAGATGTTTACCAGCGTATTAGTGACAGGTTGCAAGCCCATCGCCTAACAGTACTACAAGCCTATATTCCCTTAGTCGCCTCTTACGACATCCACGGGAAGACATGGAGTGGCACTATTCTAACCCTGCAACCACACGGGATTAAAATAATTATTATCTATTAATCATTAAAGATTGATTCATCTGTAGATACTCGTCTTTATGATATACGAGGGTGCATTGAAAAGTTCTGAGCCTAATGTTGAATATAATAAAAAAAAAACAAATAAATACTGGCAGGTCAAAGTGCCATATTTAGTCGCCATTATGCACTATCTTTTGTTTTTTTCCTGTCACAATTTTGCATTTTATGCTCGAACTGCTACATAAGGTCACTGATTTTTCAAGTAATGGATAAAATTGAGCACCGTTCTGTCATAAAATGTTTGCATAAGAAGGGGTTAACACCAAAACAAATATTTGAAGATATGAATCAAACATAAGGGCAATCTGCTCCATCGTATCCTACCATAAAAAGATGGGTAGTTGGTTTTAAACGTGGCCGGGAGACTGTTCAAGACGAGCCTAGGAGTGGGCGGCCGTTGACGGCTACTACGGACGAAAATGTCAATAATATATGAGATGCGATAATGAAGGATAGGCGATTGAAGATTGTGGAGATAGCGGAAGCAATGGGTATTTCTTATGAGCGGGCACAGAACATCATCACCGATGTTCTTGGATTTTCTAAGGTGTCAACCAGGTGGGTGCCTAGACTGCTTTCAGTCGAGAACAAACGAGTACGTGTTACAATTTCCCAAGATTGTTTATGTATGTTTCAACGTGACTCCGACGATTTTTTCAATCGTTTTATAACTATGGACGAGACATGGGTCCACCACAGTACACCAGAATTGAAAGAACAATCCAGGCAATGGAAAAGACCAGGTTCACCACCACCCAAAAAAGCCAAGGTCATTTTGTCAGCTAATAAGGTAATGGCCTCAGTTTTCTGGGATTGCAGGGGGGTTATCATGAATATCATGATAGACTATCTCGAAAAGGGCAAAGCATTAAATTCGGACTACTATTGTGCTCTTTTACGTCGTCTGCGTGAGGAAATTAAAATAAAGAGACCTGGAATGCTGTCGAAAAAAGTACTGTTTCACCAAGACAACGCTCGCGTTCACACTTCGGCGAAATCAATGGCACAAATATATGATTGTGGATTTGTAGTGCTGCCGCATGACCCTTACTCGCCGGATCTAGCTCCTCCCGATTATCATCTCTTCCCAAACCTCAAAAAACACTTGGGAGGACAAATATTTTCGACAAATATGGAGGTACAAGAAGCAGTAGACTCATATTTTAACGACCTCAGCGATTCTTTTTTTTTGATGGGATAATGAAGTCGGAGGCGAGGTGGACTAAGTGCATTGATCTTCATGGAGAATAAGTCGAAAAATAAAATTGTTATAAAAAGTGAGCCCGTTACTTTTTTTTACCAGGCTCAGAACTTTTCAATCCACCCTCGTATCTTTACCTTGTTGTACGTCCGGATCGCTACCACTATCTTATCCGCCAAGCAGTCGTTTTATTGTTGTGTTCCAGTGTGGGAATACGACAGCCGGTAAAAAATCTAGCATACATTAGAGGCATCCCATTTTAGTTCTCAGGGTTGGCAACGCATTTGCAGCATTACGATTGCAGTTTTAAACTGTACTCTTGATAATACGAATGTCTTTCGGTCTCAGATTTCACTTACCGCCTGTGTAATTCTTTGCCTTCTCAATTACTTAAAAAAAACTTATTATTCTCAAAAACATTGTTTTGTTCCAGTATTAAGATATTAGACACAGCCCTTACGATTTTTTAGTCACAAAAAATGTTATACATTCGTACTAAAAGCAAATAATACTGGTTACGTTGGCTAAAGTAAATAAAGAAATATTTACAATCCGGAGGAGTTTTGTACGGATAAAACCAAACACAAACATATCATAGAAGCATTATCTCGTGCTCGATTTGTCTGACTATTGCGAATAGTGGTGAAACTTTTTCGACGAGACGACCGATAACAGCTAAACTCCGGCATTCCAAAGTTTGTTCCACTTAGTTCCAGCTTAAAGAGGAAATGCGGGCGGTGTTTAGTCTTTACCAAGTCCTCCTTTTTTCGTTTTTCCATAAAATCTCAATCTACTACTGCGTATTAGTTTTTTTAAATACTTGGAACTCCTGAAAATAATTCACACACAGAAAATTTTAAATGTCTTGCTATTTAACATAAATATAAAAAATCCAAGATTCCTAGGGTAATCTCATGCTTAAAAAAGGTTAGGGGACAGCGTCAACAGATCCGTTACAAAAGTAATCTTATTTCTCTCTTGCATTTCTTTTAAGAAACGTGGCTACGACACAAAACAAACTGGAAGGGTTGTTGATTCCTCAACCTTCATACCTGAATAAATAATATAACTATATTTATCAAAACGCCTTTCAATTATTATTATGCAGAATATTTCTTTAATGAAAAGGCATTTCTCGCCCCTGCAGTAATTTTTTTAGAGTGGCATACGTCTAACCTAAACTTACCTAACCTAGCCTACGTTAGATGTAATGAATTCAATAAATTTACCCTCTGTAACCGTACTCTATGTAAAATGGTAAGGTTTGTGCTGATGTCAATCTGTTTTTTTTATATTTACGTATCAACAGCTAAACGGATTTCATCACACGGAATAGGTTCGGCATACGCATAGTCGATGTCCTGTATCAAAAATACTTTATCACGGGAAATTTTATGGTTCCCAAGGGAAAAAAACATGTATGAGTTCTACACAGGCAATGACATAGGCGATATTTTAAAGTACCTATAGTTTTACAATCTAAAATAGTACCAAGTTGAACCAAGCTATGATTCAAGCTGCGTCGAACCCGATGGCTTTTGTTTAGACATTATGAGAATGTACGAATTGTCGCGAACACGGATTTCAGTGTATAATACCTTCGGAAGCCATTTCCTCTCGCTCGTGGTAAATGCTTTCGATTCGGATTCTCTTATTGACAATCTGAGAGGGTTTTCCTCTTCGGGGATTTCATCTTGAGAGCAGTTTCTACAGGTCGTTGATGAAGCTTTTGCATTAAGCATTTATGATTTGAAGCTTCCATTTGATATTTAACTTAGCTTTAAATATTACTTTACTGAATTATCTGAATAAACTCTTAAGATGAGCATAGCCGCGCCGCTTAAGTGCAGCCTCATGTGAAGTTCAAATTTGACAGACACACATTATGTGCGTGATATTACTTTCTTCTAGTAGGTATTTATGTCTTTTTAATTGTAATTTCAAATGTTTTTTTCTGAAAACTGATACATAAGTACCTAGGAGCTTGGATTTCGCAGAACCTAGAAAATTTCGAACGTTCTAGAGGTTTTTATCAAGGCGGCGCAGATTTACTCCAAAGCTGGCGGGTAACAGGAAAAACCTGTTTTCAGAGTTAATCGTCTTTACACGCTCAACTTACAAGGCTGGAGTAAAATTGAGAGATAAAACGGATTCGACGCCGTTCCTTTGTTTATCGCTAGATTTAAGAGTTTTTAGACCAAAAAATATGTTTTAAAGATAAAATTACTTCAATGTTTGTTCTTGGATTATTGTATTTAACTTAATTTTTTTTCTAGGTTTAGTTGTTACTTATTGTTTAAAAGTGTCTTCTTTTTATGATATTAATTGTATTACTTTTGATGGGGAAATTGTAGGAGAACTGAGAACTGCGTACCTACTTAAATGAATAGTAGATGGTAATAAATATAATAAGTAGCATACCATGACGTTTAGAAGCTTTATGCTACTTAGTAAATCATCATTGCCTTTAACACGTTATCGTAGTTTCTAAATCGGCCATCAGTACTTACTGTCAAGTAAATAAGAGCTATCATTATGATGATATGATAACATCTCAAAAGCAATTAGGTTTTACCAAATGGAACAGAGCCTCTGGTATGATAATACGATTTTGAAACCACATAATTATAATAAACAGTTTCGTTTATACCTACACTGTTATAGTTGTGATAACAGTGTTAGAACAAGGATTCCACCCGATTGCGACGTGGTTGCATTCGGCTCTCTTGTTAACTCAGATTAGAAACGAAGATCAATCAGCTTTGATTGTTCCATTGTTTTTGCCTCACATTTAGCTATAACAATTGATTTCCAGGGCCTCTACCTATTTTCATTTGAGCTTAATATAACTTTCGTTCAATCCCTCGTCACCGTCACGTTCCCGTCCCTTCCCAGTCCCATCCGATGTGTTATCACGTTACTTACACTACGACCTTGTAGGCAGCAAAGATAAACCGTACAAACGCTCATCTCCATTAGGCTGACAACGGCGAGACCTCAGGCGCCGCCCGGATCCTCTCGGTGTTTAATTATGTACATCTGCCTACATTAATACTACCTTCGTCTTACGAGACAGTTGATTGACGTAACTTGGATTTATATCATTAGCAAAGGTGCTTTTTGTTACAGGATTTTACTAAATAAAGTAAGGACCTGCTCGCTAGAAACTTTTTTTGTATTCAAATATTTTACAATGTCTCTTATATCTCTTCTAAAGCCAAAGTAGTAAGGTATGTTAGTTTCTCAGAATTAAACGGTACCTTAAATAAAAAATTGCTCTAGAGAATTAACTTCTGATAAAGAACATTTGGGAAATCATGTAGTTTAAATGGGATTGTCTAGTTTCTATTGAATAATAAAACAACAAACCGGGGACAGTCTCACATAAATTGACCTAGTCCCAAAGTAAGCTCTAGTCTTGTACAGTCAAGGAAATTGATTTGTAGACCATTTTGGAATATGTCAAAGTGAACCTGCAAATAAAATCATAAGAAGTATCTTACGTTTTGATTGATTACGTCACTGTGACATAGTCCAAAATGGTCTACGAATCAATTTCCTTGACTGTACCTATGGGTACTACACAATAATAAACAAACTTAAATCTAAACATAACTAAAGAAAAGAACGTCATAATCTTCGTAAATTCGTAAGTGGAACGCGAGGGTTTAGCGAGTAGACAGTCCGTTAAGCACAGCCCCAGTCTGGGAACAGCTAGAGAGCCCAAATGAACAATATTCCCCTTGAGGAACAACGCCAAGAAAATCGACGAAGGCTCGAAACACGCGAACTAAAACTTTAACCCTTGGAGATAGAGTTTAAGGTTAGTAAAGGACTGTGTTCGAATGTTAGAAGAATAACGGGTTTTGAAATAAATAGAATCTCATTATATGTATTTTACTTTGCATCTTAAGAGTACAATCTAGGTATACATATAATAAAGTTGTAGAAGGGAAAAAATCTGTACATTTGAGATATTATTATGAATTTAAAATTACTATAGGGAGCCTCAGAATGAGCAGCAGAACACGTTTCTACAATTTTTAGAGTTGGTGTCTGTTTGTCTGTTTAATTTTGTTTCTCCTCGCATCAATTGAAAACCACTGAACCAATGTTAATGCGGTTTTCACTAAAAGGTTTCAATAAATGGTGATCAGGTTTATATTTAATAAAAAACTAAGTTATGATAGTAAAAGGGAGGAAAAGAGGGGTCAAAGTTAGTATGGACAAAAGTTACCGGATTGAGCTGGTCACTTGAAACTTTGTATTATTACTCTTCGTAACAAATTAAAGTATACCTGTTTCAGGATTTCTTTATTAAAGTTAGAACCACTAAGAAATTATCAAATTAGTCTAATTATAGGTATTCCTTGTAAATCATTTTTGAGGGCCGTCGGTTATTTTACGTGACTTTTATTCTCCGTTTATTACATAGAAACTTAATTCAAGGATTTGAAAAAATTCAATGTACAAATTGTTATGAACAGGTAAAATAAATTATTATTGTATTAAATGCGACGCCGGCGCCGCCATGATAATGTGACAACAAAGAACAGGACAACCCTATCCCTCACATAACTGGAGAGATCAAGGCAAAAAAAGCACGTGATCACAGATTAACGTTACAGAAGCAACGTTGTGTTCTAACTGTTGTTAGAAAACATGGTTTTATGCCTAATATCCAGAGTTAAAGTTCGAATACACAATGAAGACAATATTTGGACAAACAATCTCCTATTTTAAATTAGCTTTGGTTTACAATTTTAGTGTGCCGCGTATTTGGCATAATTTTTGCAAAAATAGGCTAAGATGTTTACCAGCGTATTAGTGACAGGTTGCAAGCCCATCGCCTAACAGTACTACAAGCCTATATTCCCTTAGTCGCCTCTTACGACATCCACGGGAAGACATGGAGTGGCACTATTCTAACCCTGCAACCACACGGGATTAAAATAATTATTATCTATTAATCATTAAAGATTGATTCATCTGTAGATACTCGTCTTTATGATATACGAGGGTGCATTGAAAAGTTCTGAGCCTAATGTTGAATATAATAAAAAAAAAACAAATAAATACTGGCAGGTCAAAGTGCCATATTTAGTCGCCATTATGCACTATCTTTTGTTTTTTTCCTGTCACAATTTTGCATTTTATGCTCGAACTGCTACATAAGGTCACTGATTTTTCAAGTAATGGATAAAATTGAGCACCGTTCTGTCATAAAATGTTTGCAAAAGAAGGGGTTAACACCAAAACAAATATTTGAAGATATGAATCAAACATAAGGGCAATCTGCTCCATCGTATCCTACCATAAAAAGATGGGTAGTTGGTTTTAAACGTGGCCGGGAGACTGTTCAAGACGAGCCTAGGAGTGGGCGGCCGTTGACGGCTACTACGGACGAAAATGTCAATAATATATGAGATGCGATAATGAAGGATAGGCGATTGAAGATTGTGGAGATAGCGGAAGCAATGGGTATTTCTTATGAGCGGGCACAGAACATCATCACCGATGTTCTTGGATTTTCTAAGGTGTCAACCAGGTGGGTGCCTAGACTGCTTTCAGTCGAGAACAAACGAGTACGTGTTACAATTTCCCAAGATTGTTTATGTATGTTTCAACGTGACTCCGACGATTTTTTCAATCGTTTTATAACTATGGACGGCAAAGGTGCTTTTTGTTACAGGATTTTACTAAATAAAGTAAGGACCTGCTCGCTAGAAACTTTTTTTGTATTCAAATATTTTACAATGTCTCTTATATCTCTTCTAAAGCCAAAGTAGTAAGGTATGTTAGTTTCTCAGAATTAAACGGTACCTTAAATAAAAAATTGCTCTAGAGAATTAACTTCTGATAAAGAACATTTGGGAAATCATGTAGTTTAAATGGGATTGTCTAGTTTCTATTGAATAATAAAACAACAAACCGGGGACAGTCTCACATAAATTGACCTAGTCCCAAAGTAAGCTCTAGTCTTGTACAGTCAAGGAAATTGATTTGTAGACCATTTTGGAATATGTCAAAGTGAACCTGCAAATAAAATCATAAGAAGTATCTTACGTTTTGATTGATTACGTCACTGTGACATAGTCCAAAATGGTCTACGAATCAATTTCCTTGACTGTACCTATGGGTACTACACAATAATAAACAAACTTAAATCTAAACATAACTAAAGAAAAGAACGTCATAATCTTCGTAAATTCGTAAGTGGAACGCGAGGGTTTAGCGAGTAGACAGTCCGTTAAGCACAGCCCCAGTCTGGGAACAGCTAGAGAGCCCAAATGAACAATATTCCCCTTGAGGAACAACGCCAAGAAAATCGACGAAGGCTCGAAACACGCGAACTAAAACTTTAACCCTTGGAGATAGAGTTTAAGGTTAGTAAAGGACTGTGTTCGAATGTTAGAAGAATAACGGGTTTTGAAATAAATAGAATCTCATTATATGTATTTTACTTTGCATCTTAAGAGTACAATCTAGGTATACATATAATAAAGTTGTAGAAGGGAAAAAATCTGTACATTTGAGATATTATTATGAATTTAAAATTACTATAGGGAGCCTCAGAATGAGCAGCAGAACACGTTTCTACAATTTTTAGAGTTGGTGTCTGTTTGTCTGTTTAATTTTGTTTCTCCTCGCATCAATTGAAAACCACTGAACCAATGTTAATGCGGTTTTCACTAAAAGGTTTCAATAAATGGTGATCAGGTTTATATTTAATAAAAAACTAAGTTATGATAGTAAAAGGGAGGAAAAGAGGGGTCAAAGTTAGTATGGACAAAAGTTACCGGATTGAGCTGGTCACTTGAAACTTTGTATTATTACTCTTCGTAACAAATTAAAGTATACCTGTTTCAGGATTTCTTTATTAAAGTTAGAAACACTAAGAAATTATCAAATTAGTCTAATTATAGGTATTCCTTGTAAATCATTTTTGAGGGCCGTCGGTTATTTTACGTGACTTTTATTCTCCGTTTATTACATAGAAACTTAATTCAAGGATTTGAAAAAATTCAATGTACAAATTGTTATGAACAGGTAAAATAAATTATTATTGTATTAAATGCGACGCCGGCGCCGCCATGATAATGTGACAACAAAGAACAGGACAACCCTATCCCTCACATAACTGGAGAGATCAAGGCAAAAAAAGCACGTGATCACAGATTAACGTTACAGAAGCAACGTTGTGTTCTAACTGTTGTTAGAAAACATGGTTTTATGCCTAATATCCAGAGTTAAAGTTCGAATACACAATGAAGACAATATTTGGACAAACAATCTCCTATTTTAAATTAGCTTTGGTTTACAATTTTAGTGTGCCGCGTATTTGGCATAATTTTTACGATTCGATACGTCCTTAGCATAACATATTTAATACCAATTTCCCCAAACGATGTTAACTATTTTAGAGACCATTAGAGCGTTAACAGCTGTCAAAATGTATGAACTAACTGTCGATTAACAATGATTGAATTAAACATTGTTTGGTGAAATTGGTACTTATTGTAATATTATTTGGACGAATGTTGAATGTTAACATCATAGAAAACATATTGGTAAATTTCCGAATGATTGTTTGGTAGATTTTTAATAGTAATCTATTGATAAGACTGAATTTCATAACGAATGATTTCGTTTCGTGTAATCGTCATATTGCATAAAATGTTGTGAAGCATGATGAGAGCGAGCGAAGCGAGCGAGCAACATGGGTCGTGGCAGAAGCGACTCGGATAGGTTAGGTTGTTCGTTTTTTTAAAATATAAGCCGGAACTTCTTGCTGCTTTATTTTCATGCTTATGCTATTTAAAACGTTTATGTTGAAGCATTATTCTGCTTAATAAGTTTATGCGTTTCATTGTTTATTCGTTACGAACATTCGACTCATGAACTGTACCTATGCTTGAAGATTATTGAACCAACAAATTTAAAACGTAAGTACCTAATGATTTCTGTGAATCTTCAGCAAAACTATATCATAGGCGTACTTACGCTTAAAGTTATTATTCCTTATACAATAATTCCAAAAAACATTCTACCAAACAAATAATAATGTTTTTTGGAATTATTTTTGATCATTACTATTTCTCTCCTTTGGGGTCCGCAGCATTATACCTAGTAATAAGAGAAACCCTATATTTTCGCCATCATTACCGTAATTATGTCACAAATATCTTATCTTTTGGGTATTAGTTGTTTATCAATCAGATTTTTTAATAAAAAAATAATTTTGTTATTTGTAGTAAAAAGTGGGTAAATACCTACTGGATAACCTAACTCTAATATCAAAAATATTTTTTAATGCATGAATTTATTTAAGTATTATTCTATATTTTTAATACATACATACATAAACTCACACATTTATTCCCAGAGTGGGGTAGGCAGAGTTAAAGAATTACCAACAAGTCTTAAAACTTCTTGATCATTCTGTAACCACATTTTGCACAAATAGGCTAAGATGTTTCCCAGTGTGTTAGTGACAGGTGGCAAGCCCATCGCCTAACAGTACTACAAGCCTTTATTCCCTTAGTCGCCTCTTACGACATCCACGGGAAGACATGATGGAGTGGCACTATTCTAACCCGGCAACCACACGGCATTTTTTTTAATTATTTGTTAAAATTGTTTAATTTATTATTTTATTTCTGCTTTGGCTTCTACTAGCCACTGTAACAACATGGGAAAGGCTTCGTACATTCTTTTTTGTTAGTCTATGTCAAAAGCAGCGGTGTCAGATTGACGTTGACGGCGTTGACAGATCCAGATTTTATTTTTCAAGATAAATTCAAAACGTATTATTTCTACGGCTGTTAGGTATTTAATATTACGGCGGTTATTATGATCAGTTGGAAAAGAAGGGCAGTCATTTAATTTTTCGGCGGTTGGTTAATTAGTTTGGCAGTAAAACATGAATAGTAATAAAAATAAAATTGGCTTAAAAGTCATCCATATAACTTTTTTCAAAAGGCCCTTTGTAAAATGGTTTTAATACTTTTATCGCTTTTTAACTTTTGTAGGAACAGAAAACTACAAAAAGATCTCCCGGTTACATAAAACGTAATGTTATTATGTTGTCTATATCTGTCGGTTTGTCTGTCTTGGGCGCCAATAACAACAATCGGGCTGACAAGCCTAGGATGCAGATATCTACTAAGTGCACTTGCCGTCCCCACAGATTATAAGGTATATGGCCGACCCCGGGCAAGTCTAAATGGAACGAATCTGCTACAGATTTCTTATCATATCTGTAACTAAAGCTAAAGATAAAGCTTCAAAAAGATTACGGGCGAAGAGCGCTGCTCAAAATAGAAGTTTTGGCACGTTTCCCATTTTTCCATTGAAAGTCTATGGGAACAGATTTTCGGTGATTATTCCTCCATTGTGTCCGATTTTAATTTTTTCGAAACCATCTATGGCTAGATGCCGTATTACGGGTTAAATTTGATCCTGGTATCCTCTAATAGTTTGGGAGGTGTATGCGGAAAACGAAAATCCAAATCGGGTAAGAATGGAGATTCGCTCCAATTAAAGTTGTAACGTCTCTGTTCTAATACGATGAACAGACAGGCTTAAATCGGTTGGCCGATGGTTAGTCGTAGGTCGCCCGTTTAGCGTTGGAATTGATAAATGGCGTTAAGAGTGGTTTCCATTCTAGTTATAGATCTGATGCTTGATAGCATATTGGCTGTGTTATTTAAAAGTTATTGAGTTTCAATTTGAAACCAAGGGTCGCAAATATCGTGTGGGTAATTTCGTCACTGTCACTCGTCAAATCGTCAAAACCCGGGCAAGAACACGTCTGACCAAGCCCAGTGTAGGGTTCCCAAGCCGTTAGGTATTACACGTAAACTATTTAAAAAAACTGTGCACATGCAAAAGAGCGTACCTACCCAGCTTCATGACACTTACTTCCTTTTGTTGAGAAGCACAGGTTTTCGGAAATAACTCAAAAACGGTATATCCGACCATACTGGAAAAAAAATCTTTTAAATTATTTATTAAGTTTTAATCCCGAGGACGATTAATGAAATCTACGCAGACGAAGTCGCGGGCAGAAGCTAGTTATGATATAAAATAATTTTCTTCTAGACAGTGTAGTTAGAACTGAACAGGATTAGTCAAATTGCATTCTACGGAAGCAAACGTCTGCAATCAATCAAAATGGTATGGAACTTACATTATTATATTCTTTGAATTGAAATGTAAGGAACTTACAAACGCATCCGCGGATCATAATATAATAATAGTAGCCTTTGATTTTAGGAGGCGCAAAATGCAGATTTAGTAAGTCCACTTGAATCATATTCAATAAAGGGTCTAACTTAAATTTAAATCACTAAATTTAGATTTTATGTTTTTTTTAAACGTCAACCTGGCAAAGAAGAATTTAAATTTAAATTTGGAAATACTTTGTTGTATTGTATTGTCTGCACTTTGTTTCCTATTATTGAAAACATCGGGTAGCCCTACTTCAGCAATAAAGGGATCGTCGCGAATCACCTACTGCATTACTAGCCATAAAGATCATACCGGAAAAGGGCACCGGGTTTTTTCAATTTAAGAGTATACGAGTTTTCACTTTCTTAAAAGGCCGGCAGCGCACCTTTAACCCCCCGGGTGTTTCTGGTGTCCATGGGCGACGGTGATCACTTACCATCGGGTGAGCCGCATGCTCGTCTGCCTCCGACTATTATAAAAAAAAAAAAAAAAAAACCTACCTTTTACCCAATGACATCCTTAATATGATGTTTGCTTTTAAGGATCGTGATGATCTCAAAACGATTATAACATATTTTCAATATGATTCTCTTGAAATCCTTTCTCAATTAAGTAAACCAAAAACATAGCCTAAAAAATCGTTTCGTTCACTTTCATCAAAGATCTTCCAAATAATATTTAAAAGCATTTTTACGAAACAAGGCAGTAACAAACATTTTATCTTGACGAATAAAAATAAAATTCAATTACTTAGCCTAAGCTCCAGGGAGCCGTGAAAGAGCATTTTCATTATACTGTTTTTCGCAGGTTCTTTATTTTTCATATCATCCAAACTATTCTATTACGGCTAATTAATCACATGTACCTACAAGGTACTTTGAATGGAGTTTGAATGGAAGTTTCTCTTCTCTTCATTTTGCTTTTATGCCTGTGTTAACATACACTACTACAGACCGTCTATTTTCTAATGACCTGTCAAGCCTTTCTCTTTCATCACTCACATAGCCTGGGAGGGCTCAGGTAATGCTGGTTATCTTCCACTGGTTGTTCGTTAGCTGGGGATCGGCATCCGGTTTCCTTATCAAGGCGTATCCGGCTCTGGATCCATTTTGTTTCTTTGAGAATGTACTCGGACGTCCGGAAGCACCCGGAACGTTGGTTATAAACGATACTATCTGCCTCCTGAGTGACCGCATTGTTTAGCTATGTCAACAGAGACATTAATCGACGTTACGGAACTACTATCTTGCTTTGAATTAGGTTTGTAGTTTGTTGATTCCATAATGGTATGCTATATCTATCTATGGAGAGGACAAAATGGTAAGTACTGTCACCGCTGCCCAAACACCTCTAAATTTTTATTATCCTTTCTTTTTCAAATATAAAGAAGTGACAATAAATATTTTACATACATAAAATGAAAAATATTTTGGGCTGAAATATTTTTCTTCATTATTTTATTATTAACAGACCTATTTGAATGATCGGATGTTATTGACGTGGCTTTTGTAAAGTGTATTCAGGCAATTGAATGGCTATATTTTTTTTAAACAAACCATTCTACCTATCGTATCAAAGAAAGAGTAAGAACTGTCCGATCACCGACCCTTGGGAAATTACACATGAAAACCGCGCGGAGTAAGACCAAAATGTCTCGTGATTAAATCTGCCTTAACCCGCATTTCTGTTTCATTGAATCATTTAATTGAGTGGAAATACTGATCGTTTGGGGTCACGTTTCAATTTAGTATAAATTCGCTGGGCTCATGTGCTAGTGAAATGTAGTCTCATTGTTTGAACGAACAGTCGTCGTTTGAAACAATACCGTTCATTAAACTGATTTCTACTGGTTACAGCCTGATCGCGGGAAACCCAACATTTGGGGAATGGTAAAATACACATTGTATCACAACTAATCTTTTTAGGAATGACACAATATTGAACTTGCAATTATTTGCGTGCTTAACACGTTATTAGACGTTACAAGCATTTTCCCCGTTGATTTATTTTCCCATATCTAAATTCAGTCTTCGTGAAATTTATGTAATCAATTAATCATATTAAAGTATCTATCTATTCCACATTGTCATTAGAAGTAACGTTTTCTTATTCACTTGTACTTGATAATAATCAAGATTGTTCAAATCAAAATGCGGAGTAATAACTTCAATAAATGTATGTTTTTAATAAATTTACACAAGAGCACACGTTTATCGGTTTTAACTTGGAAAGGAAGCGAGTGTTGCCAGCTAAAAACATTTAACGCAAAGCACTAGCAAGAACCACACTTTGCACAATTAGGCTAAGATGTTTACCAGCGTATTAGTGACAGGTTGCAAGCCCATCGCCTAACAGTAGTACAAGCCTTTATTCCCTTAGTCGCCTTTTACGACATCCACGGGAAGAAATGGAGTGGTACTATTCCAACCCGGCAACCACACGGATATAATTTATAAGTACTAATATAGTCGCTTAAACTGTTCTTAACTTATCTTGCCACTATATCGTTATCATAATAATATAGTTAAAGTTAAAGATAAAGACATTTATTCAGTAAGTAGGCCGCACGGGCACTTTTACACGTCACGACTCTACCAGCGCTTCACAAGAGGAGACGACACTGCTCAGAATAAATGCCGCAAGAAACTCAGCAGTCAGTATTTTTTTTAAATATATTTAATATTACAATGATACAACTTAGTCTAGCATTATATAAATATATAAATATTAAATTAAAAAATATATCAAATAACCTGAGTAGTTTCCACAGAAAAACACGTCAAAATCTTACGAGACATTACGTCATAAACATACGTAATAGTGGCTCTAAATCTTAGAGAATAAGCGCTACCATAACATCAACAATATAATTACTATAAATAAGCAAGATGGCCAAAAAAATGTATTCAAGCCTCAGCATTATACCTTTAATTATCGTTTAGTCCCTAGTCCTTATTTTATGAAGTGTTATTTAACCAGTAAATGCGCTGGAGTTTAAAAGCTTCCGCGGGACCGTGTTGACTCTCCACTCCCGCCGAGGGTTTGCTCGGTAAGACGCCAGGTAACGCTGTGTATCTTTTTGCTTTCCTGAAGCCCACTCTTTGTATTCTTGCTTCTGCGTTCTGTAAATATCTGTTTGAGATTTCATCCGGAGCCTTAAGCTTATACGCTTCGTACCTATTGATATTTTCAATAGTGTGCTCGTAGTTCGTATATAATAAAGTGTATCAATATTTCTGGACTCATTTTGATTTCCTAGTCCAGAGTAAATTAACGTGTGTTATGGTTATGGAAGTATTAAATGACATCGAATTTAATATTATGTATGCTTGAAGCTCGTCCGTCTGTCCGTCGATTCGGTCAGTAAATCAGTTATTTTATTGGAAAATTAAGTAAATATCTGTATGTTACTAATTACTAACATGGTATTAAAATAAAATCATATTAAATATCAGTGGACAGGAATAATATCGCGCGATGGTTCCAAATTAAGCGATAAGCTTATAGGTACTTTGTACACTAAACAATACTTAAACATACATTTAAAGGAAATACGTAATTAAGTGCTTAAAAGCAACCAACAGCCAGCAACAAGAACACGCATAACGGGACTCAAACCCAGGACGGGTTCCTATTGAGTATGGCACTTTTATTGTATATGTTTGTGCTGACATTTAGTGACTTTGTTTGTCAATTCATTATTTTGTCTACATAAATAAATAAAATATATGTCTTTATTACATTACTTATTGATACCATACAATTTTCTTAGTAAGTAACCTTAACAAACTAACAGGTACAAATTACAGAAACCATTCCTTTCTTCTATGACTACAACCGCAAAGTTTTTTGATCAAGTTGAACAAGAAACTCGAACTCCCTTATTGCGTGGATCGTAATAGCCCTGCTCCAATGAGTAGAATTAGAATTCCGTCCTAATTGGATGGACTTAGCGAAAGCCTATACGCTGACCCAAAACCGTTCGGGCACTTTGTTTCAGGTAATCTGAGTATTTTGTTCACGGCCCCGCAAGACCAAGCCTTTTTTACATACATACATACATTAAATCACGCCTGTTTCCCAGAGGGGTAGGCATCTGAAAGTCTAATAAGTCTAAGTCTTTTTTTTTCTCTGGCATAGGAAGGCAAACGAGCACACAGGCCACCTGATGGTAAGTAGAAACTGTGACCCATACACATTCGCATTCACAAGACCGGAATCCTAAGACTGCAAATGCGTTGCCAACCCTGAGGACTAAGATGAAATGCCTCTATGCTAGTCATTTCACCGGCTGTCTTAGCCCCAAACCGAAACACAACAATGCAAACACTGCTGCTTGGCGGTAGGTTAATGGATAAGATGGTGGTACCAACCCGGACGGACCCTGCCTCCTCCCACGAACCTCCCACGGCAAATTGATAGGGAATTCTAAATAGAACAGGTTTGTTAAAGTCGGATAGAGAAGGATTATTTTATCGTATCGAAATCTCATAAAGCTGTTACTAGGAAACAAAACAAATTTTACATTTGTGTCTCTATTTTATTTTAAAATATTTGTAGTATTTCATTTTGTACGATATTCTGATAAAATTTGACGAATGCATTTTTACGCGGCATCCATAGCTATAACTTCGCTTCGCTGATACAAATTGAATACTCTTCTACGTTTGATTTCGAATTCTGTTCTCTGACAATACCTATAAATAAAACTGCCAAGCGGAAAATTGGTTTTCGATGCAAGAATACAAGACTGCAATTCGATTTGATCATGTAAATATACTGCATTGTATTAGAATTCGCAAAGTAATATTTCAATACTGCACTTAGAAAGCTCTATCAAAACTGCGTTTGGGATTTCCATTGCCAAGTGAATAACTGAAAAACGAAACTCTAATAATTCAACTGTAACCGAAATAAAATACAGTGTTTTTTTTTTGGAATATAATTGGGGTATTTTTTGTCGTTGTGAAACGTTATTTCTAGAAGTTTTCCCGCCATACTTTAAAAGCAATTAGAGTCAGTAAGGTTAAGTAAACAGAGAAATTATTATTTCCACCTCAGTGAAGACAGATTCCACCTACATGACTCGCTCCCACTTAACAAAAAACCGGTCAAGTGTGGGTGGGACTCGCGCGCCGAGTGTTCTTGTTCAAGATAATGTGGTTGGAAAACGCAAATCACAATACTCATTTTGTAATGAGCTTTCATTTTGAAAAAAATTAACCAGCCTAAATTTAAATACAGTTAAAGCTTTTTGATATTTTTTCCAAAACTAAAATTTCCTTTTACTTGGTTGGTAAATTTTTGGCTATAAATCAAAAAGTACGTCACGGAAAATTATAAAAAAAAGTTTTGAAATGTACAGATTGAGCCCTTTTATAATTATGACATCCCAGTTTGTGATAATCGAATCACTTTCATTTTCAACCCTACATTCTAGACCCCTATTTCAAATAGTTTAAATAATATTTTTATATGTTTTTACTACAAACAGATGCGGGCAAGCTAGTTATACATATTTTTTAAATTAACGGGTTGGCTTAAAGTAATGAAAATGTATTCAATTAACAATAGCAGGCAATAAAAAAATACAAAAAGGATTTTGACAGATATAACTAATAGAAAATATGTAAATTTTGTTAATAAGGCAAAAAAAGATTAACTGGTTTAATAAAAAATGTCCGCGAGGAAGTTATGACGTGAACGTGTCTATCGCCTACTTGGACGGCGTGAAAAATCTGAAGTGGTATCTCATCACAAATTTGAAAATGTACCTCCTTCTACAATTTAATGTTTGATCCAGCGGTGGGAACTTGGTATTAGGACTAAAGATTCACCAAAAACGGGAAGACCTCCCATTCTTAATGATCGAGATCGCAAGTAGGTGGCAACGTTTGTACAAAACAAAGTGGGTCAGTCCCAGATAAGTTAGCTGTAAAATATGATGTTTTTCGTGGGTGAGTAATGAATATTTTAGAGGAATACAATGTTGAACAGTTAAAGTGTCAAAAAATACCCAAATATTCTGACAAACAGCTTGAAGATATTCCAAAGAAGTGCAGGAAGTTGCGGAGAAAGTATCACTATGCAGGGAGTACATAGAATTGACTAAAAGAGCGTGACGTACCGAAGGATCCAAACCATCCGAACGTCCCTTTAGCTCGTCCAATAGAGGATTATTTAGTAATTCTCAGTAGACTAGTTTACAGTGATGGGCGGGAAGCAAAATTACAGACTCAGTTGAAGCGCAAGGAACAAAAACAACTAATTAACTAAAAAATGTAAAAATAGATGTTGTCCTACGTATGATGAAAACGGTAAGAAGAAAGCTACGAAAAATTTAAGATGCGGGACTTTTTGCTGTATAGGAATGATTGATTATCATATTGGTTTTAGTTCGTTTTTATGTAATAAAAAGCTATATGAGCATTTCTAAAAAAGTTTGTACATTTCATTTACGACTTCGATTTGCAAAAAAAATTGCAGGTTGGTAGGGTGAAATGAAGCTGAGCCTAAATAACATAGTCTCCCAAAATGTCCTCATACATTTGTATGAAACTTTCCTTTTTTGTTACTAACTTTCTTTGGTTCATGGTAACAAAAAAGGAAAGTTTCATACAAATGTATGAGGACATTTTGGGAGACTATGTTATTTAGGCTCAGCTTCATTCACTCTACCAACCTGCAATTTTTTTTGCAAATTAAAGTCGTGAATGAAATGTACAAACTTTTTTAGAAATGCTCATATAACCCTAACAAGTGATAAAATAAAAATAAAAACAGTTTTTGTAATTCTCATTACTTTAAGCCAACCCGTTACTCTAATTTGAAAATCATTTCGAGGAATAGGGTTTTAAGGCCGTTCTGCGTTATATGTTATCATACCTACTCGTAATAAAAAATAAACTTCTGTGACTATCGAACTGATTGACAGGCGCACAGCCAAAACCGCCGGGCTAAGGAACGCTAATAAAATAAAAAAACCGTGATGTTGGCGTGACTAATATATATATGCCAAATCACAGCTTTCAAGTACTAAGAGTCTCTGAGCTAGGCTGCAGACGGACAGATGGACAGACATGGCGAAACTATAAGGGTTCCTAGTTTGACTACAGAACCCTAAAAAAAAGCTTGCCAGGTTTTTTGCATTCCAGCATGGCTAAATCGTCCATTAATGACGTGACTAATTATATAATTATATATCGTCTGATAGTCTTATCGAACTAGGTTTAGAGTCGTGGGTTTCCCTAGGTACTATAACGGGAAAAAAGGCCTGTTTACAAAAAACCGATTCTACATACACAAAGTATCCTCTAGTAGGTATAAATATATAAGAGGAACGAGGCCATGATGTACCCACGTATCAACGCAATCTCAAGCCAAATATTCAATACTTGGTAAATATTCGCTCACGTGATGTGCATTTGGCAGCCGATTCCGAACATGTAGCTGACACTTAATGCGATCTGCCGTGAGCGCGTTTTACCGATACCCCGCCGTTAGGGGAAATAAGCTGAACGTAACATAATATCTTTTTAATCTCTGAAAACGGAAAGGCTAGGGTATAGTTGAGAGTATTTATGTACGTAGTCTTTTCTTATCTTACGGCGACTTTAACGACGGTAGAAAAGTCAAGTGAATGTAAGTCTGCTGGTTAAAATTCTAAAACTTTTATTAAAAGAGTGCAGCTTTTGTTGTCTTTATTTTATTATTTAGAGAATAAGGGGCGTAATTACTACTACTTACCTTCGGAGTAATTTTACCTAATAATAAAATAAATGCCTAGTAAGCAAAATAAGGTATTGGACCAGACATAGAATTTAAAGACATTAAGCATACTCGTAAACATAACTCATCCTCATATACAAAAGCCCCATTCTCGTTTTGCTGCCGCGTAAAAAGTCACAACACCTAAATGGAGCTAGTTTACCTCTCGTAGGCACTTTACGTTTTCGAAAAACAAAAGGCGGTTTCATTTACTTTTTTCCTGGCGCAATTACGGGGCGTTTTCTTGCACTGCATGCAATAGCATGCACTTTTCAAAGTAACCTAATGGCTTTGTAATATCCTCCCACCGATATTATTACATTACACGACGGGCACGCGAGCAAACCGACGTTTTGTACCTAATGCCTTGAGGTTGAAAGAAGTCCACATTGGCCTTAATTTAGTTCTTTGCGACCTAACCGTCGAGTAATTTCATTTATTTTATCGAGTGGCGTTAGTGTCGCAGTATAATAATAAACACTTTTATAACCAGAGGCACTAAAATTGTTTTTACACAAATTAAACTAGGGTTCCAGTTGCGGAATTTTAGCCGGAAAAATAATGATGCGTTAGGTTTGTTGTTGAATAGGCCAACCAATTGAATAAGCAAAAACTGGGTTTATGATGTGTCACTTATTCATTAGTTATTTTATTAATGTAATGTTACAATCACACGTAGAGCGTTAATGAATGTCTGCCGAAAACAATTTTTTTTTTTTCAGACTATTCTTGAAAACTGAATTTCAGGGCCTTTTTCCAAGAAACTAAACTGAGAGCTTCCACGATGCGGTTGCTTGTGCTCAGTTGATTTTTGACATATTGACCTTTAGTATGTTATTATTTTTATACTCAACAATCTCAACATGGAGAAAAATGTTACAAAATGGACTTTTCCTTGGGAACGATCCACTATTTTTCACATAATAATTATATTAAACTGCTGTATCGGGTTTCGATAAACCGTTTTGTTCACACCATGTACGAACCTTTATAAAGCATTATAGCATTTAAAACACAAAAAGGACTACCAAGTAAACAAGTTGCGGGCAAGTTGTGCTAATCCCCAGGTACGTATAGAACCGAGTAACTTAATGACTTGTAGGAAAGAAATATCTTCGTTAGGAAGTTCCGTGCGAAGCGTTTCTTTTCGGTCTCAGTAGAACGAAATAAAAAGATGCTGTTAGAAGCAAATCTAGGCCAGCTGAGTTTATGGAATACAAATAAATAACTCAGAAACTAGTTTCATCACAGATTTGAGCGCTGCTCCGCTGAATTTAGCTATTTTGAAATTGTCTAAATCTAGTTTGAAGTGTTTGAACTAAGCGTTTAAATTAATTCAGACTTAATCAACACTTTCCGTGAAAGCATAAACAATTTGATTAAACCAACGGACTAGCACATGCTGGATTTAAATTAGTTCTGTATAATAGCACTTACGAAAATAAATCTATACATATAAGTACATACATTAAATCACGCCTGTTTTCCAGAGAGGCAAGCAACACTTCTTTCCACTCGCTACGATCCTATCAAATCTCTTTCGCTTCTTCCACATTCATACATCGAGTCATACACGCACATCGGTTTCGGGTACTAAATAAATCTTTAAAGACAAGGCAAGAGCATGTCGGACCATGCTCAGTGTAGGGTTCCGAAGCCGTTACTATAAACAAATTTGACCTCGTGACAAACTTAACTTTGCCGTTGGAAAACTGTTATCCCCATACATAGACATAGGTCGCGGTCAGTTTACCAACACCGCGAATACGTTTTCGGTTTTAACCATTTAAACCGTTTGTAACTCAAGAACCACTGAAGTCTACTTATGTGATAGTTTTCCTATTACATTCATTATAATGTGCTTTAATTTAATATATTTTTAATTTAAAAAAGTTTTTTCCAGGTTTTATTTACCACTTTATTGTCATAACTAATATTTATATTTATGCCATAATACAGTTTTCTGGTACTAAGAGTCTTTGAGCTAGGCTGCGGACGGACATGGCGAAACAAAATTGTTCCTAGTTTGACTGCGGAACCCTAAAAAACATGGTTATAACTACAAAAAATACCAAGTGTGATAATTTTATTAACGGCATAAGCGAAAATTTATGTAATTTCATAATTGTTAAAAAGGTGCTGCTATGAACATACTCAATGTTTTTCAGATATTACTGAAATACTCAAACGTTTTTATTGCGTTCCACAATGCGGATTGGCATTTGACAGGCTAACTTAAACTAATACGGTAATTAACTTCGGTAAACACAATTACCCTCAATTGATCCTGTTGGGCATAGCAACATTAGGACAGGGCTTTAGCTTAATAATCTTACGTTGTACTTACTTACTAATTATATTGCACATAAGGTTACAATTTAAATTAGCTCCAATTTTATTAAACTCGGTCAGTTATTTATTTATTTATTTTATGGCATAGGAAGGCAATCTATTTCAATCTATTTTAAGGCTACCTGGGTGGAAGACCGCAAATGCACTGCCAACCCTGAGGTCTAAGATGGAATGCCTCTATGCTAGTCATTTCACCGGCTGTCTTATCCCCAAACCGGAACACAACAATGCGAACACTGCTGTTTGGCGGTAGGTTAATGGATAAGATGGTGGTACCAACCCGGACGGACCCTGCACAAGGTCCTCCCACAAGTAGCAGTAAGCAGTTAATATTACTTTGACTGTATATCATGACTGTGTAACTATAAAATTACCATCGGCAGTCTATTTTTTACGCCCTTGCTGCCATCATCAACATTTGGGACACGTCTGTATCGTAAACAATAAGTAGGTAGGTATTTTCGGTTAGTGCTACTACCACGATTTGATACACGTATTTTATCCACCAACTATGTAAAATAAATTTAAATTTTGTCTATTATTAGACAGACGTTAGAGCTGGCCTTTGAGAACATTTTCACAATATACACTTGAAACAAATTAACAGAGATTCTATGGAATTCTCAATTAAAATTACAGGAATTCCTTCCTTTCGGTTAATGAAATTTTCTCAAAGACATACAAAATCAAAAGGTATTTTCGTTGAAACTGGTTTCTCTGCCAGTTACTAAAATTGTAGGTAATTCTGTAGCTCTGCCTAAATTTCGAATTTCGAAATTTCAAATTGTGTTCTTATCCTACAATCGAGTATCACATATTGTAAAATTACAGATGCTACGTATATCATAAATTCAAATTGACCCCATTGTTTGACTTAAAAAAAAACTTTGGATATAATGACTATAATAATGATCACATTGATCACTGTCAATTTTCAATTGACGTTGTTATAAAAAGTCTGAACATTCCTCAAATTCATGTAATAGCTTTGACCTTATCTTTTGTTGTGGCATTTCAATTTACTAACGAGAAAAGACTAAGAATAGGTACTTTAACGGGATAAAAATAGTAGATTAGAGTTTTTAAGAACTTCAATATTCATTCAAAAGGCTTTAAGAACGCAATACTTACACAAACTCCAAAACGCTTATTGTAAAAATATAGGCTCGTGATGGCAGTTTTCCGAGTGGCATAAAACACAGAAATGGAGTGGTTGGTCTCGTTTTTACGCTAAATTGAACTAAAAGGCTTTCAAAGGCAGATAGAGACGGCGGATGCGGCCGACGGCGGAAGTCCGGTTTTAGGATCCCGAGCTACATGTACAGTACTTTATTTATTATACTGTTCTTTTTTATTTTAATGAGCCTGAAATATTTAATCCGTATTTGAAACACAGCATTGTCGTTGGTTGGACAGAATCGCTGTTGAATAAGTCTAATTAGTATTTTTTCACTTCTCATGCTCTTAAAATGTTGCTTTAGTCTCTGCGTATCGGGACTAAAGCTCCTCATCAAGCTCTAGAGATAAAAGTAAAAAAAAAAACTCTGGGAACCCCTAAACATCCAATCGCGGTGTTTGTGAATGAATGATTATCGCCATTTTCAGAGATTTTGCATAGACAAATTTAAGAGCGTGGAAATAACCTCAAAATGACAACTGTGCATAAATAAAATTTAAAATGATTTAATGTCTTGAAACATGATTAATCATTACAAATATGAATCTATTTAATTATATTCAGGATGATTTCATTTTATAATGCATGATCCAATTAGTTTTAAAATAGTTTTCAAGTTTGAACCTGTTGGCTAAATATGTAAGCTTCTAAAACGGCACTTCACAAAAAAAAAACCGCGGTACAAATTTGTAAGAAACTTTCTTATAATCAATATTGTAATTTTGTATAGAACGTCGTCAGTGCCGGATTGAGCAAGCACGGGGTCCTTAGCAATTTCTATAAAGATAGCCCTCTGGTTTGGTTTAGGTTACAGGTTGTGGCAGGCTCTTTTGCGCAACTGGGCGACTTAGATATGCGCCTATTTTGTTTTAGTTTATTCTGCTATACCGACTGGATTGGACAACCCTGATGGATATGAGTACACGCATACTGACGCAAGTACCAAAACAGGAGAATGTCTACCAGACTAGCATTTTAGAGGTTAGACTTAGGGGCGCGTTGGGGCCAGTTGCTAAAAATAATTAATAGAGATTGGCGATTACTAGAATGGAATCTAATCACCTATAAGTTATTCCACAGTATAGTCTACAAAGCCTTTTATATTCAAGCGTTTTTTAGGACTCCGTTTTATTGCCGCTTTAATGCCACCAATTTAGAGTTAAAAGGCTGCCCTAAAACATCTGGGGGTAATGGTACAATTCCACTTGTAACAAACTTCCCCATCAGGTTTCTTATTACTTCAGAAGTCGAACGATTAAGTAAGAAAAATGCTATAACTTCCCGTCGCCTTGTGAGATAAGTTTCACTACTAGGGAACTTTTTCATTCTTTCCTCCCTGTTGTTCTATTACTTACTACTTAGCAACATTAATTGTTAAGCGGTTTCTCCGTGTTCCCGTTTCACGTTCCATTCCCTTTTTATTTTGCGTTATTAGCTAATGAAAGAAAAATGAGTTTTTAAATAAATTACCTAGCTGCAACATGGAGTAAAATTGTTTCCTTATTTTTTAAATTAGTCGTACTACGTACGTACGTCTACTGCGTCGAAATACTAGGTAGGTTTTTTTAAAATAAAATGTGACACAATACTCTATAGTTTCTTATACCATATGTTTAAGGTCTAGTATAGTTCCATGAGGTCTACATTTATATTCGAGGTCTATATTGGAATTTCTAATCGTCATTGGTCCTAATGCATCGTTAGTCCTAGCTATGTCCACCTGAATCATAACACTTTTAATTTCGTGATTATACAACCCACATATGACCTAATCGCTGATATTTTTGGAAAACGTAAAGAGTCAGCTGATTTACAATAGATTTTGAACGACACCCGTATATTCGATTTTGGTTAGGCTAATCCTTGTATTTTGTCCTTCTTAAGTAGCTTGATGTCTTACTTGTCAATGTAACAAATATAAAAACAATGCGGTATTTAAGCGTGAAGTTTAGTACAATACGAAAAAGTTTTGTTCTTAATGGTTTCACAATTTACACAAAAACACACCTACAATGTTCACTTGCCAGTAAATAATAATTTACAACAATGCAATCTGTTTATTAGGTACGTAGCTTCGTATAATTATGCACACCAACGGTAGTTTCGGAGCAATAGCTCCAATTCGCATATCAAGTGTCAAAAACTAGCTGAGTTCGAGCAATTTATAACGGCCCGAGCTCAGCGGTGGTATTCCCAGTCATAAACGGTTCTACGTCGAACGTGCCCGCTAAGTTACAAACACTATGTGGGCATTTTGTCGTCTAGCTCGTAAGTACCATGATGCGTTAGCCAACAAGACCTTGATTGTGCTGCGACAAAGTAGTCAGCTGCAGACAAAAGGATACCCCCCCTCCTGGTAAGGATTGTTTGTTTGTTTGTTTTTTTCGAAAACCTGTGGTTAGATTCAAATAATTTTGAGTTTATGTGTAGACAATAGTAAAATCTTCAATTCACCGAAAACTCATATAAATTTAATCACAGGTTTTTGAAAAAAATCGATCCTTACCAGGAGGGGGGGTATACTTTTCTCTGCAGCTGACGTACGACCCAGGTTGAGACTTGATAAACCGTGTTATTTAACTACTGTTTGCGTAATCCCCAGCGAGAATAACACTGTAAAACTCAGGATTAACTGTGAGTTTCAATATCATGCCTCACTTTAGTTTGAATATTTTCACACGGTTCTCGCAAGGCTGCCGAAATGGCGGTGAATTTGCCTTTGCTATGTAATAACACCATTGTACTTCGGGCTGACCAATCGCTTTATTAGCCGGATTGATTCACCAACACTCAATCCTATTCGTTTGTCTATAGTGTGGAAACTTTATCGTAGTTATTATTAGTCAATGGAGCCTAGAGCACTTTGAAAATGACTTTTACGCATCCTAAACGCATTTTTGTTAGTGAAGTAAATATTGAATACATAGAAAACTAATGTGTATATTTCCGTTGGCCACTATAACATACTGATTCACCATGTATCATAAAGCATACTGCTGATCATACAAAGAGTTTTATGAGTGCAAATAGTTGTTCTATCTCAATCCAATTACATAATGATAACATTACCATGCATAAATATTTTATCCTTGTGCTTTAATCTCTAAGCAAAACATTCTCGAGGTCGAAGGCAAATGGAGGTTTCCATTAGAGACAAACTTAATAAGGATACCTAAGCTTTATTTCTTCTTTCAGCCACCAAGTTTGCAAAGGATTTTTTATCCGATTGAATTTTCTACTGCTTCTCGATCTTTATTATTTCTCGTGAAGGAAACGTTAATTTATTATTAAAGCTCATTTGCAGGTATCTTTTTGTGACTTATATTTATGAGTCGCTGTTCACGTAAACCAATAATGCGCATTTTCTCTACGGCTAACTGAGTTTTAAGATCTTCAAATTCTCTTTGACAACAAATACTTACAAAAGATTTTTGGATTTGATTTAAAACGACTACCTTTTACGCTACATAATTTTTATTTTTCCCAGAGTGGGGTAGGCACAGCAACCGAATTACCAACAACTCTAAAAACATTATGAAGCTCGTTTCATAAAACCACGCTCGTAATTTAAGGCCTCTCATTATGCAACAGTTGCATAAACTACTATTATATACTAACACAGACATTGAACGTATGAAAAAAGTGACACTTTGGTGGATTTTGAGATGGTTTAAGGCCGATTATCGGAAAGCGCTCTGGGTAATAAATATGAGGCCTGTGACGGTTCAACGCCCCAAAGTTTTTTTGCGATTGACAGGAAACTGCATCGCTCTAGATAGCAACACTTTAAAAAACGGAGCTATTCGAGCAAGTTTTATTCTTCTCGTTTTAATATCGCTCCAATAATTTATGTACCTATACAAGTTTGTTATTTCTAAATTACACTGTTTTGTAGCGCTTAACGTTTCGTAAGTTTTATGACACTTTTACAGTTAACTATAATAATAGTGTGAGTTTTGCTTTGCGAATTTAAGTAAACATCCTACCGAATAGACCTCTCCTCTGAACCCCTTTCTCCCTATACTGTCAGAACTTAACACTGCCCTCCTAAGGCAATAGGCAGTATCTCAGATAAAACTCCTGTAGCAATATCAACCTCATTAAAGACTGTACACGATAAAATCCGGGCATGCATGCTCTGGTGTATTTTTTGAATGAATGCTAATTTTCAAGCAGCACTTTTTTGTAATAGTCAGTGGTTATGAAACGACATAATAAAAATACAATCATAATAAAATGTTAGAGCGTCTGTGACTTAGACCATTATATAATCCGCAGTACCAATATTTTTTTGTACACGGTCTTCTGACAGTCTTTACTAAATTCTCGTGTTAAAAACATTTTATTATTTTTAATTATACAAGCCAAATTATACCTTATTACAATCATTATCTTTTCACAGTAGTTAAAACTTTTCTAATTGTATTGAGATTGAGATAGTTCTGATTTTTTTTAACTTTGTCGAATTTGACTTTTTGACAAATAAATGCCTCCCATACAAAAACAACCTTCAGTGCTTGAAGTAAAAAGTATTCCTGACTACTACAAATAGAAATGAGTTAGAAAAAGTATTTTTTTGGTAAGACGACATTTTAATGTGAGTAAAACAGCTTGTAAAAATATAAATACAGTTGTGACATTGTAGCAGGAAGCGAGTGAAGATTGTCAAAAAACGCTGGACAGAAGTGGAAAGGTATGATAGAATATATTCGACGAAAACTCACACATACCCATACATTATGTGATATGATTTTATTTTATTATATAGTAATATAACTATACAAGCTATGACAAAAAAACTGCTTGAAAATATGCATTCGTTGCAAAGATACACCAGAGCATGCATGCCCGGATTTTATCGCGTACAGTCTTTACTAACGGAATAGAATTCAAACTACATTGGTTATTGAATTTGAGATACTACTTGGCCTAGGAGGGCAGAACAGTGAGAGGACTAAGGCTATGAATTATTGAACTCTGTGTTTCGGAACACTCCACCTGAACCCGCAGGCCAAACCTTACGGAACTAAGGTAGGTATGGTTTATCGATACGAACCGTAAGGCAATTTGCGTCAAGCTTGTCTTTGCATTGCATTATGATTTGTTTTTTCACTGTTCTAATTTATTCCGAGGCTCATTAATCTCAGTTAGGTGCAAAATATAGGTACATTTTAAAGGTCCCGGGTTCGTTCAGATCACTCTATCTTATCATTAACCTACCACTCATTGTTGTGTTCGGTTTGTGGATCTATTCTGCTTGGTAAAACCATATTGCTTTTGACATGTTATTTTCAACGTTACGATAGCTTTTATTTAATTGACAGTAATGGTGATTTTTACTCAGTAGAGTAGATGCCCTGCTAAGATTTAACTGGGATAGAGGCATTCCATCTGTCCTAATAGTTGGCCACCCATTAACGATCATGAGATTGCATGTTCTATCAGCCCAATGGTACTCTGACACACCACAGAGTTGTGTCTCAGTTACGTTATGATTCAAGTCGTAAGAATTGTCAAACAAATTGTTTATGATGTCATTGTGACAACGTAACTATGGTGGGTGAGGGTTCTTTCGAGCTGATAGTACATAGACCACAGAGTGATGTGTCCTCAGTTTGTTCAAACACGGTGTATTGTGACATGATAAATAAGCTTTTATACAAACCCTTTCACATTGTATAATATTATCAGTTAGAGTACAATCTACGTTGATGCAAACCTCCATATAACACAATGTTTCATTTAAACTATGTAAAACGATGGCAAGTGTGAATGTATCGTAGTTCACGCTCCATAAAGCAAATATATCAGGGCCCACAGTGATACGTAACACAAATATAGAAGTGTTCGCTAAATTCAAGCAAATTCAAATAAACATGCCTCAGTGTTTGGTTTACAGACGTAGCCCATGTTTGCTTTTCAAATGTAAGTTTGATGTCGGAACGTTTTCTTCGGTTGTTCTCTCGATCGTGACTGCAGGCGCTGTTTTAAAGCTGTCTGAAATGTGGAGATTTATGTCATAAATGTGCTGTAAGGGAAAGAGATAATATTATTTTCTTTTACGTGTGTATTAATTACAAGATGGAACGGAGATGATCGACTAGGTCATGCTATTTAAAATAAATTATATTCACTCTATATTACCGATGTACAAAAGAGCCTATTTCATTACCTTTCACTCCCTGATGAAGGACACTCCTAACTAGTCTGAAACATATCCTACCGTTTCCTGACATTAAGACGTGAGTAAACCGTCGCATAGTTTATTTTATTCTTGTAATGACTCACACCACGTTAGATTACATTGAATTTATGACCAACTGGTATAAAAATTTACACACTCACTTATAACGACTGGGTTTTATTGTAAATTGGCAGACATTGCAAAAATGATATTGGCCAAAGGTTTTAATCCATCTTTAAAGGATAAAAACCTTGAATCATTATCGTATCTATGTTAAAAATGGGTCATTAGCTTTTGGGTGATACTGGCTCGATTAAATAATACACCACATATCTACTTTAGTATAAACCTTTGATATTTACATAAGCTAAAGACGTCTACATAATTAGTATAATCTTCTAACGATAATAACATTTTAGAGATCGTTTTGAAACACCTTTCAATGGTAGCAACATGGGTAACTCAATTATGCAAATCAGAAAAGCAATCACAGTAGATAATACAGTTTTCTTCTCTTTATCCTAAGCAAAAACCTTATTTGATTTCCTGGCAGTCCATCTAAGAAGTAATATAACAAATGCTTTGAAACACGTGACAGACAGAACGAACATGCTTATATGATCTTCATGGAAAGCATGCCGGTCAAAGATATGGTTGTCTAAGTGTCTATGTATGCAAATAAAACCTTTTATTTCACAAAAAGAAAACGTTTCATAAAAACACTTAGGTATATGAAAGTATTACTTTTTATCAGTATAAATAACGTACTACGTATATCGTTCTCGTAGTATCCGCAGTACAAGACTGCAATAGAGGACTAAGTCCATTTGTGTTAAATTGCCTTATTCCATATATTCCATTTTTATTTTTTTGTTATCAGTTAGACATCATTGGTAAAAAAATGAATTTTCTCCTCAACATATTATGTGTGGAAAGAAAATTAACTATCTCAAAGCTCTCTAATGTTTCCCAGAATGTGCTCAGTAACTTCTTAAAATAATTTTCAAACTTCTGGGGACGTTCTGTAACTTGCACATTGCTAGATAAATAGACGATATTTGCTTGTGCCTACTTTAAGCAAATAAATTGTTGGGTCGAAATCAAATGTGCCTAGCCCTACTTACATAATTAAATTTTTCAATCCCATTACATTTAAAAATAAAACTTTTTGAAAATAGAAGGTAAGCACTCCAAATATTTTCGCTGGTGGTAGCAAAGCGCATAAATAGCGCGAACACCACGCATTTCGCTCATAGTAAGACAGAATAGATGCCGGCGTCTCTCGGCGTGGCAAAAGCGTCCATATATTCCAATATTAAATTTATATCCTTATCAGATAGTATATCCGGTGGAAATTTCTTTAAAAAAAAATCGGGAAAAAAAAATCTTAGAAATAACTGAGATTTTCTCTCCTTAATATAAGTGCGGACAGGGAACTTTCTCAATGCTCTCTAATGTTTCCGAGAATGTGCTGTGTAAATTCCTCAGAGGATTTCCAAACTTCTGCGGATGTTCTGCAACGTGTACATTGTTAGATAGACGATTACCATATTTGCTTAAACAAATTAAATGTAGGGTCGGAATCAAATTTGCCTAGGCTACTTACATAATTAAATAATAAAAAAATAGCTAATCGTTTCAATTCCATTAGATTTAAAAATAAACCTTTTTGAAAATAGAAGGTAAACGGTCCAAGTGTTTCCGCTGGCGGTAACAAAGCGAATAAATCGCGCGCGCACCACGCATTGTGCTCAGATTAAGAGAGAATAGACGCCGGCGTCCCTCGGCGTGACAAAAGCGTTCAGTATTTGTGGCGGCGATGAGTCGGCCACAATGGAAGGGGCAGTTAGGAAAAAGAGAGTTACGTGCTTTAGGTTCCAGTTATTAATTTAAAGGTAAGTACAGTAGTAGTAATACTTTCATTTGTTTAGCTCTGTAATTAAAGTAGAATTGTAAAGAACTGTGTAATTTAAAACTGTAGTTACTAGAGGTAAAGAAGCTTTTCATCTTTACCTCGTGGTTAAAATACGGAGCAAGTACTATTTAATGAACGAGTTGGAGTTTACTAACTAAGCGTAAAGAACAAAGAAGACGATTTCATTGCACTTGCTGCTTCGATGTAAGAATGAAGTAATAATCATTTTAATTTTAAACGTTCTCAAAACTATTTTATGATGGGTTTAATTACAAGAAATTGGACTCTAGAGTTGGAATTACTACATCATTATTTTAGGACTGTTAGAATATTATTCTTAATAAGAAACTTTGACATTAAGGATACTTACAATTATAACCTTTCTTTACCTTTGAAGTTTTAAATATTTTACCAGAATAATATTTTTATTCAGCTACTGTAAGTACATTCAGCATTATTTATAGCTATATGCTTATAATGATTCAGGGTTAATTACATTAGACTAAATTAAAAACGGGATATTGACGGCGAGTAGCATTCGATTTCATACACTAAACTTACACACTACTACTAGAAAAGAGAGAAGAGATCAGTGGGGCTAGACAAGTTGCCATCGAGTACAAACGCAAGCGTTTGGTGATCCTGTCACTTTGCGTTGTCATAGAAAAAATTATGAAATTGACGTAAGTCACGTGAGTAAAAAATTAAAAATGGCACTTTTTACAAGTGATATATCGTTTGTATTCGATGGCAACTTGTCTAGCCCCGCTGTTATACTTACACGATGCCTACGGTACAATACTTAGTCTTTACCCTACTACTATTGCGTAACTATATTTTTTTAGGACGGCCGGATCTAGCAGCCCTTATCGCTGTCGGCGTTCGAGAGAGATCCAATAGCCTGGGAGTATTTCGGCTAATGCAGCCGATGCTGCTGGAATAGCTAAAGCACAGGCCCGACGGTCCAGGCGTGAATGGCGGCTTTAAATATGTGCCAAGCGTTATCCAACACCGTCCAGTGACGTGCTGTATGAAATTGACAAAGTAGCTAGTAGGGTATTTGTCTGCCTATTAATGCTAAATTTATACAAATCTCCGCGTTTTGAGCATTTAGTATAAGATGATAAGTATATTCAAAGTATGTTTGGTAAGAAAATAGTGTTCTTTGGAGAGATATTGTACTATTAGAAATTACTAGCGACCCGCCCTTGCTTCGCTTCGGTTCATGTGAGTTTTCTGTAAGACCCGCTCATACCTAAGTCAGAATTTATTTTTCTTAAGAACCTCCTTCTTGAATTACCTACTCTAGCTATTGCTGAAAACTGCATTAAAATATGTTTCAAAGATCCAAGCGAACAGACAACGAGAGCGACTTTGGTTTATATTATGTAAAGATAAAGATATTGCAAATATAAACATATTTTATTCACACTTTCATTAATATTCGCTAGACAGTTCTTAAAAAGAACTATATCATTTTAAAATACGCCTTATCTACCTTTCACTAATAAGGCGTATTTTAAAATATGTGATTAAATCGTAAGATCGTTATTGAGGGATAACGATCTAACGATTGAATCAGCGTCCCAACATCCTTATAAACTTTCACATTTGTAATAATTACCCTCTTATTCATAAACGCACAATAGCGAAATGTTTAAAATATGCTTTGTCCTTATCTGTCATTATGGCAAGCTGGTTATAGACCAGGAAAGTCGTGTGCACCACAACTCTTCTACATAACCCAATACATAGAGGATGGATACGAAAAAGGCCAGATCACAGAAGCAGTTTCCGTCAACCTTACAGAAGCTTACAATACGTTGAGTCACCAAATACTATAATACAAGTTCTACCTTCCATCAATAGACTACCGGTTGTCAAATAAAGTGTTTGAGTTATAGCCGAACCACTAGGTTTCAGGTATCGTTTCAAGATCATAAAAGTAGATGGCGAATATAAAATAAGGTGTTCCCCAAGGAAGTGTTTTGGCCCCGATCCTATTCAACCTATACACCAACGATCAACCTGTTCTTGAAAAACATCGTCATATCTTATTCGCTAATGACCTAGCCTTTTAACAAGACAAGAAAAGTGATTTGAAATGATGGAGGAAAGTCTGGCTGTAGTTACATTGGGTAATAAAATAGCATAGGAACTTGGATCACCTTTACACGATAAGAAGATCTTGGTGAAAGTGACAAATCATTCTTTAACTATAATATATTGACAGAGTGTTTATGAATAAGGGTGTGTGTTAAGTGAGGTAACTATTTCATTCGACTATCATGTTAAATTTATCATTAAGTCTTACTTAAGTACTTTACATGCTGTATTTTTATCTTAGTACTTATTTCTTGTATTCACAGTGAGATACGGGTACATTCAGGGAAGAATCAGTATCTATAGTACCAACTTAAAAATTATGTTCCGCTCTATGTAGGTTTCTATGTTATCTTCTAAATAGATAAATAAATATATTAAAACAGTAATGAGAAATCATGAAACCGCAATTTTATGGCAGTGATTGTTTTCAAGACGCATCCAATTGTGATTGATACGAGTATTATGATATTTTCATGATTACTTCACTGTCGACAAAGAACTTCCTCTTCTGTTCATAGAAAGCAAAAGAAAGTTAGTCTGTGAGTATTTTACTAGCCACCTCTGCATGGTGGTTTCAAAGTGAAATATGTTTCAAGATAGTGTCACCGGTTTTTGCAGGCAGCAAAAACAAGGGAAAAAATGTCGACGTTGGTTCCTATTAATCTAGGTGGTGGTGGTGACGGAAGCGAGTACGTGAGTTGAATTAAAAAAAAATGGTTTTGGCCATTGTTTTCTTTTATATTAAAGTATTTTTAAACATACATTATTTAAAGTGTATTTAATATATGCAACGGCTTTATCTTTCACGGTGACATTTTGATTCCTCAAAAAGTGACAACGCATACATCAACTGAAGTAAGGTTATGTTTATGAAAAGGGTAAACTGCGGAATTTCAGTGTAGGATTTATATTACAATGTCACATAACGGGGCATTGCCCGTGGTCCACCTATTTTGTCCACCTATGTGGATTACGGAGAGTAAACTGGCCAAAATTAACAGGTAGGTTTAAGTTATGTTAGTTCTTCAGAAGGCCCGAAGGGCCAAAATAACCTAGAAGTAGGAGCTGCGCGTAAGCGCAGCTCCGTCGACTTCTTTAAGTTTTCCTAAAATGCCCAGGTGAACAGATTAGGTGGACCACGGGCAATGACCGTAAATAACCTAAACTAAACTGAACTATGAGTATCCAAATTTTACTTTGTTTGTGAGTTAGGACATTATTGACAAATGGAGATTGGGAGCAATCAAAGCTATATCGATGACAATATTGCGTAGATTATGTAAAGCAGAATCCCCGTGAAGCAGCCATGACACAGTGTAAGATTTATGTTGTTACCGCTGAACAAAAGGAAACGAAGATACTTTTTTAAATGTACGAAGTCTCGCCCCACTACTTAATTTGATGTAAAGACGATTTGAGTGACGCGACGCGCCGTCATGGGTTGTAAACACTACCTACTTTATGATCCGTCAAACAAGAAAAGGTTACAGAAGATAAAAAATACTTCTATTCTACTAAAACCATATTGTTTTGACATGTTATCATATTGTCAACGTTACGATAGCTCTTATATATCTCTCCCAATAGCAAGTCAAAGGCAATATGGTTTTACCGGGTTGAATAAAGTCCCTATTTTGATTTTCAAGTGCTTCAAAAAACCCAGGTTTATTGACAAAAACCGTTAACGATGTTATAAAATGAATGATGAACGCAGCATGTTATCGACAAAAGATCTTCAACAAGCTTTTGGTTTGAATTTATTTACTATTTCTTTACTGAATAAAAATAAACATCGCAACGCTGGAATGGGGATCAAATTGTCGATACGAAAAGCATTCCTCTTGCGTTTCTATATTTTTTACCGTCAGGTTAATTCATCAGTCTGATTCAGCATTTATTTTAAATAAAAAACTTGGCGGTGTAAATTTGAGTTGTTCGTGTTTCTTTGGTTCCGGTTGTGTTTATTTATTTTTGGTCACCAGACCACGTCAATAATAATATTTTCGCGAATTTTGTAAGTTTTTTATAGTAGGTAATTGGGAGGCTTTTGGTTAATTTTTTTGTTTAATTTGAGGTAGGCCATATGATTTTATATTTTTTAACATTACTATTTTTCTATTTCAACCAGCAAACCCCTGTAAAACTTGCGTAGTTCTTTCGTTTCAAACGAGACATCCTCAATATTCAAGTAAATTTCACCCATTTCGTATTTTGAATTATCTATGAACACTAGATATCCAGTTTAAACCTTTCTCTATATAAACCTAAGGAGAAAAGTAAACATGAACTCTAGTAAACCCACTAGTTGTGCCACCTAGCTGAGGTTAATCACCTCTCGAGAGCTACGTTTTACCTTACACAACAGAACTGCGATTTATTCTGTGGAACGACGAAGCTGCGGTCTGAAAGCTGATTAGCAGTGTTAATGATTTCTATTTATAAATTCAACTAACTACGTCTGTCCGTCAAGGTTTTACTTAGTTAGAGCGTAAAAAGATTGTACGTTGTCTCATTTCGGTGAAGCGTATTTTTCACGCTTGTGTATCGGTGTTTTCTCGAGCGTGAAAACCAGTTACGGTTCACGGAGCAAAGCTCACAGCATGATCGTAATATTGGAGATTTAGTGACACAAAGTTACTGCAATATATATGAAAGAAAATGAACTTAACGAATATACCTGTTGTTTTTTAAATGATCGCGTATATTTTAGCACAAGTAATGTAACGGCCGGCTCCCAGTTGCAAAGCCAAGTCTGCGGTTAGTTGCAGCAAGTTACAGGTACACAGTTTTAATCTCCTAATGGGCACGCCGCTGCCCCTGCCGCATCGAGGAGTGGCTAGAAAAGACGCGGATTTTACACACTTTTATATTTGGAATATCAAAGTTTTCTAAATCGTACTTAAAAAATACATAAAATGTAACATTAAATAAGATATATCAATCTTATAAAAGGTCGCCTAAATTCTATAATACTGCGGTGGCTCCAATTGAGATTTCATTATAAACAATAGTTATTACTTGGCGATCATCTCAGGGTAGTCTTAGTGGGTATTTTGGATGTATGCCACGAGCTAGCTGCTTGGACGTACTCCGCAAAGTGCTACACTTTGCAAAATTTTCAGGTTAAAATGCAAAGTGGCCCTTTATTGGAGAAAATATTCACGCTATGGAGGTTACATTTTGCATGCTGAGACGCAAACGCATCCTCAGTTTTATTCATTTTAATACATTACCAAAAAAAAGCAACATTCTTGAATAATGCTCCTTTTACTAACTGTTTAAAATGTTAAAAGGTAAAATATAAAACCATCTTATACATAAACAAGTGCTTAATCTTTTGCGAATTTATAGTCCTGCCATTTTTTGATTGTGAATCGCAAGGGTTTCGACGCACAGCCTCAATTTCATCAGCGTAGTTGCTGTCTTGAAAATACATATATTTTTTATGACTCAAACAAACAAAATGAGATGAAAAAATGGACTGTTGGTACACTAAATGTAATTTGTTCATACAATATTGCACCGCCTACAACAATTTTCTGATTTGATCAAAGGGCAACTGGTACAGAATGCTATGAGGCATTAAGTATCACTTTTTAAACTCAAATCTGTATTTTTGTGCAATAAAGATTAAATTAATAAATAAATGTAAGATAGAACATCTAGATAACATAAAGAAAATAAATGAGCACGATAACAAACATCCGCAAGCGTGCATCGGACATTCGATATAAGGTATTTTGTTACACAAAATGTATTATTAACTTGATAAAGACCCGCATCTGAGCAATGAAGCAATCGCAAACGTTGCTTGAAACAACCAAAATTATTCCTTGACTTTTGAAGAATAAGGACGAGAAACCTTCGAAGTGTGAGTTTTCTAGCAAAGTAGAGATTCTTCTAGTTATTTTATGAGTGCGGTGCGCGGGTGGGTGCATTGTGCAAACCGATATTTTTACCCGATGCACTCACGATGAGTGCACAATAAAACGTCTGTAATTAACGTATGAAGAGCCAAGCTGCAGTGTTCCAGAACGGTCACGTATTTGTTGATTGTATGGCTATCACGGAACTAATCGTAATTTGATTAATACCAATAACATAGATTGGCAATAATATAAATGACGAAGCCAATTTTGACTAATATTAAAGTGGCTTTCAATAGGGGCACTATTTTTGCGCTTTTTTATGCGTATCAGGTAGTTGATTTCATTATTTAAAAAAAATGAAATTTCTGGTCTAAAGTGGCTAAAACAAACATATTAATAAAAAAACAGGTAAGTTTATTTAATATAAATTTGATTTGTTTAATTTATTGAGTAGATTAATGATTATTTACGTTGCTTGACGTTGTATTACTTTATTGGAAGCTTTTAAGTAATAGAAAAGAATACAGCAAAGCCGGAATAAATTATAATTGGTTTGGGTGGACTACCTGCAAAATAATTTGGGTGCCTACCAGTAGACCCCCGCAGTTATAAAATGTCCAACCATCAACAATCAAACTCAGCGTTTTAAAATGTCAAAGCGCTGTTGAAGCCTGAGTTAACTTTTTTATCATTTAACTGTCAGTACTGACAATAACCTCCCCGTACACGGAGTTTCAAAATGTCGTCATAGTAAACAGTGTCAAAATAAAAACACGATCCCTAGTTAAACTATTCAAGTATGGTACAGTTCAAGTTGTAGTATTCAAGTGTGGCACTTAGAAGAGAGGCTTCGGTTTAGTACTTCTCTCTCACTCGCTCTTAATAAGATCGTATGAGAGCGAGTGAGAGAGAAGTACTAAACCGAAGACTCTTTCTAAGTGCTCAGAGACTGTATTTAACGTTGAAATATTAATAGTTGTCAGGACATTCTGTAAGATAAATGATAATTTTCCTCTGCTCACTCGGATTTGAAACGTTCTCCAACGATCCGTAATAAATTATTATTTACGGTATCGCTCTCGAATTCGGACCGTGTTGAGTTAACATTAATAGAGTACAGCTCAGCTCGCCCGGACACCAGTGTCTCTAAATGTCTTAAGTTGTCTTATGACTTCGAGACGACAAACTAGAGCGGTGGCTTTGGACCCGCAGTGCTGCGACCGCTTTGTAACTTGGTGTCGAGCCAAATCGTTATTAGCCAGTTGTACACTTTATCGTTAAGTGTTTTTGGTAAGTGTTAAAATATTACGTGCTCACGGAACTGTCGCTAATTATGAAGTAAGGCATGTTTAATTTGATTAAAGTGCATAACACAATTGAGAAAGTTCATATTTTTTAAATTACTCTAATTTGAAAACCATTTCGAGGAATAAGGTTTTATTATTAAGTTTTTGAAATATTTATCCATTTCGGATATTTTGACAAAAGTATATTTGACCTTTGTTTGACTTTCGTTTTTGGCTTGAAACCCTCCCAGGTGTATCTAACGGGTTAGGCGAAAACCGCTTGAAATAGTAGGTATGTTTTATTACATTATTAAAATCATATCATTTAATTGTTGTTATTTATTAGAAAATGCCAACCCAAATTTAAAAGAATCATGTCATCCATAAAATGTCTGCTAAATAAATATATATACTCGTATTAAAACAAAACTATTGGGTCAAACACAAAATTAATGAAATTTGTCTCTTAAAATTACCTATTGTTTCGAATTAGAATGAATAAACCGTGAATTTTTTTTTGGTCTATTTGTGTTAAATGTACAATTTAAATTCAAGGATTTTAACCTATGAAAATCAGAACATTTACTCCCTGTGAAGCGAGCTTAACGTAGCTAATGAGTAATGATCTTTCCTACGTGTACCTACAATTAACTTTGCTATGCACAATCAAGACTTTTATCACAGGTAAGGTTTATAGTAAATATTGGTTCGACCTAGTGAGTCTTAAAAGCGAGTTGTCAATTAGAAGAGGAATCCAATAGCCCATAGCACACAATGCCTGCATTGGACCAATGGAACCAATTCTAGGTTTTAAGCTACACATGAACTGCAATGTTATTACGACTAAGTTAGGTCCGTAAAAAAATAGCTCACCTTAATTTTTTTCTTCAGATATGAGATTTTTTTGCGTTTTGTTACCAAGAATTAACACTATGATAACAAAATGGAACATTTTCATACATATTTGTGGGAAAATATCAGGAGTACTATTTTTCTTGTTCAGAACGATTAGTTGACCAACATGCATTTTTTTTCCCAAATCTGAAGAAAAAGTCAAAGTTTTTTTTGAAACTCCTCGGCTACGAACCATTTGTCCCAAATAAACTAGCTTAATCGGTATCTTAGCTATAATGCCACACGAACGATAAACTTATCTTATAACATAACCTTTTTTGGGGTTCCGTACCAAAAAAATGGTAAAAAAGGAACCCTTATGGTGAGACTTCGTTGTCCATCTGTCTGTCTGTATGACACAGCAGGTTTTCCAGCAAATGTGGTGTCATATGAAAGGGATTCATTTATTGTTATGTACTTTTTGATTTATAGCCAAAAATGAATAAAACATGACCGTCCAAATCTTTGAAGTTTATTAATCATTAATATTTTATGGGAAAAATAAAATGAAATGTTAATTATTCACAGTTTCAGAGAAAAAATAAAAAAACTTTGAAAATCTGTATTAGACATCGGCTAGTCAACATGGGCCTTATTGCTTAGAAAATAAAGTTCCTATCAAATGAGTATTTTCTTTTGTGGTTACCAAGCATGTTATCTAAATAAGGAACCATGCATGAGTCCGGCTCGCACTTGATCGGTTTTTTTTTGACAGGGGTTCAAATAAACTGCAATGACGACCGAAGCAAAGCGAACACAAAATTGCGAAGGGGCATAAAAAACGAAAACTTTCAAGATTTTACAGGTTTTACAGGTTTTTAAAATATTGACGCGTATCATTGAAAAGTTTATTAGTAGAAACAAGTGATCTCATTGAAAATTGATGCGCTTTCGAACCAGAATCCACCCCCGGGTGGGTAGCAGGTGTCAGTCAGCGGCTGCAGCTGCCTCCCGTCGTAATTGCTGGTAATCCAATTATCGGCGACTTGAAATAGCACCCAAGATCACATTTCCACTGCATTGTTTCGGCTTTTCTGTGTGATAGCTGCATAGTGGCAGCTTGTGTCATTTATATTTCGATACCTGACAAAAAGGTACGCTGCCTTTGTAGTTTGAATATGTTTTTATAATATTTAAAATGAATGTGCGTTTTATTTATGATTTCGTAGTCTTTTGTAGTGTGCCTGCACTTTTTCATAGGCAGTGCGTATGAATGATTCATGCATGACTACGACCTGCACGTACCTATTTACAATAATAACAATGTTAATTTACAATTATCAATAAGGGTTAACTGACTGAGAATGTAAAATTGTGTTTTTTTATTTTGTTAATAGTTCAATGAAGTTTTAAATAAAGACATAATTTGTTTTTGTTCATATCCAGTAATAAAGTCAGACTACGAAATTACGCACCTACACTTAAGTCTTAAATAAATGCGAGTAGGCTGAAACAATACCTAAACAAAACACGAATATTCGAACCAAAATTTGTTTGACAAAATCCCAGTTACTTATCTACACGCAACTGTAATCATCTTTCCGAAACAGAATGGTTTTCGTTGCTAGCTATAAATACGCACTAGACAGAAATCCGATTATACCCCCCCTAAATAGTCACGGTAGATCAAAGAGTCACTAATTAGTCCCTAAACCATCGCTGGGATTTGCCTTTGTTGGCCTGATACAGGCTCCGTCAATCAGTCCTGTGATCTACAGTATATTTACTTACGGGCGAGCAGATTTAATTGAGTTTGTCTGTGACACCGGTAGGTGTTGTTTGGCTGTAATTAAATTGGAAACGTAGATAGTACCCTACCTTAAGTTACCTTCTTTGAGAATAACTATCAAAGGTTTTTTTTTAATGGACAAAGTTAGTTTACAATCATTTGCACTAATTTGATAAGTTTCAGGAACTTTCAGTTTGAATGCTCTCATTAATAAAATATCGATATTTTTTTAAAGTACTTTATTACGTGTACCTGCTTTCGAGGAAAAGAAAAAGGTATCTCGCTGAGCCGTAAATTAATTAAAGAACGTGAATTTCATTCCGTGACAGTTTTGATCGTAATGGAGGTAGCAATGTCGGTAGATTTAAGTAACAAAAAAAAGAGAGTAGCTCTCGCTTTGCTTCCTTTCTTTAATTTGCTTGTGATCATAAACATACATAATATGGTGATTACAAATGCTTCGATTGGGGTAAGTATATATAAATATTTATAATGGATAATCTAAAACAAAAGGGCTAGAATATGGGCAGATGACCTTCTATCTGAAGCTCTATTCTTTCAGTTGTTGTTAAAACCTATTTGCATTAACACTGCTTCTGATCTAAACTAGCTGCCATTTCATTTATTTTTTTACAAGTTTATCAAAATTTGATATTTTTACTCTAAATAAGTAATTTTTTGGCCTTTATTTCCATATTTTTCACTTAAGAATAAAAACTTTCGACAATTTATAGCTATATTAATGAAAAATATTTAAATGTAATTTCCATATCAATTGACGCTACGATACAAAAGTTATAACCAATTTTGTGTTTTTATAGTCACGTTTTAAAAAAAAAAAACCATGTATATTTTGAAATTGTGTTCGACAGAATCAATGATGAATATATGGATAGTCATAATATAGTTCTCCATAAATTCACATTAAGTTTTGACTGAGTTATAAGAAATTAAACTTCATCAAAAACGTCTGTTATGGGCATGGTAGCATTAATCCGGAGTGCAGAAGCTAAAAACCTTAACAACTTCGCCCAGAACTTCACTCATACACCCATCAGCCATAATCGCATCAATATTTCCAAACAAAACACTGAGCCTCGAGGGTTGTTGAAACGAAAAGATGAAAATAAACAAGTCAGTCTATTGTAGCCGGAAATTAAGGGACGGGGTCCTTCCTGGGGCGGATCGAATACATGCCCAAACAAGCCGCCTCGGCTAACGGGGCGAAGGTGGAACCAATAAGTAAATGACAGTTGATGCTTTCTTGGACGTACGCGGGTTGGATTATTACTGACCAGTGACCAGTGCAGTACTTTGTAATGTTTACTGAGTTGATGATATAATGACGTCGTTTTGACCATAGTTGCAAGCAAGTAATAACATTTTCTTGTAATTTAAAATGATACTAAAAATAGAGGAAGCAGCACAGGCCCTCTATTCAACACGGTAAAAACCATATCGTGTTTGAGCTGTTATCGTATTGTCATCGTTTTGATAGCTCCTATTTCATCATCATCATCATCATCAGCCTGTTGCAGTCCACTGCTGGACATAGGCCTCTCCCAAGGACCGCCACAGAGCCCGGTTTAATGCTTTATGCATCCAGTTGCATCCAGCTCCTATTTACTTGACAATAATGGCGGCTGACGTCATAACAATACCATAACAGGTTAATTACGATATCGTTTTTACCGCCTAGAATACCGGCCCTGTATTGGTAATTTCACAATATCGCGCATTTACTGATTCTGCTATATTCAAAGAAGCAAAACTTTTGTTAAAATATGTTACGTCCTTTTAATATTAGTCACAACTGTTGTAAACAGAAAATAACATAACATATCCTTTTGTAAATTAAATACCTAAACTATTTAAACTATTTAATTAAAAATCCAACAAAAATACAACCTAGTACCGACTTCGCTAAATAAATAAATTAGTACGTGGCTCCACGATTTGTCATTATTAAAATTAAACAGCCTATGTTGATCAAGTTAATGACTTGACCTGTTTGTTCACATAAATTATTTCAACGGATTGACACAGATTATAATAATAATTACAATTGTTAGGTTTTAATGACATAATTGAGTTGATAAATATCTAACTCCAACATGTCCTTGAAATTTTGTATACGAATTTAAAACTTAATTTGTTCGTATTTTGTTTTAAATTCGTATACCAAATTGCAAGGACATATTGGAGTTTGATATTTATCAAAATATATATGGATGGATGTGTGAGTGTATTTGAAAGGTATGATAATGTTTAGATATTTTTAACAACGGGGATGTTTTTTACGAACGACTGAATGTCATTACTTTTGTAGTTACTTTTGGCGTTTTGTGAAATCCAAAAAGAATACTCGTAATGGTTTATTACCAGACTCTATGTTCCTAGGAGACAAATCAGTCTCTGATGGTGGTCGGATCTGTGATTTATTTAATCAATATTTTCTGTCCGTTTTTGAGGCGCCTCGAATGACCACTCATAGTGACTCTAACTAGGCCTTAGGACTCCTCGTATTAATGCACGAGGGCGTTTTCACTAAAAAGTGTACCCAATTAAAGACTGAAATTAAGGAACTTTAACTTTGTCAGTTTTGTGACGAAAATTAGCTATATATTGACGGCCGCAATGTATGGCTAATTTTCGTCACAAAACTGACAAAGTTAAAGTTCCTTAATTTCAGTCCTTAATTGGGTACACTTTTTAGTGAAAACGCCCACGAAGTAATAACAATCTATTTCATGTTCCCCTTACTCGTAACAAATATGCATCAAATTCTTTTTTATGTAGAACGTTGAAAAACAATAATAGCACATTTTCTCACTTAGATATATTTAGTCTTTCCCCTCTTAGATTTAAGATTGCGTTGTCTAAACATTAAGTGAAGTGTGTAATTTAATTTAATATAATGTATGCACACATTTTTTCTGACGTGTAACTCTGTACTGTATTAGTTAATTGTGGCAACTTCACTGGTCAATGTGTTATGTAAGTTTTTCTGAAAAAATTGTTTTCTTTACTTGTACCGTTTGTGCCCAAATAAACATTAAACATTATATGAGATGAAAAAGAGTTGAAATAAATACAAAGATAAATTATGGCTCTGAACTACTGAGCTGTTGCCGACATAATACGCTGTTACCGACTATAGTTGTATCCAAAATATTAATTATGCAAACACCACTGGAAACGTTTTTTTTTAAGTTTTCTTACCGTTGACACCAACAACTTAAGTGGTGTACCCACTGATTGATATCATGTAACTTATTCATAACATCAAGGGGGTTATTACGACATAGCTATGCAGTTGAGTTTACGCTGAGAAAAAAGGACAGAGCTAAAGAACTGCTATAGCTCTGTCCTTTACTCTCACCGTAAAAAGAACTGCATAGTTATGTCATAATAACCCCCCAGATCAATCAGCACACCACTTACGATGTCAAGATATACATTCTGAGTAAGTTAGAAATGGAAGGCTTCTTGAGAATGAAAGGTATAATGTTGTTTGGAATTGCTTCTAATTGACTAACAGGGTACTTATTTACTCGAGTATTGTTGTGCTTAATGTTATGGTGCGCATGTTAAGTATAACACGGTCACTAACTGGGTGCCGAAGACAAAAGACAAAATTATGTACCGTCATTAGTGGTTCGTGGTGGGACGAAAGTTGCGTATCCCTTTTTAAAAAAACTTAAAATTCTCCCTTGGCCATGCCTATACTTAAGAGAAATATGTAGTTAGTCAGATCACACCACTCGTACTTTAAGACACGAAGCGAAGTTCGTGAAAAGCGAACCAGGGTAAAACAATGAACCATGAACCTTTATATGAAGTCACAAGACGATCTACAAAAATAATGTTTTTAATATGTGCATTGTTATTTATAATTATCTCCCGGAGGAACTTAGGCTGCTAGAGGTAAACGCTTTAAAAAGAAGTCTAACAAACTGGCTTTTGGAGCGTTGTTTTTACAGCGCAAAGGTGTATCCCGAGCACCGACACTACTAGGATTAATAGTATTTACATAGTTATATTATTGTAATATGCGTATTATATGAACCTTTTCTATTACTTTCTATTGTTTCAATTTAACATCTTATATTTATATTAACTTTTTTTATTTTTTATTTTATTCTTTTGACATTTTAATTGATCATTATATATTTGCACGCGTGCATCAAGCTTGATAGATGAAACATACTGTACTGTAACATCCCTAAACTGTGTCTATGCAAATAAATAATTTCTGATTGCTAATTTCTTACACCGACCTACAGTAATCCGAGCATCTTGATAGTATACTACATCACAATTACGTTCGCAACTAACAACAGGAATATTAGTTGCTTGTGACAAAATGGGTCTGAAATGCGCAACATTTTACCGCCACGGCGTGGATTCATTTAGCCATTATCAGCAACGGGATTAAAACCGCAGATTAACTAATTCAGACAAGTCCACTTCCCCCGTTATATTGGGTTGAACCAATGTTTACATTTTCCCGACACAACACATTTGGGTCTGATTATTAAAACGGCGCGGCTCTGATCGGATTCGAAAGTCAACTCAACCTTTGACCAACACACTAAAATCATAATTATAATCATTGCTAATTGATTATATTCATTATAAGTATGTATGTATGTATACTCTTTATTGTACAAAATAAAAAATACAAAACACAGGCAACATAACAAAAAAACACAAGTACTTTGGCGCACTTATCCTTTTGAGAGATTTCTTCCAGATAACCTTGTTGATAAAAAATATGATTAATTAATTACCGTAATGACAAACAAACAGTCATGAATAAAAAGAAAACCATAAAAAAAGAAAGTCAAAGTCACCCTTGAGTAATACTAAAGTTAATTATTTATTATCCCCGTAAACTACAACTCAATCTGTTAACTAACAAAGCGCAACCATTAGGCATGCGTAAAACAAATTTATAAATATCAAAATACATTATATTATAAGACATGATTTCTTAATAGGAAATAAACTCTTCATAGCCACTTTCTTAATGTATTTTTAAGCTCAAGATAATCTGAGTACTGATTATAATAAGTTTTTAAATTTTACTGTTATCATTGAATTTAGATGCGTTACTTCTTTTTTTTTCCTGCTACACCAAAAATTTGCTTAACTCAAAAGTTTTCATAACTAATTTATGATTCTTAAATGTTCGCAGTTTTGAATTGGACCAATGGCCGACGACATAATTTTATAATTGATCATAAGTTAAATCTCATACAATGTATCTTTATCATCTGCATCTTTAATTATTGTTTCAACTTACTGGATTTATCTTAAAAATATAAAAAATATTTAAATCACTCTTTAATTATCAGGTGGTAAACTAATAATTTATTCAAAAACCATCGGTATTTTAAACAGGCACTTGTATCGTTCTAAAAGTTTTTTTAAGTATATTTTTATCACTTTGATTCTAACTTATAGCAAAATCCGAACCATTAAAAGCTTCCTGCAAATTAAACTTGTAATTTTAAACTAATTAATGGATTAACTCGGTTGGCTGAAAATAGGTTTTGTTAGTAATAAGTTAGTTAACACGGCACTGCGGTAGTCCAGTAAACTAGACCGAATTTAATACTCCGCGTTGCATTTTGGAATGAAACATTATTAAATAGCTTGATTTTAATTATTCTGTCAAACATTAGAACCAAAAAATATGGAAAAATTCGAAATGTACGATTTTATTTCAAAAAATCATATATATCACGAATAATATCAGTCACGAGCATAATTTAGATTTTCACTTTAATTTAATGTATTATCTTAATAGTGTAAACGCATGTATGCATGAAAATAACTAACAGGATTTTTTAAATAAATAAAGGTTACATTACAATGTGGAATTACAACCTGATACTACAGGCATAACCGGATTCACGAGATCAAACTGGCCAGTTACAAATGTGAATTTGATGCTTCTCGTCATACTATTCGAACATAATTATGGGAATATCATATTCCGCTCTCACTCCGTACGCTAATGATGCGCCAGTGATTTTCAAACTGTCGCGGTAAAAGTCGTAATGTTTTTTTTTGTAAAATGTAAAATGTTTAAATGCTGTATTAAAAGCTGTAAAAGCAAAAGGGTGGCACAGTTCTATAATTTTCCACCAAAATAATCGCTTGCCGAGGAGTGGTTGGCTATTGCCGGCCAAAAATCACGGTTAAATATGGTAGTAATATTTTATGGTAAAGTCATTACGAAATCATAATAATGAACTTAAATACACTCTCAAATCACTATAGATGGGATATAAGCACATCGTAACAGATCTAGTTGTATTTTCTCGCTTGTCACTTATTGCGTCGCTAAACTACACTGGCCCGCAAAACTAAGTATCACACTTTTAAAATTGCAATAACTTTTTAAGTACACAAGTTATACTTTCGGAATAAAAGGGACTCGAAAACGAGTTTAATTTTGTATATAAAAACTTCATAGTCAGTAACCTTCTTTTAAGAAATGGGTGAAAAAAAAATTAAAAACAAAAATACTCTTTTTCGAATTACAATTTTACCATTAATTTTTTGGTTTCTGTTTTTGTTTTCAATTTTTTCTTGATCGTTGACTCTTGTTACAAAAGCTAAGTTAGACAACAGCCCATAAACTTTATTTATCGTGTCTCTTTCAACTGAAGGATGTGCTAGAATCATGACTTATCTGGAACTAGGTATCAGTATGCGTCGTACTGCAAGAATGGTGGGTGTGACGTTACGAACGGTCCAGAAGGTGAAGCGAAGGTACGAAGAGACTGGAAACCATCTGAGGAGACCTTGTAATGGCAGACCCAGATGTACTAGTGCTCGAGAAGACCATTATATTGTTACCACTGTGTTGAGAAATCGCCACCTAAATGCAGTTGAAGTCCAGCAACAGCTTCTTCAGACCCGAAGGGACTACATTAGTGCCGATACAGTGAGAAGAAGACTTGCTGAAGGAAATCTGAAACCCCGAAGAACAGCGAGCGGCCCCAATCTCGAGAGAGAGCATCGAGTAGCGAGACTGCGATACGCCCGTGAACACAGACAATGGGATGAAGAAGAATGGTCAAGAGTTTTGTTCACAGATGAGTCTCGATTCTCACTTTACACTTCTGATGGAAGGCGAAGTGTCTACAGGCGATCTGGTGAGCGATACCTTCAAGCCTGCTTCTCAGAAAGAGTCCAGTACGGTGGAGGCAGTGTACATGTATGGGCTGGCATATGTTCAGAAGGTCGCACAGAGTTAGTGGCCATAGAAAATGGCACTCTGACTGGGGTAAGATATGCCCAAGAGATTCTCAATGAGTATGCAGGGCCGTATTTAGCAAATATGGGTGATGGATCGATGCTGATGCATGATAATGCCCGACCACACACGGCTCGAGTCGTGCAAACGTATATTCAGGAAGTTGGTATCAGCGTGATGGCTTGGCCATCAAGAAATCCTGATCTCAACCCAATTGAGCACGCCTGGGATGAGCTAGGGAGGCTAGTCAGAAGCCACAGACCACCACCTACCACCCTCAGGGCTCTTAAACAGGCCCTAATAGAAGAATGGGAGAATATTCCCCAACATCGGCTCCGAAACCTCGTGTTCAGTATGCCAAACCGGCTCGAAGCTGTAGTCAGAGCCCGAGCAGGCAATACCAGTTATTAAAAATTAAATAACAACATGTAAACCATACTTATAAATGTTAATTGAGCTTTTAAATTAAGCTAAAAATGGCTATTTTATTGTTTTATCTTTTTTTTCAAGTTGAAAATGTTACTGTATAGTTAACAATAGTTGTAAAAGAAAGCTGATAAAATTTGCTATAAAACGTTTTTTATTTTAAATCTCTAACTTCTATAGTTTATAAAAAAAAAAAAAAGTGTGATACTTAGTTTTGCGGGCCAGTGTAGTTAGAACGGGAGATATAGTACAAATGACAAACACATCACGGACCATTCGTTCTAGCCGTCAGAAATGTCAGAATGCAAGCAATTGATGTTATTTTATTTATAGAGAAAATAAATAAATTACATACATACATACATTAAATCACGCCTGTTTCCCAGAGGGGTAGGCAGAGACCACTTCTTTCCACTTGCTACGATCCTGACAAATTTCCTTCGCTTCTTCAACATTCATACATCGAGTCATGCACGCACGTCGGTTTCGGGTACTTAAGATTCGGCCCTTTTCCAGTATTTCTCCGATTTGATTCGAAAAAGTACGCCTAGGGCGGCCCCTTCCGACCCTTCCACACACTTTCGATCTGTATATCTCTTTCGTCAATCTTCCCTCATCCATCCTTTCCAAATGACCGAACCATCGAAGCATGCCCTTTTCAATCTTAGTCACTACATCTTCTTTTATTCCACACTTCTCTCTGATTTTTTCATTTCTAAATCTATCAATCAGTTTCACACCACACATACTACGCAAAGAGCGCATTTCAACTGCATTTACACGACTTACATGCTTGTCCTGCCACACCCAACATTCACTACCATACATCAGGGTAGGGGCCAGCACTCCATTGTGAACAGCCAGCCGGGCTTTTTGTGAAACGCCCTGTCTGCTCACAAAGGAGTACAGTGCCCCATTAATTTGATTCCCCGCATTTACCCTCCTCTCGATATCCTTCTCACACTTACCATCTCTTGTAAACACACTTCCCAGGTACACAAATTCGCTCACTTGTTCTACTAATTCGCCATTTACATTTATCACGCACTCAGTCATCTCTTCATCCTTCTCTATCACCATGACCTTGGTCTTGGCAACATTTACTTTCATCCCCTTTTGCTTAAATCCCTCATTCATCACTGTCAACATCTCCTGCAACTCAAGTACCGATGGGGCAAGTATAACTTGATCATCGGCATATAAGAGGCATTTGATTAGCAACTCTTGCACACGCAAACCCTTATCATACTCTTTCAAATCCCTCATACAACTGTCCATGAATAGATTGAACAGCCATGGTGAGGCAACACAGCCCTGTCTAACACCTTTAGAGATGTTAAACCAGGCCGAGTATGCCCCATTGATCCTGACACAGGCTCTGGAGCCCTCATAAAGGGACCTCAAAGCCTGCACCAGGTTGCTGCTCACTCCATACATAGACAACACCGTCCACAACTCCTTTCTATCTACCCTATCATAGGCCTTTTCCAGGTCCACAAAAGCACAGAAAACCTTTTGGTTGACAGCCAAGAACTTTTCTGTGATGGACCGTAGTGAAAAGACCTGATCCGTACATCCCATTCCCTTTCGAAATCCCGCTTGTACATCCCAGATTTTGTCATTCGTAACATTCAATACCCTTTCAATTAAAATCTTCGCATATACTTTGCCGACAACACTAAGGAGGCTGATACCGCGGTAGTTTTTGCAGTCTTGCTGTGACCCCTTTCCTTTATACAGTGGGACGATAACGGCCTTGACCCAATCTTCCGGGACTCGGCCGCTTCTCCAACATGCATTGAAAAGGCGGTACAACAGACTACCCACCAGGCCATCTCCTCTCCTCAGCATTTCTATCGACACTCTATCACAACCTGCTGATTTTCCCGCTTTCATACTTTTTAATGCTTTCATGATTTCACTCATACTAATCACACTTTCATCTTCGCTACTTGCACCTTTACTCATGCTTTCTGGCTCACGAGAAATATCTTCGCATTCAAACAAGCTTTCAAAATAAGTTTTCCATCTATCAAGCATTTTTTCTTCCTCACATATTAAGTTTCCAGACTCATCCCTCACCGCGCTTAATTTAGTTTTCTCTGATTTCCCCCGAGCCGATTTAATCAAGCTCCAAAAGAGTTTAATATTCGACCAGAAGTTGTCAGAGAAACTCCTATCATACTTTTCATTCAGTAAATCTTTCTTTCTAGCCACAACGTCTTTCACTCTTTTCTTTGATCTATTATACTCTTTTTTCTTTCTGTCGCTTAGATCTTGTCCTGGATCTACAGCTACAAAATCCAACCAACACTTTTTCTTCTCTTTCACTACATCATCTACCTCTCTATCCCACCATTCCGGACGTTCATTCTTGCTTTTTCTTCTTTTGACTACACCGCATACTTCAGTGGCCGATTTGACCATGCCATTCTTCATAATCTCCCATACATTATTAACATTATTCTCAACTTCACTGTCATTCATCTTATTGACACATTCAAAACAATCTTTCAGCTTTCTTACGTACTCATCTTGTATAACTTCGTCTTTCAGTTTCTCTACTTTTATCCTCTCTAACGCAGTGGTAGGTACGGGAACACGATGGCGCCAACGTGTGAACAGACCCCTTACTCGTGTTACCACTAAGTAGTGATCTGAACCTACGCTAACTCCTCGAAATGCTCTGGTATCTACAACTTTGTTACGCAGCCGTTCATCCACAATCATCAAGTCTATCATAGACTTCTCATTCTGCCGTCTCCATGTATACTGATGAATCTCTTTGTGATCAAACAAAGTGTTTGTCACGCAGAGATTCTTAGCCAAACATACATTGAGAAGGCATTTGCCATTCTCGTTCACTCGCTCATCACCATACTTACCCAGTACCGATTCATAACCATCCCTTTGCACGCCTGTCCAACCATTAAAATCACCTAGCAAAATCATCCTTTCATTCTCCTTGCATTTTGTTGAAACCTCATGCAAACTTTCCCAAAACTCCTCCCTTTCTTTTTTCGATTTATTCGTATCTGGGGCATAAGCCCCAATTACGAATAAACGGGTGAGACCTACCTTGAGTCTCACCCAGAGAAGTCTTGGGCTCGCACATTCATACTCTTGCATACATTCAGCCATTCGCTCTGTGAGTACGATACCAACTCCCTGACGACCGTGCTCGGATACCGGAACTCCGGACCACAATGCCGTCAAGGTTCCGTGTGTGGACGTACTCACCCCTTTTTTCTTCGTCTCAGTCACACATAGAACATCTAGCTTTCTCTCTTTCATCATCATACATACCTCATCTAATTTATGTTCCATCCCTCCACAAACATTCATCGTAGCAAGGCGGCTTTCAGCGGCCCGCTTTTTGCCAACCCCCCTGCGAACACAGCGTGACGCGTGGCAAACGGCATCGCCGCCGTTCCGATCCCCGGAGGGATCCGAACATACGCGCACTATTTTGCCCCCCCCAGAGTACGAAAGGCTGCCCAGGCTAGGCCTGGGGAGGATTCTCTGGCATTGCCAGTACCCTCCTGGGGTATAAACTTTTTAAATGGTGCTCGCATGGTCCATTTTGCAGGGTCGGGTTTGAAATTGGAGTTTTCCTTCTCCTAGATAGGTAGCAGCCCAATGCTAACGACGCCTATCCCGCCCGGAGGAGATCTTTCCAATGTAATAATCCCTTAATCCCTTAATCGCCTTCTACGATACCCACGGGAGGATATGGGGTGGTGCTATTCTATTCTACCGGCACCACACGGCAAAGTATAAATAAATTATCAACAACTTATCAGAGTTGTTGGTAATTCTGTAGCTCTGCCTACCCCACTCTGGGAATGAAGGCGTGAGTTTATGTGTTTATTTATAGAGAACAGTAACTAACTGGTAAATATCTATATAAAAAGTATGTATGTAAATGTCTTAAGTAAATATATACGAGCAAATATTTTAAAATAACCCCGATTTTAAAGTTTGGAAATCTTCGGTTGCCCGTTATGACGTTATACGTGTCCACCCACGTGACAACTGCTTCTCGGAAGAGAATACCAGGCGAAGTATATTATTGCACCATGACCTTAATATTAATTAAAAATAAACTCGAAAAATTGTAAATTGACTTAACAAAAGCGACGCTCACTTATTCTGGCTATTCGAGTCAACTCAAATGTATAAAAGGCAGAGAATATGCTAGTTTTACTTAACACGATCTATTTTGAGATATCGATATAACTTTTTTAAATCTAAAATCATGTTGTTGTTACATAAACAAATTGCGACGGAGGTTCTACCGTGGCGTGTGAATATTTTTCCTTGACTGTACACGTTTGAAGAGTTTCTGGTTGATTCTTAACAAGACCTTATTTACTTCATTGTAGTTTTAGATTGTAAAGGAAGAAAGTCGCCATTAAGATATGTAACGGGCGGAATTGTAGAAATACACAGCTTTAACTACTTTAAACATGATTAAATGACAGACCGTCATGGTAAAACAAATAATCTAAATAAAATTCGCAATTGCTGGAAATCTTTATTTGCATCCAATTACGAGTGTTGCACGTACATTTTAAACATCGAATACTGAATACCGAAACCTTTCTAGGGCGAGGTAGACCGATCAAGCGATATTTAATTTCATATATAGCCAAAGTGACGGCGCTCAAGCGTGATATTTTACTTCAGCATGCGCATTATTAGGCCCTGGGGCTCTGTTCCAGTTTATTTTATCCCATCTTGCTTAAGTCTCGTGATCATTTTGTAAACGAAGTGGCTCATAATAGTCATAATTACCAAGTTGATTAGAACTACCACAATTTCATCGAAATATATCATATTGAATTATACGATAAAAACGATTAGAGGCAAGATCTTCCCCACCATTGTGAAATTGAGGCCTTAGGTAGGTACTGCAGTTCACCAAGCTTTGGCTTACGCCCTCTCTTGATCAGCTGTTTTGAATAGAAACCGAACTTCTGTAATAATGCCCTACAATAAAACTAAATGACTTGGACCGGTGCACTTTTATTTCTTTGCAAAACGACACTGTCTGGAACTTGCGACATATCCTTTTACTCGGAATAGATAACGAGTTTTTTTTAAAACGATGCTATAAGAAAAGACGGCAAGGAATTTGCAGACTTTCATAATATTAACATTGAGAGCAATAATGACATTGTTTGCAGAGAAATTCTCGTTATTCTTTACTGAAAATAATGTAAGGTAGACGACCGAGTGCTCGACATGTCAAAATAAAATATTTATTTACGTCGTGATATTATGTTCATTTATACATGTACACAAAACATTTTCATGTGTTTTCTTAATTGGACTTGGTTTTTTGGGTGACCATAAGTACCAAAATTTCTCAAAATGAAAAAAATGTGGCCAGTCAGATTATATGAGTTGTCAGATGCTGTTGCTGGCAAATAAGGTAATTTAAAAAATCACTTTTGAAATATCAAAGCAAAACAAAACAAAACAAAAAATTCTCATCGCTTGAATGAGGTGGTCATAAAAGGAATGTTAATCTTATCTTATTTATCGCAATTTAATGAACATATATTTCTCAAAATAACGTAATTGTTAATTTTAATTCGAATGACCTTTACCATGTACAAAAACTCCAGCAACGGCATTTATATATAATTCAGTAATCCATTTGCTTATTCCGCACGCCGACCGCATTTAATCCACGCAATAAGTTAAAAGAATATAAAATTGTCAGTGGAATTTCGGAGCTCATCGCTCCAAATATCATATTTCTGTTTCAGGATATTCACTCGAGGGCCATTCAGCTCTCCCGGCTGAAATAACTGTCATATAAAGTTGATATAATGCGGTCCGCGAGTCGGCAGGTACCCCGCTCCAGTGACGTCACTCCACTGATTTAACTAGTTGGGTGTGGCAAAATTGAGATTTAAAATGCTAATTGCTTCCAGAAATTACATGGAAATGCCAGCGTTGAGATATTTTGTGCGGCTAGTTTTTGGTAATATTCGCAAACTTTAAGGAAATCGTTAATCGTAAATCGTTAAGTCTGTGGAGAAATTTCACCACAGCGTTGCCTGCTGTCCAAATAACGACTTAATTCTCATGAATTGATTTGAGGGAAGCTTCTATTTACTGCTACGCCGCTGCTCGCTTTATTAATGTTCTTTTTTTTTTTTTTTTATATCATAGGAAGGCAAACGAGCACACAGACCACCTGATGGTAAGTGGAAACTGTGACCCATAGACATTCGCAATTTTACCACCGAACCTGAAGAAACAATAAATAAAACTGGGCAAGTGCGAGTCGAACTCGCGCAACGAGGGTTCTGTACTGCCGCACAGAATTAATTATTATAATGATATGAATCCTAAAAAGAATATCATGAATTACTAGACAGTGCCCCGAACCATGGACGCAATGGCTTTAGAAATATTGTATCCTCAGACTTTAATTAACAAATCTAAAAGGATTTAATTGAAATTCCCATTCTAGAAATCGTAATACTTTCCAGAGTATACGAGCCTTACATGATGAAAGAAAATAAGTAGAGCAGAAAGCAAAATGGTGGACAAAAACACCATATTTTCTAATTTACCGCTCCCTCACAGGCAGACTTTCATTAAAGTCACATTGAACAAAATACCCCCAAATTCACTTTGGATCCATTTAACTTTCTTCAGAGTAATAAATGTCGTTTAACTTTTATATACAGGCTGCCTTAGAGCAGCAGCCTGCTAAAAGGTGTGTCGGGTACTACATCTTAAATACATTACACGGCGAAACAAAGTTTGCTTGATTGCTCGGTACAAAATAGCTCTGACGTTTGATGTTACCTGGGACATCACATCACTCACGTTATTCATATAGTGCACTCTTTCAGTAAGCTAACCAACGATGTAAAATTATTTTAGTTTCAGTCAGGTTTTAAGTTACGCTTTTCACAAAGGAAACATGAGTAACGGAATGCTGAGCTGGCAACATAGTGCAACGCATACTGAAAGAGCAAACAAAAATTGTGTTTGCTTAGTTCTAGTTGCTTTTAGGACAGTCCGTTACAATTTTAGACGAGTTTAAATTAAAAACAACTTCCTTTAAAAGTAGCAAAGAGTTTATTCCAACAGTAAATTTTGCAGAGTTTTTTACTATTTTATCCGAAGTGCAAAAATATAAATGACTGTCTGACGACATCAAAGGAAAGCTGTAAATTGGTACATCGTGCACCCATTTATATTTGGAATTCCTCGCTAGCTTACGGATATTTGAGACTCGCGCCTGTTTAGTGAAATTGGATACCCTTTGCATACTAGTAGACAGAAAGCATTTTGCACTTGAGCAAACTAACGGTGCTTCACAAAGCCAGGTACTCTTGAAATATTTGTACCTTGTTTGTAGCCCTTGAACGAGCAGGTGCATATTATACACAGGGTGCCCATTTTCTAGATTAACTCGCAACCGTTTTGTTTAGTTGGTCCCCCGTGTTATCGAATGGGCCGAGGTACTGTTTATGGGAAGTAGAATCCAGTATGAAACTGAAGACGGTTTGCATTTTTGTGATTGAAGTTATACTGAATATTTGCTGTTACTATGCGGTAAGCGAATATCAATAGAATTGTCCATTGTTCCTAAGAATTTAAAATATATTGATTTTATTAACGTTATATAGAAAATTTCTGTGTTGTAAATGGAACAAAGAATGTGACAGAAACGCGTGTACTAGAGCTTGTTTATAGGTAACTTCATTTAAACCTCTTATCATGTATTTTTAGGTATTGTAAAAATATTTACATATCATTTAACCGTAACTAGACCAAATCTTTTCAGTCGGATTGAATGTTTGGTGATATGGTGACAATCGTTAAACTAAATAGCCATGTTCTTTTAAAATTGCATCCATGTGATACTCACTAGATCGATCTTTATTTCGTTTAATAAATTTCTTACAAACTTGTTTTGTCCATCAATGAACTTTATGAAATCTTATGTTCTATCAACCAATTCATAATTTCTTGTTTACGAGAATTGTCATAGACAGCTCTTACATTTTGAATAAAATTAATTTCCGATGTCCCAACCGGAACTATCGTCAAAAACAGCTTTTTACTGTGCCATTACGCAAAACTAACTATGCTAAAAACTCTTATGTTCCACGTGCATGTGATTACTACAATAGACATTTCAATAAGATTTATATATTTCATACAAGTTTAGGCAGCTTCATAAGAAATATAAATACCGTGTTATACAATCCACAATAAAGGGCAGTTTACTTTTAAGTTCTTTCTATAATTGAATTTGTTAGTATTCTACTACTTAGCTCCCTACCTCAGTAGGTTAGGAGGACTGTTAATATTATGTTTGTCATGTCTACCGTGAGCACTGTTTGTCGATGATCAATTGTACTTGATAATAGTTTCTAAGAATTATGTTTGTGACTGTTTGTGTTCCTATAAATAAATAAATAAATAAATAAATTTGTGTTCAAAATTATTCTGAAAATTGCTAGAGTAAAATAAAATAAGACGTACTATATTTTAGTGCAACGTAAATAGCATTTAGGATTTGACACTGACATTATTGTTGTATTTACTTCTTAATAAATAACAAACCTCTTTTTATGCTGATAGTACGAGAAGAGAGAAAATTCAAATGTAAAATGCCTGTAAACACATTAACACAACATTTCGCACTCTAGATAATTTATCTACATAAAAAAAAAAAAACATTTATTCTGTAAGTAGGCCTACTTAGTACTACTTAGTACCTGTAAGTAGGCACTTTTACAAGTCTGAATCTACCATCTACCAGCGCTTCAAGAGACCATTGTTGAGAAGAAGCACCGCAAGAAACTCAACAGTAAGCCATTTTTTAAAATAAATAACTTATTACAATACTAAACTTAAGCTATCTAATTTAAATGTCACAGGGATGTACAGGTCCCAGTAGTAATAATAATTAAATTAAAATTCCGGAGATGTAAAGAGTCTCCAAATGTCAAATTAAAATTAAATATAGGTAAGTAGGTAATTAAACAAAAAAACAAAACAACAAAAAAAAACAACAAACACAAACAAGGGAGATGTAAAGAGTCTCCAGATGTCAAATTAAAATAATAAGCATACAAGAAGATGTATATAGTCTCCATATACTGAGTTACATACAAGTAAAGGTAATAAAATCGTATAACATAATAAAAACTATTTTTGAGCAGTATAAAACTTCAGTAATAGAACGCACGACTACATAAATATATTCAATTTATCACACTTTTTGATCTTTACTGACTTTAGCTAGCAAGAATGCAACCAATAAAAAGGAATCAAATTACTTTCTTTCCGCGAGGCTCCAACTTCTCTCTCTCTCTATTCTATCATTATCTTGATAGAAACACCACTTTTATTATTGTGTTGTTGTTTTTGTTGTGTTTGTTGTTCTTGTTGTGTCTTGTTGTTATTGTTGTTGTTTTTTTTTATGAACTTCTTAGGTAACCTTTACATGTACAATTTCAAGTCTATAACCCTTATATTTGCAAAAAGTGGTTTGTCCTTAAAGTCAACGCTTTAAGGCAAAGAATTGTCTGATTTGTACGCCTTTTAAAAAAAAAAAAATCTCATCAAACCAGTACAAATCTTATGATGGCCGTCTCCTTGTAAGTTATTTGAAAATAACTTGTGCCAGGAGGCACCGCTCTTCCATATATCTATATTTTATATAGTATAGTACCATTCAAAACTATTTTACATTTCATGGGATTTTGTACTACATTTTATATCTTGCGCGCACAGTAAGCATAAAGCCAGATCGCGCCGATTTTCGCACTTACCTTCTGTGGATAATGCATAATGTAGCCCTCGTCTTTTAGTTCCCGTTTCAATGCACCCCCTAAGGAATTACAGTACCTGACACAGAACTGTTGAATTGGGCGGCGGTGCATAGTTTTAGCTCGGTTTAACTATGCTAGTTCTCATATCTGAATTTTGAAGCACCCAACTCTGGGATAGTTAGAGGGTTATCTGGCTAGTTCCTTGCTATCCAATTCCGTGGTCTGGTTATGAATGTAATTGTAATACCTGCTCGCTCGCTTTTATTCTCAAAAGTTCATTTAATCTCAGTTTCCGTATAATAAAATTTATTTGAGACTTATGTCTTCAAAGCAAAATCCTAAATTCTTAAATGTGAATTATTTGTATATACAGGGTGGAAACTAAATCCTCTTCCTCGACCGGGAATCGAACTTGTCGCATATGACTAAACAATAACATCGTTTTATGATACAGATCAAAAGGGTCGTTGATGGTGATCATTTATGTCTAAAACACATAAACCTTTACATTAAATAAGGACGTTAAAAAACCGTTCTTTATTATTTTGTCATATTCCACCAGTTTGATTCCTGGTTAAAGCACAGGAATTTTCAAAAATAAATAAATAGAGGATTTTTTTTTCAAAAATAAAATTAATTTTCTTTTGCGTAGAACTTGCCACTGCCAATATATAAGTAAGTTTCCATCCATGAGGCGTGCGTTTTTTTCACCCTGTGTATAAATATATAATATATATTCACGTTCTTGAGAACGGCTCTAATGATTTTAAAGAAATTTGCAAAATGCCGTGGCGAAAAATCGACCTGTCACGTTGTCATGTTCGTGGAAATTGGTTTTCAACCTGAGCAACACTTGGTCTTCCAAATACGAGTACTCTAGATATAATTAGCATATGACGCGGATTCTAGACGACATCTCAATATGGAAAGTCCCTTATTCTCTTAAACCCTTAGTCCCTTAAACCTATGAAATTGGTAGACAGTAGAGAGTAGAAAAACAGATCCCACCCAACCATGAAAGAAATCTTACAAAAATTTGGTAATGAACAGGACCCTGCAATGTTTTAAATTGCTCCGTTGACCATTTAGCAGTAATTACACAAAGTGCTAAAGCTAACTAACATCGGTTTTGTCGCTCATGCCTATAACAAAGAGCAGCCGTATAATTGCGTCCACAATTACGTCGATGACTGTACCCCTCGGTACTGTCAGTGTAATGACTTCCGTTGCAGTCGGTTAAAACACCACCGCGACCGTCGCTTTTTGAGCAATTGTGGCGGCTTACCGGCAAAATTAGTGGACTTAGAGCGCGATTCAAGGGTCCAGTTTAAATTTAATGCCAAGGATAAAAAGATAATAAAGCAAGGACATCGCAAAACCAGCTTTGAATAGGGTATGCTGTTTATTATTATTGGGGGGGTTGAGATGGTCCTTATGAGCCACTTAGACCATTGCTGATCTTTTGTGGCAGTCCTTTGTTTAGAGTTCACTACAAAGGCCCGTTGCGTCCAAGAATTTCCAGATGCTTTGGGCAGTGAGTAGTTGTATCTCTTGTGGGTCAATGATATGTCGCCCTAGGTAGATACTTCTGTTGCGCATTAGTGGTCCGCACGAACAGAGGATGTAGGGTATGCTGTTATAAGAGGTACCTAACTATTATTTATCGAAACAACTTTCAATGAACATATCGTTACGCAGAATTTTTATTTCATCGAAAGGCATTTCTCCCCGCATGAGTTTTTAGTTTTTGGTAGTCACAACTGAAAACATCATGATTCCGCAGAAAATAGAGTTCGATGGAATTCAATTCGATGAAATTATATTATCGATGAATTGAAATTCGATAAATTGACGAGTTAAGTACCTCTTATTAGTTTCCTTTGTGCTATATTGTGCATGGTCTATTTCTATATCGTTATGTCTTGTTTTTCCAATTGAAAGTCGCGATTTATCTAGAATGATTCCATGCTATTCTTGTATAGAGATGCTCCTTTAATATTAAAGTAAGATTAAATTTTATTAATTCTTGTTATACCGACAGGTAGGAATACACACTCTGCGAAAATTTCAACTGTTTACCTATTACGATTCATGAGCTGACAGACAGACAATTGATAACAATTCATTATGTGCTAAGGTAGTAAAATAAAATACTGTTTCTAGATTTTACACTGCTGATTACAGTAAAAATATCTTTGGATTTTTTTATGCAGTACTTTTTTTATATTTTGAAAATCAGTAAATAAAGTTGGATTGTGAATGTTAGGAATACACTTATAGTGCCCTTAGTCCATTTATTACCAAAGGAATTGAAAAAAATATACAACTGTCATGTTCATTTTTTATCTGTCTGACGAAAGAAACTCAAAGCAGGATGCAAAGCAGTAAACGCAAAATAGTTTATTTATTTTAATGGCGCCTACAAATTATGTAATTAATTAAATTACGCAAAATATGTGTGAACGAACGGTAACGAATGATTGACAAGTGAGTGACATGACATGACAGTCAGTTCTGTTTCTGTTTAAAGTTACTTTTTTATATTATATCATGCTAAGATCACTTCATCAGTATTCCTAACTTTTTATATACGGTCTTTTTAGTGACTATTTCTTTAATAAATTATTAACGACGAATTTAAGTTAAATAAAGAAAAACCGAGAAATACGGGTAGTCTAATTTTTAACCAGCTATTATAAACGCAAAAAAACAATAATGCTTTTTTTTTTAAATGTCAATTAGTAATAGGGTCCCTAGCTCCCTTTAAGTACGGAACCCTAGAGACGTATTGTTTTTATGTAGAAAATAATTGTAAAATTAAGTAGGTATAATAGATTCTAATATCTTCATGTACCACTCTCTGATAAAGTACACCACTTTCACCCATCAATCGTAAGGCAAGTTTCAACAACAAATAGAAAAACTTGCTTTACGAGTTTCTTAACTGCGTTTGTATCGCAGAAACGAGTTTGCAACTATTCCCATGGTTCTCTACTTAAATTAAGCAACATTTCCAGTGAGGTGGAATTTTTGTTGTCAGAAGTATAAACAAGGGCGAACGGTCTGAGTTAGTTCGCGAATTTTCAGTTTAGAAACAAAGGCAAAAGTGTGAAGTTACTTTTATAAAGTTATGCTTGTTTCGAAAAAGTCGTGGCTGGTTTATAAAACGCATTCCTTGATAATCGAGTCTTGAACCTGACAATTTTCTCAAAACATAAACCAACAGGTATAAACAAAAAACCGGCCAAGTGCGAATTGAACTTGTGTGGAGACGATTCCGTACATACGTTTTTTTATTTATTGATAGAATTCTTATGGGTTTCCTGTAATCTACAAGCAATGAACTATATTTCGTGTTTTTTCAAAATTTGAGGGTTTTGGAGATCCCCTGATCGGGGTCTTCGTCAACTTTCGTCTTCTTTCATGAATAAAATTAAAAATATTTATTTTACAACAATAACAAATACTATTTGAAATCCTGATAACGAGCCTTTTTATTTGATGTATGAGACAGAAAGGTTTGCAAAAGGTTGTTTTTTTTGTAATTTGCTAATTTGTCTCCCGAAAATGAACATTATTAAAAAAAAAAAAACTTTGCTCAACTGTGTTTGGCTCATAGGATTAGACCATCCTTTCAAATTTCACCTGATTTGGTCCAGTAGATTCTGAGCGAATTGGCTGTGACAGACGGACGGACAGACAGACGCAAGAGTGATCCTATAAGGGTTCAGCTTTTTCCATTTTCTGTACGAAACCCTAAAAATCGATTGTCGTTACTCCACTCTTCTTATGCGTTAGAGGTTTTTCTTTATGGCGAAGGCAAACGAGAACTTAGGACACCTGAACGGAAAAAAGGCACATCTCCCAGATGAATTGTATTGCTTTTCCAACCTTATTTTAGCGTGTGAGGGTTTAATATGCTTCTATAAATTGATTGCACTTCCGCCTTTTCTCCGTAGGAGAGCAGTGAAGGTTTAGTGGACTCTGCGGCCTATGCTTAAATATTTGACATGTCAAAGTTGCAAATGTATTGCTAACGTTAAATACAACGATTGAACGCAACAGTGCCAACGCTGGCAATGACGATGATGAATACAGCACAAAGAAAATTCAAATTCTAATCGTTTTACTTGGCATGTCATATTACGAGTAGGTAATCGAAGATGGAATGACAAAAAGGTACATGTTGTCACAAGTGTAACCTAAATACTGCACTTAAAATTATCAATTACTGGTATTATAATTAAAGTAAAATAATAGGCAAGTATAGAATTATACATTGCCAAATTTGTTACTTAAAAATAACTTTTATTGTATGATACGGGATAATGATAAATGTTGTACTTCTTCTGCGTATTTGTATTAATTATTTGTGATTTTTTTCGGCCTACCTATTCGCTATGTACTCGTATCACTTAGCGTATTAAATTTAATATAAAATACTTTTTATCGAATAAACAGTCCGGTGAAATTCGTCTCCTCTTCGGGTCCTCTACTAGAAGAAAATATTTTATATTTTGAAAGATTTCAATTACTTTATACCAAGTCTGTACGTCAGGTTTTACTTGTAAACTTTAATAAATCACTACTAAGCATTAATCCCTATAAAAAAATCTGCAGTGCTGGTATAAATGTAAGGACAGTGGTAGATAAAAGGTGAAACAATTAATTAAACTAAGTTTAAATTAAATACATTGGTGAAACGATTTACTGCATTATTATTTGTAAAAGGAATTTACCCGTATACTTAACCAAAATTAAATTATCTCAAATTATAATAATGTTCAGCATCGTGTGAATAAAATGACGTAATATATCGGCGTACCGCAACCACAACAATTTAGAATTCAGAGACACTGAACACTGATTAAAATTTACCAACTAATGTATCCTGTTATATTAAATTCCTACCATGTTTGTTGATAACGGTAGTTATTTATGTAACTGGTACATGAAGATTCTTAAGGTACGTGTGCCGATATTGAACGTAACCATGGTAACCAAATGACAAATCGATGGACATTAGCCATCTATTTTTAGTAATTTTATAAATACAATTAGCCTCAAAATTAATTTTGTTTCTAATATACGTAATTGCAATTAGTATTAAAAATATTTTCAACGGTTTATTATATAAATTAGGATCACTAAACGCCAAGACTGATATCCGGAATGACCGTTACCTATGCTAAAATAATTATTATAGAACTGTTATTAGGTACCATGGCAACGCTCGGCGCTCACAATAGAATCGTTTTCCCGCTTCGGTAACGCTATAGGTGGTATTCTGATACCGATAAAGATATCAGTATTAGCGGTTTATAGTACGCGAGTAGAAAAAATTACAAATAAATGTTTGTTGCGTCTTATATTTATCCGCAGATAACTCAAATAACTAACTGTTTTCATTACAGCAAACTGCGTTTTTTTAGTTAAACTAGGAACCCTCATCGTTTCGCTTTGCCTGTCCGACCGCAGCTTAGCTCAAAGACTCTTAAGTCTAGAAGTGGTACTTTTTTTTTCTTGTCTTATCGCTTTTAAATTTATTACGTTATGCTCCTAATGATGTAGCGAATTTTAGTTTACTTTGTTGCTACACAACCCTGCAGTCGCCCAGTAGATTGCAGTTTGGGGTGATAAAAGACAAGGGTAGATTAAATATAACAGCATAGCAATTCAACAACGGCGTCATGGTAACCCCCCCGGGCCAATTAGAGATAAACGAAGTTAAAAGTACAGGACCTCCATTCCACGTTGTCTATACAACTTGGTATGACACTAACCATAGTAACACGTGTTCTTACCGCGGGTAGCATATTTAATAGAATAGGAAAGAATAAAAAATATTTCACTTGGTCTAATAGTAGGCAAGAAGGGAACTCTATAACGTTGGATTTCAATATTACAAACTCCGAAATCTATTTAAGATACCCGCTTAAATATAAATTATTAGAAATCAGGCCAAGGGTTTGCAAGAGGAAGACTACTTAATAAAATTAACCTTCCTGTTACGTGAAAAAGTATTTTAAAACTGAGCGCGAAATTGATTAAAATTTAACAAGTTATCAAATTAGAGTAAGTAGGTATCTGCGCCTTTCCTTTGCTTCGTTAAGACCACAGCTTGATAAATAACGTGTTACTTATTATATTTTGATTATAATTATATGTACGCGTATAGGTTCAATAGGTGGTAACAAATGAATTGGGTGACGAAACTTAGTATGAATAGTGTAATAATGTGCAACAATATAGGTCTTGTTGTGTGACTTATACAGCTACATATACTAGTCCTCCCTCTCTCCCTCCTTTGATCGATTTTCTCAGCCACTGTGAACAAACCAAAGCAATTCATGAAAAATACTACCCCGCAATTTTCATATCTTAAGCAATAAATTGCCACCAAGTGTTCGACAAATTTATCTTTACTCGTACACTGATGACCAATTTATTGGCTTCCAAAAGTCTTTTATCTGAACGCGACGCAAGCTGGCTCAAGGTTCTGACACAAAGACGAATTGAGACCATTCGCTAATCCCCGCTGATTGAGTATTGATGGCCTTGACTAATTTTCACACGTTCCGCAAAAAAGAACCCCAAGTTCTAAAAAGGTAATGGAATCCGGCGATAGATTGAACAAAAAAGTACCTAATATAGAATTGTTAAATTGGGATCCTTTGTTATTAGTTACTCGATAAATTTGTTTTGCAGATAGGCTGAGTATTTAGCGTGCCGTTGCTTCAAATTATAACGTAAAGCTCAACGAGATAACGTGCATGATTGATTACTTCTCATTGTTAATTTAAATTTAATTCATATTGAACTGAATCTCACCAAATCTATTAGTAGTCTAGTTGATTACACCAAGGATTATAATAATCATTAATTAATTAGACTTAGAATTCCTGTATTCCTGGTTACTGGTGAAAAAAAAACCTTTTGTACTAAACTAATTCCAAATTGGAATTACTGTAGCAGTGGTCTTGAGCGGAGGTTCGATAATAATTAATACTGTGAATAAGTGTCATACTCGTAGTTAGGTACAGATGTAGTGAATAATCCTTTCCCATCGTTTTTTGTCGGATAAGTTCGTATTTAGTTTGCTGTCTCAATTAGCTTCAGTATCCATCAATAAACCAACTGAGAAAGCAAGATAAATACGACCTTATACGACAAAAAACGATGGGAAAGGATTATTCACTACATTTATACTTAAAAGATTAGGTACCTACTGTGTGAGTGTGGTTACGAATTTAAAAAAATAATGTGCGTTGTCATTCGCAAAGGGATTTATATTTAAAAATAAAATAACTCGAGTAAAAGTGTACGAAAATTTTACCTTCTTTGAAAATAAGAAATTTTATCTTTTGACATTAAGTGATCTTTATTAAAAATGTAGGTAAGTACTTCATTTTTTAGCTTAACTTGTTTACCCTCACTTGATAGATCCTTTAAATTTTAATGAAGTTTAGTTTGTTTATTACATCGCGAAAGAAAATAAAAATGTTTATTGAAAAAGTTTCATCTTGTTCTCGGACACTGGTCTTACTTATTACGACACGAAGTATTAAAAAAGTTCTGAAATGTTGTGTTGAAACGACCAATTAAGTTCGTGCCGCAAATCATTCTTATATAAGGATATGCAAGGACATGACTTATTAAGTCGTCATATTATACATAAAATGATATTTTAGCTACCACGATAAAACAGGATCACAAAACGATCAAACGGTCCCAGGAAGTATTTATGTACGTTATCGTTATTAAGGAGAATGGATTAAAAACTATTAATGATGGGGTCATATTTATCAGACCACTTTTGTGTCACATAACCACAAATCTATGTTTTTTTACTGTGATTTGGCCTTTTATCTTTATTTTTCATCGCATTTATAGAATGCCAAATATCATATCCCCTATAGCCGCGTCATTGAGTAAGTTCAACATTGGCACCTGCGTGCAAGATCGGTGTCGGCTGGATCTAAAATAATTTCGGGGTCGTGAAAGTTTCACATCGGGCGTGGAAATAAATTACCATACATTTCCTGCGGTCTGCATACAAATATTGGAGTTTCGCCTCGACGCGGGAATAAATTCTGATTACTGATCTGATTTCTTATTTTGCTTCAGTAGGGGTTTCATGCAACAACGGATGCTGTCGGAAGTATGAAAATATGACTGAATAATACATAGATCAATTCGAAACAAATATCCGGTTGAAAACTTTGTAGAGAAGAAATAAAAGACGGGACTCTGTGGTAAACGAAAAAAGAAAAAAGAACTTTTTGGCGAAATAAGATGTCGTGATACTATCGAGTTATTGATACATCTACATTTCTTATTTTAACTCCCTACTGAATGACTGGTAATCCTTTATAACCTAGATAGTTTCATTGCGAACGAAGGCACAGAAGGGGAAATCGATTTTAGAAGGCCTGTGGAAACCATTGAACCCATACGACGTAGTCACTTAAACAAGCATAGGTTTTATCCCAATCCCAGTTTTTTGTCCCAGTTTTTGTCTATGTGTAGTGTACAGTTTGTACCTGTTACTCAATTTAAAGACTTAAACTTCTTTCAGCGCCCCACAAATCACCAAGAAAGGTACCCAAGGTCATAAAACAAGGCAACTAAAGTAAGGAAAAACTCATTTTGGTTTCATAATGGGCCTCTTAAAAAAACAATAAGGTGTTAAACGGACCCTTTCCCGACAAATTCAATTAAGGTGATAAAAGATAAACCACGAACTTCCCGAAACGACCCTTGGAAGTAACCTATTATACAGATTTTTAAAAGATACCAACTACGCGTTTGAAGTTAGGTATTTTTGGCTAAAACCAATTTATATGCTAATTTTAAATACTCGTTTATGACTGCAATTAAAACTTTGGAGCTGGTTCTAATTATTAGTGGCAGTTTATAGACGAGTTGGGGTAATTAGTGGGATCCGTTTTGTAGTTTAATTGCATGGAGTTGTTGCTAATAGGATATTAAAAGCCTTCTTCTTTAGTAACTTAACTAACCCAAACCGAGAAAAACCAGGCCATTATGGCTAAACTATTTTGGTAACAAAAATACCAAAAAACCAGAACCATTCCTTTAACAAATCGTCGGAGTTGGGAAGTAATAAAGAAGTGCTATTACCGTTGATATTACTTTGGCAACACTTTTATTGTAGGTAATTGCTGTTACGTTTATCGAAGATTAACTTCACCACTTACAAACTCGTAATGAATATTATTTTTCTCCACCACCTCGCTCCAATACTTCGCTTTCGAACTGGTCAAATACAACCAGTGCTTTGTTATAAAATAAATATTTCACTATTATAATGAAAAAAAACAATAATCAATTTATTATTCCGATGGACGAAGAGGTGCGAGAATTTTCATGAAAAGAAACTTCGCCCGTCGTATGAAAGGGCAGCGTATTCTCGGGTAGTAAAACCGAGCTATTTTCAACAGTTTCTATCGCTTGTTTGTGACGCGGACGTGATTTGATTCCACGTCTGAACTTCTTCATTGTAACGTCACAAAACAAAAGGCGAACAATGTATAGGGTGTTACGCGTGTCCGTCACAGTTCTCGTTATGTGAGTTAATTCATATTTTATGCCAGTACGAGTCCTTTGAAATAACAACGATCACTTCAGCCTATCTTATTACCAATCAATAAAATAAATAATTAGAATTAATTATCTGCGATTGTGTGTACTCGTAGGGTGAGTTACACAGGGTGTACCCTTGTTTTGTCGACCACTTTTTCATCGAATATTATTTCATCGACAACTATTCATCAAAACTTTAGTACTAGTAATATTGTTTGGCGTTATCTTATTTCAACTACTATTTATTTAAATTTATCTTACTACGTGGAAATACTAATCAACGAATACTACTTAATCGCTTGTTTCAAATTATCTTAATTCGTACAACTACAAAACATTGCAATTCATTTCTTCGACGTATTACTTTAAAACAATTTTAACTTTTGGACTAAACTGAAAATAAAATAAAAAAAATTGCATAACTAGTTATATAAAGAAATAGAACTACGAGGCTTTCAAAGTGGGTTAGGTTAGGTTAGAACTGCGACCCCCAAGAAAACGAACTGTTGACAGAAGTGGGTTAGGTTAGGTTAGAACTGCGACCCCCAAGAAAACGAACTGTTGACAGAAGTGGGTTAGGTTAGGTTAGAACTGCGACCCCCAAGAAAATGAACTGTTGACAGAAAAGCATGACACATTACTATTATTAAATTATAATATCATAATAAATTAGGATAAGTAAGTGAAATGTTTTTTACCAACCTATTTATAATTACCAATTGAAATCATTTTATGCGGAATAAATATTATTACACGTAATAAAAAACAATTTAAAAAAACCCGAAATGATTAGTCATGACATGAATTTTATTGAAATAAGTCAACTACTAATTAAAAGACCTCGGTTCAAATTACCTAGTATCGAGTCCTCGACGCAATGACTTGTCGATGAAATGATAATACTTGAAACGTTGTCTTTGAAATAATATTCGATTAAAAGTCTGTCGGCAATTCAATGGTAAACCGTTACACAGTCATCATCGATAGTACAATAGAACAATCATACCTGATGTATGGAATCAACAAGTTATTAGAGTTGTTGGTAATTCTGTAGCTCTGCCTACCTCACACTGGGAATGAAGGCATGAGTTTATATATGTATGTACCTGATGTATGGCCCAGGTTCCAACTTTATCTGCTTTGCCTCACAGTATATCGTTTATCAGGGACTGGTCTTGCACCATCTGTAAATTGTAAAGGCATATGATACCAACTGAATGGCACCACATGCCCGGGAATCCAGCGCCACGAATAAAGCACCCATTCCAACGAATGTCTTGTTAACAGTTAACTCATACACAACATCTAACAGCTCCAACCCTCACCGGCCTTTCTAAGATCACCCAGCAAACACATATCCATTATGATCAGACGGTCTGCAATATGCACAACCCTGGGTGACTGTGGAACACATACAGGTTACATGAGCTCTCCGTCGATAGGCCTAACACTATGAGTACCCATAATAGAACCTCGTTCTATATCTGCTACTGTTCCCATCCACTCATACTATACAAACACATTACGACAAGGCTTACTTCCTTCAGTTACCATGTAATAGTAGCTTATGCTGGTAAGAACCCACGAAGCTCTCTACCTAATGAGAGTTAGAACTGTTAGTGCTCTTGACTTCAAACGCTTGTTATTATAATAGTATTTCTAAGAAACAAAGAAAGTTGAAACATACTGAGAACACTACGATACTCAAACACAATATATGTATACTACTTAGCTCATAGGAATGTCACCCCTGGCACGAACTCTGAATTTACAAGACGAGATCTTTGCCACCATAACTGCCCTTCAACTATTCAAACTAAAAGTGACATATGTCAAAGACAACTTACCACAGACTCCACAGATATTCAGGTGTTAAATGTTTCGCCACCCGTACGTCGCGGTAAGGGTAATCTGAAGAGCCACTGCACCTATTTCATTAAATATTTTACTATTTGAAAGCTACATTATATTAGATGGACAGAGGCTGTATTTTAACTGTGTTGAGATGGTATTTCATGTTTAAGAAGTGCCGGCCGCTTGTGATTGTAAAACTATCAGTGAGTTGGTCTGATGTTCGCTTGTCATCACCTCTGTACCAGCTTCCTTGGTACCGGCAGGAATGTTTGAGAGCAGGCGTCCCGATGGAGCTATTTTAGTGCCGTGGAAGAGCAATAGGGTACACATGCACATTCGTCCTGTCCCACATCCACGCAACCCTAAATCAGGCTGGTGCAGCAGCTGATCAGACTTAAAACCTCAAGCGCCGCAAATATTCTGCTTAATATGATTATGAATTATCGGTGCTTGCAGTGGAGACCATGGGACCATGGTGAGTTGATGCGGAATATTTTATAAGGTCACCATCATCATAATTTCAGCAGAAAGACGTTCAATGCGTCCAGCAGCATTAGGCCTCCTCCAAGGTTTGCCACAAGGACCAGTCGGTCCAGTTTCAAAAAGATAGGAATGACTATCCAGCGAGGTTATGCAGCCAGCGTCATGAGGGTCATGTTGCAAGCAGACCAGCTGGAGGGAGTATTATTTTTAGTCTGCTTGCAGAGCCTGTCCACTGGAGTAGTGAAAAAATCCACCGATTTTTGCCTCCCTCCACTCCAGTGGACAGGCACAGCCTAATTACCGTGTTCATTATTGTGATGTTTCTATACTCTGATTGAATTATTTTTTTAAGAAGCTTAGTTTTTACTTTATATTCATTGTATTTTTGTTTAAGTTTCTAATATATTATTAACTAGCGACCCGCCCGCGGCTTCGCCCGCGTGGAATGTATTATACATATAAACCTTCCTTAAGAATTACTCTATCTATTAAAAAAAACCGCATCAAAATCCGTTGCGTAGTTTTAAAGATTTAAGCATACATAGGGACAGACAGCGCTAGCGACTTTGTTTTATACTATGTAGTGATTATGAGCCATGTTTAATTATTGAAAAATATTATTGTATTATAACAGTCGGGATTATAACAGTAGTAACCAACAAATAAAAAAATGAAAAAATCCATTGTACTCAGTCTCTCTTAAGAAACCAAAAAAGAGATACCTTACGCATTGCAAATTTGATCAAAATCGCATTAAATCTGGTTCTACAGTCGCCCGAAGTCCAAAATTGATTGAGTTAAATCAATCCTCATGACAAAGAACAGCCTTTTCCCATTAGGCTAAAGTAAACCCTGGTAATTGAGTTTGAATTGCTTTAAAGATTCATTTCCACTACGTACACTATGCGCATTGACGGGCTGGTTAATCGATGTCGGCCATTCCCAATTCATTTTTGTCGATTAAAAATCGGCTATTTGATTTACTATATACTTTTTTGGTGAAGACGTTTCCATTAAAATAAGATATCAATTTATTATCGATATGCATGATCCGAGCCCAACATAACTCGGTTTTATGTCCCTTATCTACCCATGTAACTTTTTTTTCGTTATAAACGCTTATAATGTAATAATAATGGCCCTGTGTGGTCACCGGGTTAGAATAGTGCCACTCCATGTCTTCTCGTGGATGTCGTAAAAGGCGACTAAGGGAATAATAAAGGCTTCTAGTACTCTTAGGCGATGGGCTTGCAACCTGTCACTAATACACTGGTAAACATCTTAGCCTGATTGTGCAAATCGTGGTTACAGAATTATCAACAACTTATTAAAGAGTGCTTGGTAATTCTGTAGCTCTGCCTACCCTATACTCTGGGAATGAAGGCGTGAGTTTATGTATGTATGTATGTAATAATTATAATGGTAATTTGAATACAAAAGCAGAAGAAAACAGGTTAGTTTTAGTAAAATGACACACAATATTTGCATATTCAGTGTACTTTTTCGACAGATTTTTGCTTTTTGTCCTTAATTAGCGAAATCACTGCAGAAAACTTGGACCGCCATTAAAAAAACGAAGAAAAGCTAACTGGAAAATTTACATGGGCCCTTAATCTACTAGGTAACATCACATTGCCTTTCACTTCAAAAAGGAGGAGGTTCTCAATTCGTCTGTATATTTATTTTTTCGATTTTTTACGTTGGTACCTAAATTTTGACTGGATGAACCGATTTTGATGATTATTTTTCACTTGAAAGCTGGTGCTTTCCGTTTATATTTTTCTCAAAATGAAGATCTGATGATAGACTACATGAGGAATCAACGGAACTCTTCAAAATGTATAGGTACACCTATAGCGATTTTGGTATTTTTCATTGTAACTCGCGTATTTGCTCTTGGAAAGCACTATTTGGTGAAGTGGAACTGATGAATAAGACCACAGATGGCCACCGGAACCCCTAAACGATATGTATTTCAAGACTATGACAAAACATATTTAGGTTTAAATATATGACTAAGAGTTTCTCACGGCCGCTGCGGCATTGCTTGCGGTGACATTGAATTGATTGTTCAATAGCTTCTTGTTAATTGAGAAGTGGGACTACATAACAGCATATTTATGATCACTAAATAGTATAAAATAAAATAAATGTTAAAAAAACAAAAAATCGCGTTCAAAAAGCAAAAAATAACTTATTTTATTAAAATGGTAGGTAATAGGTCAGTCCAACTGAAGTCGGCGTCCTACTATATTTTAACCAGGAGTCGACCTCCTTTGGGCTGACACCTATCATTTTATTAAAAGAAGTAATTTTTTGCTTATTGAAGGCGGCTTTTGGATTCTTTAAACATTTATTAAATCTGCCACCATTACTCTCAAGTAAATAAGAGCTATCGTAACGTTGAAAATACGAAAACATATCAACGGCTACATGATTTTACCCGATACAATTGACGCCCTGACTAGACTTTGAGTTTCAAGCAACTGTAGATGAAATCTTTATCCGCGCACATCGTATATCACAGTCGTTCTCATTATAGAAAATCCGCAAACAGAAAATGTTTAATATTGTGCCTATACCTACCGCAGAGCGATATTCAAAGGGAGCTCACAAATTACCCATTAGGTACATGGCACGGCATTAACGCTATAGAAATGTCTGAAGACATCTGCGATGTGACGTGTCGCGAGAACGGTACTTAATGTGCCGTACGTATTGTATTAGTAATGCTCGCTTGTGCTTTAATTTTCCTGTTTCATGTAGTTCGCTTTTGATGTCTGAAGGAGCGATGTTTTGAAATAAATGAAATTGTGAAAATAAAGAAGCCATATACATTTTCAAGCCATTATCATAACAAAGCACTTTACAGATTTTATATAATAACTTAGTTTTTGTTGGAAAATGATCATACATACAGAGATTTTATTTTATTTTGACCTCAAGTGGGAGGAGCACATAACAGCAATCACTAAAAGATCTAAGTCCTTGATCTATCTCATCAGGAAAGCCTTTGGAGTCTTAACTCCAGAACTAATCCTTCAGATTTACAAATTATATGTAAGACCCAATTTAGAGTACGCTTTTCAAGCATGGAGTCCTTATTTTGCCAAAGACATTGAGCTACTTGAGAAAGTCCAACGCAGTTTCACCAAGATACCGAGACAACTTAGAAATAAATCTTACGAGGAAAGACTGCAAGTGCTGAAACTCACTACTCTAAAGGATCGTAGAGAGCGTGGTGATTTAATAGAAACCTATAAGATACTCACAGGACATTACGATTTACAGGAGTTTCATAAACTGTTCAAGCTAAATACCAACACTCGTCTCCGGGGCCACCAATTTAAACTACTAACTGAGCTTTCACACAACAATCCTCGCAGACACTTCTTATGTAACAGAGTAGTCAAAGCATGGAACAAACTGCCAGAACAAGTAGTCTCAGCACTGAACGTCAACCAGTTTAAAAACCGACTAGACCAACACATAAGCAGTACAAAGAACACTTGATAAAGGAACAGCTGGATACAGGTATCTATCAGTTTTCGCAACTGCCGCCTGATAAATAAATAATAATAATAATAATTGACCGCAGGGCAGCTAGTGGCGAGCTGTTGGTGAGTGGCGACACCACGGACCTGAATGCTCCCGAGGGTAGGTCCTGTTCCTCACCTCACGCTTGCCTTCACCGGCTGGCTGGAGTGAACAATGACGAGGGACAGACCCTCACCTCTGGCTTGCCTTTATTGGCCGGTCAGAGTGGAGTCGCAAGAGCTATATGCTCGAAGGGTGGATGTGTTGCATAAGTGGTGAGTGGGCACCTTATTATGGTCGTTTAAAGTCCAGAAGCACCTCTCCACCCTTAGCCCCTCTGGAACTGTTACCTCCCCGCTGCTATATATATGCGGCTATTTCGGGAGGCCCATTCCATTGAGTTGGCAAGTCACCGCCTGCCATTTCAACCAAAGTAATTAGCATTGGCCAGGCAGGCGCCGTAGTTTCTTCAATAGCCTAGTTCACCAATCCATATCAGTTCATACATAGAGCCCATTAATAATGTTTCCATCCTTCTTAAATAGTCCTACACTAACCATTGGTTGTCCGTGGGAGCATACTTCCATAGTTTGAACTCAGGGACAATCGCCGGTTGGTGTCCCATCACCTTACTAAATTAAACTTGTCTAAAGGGCCTCTGCGTGTTGGCTTTGGCTCCATGTACGCCTTCCAAAGGTCCGGGACTCCCATAGGCTCGTGAATGGTAAAGACATAAAAATAATAATAATAACATCTGTAGTGAATTTATCATGTTGCACTTCTTATAATTTTTCTGCGACAAATATTTGGTTTTTTTTTTAATCTTCTCTGTTTATTATTTAACTAGCGACCCGCCCGCGGCTTCGCCCGCGTGGAATGTATTATACATATAAACCTTCCTTAAGAATCACTCTATCTATTTAAAAAAATCGCATCAAAATCCGTTGCGTAGTTTTAAAGATTTAAGCATACATAGGGACAGACAGCGCCAGCGACTTTGTTTTATACTATGTAGTGATATACTTCATCATCATCACAATGTTTGGGTTTTTTTAAATCTTCTCTGTTTATTATTTACTTATACTTAATACTCGTTTAATACAAAAGTTTTCGTCTAAGTACTTATAGTACAGTCATTTGGTCGAAAAAATAGAGGTTACCTGGAAAGTTTTCCGGGAGTTTTGAAATTTGGCAATTTTATAGATTTTGGGATGCTCTTGCCAAATTTCAACTTTGCCACCTCGTATGGCTGCCGCTCGCGCCGCCATATTGAAAAAATGGCGCCGAAAAGCAGTTTTTTGATAATAACTCCTTTCTGGCGCATTTTACAGGAAAAACATATTTATACAAAATAAAAGTAGAGAAAATTTCCTACAATTTATGTCTTAACCTTTTCTTTCCTAAAATCAATAGTTTCGGCGTAGGAGCGCCGTAAAGTGTAATTCAATACACGTTTCGGCAGAAATACTCGTTTCCACACCACCATGAGGTAGAGAAATCGGCGCATTTTTTTTATCGTGGTATCCCCAGTAGGTCTAATCCACATCTGACTCACTATTTAAGTATTTAGGTCAATTTAAAAATATTTATATTGAGCTCAGCTGGGGCCAGATGTTTCTTAGAAGGGAAAGAAGGGGGCCTGACACAAAAGGGACGCATTTCTTTTATACCTGCGGAGACATAACAGACTAGCTAGACATGGTAGACTAGTAGTTAGGTAGGTTTTCATTCTATGGAACAATATTTAACCTTCGTATAATTTTTATAATTTACAAATCACAATATGAACAGTTTAAAGTAAATATTACACGTTGGCGTGGATGTATAATGGTTTACGGTGCTCGTACGCCGAAACTATTGATTTTAGGAAAGAAAAGGTTAAGACATAAATTGTAGGAAATTTTCTCTACTTTTATTTTGTATAAATATGTTTTTCCTGTAAAATGCGCCAGAAAGGAGTTATTATCAAAAAACTGCTTTTCGGCGCCATTTTTTCAATATGGCGGCGCGAGCGGCAGCCATACGAGGTGGCAAAGTTGAAATTTGGCAAGAGCATCCCAAAATCTATAAAATTGCCAAATTTCAAAACTCCCGGAAAACTTTCCAGGTAAAAATACTAAATGACTGGGCTATTAATATACCGTGCAATATATAATGTTCTTTAAGACGTTACGTGTAGGTTGTCAAAATCATAGTCACCTATAGCCAGCTGTATTTTGTTGCTTTAAAGTCTGTCAAATGTTATATGGTACGTAATATATAGCGAATAGGTTGACTGAAAAATTTCAGGCCAGTACTTATACAATAAATAAAAAAAAACTAAAAATGAACTCTTTTTTAAACCTGCTTGTTTAATAGACAATTAATTACTTACCAATCGAAAGTAAGAATATGCAAACGTTAGGTTGACTATTTTTTCCCATCAAAACTATTGGGTAGCTAGGTAGGTAAGTCGGTACTAATAATTTGAACTAAACCTAAAGTTTGCATATTCTATAAGCTTCATACTTTCGATGAGTAGGTAACGGGTCGAATAAACAAGCAAAAGCAATAAAATAAAATAAAAAATATTTATATAATAACTGGACTGAAATATTTCAGTCAACCTATTCGCCAGATATTACTTACCATATTACATTTGATATATTTTTTATCGAATAAACAGCTGGATGAAGGTCGTCTCCTATTCGGATCTTAGACCATCAATAATTTTCAAGCTTTCACAATTCTTAAAGCCAATTCCGAATGCAACGTCGCGAGGTATATCTGAATAGGGTGGATTGTGAATGCATAAGTCGCACGAGACGGCGGTATGCTCCCGATGCAAACGTGTCTGTCACGAATGTATTCTATTTCATCTAAATTCCTTTGAAACGATACATATTCGAAAAGACAGCTTCGCTGGCTTTTCTTGTTACAAAATTTAGAAGAGATATGCTTCTTAGTATGATAATCGATCTCTTGTAGAGCAAAGAGCGATTACAAAAACTAGACGTTGTTTTGTTTTTTGTACATTTATTCGGATTCGAGGGCACGTAGTTAAGTTAAGTTATAAAGGCACGTAGTTAAGTCAACACATAGATAGAAGATAAAAGAGCTCCAACTACGACTCTTGTGTTGAATAACATAATTTTGTCGAAAGGAATCTCAAAAGTTGTATATACAGGGTGAGTGGCGGCTACATTGCTTAAAGACATTCGTGAGAAGTTTTTAACGTAATATTTACACAGAGCCTCTAATTCTACGGCATTTTTTAAGTAAACGAAAACGTATTTGTCCTCGTTATGGAGTTTTTATTAACTCGGCGGCAATTACTGTCAAGTATATAGGAGATATCAAAACGTTGACAATTCGATAGCAAGTCGAAAGACGATATTGCTTGGGTTGACTAATTCAAGTTAGGGATTGGAAGTAGTCACATAGTCTCAATCAATCTTAGACGGTCGTTACGTTATTTCTATACTCGGTCTTTGGAGGACAAGAACAGAGAATCGTGTAATTGACTGGAATAGAATTACGAGTACGGTGATATACGGTTAGGTTGCTGCCGGCTTTACAACTCACAGTCAATGGATAGGAGCGATTCTTCTCCAGTCTAATAGAAAGTAAATACTTGCATGAGATTTATGGGTCCTGTTACGAGTATTGTACGAGTGTAGTGATGTGCCATTTAAGGGACCGTACACACTGGAAGCGTTCTATGTTCTGCGGTCCGGTTCAGCATCATGGATCACCCTGTTGTGGCATAATTTTGTAAGCAATAATTCTCAATTCGTCATCAGCCATATTAGGCTTTGCGCATTAATTGTTATCGCAGAATCTACATTTGCATTTACTTTTAAATATTTAGGTTAGATCGAACGGTACATATTATAAATATTTAAAAGTAGGTAAATAAAAAGTTTTCTAGTTCGTTTTCGAATTGAATAATACTAGTTATATAAGTAATTAATTTCTTTTACTTTGTTTAGTTTGTTAGAATAGCTTGTTACTTATTTAAGTTGGTTTACTGGGTAATCAGAAAAATACATTTATGATAAAAAGGTTGTTCAAGTTGATTACATAGAATAACATTTATATTTTGTAAGTTAAGTTAATAAATACGTGACTGATAAGGTCAATTTCTTTCCATATAAATTCGCTGTTTGTGATGATGCCGTCTAGAGGTCACTGAGTCTATTTCATTTTATTTTCAAATACTGAATAAAGGTCTTTCATCTGTAATGTTTAATCTTTAAATTGATTCAAGTAGATCTAGTTTTTATGATAATTTGAAAACAACATAAATAAATCAGTAGCCTGTCTTCCCGACTGCGGCAAAGCTCAAAAGGAGGGTTATGTGTTTGACCTGTATGTATTTATTTGTATGTATGTCCGTTCCTATCCCCTCATAACTACTCAACGGGTTAACCGATTTTATAAATGATGCGTCATGAGATTCGTCTAAACATTTTTTTCAATCGGGTTTTGTGTTTTAAAGTTTTTAACATATATCGACGACAGTATCAAAAAAATGTTGAGTTTTTACACTTCTTATCCTCTTAAATGTTACTTTAGTCTCCGTATATCGGGTCTAATGCTCCTTATTAATCTCTAGAGATTACAGTTTTTTTTTCAATTTACTTTGGAAACCCCTAAACATCCAACCTTTCATATGTGAATATCACAATAATAGATCGTAATATAATAATAGTCGGGATTTATTATAAAATCGTAGGTAGGTTTAGGTTATGTTAGTTTTGCAGCTGGCCCGGAGGGCCAAACCACCCAGAAATAGGAGCTCCGCAGTAGCGGAGCTCCGTCGACACTGTCTAATTCATGTCTTAATAATAGTTATGTTTTGCTACTATGATGATTTGCGAATATGATATTTTGCTTTTATGATATTTTTCGGAATATCATGTTTTGCGAATATGATATCCAACGACGGAAGGACATCCAATCGCGGTATTGGTGAAAGGAAGATTATCGCCATTTTCAGTGATTGTGTACAGACCTTTTTAGGACGTGGAAATAACCTCAAAATAATATTTAAGCAAAAATATAAAAAAACTGATTTAATTTCGTGAAACACGAATAATGATTACGCATATGAACCTATTTAATTTTAAGGTCCAATTAGTTTTCAAGTTTGAATCTGTTGGCTAAATATGCCACCATTTAAAGCCTCACTTTACAAAAAAAAGCCTCGGAGCAAATTTGTAAAAAACTTTGTAATATATATAATCAGATATAATCAGAAATAATAGATATAATCAATATCATGTCATTATGGCTCGTTGTAGTCCCTAGTTGAACAAACTACTATTAAAGCTTGCTTTTTAATTAAATAGTTATTAAAAATTATAGCTTTCATTTAACTTTATAAAGTTAAATAAAAGCTACTCTGCTTAAGCCGATGATGAAAAAGCTGAAGAAAATGCTGTCTCAAAAATGTTTTTACAGACATAAATTTATCCACTTTTTATCTTTATCTTATTATTAATGTAGCATTGCATGTTATTATATGTTAAAATGTAATTATATCAGGATAGATTGTTCTCAGAAACGCGCAATATATTATGAGTCTACAACAAAGCCGCAGAATCGTGATACAGGGTGTATTGAATTTCGTAATTAACGTATTTCCTCGCAACGCAACCGACACGCAACCTCGTGACGTCGTAATTACGTCGCGAATGCACAGCACTCCAATATCGCAAACTTCGTTTATTTGCACCCGACTAAAAGTAAATTCAAATGTAAGCTGTAATCTGTAGCAATAAAGCCTTATTTGACTCGGCTTTGTTCTGTTTTGTACAAGGTTTCACGTACATAAATCACGAGAATCGCAAGCGAATGAGTTATTGTTTTTTATCCCGTAAATAGAGGATATTGATCAATTGAATTCGGATTTCAAATTGAAATCGGTTTCGTGATTTCGTCGTTCGATTATTAAAATTTAAAAATGCAAACGAGTTTTCCGTTACCAGTCTCCATCTTGTTAATCAATCATGGCCGTTTCTTCGCTCTGACGTCACGCGCTGAGCGAATTGAGCTATAAAGTTAATCGAGTTCCGTTATTGACATTGTTGACTTTGTAACTGCCCTTATTTTGTAGGTAAACACAATTTGTTTTGACGACAAACAACGCTAACCAAATAAGTGGAAACGAGAAAACTTTGAAAAAAATCCTTACTTGGACGGCGTGTGTAAGTCGTAAGACTCACTCGAGACAGGAATATTAAGAGGGATTCGCTTTTCCTTCATCTCACGTTCACAACAATTCCCCATCAGTTGCAATAAAATGGTCCAGCAAAGCGAACATAATGGCGGACAATTTCTTCTTCCATCTGAGACACGCTTAGCTGTTTCTATGCCGAGGGGAGAGACTTGACACCGACATAAATTACACCAAAGCGTTCTCAAAGTGGCAATGTTCAATGTCACTGGCCAATACGGGGTGCGACAACTTCATGTATATTTTTATTTATCGTTTGCTTAAATAAAGTTCGTAGTGGTTTTTTTTCAAATACAAAGTCCGCTCGTCTGTTTTTTTTTTTTTTTTTTTTTTTTTTTTTTTTTTTTTTTTTTTTTTTTTTTCAGCTCCGGGTAGTTTAAAGTTGTAAATAATCCATCGCCGGCGGTGTGGCAATTCAATATAGAGTTTAAGTTAAGTTTCTCAGTTGTATCTACATCCGTTCCATGTTCAAATAAAGCGCGAAGTAAGCGTAACCGCGTAACGCTGGGTTGTTACCAATTCCGGAGGCAGTCGCGCGGGGCGAGATTACCATCCCAAGCCGCAGACGCAAGACTTAATAATAAATTGTTGGTGAAAATTATTTGCGTATTTCAAGTCATATGGGTGTTGTTATAAGGCAGTTAACCATTAAACATTCATGGTGTTTAAAATTAATTCATTTTGCATCTTCGAAAATGCATATGAACGTAAGTCATGCGAATGTCTGTGAAATACAGGGCGTACACAAGGAAAAGTCCAGACGTGTTTATAAATGAGGATAATGCAAACATGAACGAATAGTTATGTAATGTAAGGCCACGCAGCATTCGGACAATCTCTTGACAGCCCTATATTTGAAGTCGACTTTTATTGATTTCAGGTTTAGAGGACTCTGTACAGTTTTCGCTGTTAATGCACTTTAATTCAGCTCGTTTGGCCAGTGGTTTATTAGAGCGACATAGAAGTTAGCAACACAATGACAGCGCGCTGATTGTCCGGTCGGTTGATCTTTTGACGATTGAGTGTCGCTTGCACGTTGCGGCGTAAAGTCGAATTGAAAGACGTGCCTGCCTATATTACGGAGGGTTAACACAGAACGAAGTTTTTATTGATCCAGCAGCATATTAATAGGTATAAAATTAAATAAAGATCACGCAGAAATATTGGTACACACATTTGATTATTTTAGTGTTTTTTCATTGATAATCCTTAATACTATTTACTAACTGCCAAAATTATCATTTTGAATTTAAAGTAGCGTAAGTAAAAATATAAAATCAAAATAAAAACAAATACAGCTTAATCGCTTCCTAGTGACAGAAAACGGCTCGACATGTTTCCGATTCTAAGAACACCCCCTAACTAATGAAACCCTTCTTACGAGTCCGAGTATACTATGAGACCGCGGGTTATCTTAAAGTTTGAATCGAGTGGCTAACACAATTTTGGCGTGTAGTTTCCAAATATAAAAATACCGCTTACATTTTTATGTGGCAAGGAAAATGCAAACGAACAGACAGGCCATCTGGATAGTTAGAGGGATCTGAAACCTATAGACAGGCGTTTTTAAGACTACAATCGCTTTCCAATCTATTATCAAACTAATTTCACTGGCCAAAATGTTCCTTTAAGTTAACGTGACGTCTTAGCTGTGATAGCAATAAATGCAATTTACAATATTTTCAAGAAACGCGGCCAAGTAAATGTCAAAGCCACATGTTTCACCTCCCACGATTCCGTATCATAATTTCAAAAGAATTGCTCCATTATTTATGTCCAGTCACAGTCCGCCGCTTGACTTCCCTCCAGAATGCTTCGCTTGAAATAATTGGATTTTCCTTTCAAGCAGCGTTAGGTTCAGTTTATGTACTCGTAATAGACACAATTTGTGCTTGCTTACCGTTTAAATTGTAACAAATTGTAACATCCGTTTTGGTGACCAGACTACATAGTTACATAAAAGATAAAAAGATAAAAGATGTTTATTCAGTAAGTAGGCCGCACGGGCACTTTTACACGTCAAAAATCTACCAGCGCTTCGCAAGAGACCACTGCTGAGAAGAAACGCCGCAAGAAACGCAACAGTTAGTCGTTTTTTAAATATTGCTAATGATATTAAACAATAATAAACTTAACCTAGCATTATATAAAACAACATACGCGATGAATAATGGTATTGTTACCAAAAGCTGCGCAGAGTCAATGTCCTAAGTAAGCTTTTCTGTTATTGTAACATCCCGTCAAAGTTGATTACTATTTACAGTATTCGTAATCTTCTTATCAAACTCTATTCTTGTTAGATTAGAATCGTGTTTGACGTTTATAAATCAAATGTATTTTTATGAAGCGAATTTAATTTGATAAAGGAATTTGTAATACCTACTTAATCTACTTCGCACAATTATTATATGTATTGACTCATTTTATACTCTATGTACCTGGTTAAACATTTTTCAAAAACTTTTTACTTACTCGTGTCTACTCAATAATAAACTATTTCTATTTTACAACAAGGGTTGCTGGAAGACATCTTGTAAAGGGATAAAAAGGTACATTTTTGTCATGGAGAAGCGTATTTTGTTTATTGTTTGTAGTACAATCAAGTACCTAATTAACATTCATAATTAGTTAAATATTCCAGATGTAATTTTAATTATGTATATCGGATTATAAAGAAACGTAATACTTCTCCGTACTTACCCGCAAATAAAGATTGGATGCCATAGAATATAAAAAGCAACTACGACTTAGGATAATTGGAACTCCTTAGTGATATTTAGCTCAGATTCAAAGAACTAGACCAAACTCAAGCAAAGTCTTATTTGGTTCGAACTTGGTCGAAACTGACCTAAATGTGTTAAATATGTACCTTATAACGTAGTACGGTAATTAAGAGTTAACTAGAGTAACCCAATTACAATAATTTGATAGAAAATGTAAGCGAACGGGCAGGAAGAGGTTGATGAATGTAGAGGAAGCTAAAGTTGTATCCTGGCGGTCCTTATAGTATCTGTCTACTCCATTAGGAGACAGGCTTGAAGGCATGCATGTGTATCTCTACATAGTAGGAGTATAAAACAAAGTGACTTTCCACCGTCTATCCCTGTGCCACCGTCTTTCGAACTATGCTACAGGTCACTTGTGGGAGGACCTTGTGCAGGGTCCGTCCGAGTTGGTACCACCATCTTATCCATTAACCTACCGCCAATCAGCAGCGTTCGCATTGTTGTGTTCCGGTTTGGGGATAAGACAGCCGGTGAAATGACTAGCATAGAGGCATTCCATCTTAGTCCTCAGGGTTGGCTGTGCATTTGTAGTCTTGTGAATGCGAATGTCTATGGGTCCCAGTTTCCACTTACCATCAGGTGGCCTGTGTGCTCGTTTGCCTTCCTATGCCATAAAAAAAAGGTTTTAATAAGTTTTTATCAATAGATAGAATAATTCAAGAGGAAGGTTTTTAATAATAAATTCTGGTTTATATATGTACGAGTGTTACAGAAAGCTCACATAAACCGAAGCAAAGCTTTAAGCTTTTTGACGACGCGCTGGCCTAGTTGGTAGTGACCCTGCCTACGAAGCTAGCGGTCCTGGGTTCAAATCCCGGTAAGGGCAGATATTTGTGTGATGAGCGCGAATATTTGTTCCTGAATCATGGATGTTTACTATGTATTTAAGTATATATTTCTCTATATAAGTATTTATATCGTTGTCTAGTACCCATAATACAAGCCTAGAGCTTAAATTGGGACTAGATCAATTGGTGTGTTATTGTCCCCTGATATTTATTATTATTTATTAAAGCGAGGGCTGGTCGCAAGGGTACTATAAAAAAAATGCTATGATTCAAGGTTTTGAACAAATATATTACAACTACAACAACCTAACGACCCACAAAGCTTTGTCGACTCGCGCCGAATTAAGGACGCAATCTAACTGAGACGCTTGCCCCGACATTTTTATTTATGACGAAAATTGTAGAAGCCAGCAAATGAACTTGTACCAGCTAGCGGCGCGTACGGCTTGGGGCGTTATTCCCTTAAACAACTCACTTGTCGATTCATCGACGAAGAATTGCCTGGCGATTCTTCGTGTGCCTACGCAAGGCTTACTTTGAATGAGTGGAAGCCCGAAAACTTAAACAGACGTTTTCAAACATTATTTTACTTATAACTACTACTCAATGACGATATGAAAGTCAATGTCAATGTCAACTTGCTTTCAAATTTTAGTAATATGTCCAGACACGGAGCGCTTTAAGTAATTTTTTGCCCTACACATTTGCTCTATAATATGACGATGCGTAAACGTTACCAAAGCTAAAATACACGTAAAAAAAGTTATTAATACGGTCTGATGAAACAACGTAAGCTCGTCAGTTAGTAATGCATTGTCGAGCTGTGAAGTGATTTGTTTAAGAGAATAACCTTACAGTTCGTGAAGACCAGTGATTAAAGACTTCGTGCTGATTTCCCACAAACGTCGGCTCTATGTATTTTCCCCTTGCCTACAATCTAAAAATCTAATTTTAACCAGATTTATTTTGTTTGTATTATTGCGAAGCTAGCGGTCCCGGGTTTGAATCCCCGGTAAGGGTAAATATTTGTCAAATGCGCGGGTATTGGTTCCTGAGTCTTGGATGTTTTCTGCGTACTTGGGCTTTTATTTCTCTTAGATTGGGACAATTCGTTTGAGATTGTCTCAAGATATATGTTTCAAGAACAAACGGACTTTAAAGTTAAAGTTTGCGTGCATCTCTTTGGAGTTTATGTAAATAATGTATCTTTATTAAAATCAGAACCCTAACTTAATTTTTTGAAAGGGAACATACAGTCAACCAAGAAACTCATTTACTACGTTTCAACTTTATATTTATGATATTAAGGTCCAAAAGTCTTAAAGGACTTTCTTGGTCGACTAAACATCCATGGTTTCCACGTAAAACCACTTAACGTTATTAGGAAAGCATGACGAGACAAACGGTAGAATGCGAAGAGTACGAGTAAATCCATCGAATAAAAATAAGAAGTCAAAGGAAAATATAATTCCGTACTTAAGGAAAACATCGAGGGGGAAACATCAAGTCGAAACATCATGCTGCTCCAGTTCCTGATAAAGTATTATAAATGTAGAGAAAGGCAATTTCGTTATTTGGTTACGGTATTAGCATTCGAATAACGTTGATATACCAAGGTTACATAGCTTCGACGGAGTATTTTAATGCCTAGCAGAATTATTTATGGAGAAGATAGGAATTGATTTGTCTAAAATTAGATTTTGTGATATTTTTAACTGACGGCTGGAAAATAGTCCGTTGAAAACGAGGAATTTTGCCTTCAATTATATTTTTGTTATATTTCAATACTTAGTAACTTTGGCTTTTAAATTAAATAGTTGATGCTGGTATTTATTTACAACATACAAAAACAAACCTTTGTAATTCTCTAAGCACTCAAAGCTGTTAAGACCATCTGTTTATGAACGAAATCATACCATTTGCTTAGAAAATTAATAAACTGAAACAATAGTCAATAATTCAATGTTCAGGCAGCGTTGTTTCCCGAAATAGAAATAGTGGTTTTGGAACTAGTCGGGCTTTGGAGTCATTTAGATTGTTTGATAATCTCTGTTCGCCTCAACTTCTAGTATGATTGTTTAACTTAAATAAATTAATGCTACGTAGTATTTACGATGATCCAATGTTTACCTTCTGGCTGACTCAGGTTTCATAATAGTTAATTAATTTATATTATATTATACACGCTGTAAATACTAACTTACATTAAATAAGATTGTTAACTCACAATAAAGAAGAAAAAAACACATCATAGACATGAAAACTGAAGTAGATAAACGAGTAGTATATTTCTCTAGATCCACGACGACAAAAATTAATCGTTGTACCTAGGTGAACGAATGTTGGAACCTATGTCAAAATTGGAGGTAATATTCCTTGGGGTCCCTAAGAAAAGATTTATTCCCTAAAAAAGTCGAACCACAACGGGAAGAAATAGTTGTACAAATTCGCGTGCCTCCTTTAGTTTTATAAACAAAAATTTTCACACGTTCATAAAAAATATGCTGAGTTAATTTCGCAGTTGTTTAAGAAGTGTATTTTTCGTTCAAAATGTAATTTATGTGCGTTGATTAGCTCCAGCTGTTGTTGTTATCAGCAAACTGTATCTAAGTAGTATAGGTAAACCTGTCGTGTCTTTGGCAAGAATAGTGTAAAATAACTCAATTTTTAAGTTGTTGATGGGCGTTTTTCAAAAAAAGTGCTCGTCGTTTAGGAACAACGGTAACTTTTCCATTACGTCACGATCATTAACTGGCATCTCAGATAAAACCCCTACAGCAAATAAACCCATTTATTTAACTAACGTGAGGATTGAAACAGCATCGGTTATTGAATGTGAGATACTGCATATTCGCGAATGAGCGCAGTATATAAATGAATCACTAATTATCCGGGTATAATACATATAATAATAAAATAATAATAATAAATCATTTATTCAAATAAAACAGGCATGGGACATTGTGATTCTTCACCAAACTGAACAGTCAGTTTGCAGGCGAAAACTGGGCTGGGCTGGGCTGAAACTTTATCCTTAACTACGTGCTCTTTATTGAAAAAAAAAGCAATGATGAAGTATTTACCGACAAATTAAAGTAAAAAAAAAACGCATTAATTTGTTAGGTAATAACACTGACGGGAAAGGTTGGTGACTGTATATAACTCGTCGAGGAATTGAAAAGCGAGTTCTTCAAGAGAATCACCTAGTTAATACATATTGCATGAAGATGTTCAAGTCATTTCGCCGCCGCAATGAAGACGCCAATTTCACACACGACGGGAATTCCAATTATTCCGTTTAATGCGAACCGGCCATAGCGCTGTGGATCGAGAGAATGTTCTAGTCGTAGTTAGTTCTCAGACGTCGGATGACTACTAAAATATTCAAATTACGTCGAAGTCTGTACAATAGCTTATTAGTGCGTCAAGGAGGGCCTATTTGTATTTTAGTATTATATATACTTAGTTAGTATGCTGTTTTCGTTATGACCGCATAAAATTGGAAGTTAATTAGAGCTTCTATAAAATTAACTAATAGTTGAGGCTCATTGACGTCACGGGAGACCGAAGAGCTGGCAGTTTCCTCGCTCAACGTATAAGTTTAACCATCCAGCGAGGAAATGCTGCCAGCATCTTTGGAACAATGCCGCAGGGGCCATTCTTAGATTTAATGTTTTAGTTAATTTATATATTTAGAGTTAGTCTTATTTAATTTTACTTTTATTTTTCGGTTACTGTGTTATGGTTGTTGTATTATTTTATGTCATTTTACAATAAAGATAATTTAATAGTTATGGATAATATCGATACATCATTATTATTATCATCATAGATAGGCGCTGCCATAGATAAAATAGGTCATGTCGGTTTTCTCTGCTTGCTCCATGTCATAGGGACTGTTGCTCTTTGGGTAATTCTAATAAAAGTGGCACAGACAGGCTAAAGTTTCTCCAAAAAAAAAAGTTGTGGTTTTTTACCTTCTTTGCTTAGAATAAGCTTCTTGGTGTTCCAATTGTTACATATTTATAAAAAGGAAAAGAATATTCATGAAAATAAAAGAATTATGGCTTGTTGAAATATGGAGATACAGGTGAAAGTGTTATTAGACAGGTTAGAAGAGAAAAGGTTCCAGGTTAAAGAGAGTTATATTAAAATACAAATTACTATAAAAAAGAAATTCCCTACATTTACTTTGGTAGAGCACTGTTAATGGGTACTGCTTCATAAAGCATCTGTACAGTTTTTCAGGGAAATTATATGTAAGTTATTAAATTAAAAATATTAACTTTAGCTTGCCAATAGTCACACTAACCTGCACAATGTCTCTTTAACCTGTCAAGAGTTACATTAACCTGTGCCTAACCTTACCTAACCAAGTTACAGGTAAAAGTTACACAGGTTAGAGTTAAAAGTATATTTACAAGACATTTACTCTTAAACCGACGAAAATATGAATGTTCCACTCTTAGTAATATAAATAAATAAATAAATAAAATAAAAATTGTTTATTTACCAAACATTATTTTTACATTACAAAAACAATTGCCTATGACCACCACACTAGGCGACGCCTGTCTCGTGGGGCCCGAACCATGGTTACCGATTACAAATTACAAATGTCCTGCGCTTGTGCTGGTTAAGATAGCAAACAATTTAAACTAAAATTAAAACTACTATTATTATTACAAAATTAACTAACCAAATGGCTTGATGATGCCAGTGCCAGAATCTGCCGGAGTTGAGTACATAGGTAAAGGGTTTGAGTGTGAGTGTGTACGTGTTTGTGTATGTATGTATGTGTGTGCATCGTGTTAGTAGGAAGTACAAGCGAAAAGAGAAAAAGTACCAAGTAGTTAGATTCACTTTGTGGCCTCTAGAAGTTGTTCAGTCTGCTTGTAGTCAAGCAAGCCGATCCACTTTCTTATTAAAATTTTAGCATTAGGAACAGAGCAGCCACTGAAACAGCAGGCTTTATTCACCTTGTTGTAAATTTGTGGGTGAAAATAGTCTGAGAAGCGCCTGGAAAAAGCGGTCCTCGTGCGGGGGACGGGCAAGTTAAAAACGCGTTTTTGCAGCATTTTCTGGTACTCTTGACCGATGATGACCTTCCGATGCAACTGGAGAACTATCCTTTCTATGGCCAGCTTGCGTACGCTCAAAACACCAAGCTCCCTATATAGCTCCGACGTGGGAAAACGGCGTGGTTTTCTAATCATAACCTTAAGCAGGTACCTTTGGGCTCTTTCCAAGGTTAGAAATACTGAGCTGGCTGAACCACCCCAGACTGTTATGCAGTAAGTCAAAATTGCCTGACCAATGGCAACGTAGACAGTTTTCAGGAGAGACATTTCTGCAGCATTTCTGAGAAGCTTCATTGTATACACTAATTTTCGAATGCGAGCCGACACAGCCTCGATGTGTTTTTTAAAATTAAGCTTCTCGTCCACAAGGATGCCAAGGTACTTAATATACGAAGCTCTTCCAATAGTACTGCAGTTGCATGCCGATGCATGCAGGCCCAAACATGGTCTTGCGTGTAATTTAATAGAAGGCTCGATTAGGGGTGCCGACGAAGCAGTTTTATAAAAACATAAGACTTTAGTTTTTGCTGCATTAACAGTCAAGAGATTATCCGCCAGCCAGGCAGCTACCGACGACATCCCTTCCTGTACAGCTTCAAAACATCGCTCCCATGTAGGCCCTTGAAATAAAATTGCCGTGTCATCCGCGTAACAGATAATTTCAGCTTTGTCGATAGGAAGCCATGCCAAATCATTAAGGTAAACCAGAAAAAGGGTAGGGCCCAGAATACTCCCTTGTGGGACGCCAAAAGTCACTGATTTTACATCACTGTACGTGTTTTCAAACTTAGTGCATTGTTGTCTGTCAGTCAGGTAACTCCGAAACCAAGCCAGTGCTGTACCTCTCACCCCCGAAAGCTCAAGTCTTCTTAGTAGAATAGCCGCAGATACCGTGTCGAACGCCTTAGCTAGGTCCAGGAAGACGCCAACGCATGGAAGTCCTTTATCCAGGGTGGAAGAGATGATTTGCGTTAGGAGAGAAACAGCGTCTTCTGTGGATTTGCTCTTCCTGAAACCAAACTGTCGTTCCGAAAGTAAGGCATTCGACTCCAAGAATGCAACTAGTCTTCTATTTACCAACTTTTCTAGAATTTTTGAGCAGCTAGGCAAGAGAGATATTGGTCGGTAGTTGTTAGGATTTTCTTTATCACCTCCTTTGTGTATGGGAGTGACTGCAGCCATTTTCCAGGCCCCTGGGAAGCATCCTGTCTCCAGACTCAGATTGCAGATTGTTGAGAGCGGTTCCGCGATGGATTTTTTGGCAAGTTTCAGGAGGCGATTACTTATGTCGTCCACGCCTGGTGCTTTGTCAGTCTTGAGGCCCATTATTATTCCCTCGATTTCATACTTATCAGTGGGGGCCATAAAGAAGGAATTCGAGGGAGTTTTATGGACGGAAACCTTGGAGGCGAGCGTCACTTCAGTTTCCCCAGAAAGTTCCAGCAGCTCGTTTGCTAATGTTTCGCCGACCTTGGAAAAATGATCATTAAGGTGATTTAAAGACTCCTTTATACTTGGTTTAATACAAGTAAAACTAGGTTTTTCTTTACCCTGTTGTACTTGTATAATATTTTTTATGCTAGCCCACAGTTTTTTTGGATCATTTTGGTTTTCGGTTAGTTGTTTTCTTTCATATTCTGTTTTAATATTTCGAATTAGAGTGATGTAGTAATTTCTGTATCGCGAGTAGATTAGTTTTGCGGTTAAATCATTTGGGTTTTTACGAGAAATAGAGTGTAATTTATCCTTGTGCTTGGAACATCTAATGAGTCCTGGAGTGATCCATGGATTTAGTTTGAACTTTGAGCTACTTATGGTTTTTAATACTGTATGTTTATTTATAATAGTAGACAGAACAGAAAAAAATGCGTCAGCAGCCGCCGAGGGTGATGTCTTGTTTGTGACTTCCTCCCAGTCTGTGCCGCTCAGTTCCGAGCATATAGCGTCATAGTTTAACTTCTTAATTATTCTATCAGATTTACATTTTTTTATTTTTAATTTAGACGATATGCCGAGCACAATGATGTCATGGTCAGTTATGTCAGTATTGCATACGACTGCTGCAGTTGGGTTTTTAGTTCCAACGAAAAAGTGGTCCAGGCAAGCAGTTTTCCTGGTGGGCATGTTTACTGCGGGTCGTAATCCCAGACTGGCCATGAGGCATAGGTACTCGCTAGTTTGACTGTCGTCATTTAAGATATTTATATTAATATCACCTGTGACTATAAGTTCAGAGCGGTTATTATTGCTTTTTATAAAATATTCCAATGAGCTTAAAAATGGGCATATGTTAACAACAGAGGGGGATCGATATATTGCAATTAACGAAAAACAGTTTGGGACCTTGACAAACAAACAATCAGCATCCTGGATTGGTGGTTCGCTCACGTGGGCATTCCACACATTTCTTATGTACACAACCACTCCACTTGCCTGGTTTCCGGACTTCTCAGTTCGATAAGAAGTGTAGCCGTCTAATTGTTCGATTATAAATCCTTCCTTTAGCCAACATTCCGTCAGAACTATAACGTCGAATATAGTGTCGAAACGTGCTAATGCAATCCGAAAGTTTGTAAAATTATGCTGGAGGCTTCTTATATTAAAGGTAAGTATTTTCGTCTTGTACTTAGGGGAAATAATATTTTTACAGAGTTCCGGAGTCTCCACGGCATGACAACTTATACAGAAAGATTTATCAATGTCATCTACTGAAGTCAGGTCGGCGCAGGCGCCGGCTCGCAAGCAGGATTGTTGCTATGCCATACCGATACAGAGACTACGGACTCCGAATGATTAACTAGTTCACTAAGGGGAGATGTGGTGTATTCGAGAAAGTGTGTAGTGTTTTGGTACGTGATTGATAAAAACCAGGTGGGGTACTCAATTCCAGCTAAAATTACCAGGAGAGATTTGTTTACAGTAGCATTTACAGTGTCATAACCTAACTTGATTTCAATTAGGGTACAGACATAAACAGATACACAATAAACAAAAATATAATTATTATTACAGAGCATGCTATTATTTTTCCTATATACTATACTGCTACTATTAACTACGAAATGTGTTGGACTGACCGCGTACACCGTTGGCGTCTTGCGTGTTATGGGATCCAAACACACGTTCCAGGCAACTTTGATCCTGTATAAGTATAGGGTCCGCACCTTCCTGCTTACGTATGTAAATAACACCGTTTCTTGTCCAACAGTGCTTATAACCCGCATTGCTTGCTTGTAGTCTGCATAAACGAAATAACAGTCGGTTTTCGCGAGTTAACCGTTCATTTATGTATATTTTCTGGCTAGGGCAATCAGGTTGCAGACCTGTCGTGTCTAGGTTTCTGCGCGTCCTTGACGCGGCCATAAAATCATCACGAACCTTCCTGCGCGCAAAACGAATTACTACTGGACGCGGTGACTGACTTTCCCCCTTTTTCTCAGGCCGCCGACGGGGGCCTGCTCTAACGACATGGTCGATGTCCGAGTCTAAGATGTTGATGCCTATTTTCGATGCAACTGTTATTGCTAGATGGTGTAAGTTTTCATTGCTGGTCTCTGGGCAGCCAATCAACTCAACGTCATTACGTAAGGTGGCCTGTGCTTGCTGGTTCATCCTCTGTTCTAACTGTTGAACGGTAGCTCTTAGTGCCGTATTTTCTACTTGCTGCTCCTCCAGCACTCGAAGTCTGGTTTCAGTTTCCGTCAATTTATTCGCTAAGGTATCAATCCGGTCGTGGCACTGTGCGAGGGCCGATAAAGCGGTGGTAATCTGTGTTTTGATATCTGACGTATCTGCTCGCAAAAGTTTGATTTGCTCCATTAGTTCCGAAATTTCACCGGTTGACGGTGATGATCCGGCTATCGGCTTTGTTTGTTGCCCCTTCTTACGTAAAGTGATATTATCTTGTGGGTTTTGATTGTGCACCGGTGTTGAGCTATTATCTCCACCTTTCCTTGATGCGGCCTTGCAGTCCGGGCACGTCCAAATTGCCTTTTTCGATGGCGACAGCTTAGTTACGTTAATGCAGGGGTAATGGAAAGCTTTCCCACATGTCTCAGACGTACATTGCGTTGTGTTTTGATTGCTCGTTATAGGTCCATGACACCCGGAGCATAATTTTGTTTTCTGAGGAGGCACCATCATTTGGTTGTAAACACCTTGTACCACTAAAACACTCAGTTCACTCGCGGATTTTGCGCGCAGTCGAATTTGTATAGCGCGAGATGCCGGCCGGCGTTCCGAGACAGTTTCGTGGTACCGAGGCGACGAGTGACACAGCTGATTTGACGGGTGGACCGGCCGGTTTAGCGATGAGTCACCTCGCTCGACCGACCCTCCTTAGTTTATAACTGCACTTATTTAACTTTTTACGTTAATTATTTAACTCGGGGATTTATGATTTTAGTTTTGATAACACCTTTTGAGAGGTAAAGGTAATAACTTGTGGATATTGTTAAATTAGTTGCTCAAAAACGATTGGTGCAAATGTTATGATTTAAGTTACACGGAGCTGATCTAAAACCAGCCCAGCGCGGGCGCGTGCGCGGCTAAATTCCAATATAAGTAGATACATCAGAATACCACGTTCAAATGATTATTTAATTATGTCCCATACCGTTAACATTAAATAATCGAGACAAGATAAAGTTAACATACCAGTTACAAACTCCAGATTACCGCATTTGATCACTAATTTCCACAAAACTATGACAGATAGTCTCCAACCGTTTCGTATAGTGGAGAGCCAAACACAGGCCGAATGTTTACAGAGAAATATGGTGTGCCTATTATTTTTCGTATGTGAGTGAGATACAATATCACCGACACACAGGTTACAGTTAAAATAATACTGGACAAACTGTCGTGTGTTAAAATTGATGTATATGCATATATTTTTAAAACCATATCATAACTATTGAATGTCATAATATTCTTCTTGAAATATATTATAAAACATATATAATAAAATATACACAAATAGTTCAAACACCTTAAAAACTGGAAGCAAGTCGCATTTGGACAAGACAGGTTATAGTAAAAAATGGTGCCTACCATTTTTTTTTAACAAATTTAAAGTTTTTTTTTTTAAAAAGTGCCTTGGCCTCGATGCAAATGGTCGGTGCTTATCTATGAACGTTTTTAGTTTTTCTGAAAAACAAACATTTAACACACTTTGTATTCAAAAACTCATTGACAGGTTACGGTGCCACTTTTTTTAGAACGACCCCTTTCCGCCATTTAAGGACGGGCATGAAAAAGTTTTTGCGAAACTCAGGACTTAGCGTTTTTTTTTCTCGTTTTATTACTCATGTTTTGTGTTCAAATAACTAGGTGTGTGTAACCGTCCGTGGTTTCAACTGATGGTTCCAACGGAAGACCAGCGTTGACTTTAATGCAATTGCAGTTGGGACCATTTCGTGGCTACTTTCTTCTTGTATTTGTCAATCTGTTCTTTGTTATGCATGTCACGGATAAATGATTTTCTTTCTTTCTTTCTTTCTTTCTAATATCGACTTTTGCAAATTATCATCTGCGAAAATATTTAATTTTGCCAACCACCACGCAGACGAATTTCATGGCTCAAAAATCAAAGTGTTCGTTATGTAGGCCATCTGTAGATAAAATCAAGATAGCCATCGTGTTTGCCAACCTCTGGCAGGAGATGGCACCTGCAGCAGTGAAGATAATTAAAGATGGAGTTGAAAGAAGACCTGCATTACGCTAACTAGCGTTTCTATACGTTTAGTTTTTAAACCAATTGCGTCACTGGTAGATGACCTAATACGACAAGTCACGTGATCTACCAGTGACGCGATTGGTTTAAAAACGAAACGAATAGTAACGCTACTTAGCGTAGTGCATCTGGGCCAGGGCCTCAGGGAAATCCTTTACTTCAAGTGATAACCTTTGTTACATTGATACGAGTAAAAAACCCCCGATATAATGGTAACCTCACTATCATAGCTGATAACTGTCAAATGGCCGAACCAATTTTCATCATACCTAGCTAAAAACCGACACGGTTAAACTACTTTTCTTTTAAAAATATCGCATCATGTAGGTTCATCTTCATCAGTTTAGGATCTCCATAACCAAAGACATACACACACTAAACGTAAACCGCCCCTCTGTATGCTTCAGGGTAACTTTATTAGAAAAGTTCTCAGACATAACAAGCATCTGTGTGACATTGATCCTTTCCGTAGTTCTCTAGCCTTAATAATTTGTGTAATATAAATTATTTTAGTATCTACGAGTATCATTATTGTTTGTACTAACTACGCTATATTTCATGTGATCATATAGCGACCCTTTTCTTTTTTTCTTATTTTCTCGTATAGCTAAAATTATTACTGATGTTTAATGTGGGACAACAGGTATATGCCTAAGGTATTATTCGAAATGGTTTTTGGATGACCAAGTATAAAACCATGACCTTCTGACGATGCTTAAGTCCCGATGTGAATTTTCCGTCCCTGTTTTTGTTACCAAATAACAACAAAAACATAACTTGAACCGTTCTGCTACTTTTCTGAACACTACTTTTGGATTTGCTTATTTAAAAAAAAATGATAGTTCTGATGTAAATAAATGTCGAATATTATTTTAAAACTAACCTCATGAAGCGCTGGAAATGGCAGCGCTCGCTTAGTTGTGCTTGAATTCAATAGAATTTGATTCAAACGTCTGGAGCAGGGCTCTACGTTATTAATAGATTCTACGATGAAAGCAATAAATAGATTTATCATCTTTATTTAACACATTTCTACTCGTAATTTTTTACAGACGTTTATGTACTTTAAAATGAATTTGAATGATACCTATATGTACGTATACAGGGTGTAATAAGACGTTAGAAGAGAAAGATGGAATGTTTGGAGAGCGATATGACAAGTGAATACGAGATGACGGCTGGTAGCAGTGGTAGCCCTGAGATGTTTGGAAGAAAAAATTGATGCTTAACAAAAAAAAAACATCAATTTCTGCATCTGTTTAGTGATCCCGTAAAACCGATTTTTTTGGAACGGGATTTTTGTTACGTTCTGTATATTTTTTACTAATTCAAGTTCAGTTACGCTTTATTGTAGAACTTTCCCTTTGAATTTATTTTCAATGCTACGTCTTAACGTCTCAGAAATTTACAAAATTACTTTATTGTTAGGGAGCAAAGTACGGATTTCTTTTTTTAGGCACATAAACTATTACGATATTACGGGTACGAGACGTGATTGAATTACTTGAGATTATTACATACTGTCTTTGAGAGGGAGGGGGTCTGGTTATGTCAAATAAATAAATACCAACAAAACCTCAGTGCATTGTGAGCACCTAAGAGTGCCTTTGCAGTTTCCACGAGTAATAACGCTAATATATAATTATGACTAAACATTATTTTCTATAGATATTTTGTGAGATTTTCTTGTATTTTAGGAAATAATGTAATTAATACTTAGGAACCAGGTGTGGCTAGGACAAAACGTGCAGTAGCCGAGGCATTCACACTTCGTATAGAGGTACAAATTCCAGGTAGGTACACAAAGGGAAATGGAAGCCACAGGGCTAGGAATCTGATGGCTGTCGGGCCTTTGACACGACCCGGTTGGTTATGGCGTTACGACAATAATAATCAATATCTGCCATTGAAGTTTGCTTGATCTGTTATTGTTTAAGTATAATGTTCACATTGGAATCACTGATACAATGATTTACTTAGCCGAATTTTCATTTCATGAATAGAAATTTAAACATGCAGCAGGCATAACTATTATTATTATTTATTTATTTAATGGCAACCGGTCGCAATATCGAGCAAATATTTCTGCCAATTGTCAAGTTTATATTTTACATTACATATCAAAAGAAAATCATAAGGCAACGTTGTACGGTGATCCTCTATGTAAGTAGAACTTTACGAAGACCAGATGGGATTTTCTCGGAGTAATCCTTCCAAAGGCGATACGTGTTCAAAGTTGAATTCTGTACTACACATTTGAATTTTAATTTACTGCATATTAATACATCATTACTATCCATTAAACAACAAAATATGCAAAAAAATGGAAACAATTAAGAAAGCGACACCATCTTGTCAAAAATCCCAAGAGAATCCCTGGCATAACTAGTATGGTTGCGTTTATCGCGTGTCAAAATGTGGATCAAGCATCCGTCAATTTCGTATTTAATTGTGTCAGAAAGTGACGGATGTTTAATCCACATTTTTTCACGCTATAAACGCAATCATATAAGGCCCCGAGGAGTTATAATTTTTGTTGGTCACCGGTCTATCCTAACCTTAACTATGTAACCCATGCTTAAGATAACTTAAATACAATAAGGTTTCATCAGACATTAGCTTTCGATGAAATGATGCGCTCTGTCAAATGAGTGTCGGTGATTCAAGTGAAAAAAAATAATGATTTCTTGCATTGTCTCAGCAATGCATAATCTTTGCATGTAATGATAAAAAGTAATATGTACACCATAATTGTTCAAAATAAATTGAGACCTCCTGGATTCCCGTGTAACCTCTAGGACAAAACACCAAGTAACATAATTCCGGTTAACAACTAGCTCACTTCAAACTACGACCCAATTTCTTAATATTAGAACTCGGTGTATAAAAATTATCCTCTTGTGCAATTGTGTGAGTTATTGACTCATTAAATGTGGGTCTATTATGACAAAATACTTTCGTGCTAATATAAGTACAATTATTCTTACATTTCACCTGCTACTATTAGGGTCTCAAGAGGTTGAGTAAAGCTTTTGTCTATTCTAGGTAACGGTAATATTCCGGTGCACGAACGGAATAAACAAGTTGAGTGCGAAGTCATTTATTTGCAGTAAAAAAATTGTAGTTTTCAAACATTAAACTTTTATTTTTATTATGAAGCGGTTTTTTTTTCAGAATATGTGTTTTTCACAATGGGTTTACTAACAAATAAAAATTAAAACAATGATATAGGGGGTCCTCATACTAGAAACGTATTTATTTCAATGTATTTTATTGGGTTGTTTCGTAAAAACGGTAAAACATAAAAGCATCAAATTTGCTATTATTATAGTACAATCCTTGAAGAAAACCAAAAAATCCTAAAAAATGGTCAAGTGAGAGTTGCGCTCGTGTTGATTCGATTTGAAATTGAATTCGAATATGAATACAATAATACCTACTGTGCGGCGATAAGGAACCCTCGGTAAGAGAGCCAGACTCACACTTGACTTCGTTTAAAAAAAAACAAGGAACGTACAACTTAAATACCAAGAAACATATTAACCAAAACTATACAGTAATGAATAAATAGTGAATCAATTTCCGATTAAACGCAAAAATAAAGAAGGATTTGCATTTGACTAAAATTTCGCTTCAGTATCTGTGAAAGTATCCATTTGTATGTAAATCCCCGGTCTACTCTCACGTTAGGTTTTTTTCTTCTGGAGACACAAATACGTTTCTTTATTATGTGAAAATGACGCTGGCAACATTAAAAGTTGCTGACACAGCCGTCAGAGAAGATGACACGTGATAAATCATAGCGAGCGGTACTTATAGTTTGACATGGAAAATATTTGTATGCGAAATGATATTCTATAAAGAAGTTTGTTTCTTCCAATGAAAACTTAAGCAATAAATAAACTAAGTAGAGATCTTTGTTCAGTGTAAATGTGGAATCTTGGTGAAAGGATTTACGAAAACCTAAAGCTTGAAAGCATTTGCATTAAGCGGTTCATGCATAAAATGTTGCACATGCTCTGTTTCCACTCTCAAAAAACTCAGAACTGACCTACTTCGCACTTTAAATTAAAACTGTAATTAAAATGGTTTTTTCGCACTTGGCTACAATTTAGCTGTTGCGGACAAAGTATCCACGTGAAAACAGTAACAATAAGATTGCAGTTTCTACGTAGTGGCGCAAAAATTGCTACAGCAATTAGGTACAGGTCCCGCATGCATTTTACATGAGTTCGCTGCAACTAGCTAGAAAAATCAGATAAGAGTCGGGCGATGTAACACATGGTAGCTACTAGCTGGTGAGCTGGATGTGCTCCTCTTGAAACCGTGCTACAATAAGTACCATAACCCCAAAATCCATGCTATGTTTTTGTCTTTTTTTATAATTTTAGAGAATACAGACGCAGAGAGAGCGTTCCACTCCTTGGCAGTGCGAATAAGAAATGACGCCGCGTACCACTGCGTGCGAACCATTGAGTACTCTAACTACTACATGTGGATGGATGTGAGAAAGTGAAGGGTGGGTGGGTGTTACTTGATGGTTCTGTTCTAGTACTAGTACGTGGAGATCTAGACGTTTAATAACAAAGTGCTGTTCGAAGTATCTCTTACAACGCCATAGGAAAGTTTATATTTTTATACTGCAAATGAAAGTCTCACGACATTACCTAAACCAAGTTTTTTCCGGACGTCTCAATCTCTCCTACTCTCGATTTCAACATTACCGTCATTGTCACAGTGCAATTTGACTTTAAGGTAGAAAGTATAGTTACTTTTTTTTTAAACTTCTTCTAAGCAAAACCTTTTTTTTATTGTTCAGGATGAGGGATACTAAAAATGTTGCAAGAATCAGAGGCGAATAATTTCTTAACGCTATGGCGTGTCGCAACCGTATCCATCATGAATCTAGCCGCACAAAGGCTCGTAACAAACTGAGTGTCCCCTATTCCCTATGGAAATTCACTTGGCACGGTACAATTCGGCTATCAGCAGAGTGAGGGCTGTAATTGATTGATCGGTAAAAGGCGTTCGGGTAATATTGTCGCAAGCCTTGTTTTGAAGGGAATTTCCGAGAACAATTTAAAAATATATATACAGTCGCGGGGAAGTCAATGACTTTTTCGGGATAGGGATCTTTGATCCCGACATCTACAATACGAGCATAAAATAAAATTGCTGGGAAGCATGTGTAGTTACCTACTTATATTATTACGGTACATTTTAGGAATATGTGATTTTGTTATCGTCGCTATCCAGTAATACAATTAAGCTGCCTATTATTTATTATCTAAATCATCAATATATCTTACAAAAATATGTATGAATAGTTATACATATAGGTACTTAAGTGATGTAATAAACTGTGAAATGCTAGTCCTTTATCCTGACTCATCAGGCGTTGATAACAATAAGAATCGCAACTAATTTTAATATATTATATTTTATTAGTAGATATAGAGTGATTCAAGAAGAAAGTTTTATGTATAATAAATACGGGTGTTAAAGAAAAAAGCGAGGGCTCGCTGAATTTATAAATTCTTCTTAAACGATTCCGTTCTTACCTTTTCAATCAACGAATCACTTGTAAGACTAGTTTTTCCCTTTCAATACTAAAGTGTTAAGTGGAATAAACTGTTCAAGTCGTGATGATACTACAAGTTTTCTAGAGAGCAACGATTTATCACCCGCTCTCCGGATGTGGCACTGCGAGCGATTGAATGCAGCGTCTGAGGACTAATGTCGCAGCATTTGGACCAAGATTCGGGAAATCTCGCCCATTTTTTATAAGATGTTTTTAAAATATACACTTATGAGAGCATTAATTCAGTTAACCGTATTCATTTTTTAAAGCTACTTTTATAAATATTGATATTAACAACTAAACTTAAAAAAAAAACCCTTTTATTAAACTTAAGACCGAGTTCATGTTTTTATTATTACTATTGGACTATTGGAGTCCCGGGCCTTTGGAAGGCGTACATGGAGCCGAAGCCAACACGCAGAGGCCCTTTAGACAATTTTAATTTAGTAAAGTGATGGGACACCATCCGGCGATGGTCCCTGAGTTCAAACTATAGAAGTATGATCCCACGGACAACCAATGGTTAGTGTAGGACTATTTAAGAAGGATGGAAACATTAAAAATAGGCTCTATGAATGGACAGATATGGATTGGTGAACTAGGCTATTGATGAAATAATAATAATTATTATTATTCAATAAAAATCTTAAAATAATATATCACATTAATAACAGATAACTCTACACTATCACATTTATTGTTAAACATATATTTTCTAGCGTTACTGTTGGAATGATTTTTGAAATGTTCGAATCGAGTTTGATTTAAAAGTAACTGACATAATAGAAAGACGGACTGTAAGCTAATAATGCTAGGTGATTAAAAGTAGGACACAATTTAAAAGTAGCGCTGATGCTACTAAAGTTGAAAAACCGACTCTATGGCTTTAGTTATTACAGATAGTCCAATACTGTCACGCTCTTCCAATTGTATGCGATGCCATTAATCTGAGAAAGCGTTGACAGCAATGACAGTCTAAAAACGGAGTTATCTTTTTTATTATGCTTTTATTATTGCCAGTTTATTTAAATTGAACTCAGTCAATATAAATAGGAAATGTTATACCTTACCGCTTTTTATATGTAATATTGTGTATACACAAACTTCTACTCGACGGGGTAAAACCACATTGCCTTTGATAATAATTAATAATGGGTTTGCGTTTGACCTCAGTCTCACCTGAAGTGACGAATAGGAAATGTTATTCCTTACCGCTAGTTATATGTAGTAATTGTGTATAGACGAATGAACCTCTACTCAATATGGGTAAAACCATATTGCCTTTGACAATCTCTTTTACTACACAGTAATCCAGTAAGCTTGAAATATTAAAGTTTCCTATCAACTAAGCAGGGACTACAAAAAAAAAAAAAACACGAAAAATCCGCCTGCTTTTGGTCAGAAATATTGTGAGTCACTGACTTCATTTTGCCTGATCTATTAACGACCATTTTACAAAATTTACTTTTTTGCGTTTTTGAAGGCGGTTTTTGGTTTTTTAAAACATTTAAATTACATTTTACAACATGTATATTTTAGGTCGTTGTGTGAGCATTTAGCTGGTACTTTAACGGCACAATGTTAATTTTGGACTCTATAATAATAGTAGCTGGCTATCACGTTTTGCCAAACTTGCCTATGTCAACCTCGTCGACATCTAATTGAAAGCGTCGCCAACCGATGCAATTGCAAACCAACTGTTAGATTGCTCTCGTCTGTATGTGATTAGTTTTATTAATGAATTTCAGGATGCCTCGGGCTAGGTTATAAAATTTTCATACAATTACAGAAAGTTATTTAACGTTTGTCTCAACATTCTCAATCACCTAGTACCGGATTTACCAAAATATTTCCTAATAAGTACCTAGTTAATGTTAAAATAATTCCTAATATTTATACTTAAATGCGAAAGTGTGTTTGTTCCTTCTTCACAGTTTAATGCCTCGCGTCGACGGGACATTTGGTACGGAGGTAGGTTTATAACCCCAAGACGGCCATCATTTTCAACGCGGAAAACTTAACAATTCCTGAGAAAATAGCGATAAACGACTACTAGTGCACAAAGTCGTGGATAGTATAAGTAAAACTAATAAGTAAGCAGATTATTTGAGGTAATGACATATTTGGAATTCTACTAATATTATAAATGCAAGAGTTTGTGTGTTAGTTTCTTACTCCTTCACGCTTCAGCAGCTCGACGGATTTGGATGAAATTCGGAATAAAGATAGATTAAACGCTCAGCTTAACACACGGCTATTTTTTAACCCGGAAAATTCAAAAGTTCCCGAGGGAATAACGATAATCGAAGTCTACGCGGATGAAGTTGCAGGCTGAAGCTAGTCATTGAATAAACATAAAATATCAACAACTATTTTAATATGAAACTGTCCGAGTTCACATATTAAAACAGCATAAAATTATACTTGAATCACAATATTCACCCTTGAAATAGATGGGTGGTGGAACTACACGATAATACCCACGTTCCAGTCGTATAAAAACCCGGAGATCGCAAATGTTTATAGACCAGCCGTGCTTGCATAACCGATAGCTGCCGAATAGCATAAAGATAGAAGAGGAGGAAAAGGAAACACCTGCGGGCTAGCAACGTTACCAGAAGCAATTTCCCAGAAGTGTGGCACGTCAGCGTATAGTAATAAAAATTTGCGAGTATTTGAACGCGTAGAGTTCCGTCAATGGTTCTTAATCGGCCGTCAAAAAGTCGGAATATACCTTCTCTTTACTTCGCCAAGTGCTACTAAAGGCACATTTCCTCTTAGAAAATATTTAACGGCGCAATTAAGTATTATAAAAGATTATTATAATAACAAAATTATATCACTCGGAAATCCAAATTATGCTTTTCTGACACTAAAGAAGGTGGAATACTCATCTTTTTTAATTAAATTGAGTTACCTACTTAGCAGTTTCAACTTCGATACCAGTTTTAATGCTTTTAATAAGTTTTAAACGACACATCACATGATAAGACACCAATCGGTCGTTATTTGACGTCATGAGTTGTCATTAGAATGTAATTAAATTGATCTTTGCTGTAGGCTAAGCTAAATATCCGACACAAATATGTAGGTAATATTAAACCGTAGATTGTGTCGTACAAAAAGCGCCTATTTCTATTTTGTATGTTCAAATGCAATTCTGCAATATATTACTATCGGAAACTTTACAATTGCCTCCGGTCTAACATTTTATCATAGCTGGGGGCTTAGAAAGGATGCTATTTAAAAGTTTGCGCCCAAAGCGAGGATAAGCCGGCGCCCCGTTGCGCCTGGCGCGCGTCCAGGGACAGTTGCCCGCTGGAATTATTATACGACTCCATAACGTTGTAAAAACAATTCCAAGTCCTCTGTATATTATTTAAAAAAAAAAAAAATTGTAGGTAACATGTGTGCACTCATTTTCTTCAACTTTGGGTGAAACGAAAAGCAAACGTTGAAAATCTCACTACGCAGAGCTGAAATAGTGATACTTGAATTTTATTGAAATAGTGAAACGAAATTAATTTAACAAAACCCTAAACCATTTAGGTAAACAGTACCTTACCTAAGCAGCACAAGAATTGCTGGAAAAAGGGTTTAAACACTGGATATATAGCAAATCAAATATACCTACTCGTCTCGCATTTTTTAATCCGTCAAGCCGATCAGACTACGGTGGCTATAAATAAACAGACATGCATACCTATAAGTACACCCGATAAACAAACCTACGATTATGGAATAGGGCTTTAAGGCAATCGCGTTAAAAAAACAAATAATTTAAAGGTTAATCCTCTTATTCATAAGCTCATTATTAACCTATTTTAGTTAAAGTCCGCGATGCGTTGTTCCTCTGTACGCTTGCGACTTTAGGTGCCCTTACTGCAAGCAACTGCAATTCCTTTGGTGTTGCAGGTGTTCATTTGATGGACTTTACCTCACGTATGACCCGTTGTCTCATTTACCCGCTTTCGACATAAAAGAAGAAATTAAAAGGTTATTAAAAACATAATGTAAACAGAACCGAACCGTGTGATCTTTTAAGTCTCATTTCGCTCCGCAATCGTCGGAAACTTCAGGAGTTGACATTTCTCAAAAAATGTATTAACGGAAGCACTAAGTCTATTAATACTGCCTCTATTTGAATTTTCTCTACCACTTCACTCACTTAGGAAGCTTTCATATAGTACCAATGTGGGTGGCACGGCACTCTCCGTTGCCTCGTGTTTGTAATGGATTCAATGGCAGGAGCGCGATTCTGCTTGATCTCGATTTGTTTTTTGGTTTACTTAACAAAATTAAAACCGAAATTTTGGCCTGTTTGTTGCGTACTGATGTTTATTATAACCTACTATTTCTATTTAGTCCGCTAAGTTACCTGGAAGTGCTGTGTATATGTACTTGTAATTGGCTTGTAAACTAGACATAATTCTCTAACCTGTTACTATTATATAAATGCTTTCTCTACTTGCTGTTAGTGTACCTTTCAATAAATAAATAACAGGTAAGCAACAAGAAATCACTCGGGAAAATCTTGGCAGCAAAAAGGCAAGGAGTTTTACTGTAATTAGTTCATAAAATTGAAATGAATTTCCAAAACAAAAACAGTTGTCGAATTGAGAATTGCTTTGAATCATCCAAGCTTGCTATGCTTTATGAAAAGCATACTATACTTAGATGAAAAGCACTTAGCAGTAGAATGCTCAGATTTACAAACGTCATAACGCCATTTGGCGACAATGTTGTCAACTGCAATACGGCATCTATAATGCTAAAAGCACTCCACTCCCGTCAATATTAACTGGAATGTACGATTCCAATGCCGCTGAGTATATCAATGCTGATAGTAATAATATTAGAAATTGTAGTGTTCCGGTACAATATCAAGGAGAAATACTTTGTGGTTTGATAAAATTTATCATTATAACATAATTTTTCCTTTAGATTGATGGATTTGTGGAATCGCTTTTTAACTTTTTGAGTAATCAACTGACGTTTAAAGTATGTTCTGGGTGCTTAGTTCATCAGTTAGTTTTAATAATGACCCAGCGTTGCAACGTAGCTGGCATGTACACACATTATTGTACTTTATTGTGGACAGTTTAAGTGGTTTTATCTTACGAAAGCGGGTTTGCCATACTTGTGTGTGTAGATGCACGTGCACACACACTCTTAGTGCGTAGCTGTCGTCGCTAGGTGACGCTTTAGTGTGAGTGTCTGTACGTATTACCACTACAAGTATGGCAAATCCACTTTCGTGAGATAAAACTATACAGACACGGTATTCTGGGTATATAATATCAGTAGCCCTAGTAAAAACGGATGCAAGTCGACTTAGCTTGTAATAAAAACGGTACTTACATCATGTATAGAGTGTACTAGACTTGTATTATTTTTAACCCCCGACGCAAAAAGAGGGGTGTTATAAGTTTGACGCGTTAGTGTGTTTGTGTGTGTCTGTCTGTGGCACCGAATCTCTTAAACGAATTAACCGATTGGATTCGGTTTTTTTTTTCACTAAAGACACAGATATTGACGTCTCTTAACGTAATTAAGTAGGTTTGTTAGGTTCTTCATTTTTATTATGCATGCTTAAAAACCAACAGAAACCTTGGGCCGTGTAAAAGTATTATATGGCAAGGGTCGTTCAGATTCAAAGATAAGTTGTAAAGATGTGTGACTTAGTAGCCATCTGTCCTTGAAGTTGGTTTGTGTCTACATAAGTACCTACCTACTACGAGTATATTTTAAAGAGATCAAAATATAATGTTAAACAATTAATTGATATACCTATTTTGTTTTAGTGACATACAAGGCAAAAGTGTTAAGATATCAAATGCATTATAACCATTATTTTATCTAGATTCCAGTAAAAAATATTTTGACTTCACTGAATCATTTTACTCCCGCTTCATAAAACCATTGTCATTTATTAATTGTTCATTGAAGTCACGCGCTTCAAATAATTATTACTCGCTACGGGTAATAAGCGCTGAAACTGAAGATCTTCCAACTAATAGTTCTGAGAATCAACTAGAAAATTTAGTGATGGGCAGAGATTTCTACCAATCAGAAAATTTCATCTTTATGAGCTGACTCATCTTGTCGATTGCGCTACTTTATCGTGAGCTTAGGATAAATCAGATCACAATCATAGATCTTGCAAACTGGTGGCATAATTATGATGACTTAGTTCTTTCATGTAGTATGGTACAATGTCAACCTAAAGAATGATTATCTAAAACAAGATCCCGTAGGAGATTTTTTAAATAATTGTTTGCAAAACATAGCTTATTTAATTTACTATGACTAGACTAAACGTGCATCAAATACTCAAATACTCAAAAGTTTATTGCATTCCACAAAATGTTGGCAGTTTCCAGACCAAGTTAAGTCGTTTATCGGTTAAGTTTTAAAAATGATAACCAACTAAAAACTTAAGCATGTCGAAAGAGGCGACTAAGGGAATAAAGGCTTGTAATACTGTTAGGCGATGGACTTGCAACCTGTCACTACTACGCTGGTAAATATCTTAGCATGATTGTGCAAAATGTGGTCACAGTATTATCAACAAGTTTTTACAGTTGTTGGTTATTCTGAAGCTCTGCCTACCCCACTCTGGGAATGAAGGCGTGAGTTTATACATACATACAAATAAAAACTTAAGAAAGAGCCTAAATGAAAAAGAAACACAATTAAAAAGATTAGAGAGTATTGTGATAAACTTCCGGCCAGTCGCTCTCGACATTCGCGAGTCTAGTCACTAGTGGCACATCTCTAAGTCAACTTAAGCCGAGTTGCAAACAAGCAATTTATAAACTTTGTGTTTCACCCAGTGTCGCAAACTCGTTGCTGGGGTAGTCGAGTTCAGGATTGGTATTGAAACATGTTATGACAATGTTGAGTATTAAGACAAGAGTAATTTTTTTAAGTTTCTAACATGTTAAAAAAATGTAAAATATAATTAAATGTAGGCTTTACGAATATAATTTTGAATATTATAACTAATGCATCTTTTATGGATAAGCATATTGACTTATACTGCTGATGAGTGAGTGAAACTTGTATTTACTATACGGTGCTACTAGAGTAAAATGTACCGCATAGATTACACAGGATAAAAAAATCGGCCAAGTGCGAGTCGGAGGACTAGCCAATTTTACTAAAACCTTAATCGATGTATTGAAAAAAACTTCTTACTAGATCTCGCTCAAACCAATTTTCGGTGGAAGTTTGCATGGTAATGTACATTACCTATAATTTTTTTTTAGTTTTATCATTCTCTTATTTTAAAAGTTACAACAGGGCACACATTTTACCACTTTGGAAGTGTCTCTCGCGCAAACTATTCAGTTTAGAAAAAAATGATATTTGGAACCTAAATATCATTTTTAAAAACCTACCGATAAACACACCACACGTATAGCATTGATGAAAAAAAACAGTTTCTAAGTATGGGGAATCCCGTTTTTTTTAAAAATATTTTTTCTATTTTTGTGTGAAAATCTTAATGCGGCACACATAATAAATCTCCTTACCAAGTTTCAACAGTATAGTTCTTAAAGTTTCGAAAAAAAGTGGCTGTCATATACGGACGGACAGACAGACAGGCAGACATGACGAATCCATAAGGGTTCCGTTTTTTTGCCGTTTGGCTACGGAACCCTAAAAACGAACAAAAAATAAATAGTAAGGTAGTTAAAAGCGGTGGAGTTCTGGCAAGGACTACTAAAGAGAAAACTTGCTAATTAACACTACTGAATGCATTTCAAAGGATACTTTAATCTCCATGATGCTAAAGGGAAAATCGAACTAAGGGTACAAATACACGATACATTTACAGCTCGTTTTATGACACCCCGATAGTTTCTGTGCTCTGCAAAGTTTCATATTACTGTGCTCTAACCGCAGACCATAACAGTTGCCTGGGAGTGCAAATATACGGGCGATGCCGCCGGCCTTTCCAACTAATATTCCCGTCGTGCTATTGACAGGGTGGCGGTACTTGTAGCATACAGGCAATAACGTAGAAACCTACGCGTTTCAACTTTTTTCCTACTTCCTGAATGTTGGATATTACAAAATATTGAAAACAATACATGAAGTATTTTACTCACAGAAAACCCTAAGGCTGCATTTCTACCAAAGCCGTGCGAAGCTGCTAAGAGGTGTGCGAGGAAAAATCCACCAATAAGATAGTGAGGCTAGTAAAACAAAATAATTATTTTGGTGGATTTTTCCTCGCAACACCGCTTAACTGCCTCGCGCAGCTCTGGTAGAAACGCAGCCTAACTGTTTACCTCCTATATGTTACATAATACATTCCCCTTTTGCGCAGTCAGTGGACATAGTTACATAGTTATGTGTACAAAATTGTTGCGTTGCACCAAACTAGCGCCCCGGGCCGTGTCCCGACCCGCATAGGGCTTCGTAGAATCCCTGTAACGACCAATACAGTCCGAAGTTGTTTGGAGAGAAGTGCTCAATTGAATTTGCATAGTAGGTACGATAATAGCAGTAAGTTGTTATTGTAGCGTGTTTGTGCACTTAAACAGATACTACTTAATGTTATTTCGTCGTCGACGTATTAGTTAGATTAGGGTAAACCAATATTAGCCATATGGAGCGAGAATGTTAATTCTTTCACAAACATAATTTCGCAAATTAAGAGCTCCAATAAACTGTACTTTTATTTTAGATTCTTTAGTTTAATAGTTGCATTGCTTTTCTTATTTTTGAAGAGTTGTTATTGTTTAAGTGTTGTGCTCCGATGGTGAAAAATAGTAAACCCATTTTCTTATTCTAGAACGGTCACAAGTGAAAAAACTATTTAAAATCCATGAAAAAATACCCGTAGTACTTGTATTGGTTGGTGCAAAGATTTATATTTATACAATTTAAAATAGTCTTACTCTCTCTCGTGATACTAAAAAGGTAAAGCCTAAAAAAAGTCACCTCTAAAAATCATATGTCGTCAACATAACGGTAAAAAATATTTTACGATGTTGCTATCCAGTATCCAGATTGATCCTGTTATGTCGACTCAACAATTGTATTCATAACTGTGATGGTCGTAAAAGTGTACGTACCGTTATTGTTAGCAACGTACTAAATATAGCAAAACAAATAAACCTTCAATATGTAATAGGTATTACGCTTTTAGAACTACTGTAGATTAACCTTTCACTGACCTTTTTATCGCATTAATCTTCACTTAAAAAAAAATACACATTTACTTTAGATACCCTTGAACGCTTTGTATCGAAATAAGTAGCGCTGTGGACAAAAACTATAGATATAACGCAAGTAGACTTATTAATTGTAAGGGAATGTGGCAACTAATGGTATTAAAATGGTAATTAAGCGCATTAAATTATATGTTTTGACGTAAAAAACGAAAATTGTAAGTAAATTAGTTAACAAATAGTTAAGGATAACAGTTATACCACTAATAAAAAATTATATCAGTCGTGAAATTAATAACCATTGCGAATAGCCAGTTAGGTACTATCAGAACCATACAACCTCTGTACTTCATTATTGAGAATAATGAAACACGTTACCAAAAGATATAGGTACGTTGCAGTTGGACTGAAATGATGATGATGTATCCTGTTGAAGGGATCACATACTTTAAAGAAAAAACAACGGTACAGAGAGTACAGTCAAAGTCAAAAATTATACACGTTCCAATGCGTCCAAAATATATCCACTCGCCCCTATGTGACTGATAATAAGGTCTATGTCTATATATATTTGGCGCAATGACTGTATAGATATTGGTGCTTTTGAGTGTACTCAGTTCTAACTTCTACCCGCGAGTTTTGACGGTCTACCCGTGGCTGTCACGCATGCATAAGATTCATAGGATATTTCAGTTCATACGTCGTAAAAACACATTCGATTAGATAATACTGCTTTGAAATAATGCAAAATTGGACGTAGTTCTGCAAAAGGGAACCAACCCAAAAAGATTTTGCAAACAGAAACCAACCCACAGTATTCAGCATGACTGTTGACATTTTATTGTCAAATCTTTGTGGGTTGCCGTTTGCAGAACTACGTCCAATTATAGTTGATGGTTCTAGGGATCACGGTATAAGAACTTACTTACTTCCTTACCATAGGTCAATTTCTGATCTTGAGTCGTTTGAAGCATCATCCTTTTAGCCACTGCGATGCAATTTCATCACGTGATATGCACGTACAAAGCTAAAAGAAGGTGATTGGCAATGCAGATCCATCACGATGCCGTCTTAGGCACTTGTCCCACTCTCGCTCTCCCCCGAAAAGAACAAGATATATGTATAGATCCCGTGTCAATAAAAGAGACGCATACATTACTAGTTGATCTTGGCTGTTCGCCTTGCCAGTGAGAACACTCTCCTCTAGTTTGTCGAAACAGATAATATAGATCCCGTGTCAATAAAAGAGATAAATACTAATAGATGATTGCTGCCTTTACTTGCTTCCCGCGCATCGTCGGCGGTGGGCAAGCACCTTACCCACGTTTCTGTACATGCCCGATGACGCGTAATCAATTCAAACATTCAAAAGAGGTTTTTAGATTGGATCACCAGCAAGCATAAATAAGGACTCTAACGAGATTTGTTTGCTTGATGGGACGAAACCGCTTCGTTTGCTTGTACGATCGTTAGCCAATTAGGACGGCGCCTTTTACGTCTAAACTATGCGCCGTCGTTTGATTTTCCTAGGCCTTCGTTATATTATTCCATCCATATGTATGGCATATGGGCGGCGCTCCGTTTGCCCCGGAGCGGTTCGCGCTTGGCCGCTCTTTGCATTTATGTACGTATTTAATGGTTCGGCGGGCGGTGGCAGCAATTATCGAGGTCAGTAAAACTAAATGACCTCTGATTTAATTCCCCCGCAGCTGGTTATCGATTGCACGGCGTTGTAGTCACGGCAAATAAGTTATGGATAAGTATGAACGTATTTATGTTAACACTTTATTGTATAAAACAGAAATACAAATACTATATTTACAGAATAGGAATGTACAAATGGCTCGAAGGCGGACATCTGTTTGGGTTCAGTATGTTTAAAACTTAATTTACATTGATCTATTTAGTCTCATACTAATCACACAGGCTGGGTCCATATTGGGTTAAAATTGTTTGCCTAATATTTTCTCCTGCTGCCGATTTATAGTCCGATTCATCATTCTACCAATTTTTTTACTTTATGTAGGTTTGTTTATACATTTGTACTACAACCATCGGAGTTCACATCGGGGTACATAGATTATCTCAGTATGCATAACGCACTTTAAATTTATAAATATATATTTCAATTATGTGGTTACAAAAGATTTTCTATGATATTGAATAAAACCTAACATCGAAGCCTAAGGCGAGCCTTTTAACCTAATCTATGCGAGTCCCTACTTTACTACCTTTTTACCAAGGCATATCTCGCTTGCTCAATGCAACATGACCAATATTACAATAAGTTGCAGTCAGTAGTACACGATCTGAATAGGAGACAACCTTCACCGGGCTGTTCATTCGTTATAGTGTCGTACATAAAGTTATATGGCGAATAGGTAGGCTGAAAAATTTCAGTTCACTAAATAATTAATTAAAAAATTCAACATGAACTTTGTTTTAAAAAATGCAATTTCTTATTAAATATTTAAATTACATTCCAATCGAAAGTATGAAGCATATAAAATATGCAAACGTTAGGTTTACTATTGGGTAGGCAGGTATAAACAGGTAAGTCATTTCTAATAATTTGCAACAAACCTAACGATTGCATATTCTATAGGCTTCATTGTTTCGATTAGTATGTTATTTGTATATTAAACAAGAAATATAAATTAAAAATTATTTAAACACAAATTTTCGACTCCTACAAAATCTACCTACAAAAAGTAAAAAAAATGTTTTTTCGTTTCTTTCATCGTATTTGGGACCAAATCGTTCCAGAACCAACAAATTGGGACGCCTCGCAAACGTATTGGTTTGGGCAGAGCTTAACAGATAATCGCGTCTTCCCGGATGAACGTGCATTCACGACCGTCACAGGATTTGCTCGAGCGTGAAATCCGTGCTGCAAGTGTTTTGATCAATTTCAATCCTATTTCTCATATATTTTTATGGGAAGACGCTTTACAATTCTCAACTTATCCATTTATCAAACTAGTAGCTTATGTATGTACGAGGATAATGGAATCAGGGGGATTACTTTTATTATTAACCTCATAAGGCATAACATCCTAAATTTAGAACTTTTGTCAAAGTGACTTTTGACTTTAGTTGACCGGCACAAGATTCTTTTTCGAACTAACGAAATTTGACGTGGGTCTTACGAGGTTAAGTTAAAATTTATGAACATCATTATTACAGCCTCAAGATCCACTGCTAGGTAGAGGCCTTCCCAGGAATTTCCATTTTCGTCGGTTTTGTCTTACTCGCTGCCATCGCTTTCCCGTGTTCTTCACTTTTGCTTGGTCTCATTAAATAGACTAGTAATTTGTCAAATTTTGACTTCAAATATATTCTGTTTATCTGCAGTAAGTACCTGGAAGATCGAGCGTTACTCATGTTCGGGTTGAAAACGAATTATCCCGAAATTGACAGCTTGACAGTTAGATTTTTCACGTAAACGTGATTATACATATATAAACAAATATAAATATATTAAAGGATAGAATAGGATAGTATTTAATAGAAAGAAATTAATCAAGATGGTTGTAATATCATAACCATGTTAGCCTAAGGTAGGTACTTATAATAGGATGAAAATAAACAAGCATATTAATTTCGTGTTTTTAGACAAAGTAAATATTTCGGTCCTGTCAATGCTATTAGTAACTGCTGACATGATAAGTACTGAGGCTCTATACAAGATGCATTCGGCGTTCGTTATCGCTATCCAAAATGTACAGGTTTTACGTAAGCTGTCCAACGGTCGCGTCGAGTGCCTTAGTTAATTCCATACATCTGGACCGTTTTCGAAAATTATTTACGTAAGCGTTAAGCAACTTGTCTAGCCTCACTGACTCGATAAATATTGACACAAAAAAACACGTCTAATATTTATCACCACGATCCCAGTAGACCAACGTTAAATATTTATCACGATCCGGAATCCAGAAATCTGGAAATACGTTGACAAAATATCGAAATCCGTCAATATACACCAGACTACATGAAAACATATAACGATGTTTGGTCAATATTTGTGGATCACATGCGATTATTTACCCAACGTATGATAACGCTATACCTATTTCAAATATTTTCACAATTAACTTTGTATAAAAATGCCCGTAATTAAGCTCAAGAGTTATTAAACGTTACTTAATTAATAAACTCAAACAAATGGAATGAAGGCTCCTGTTGTTTTGAAACCTCCTAAAAAAATACAAAGTGCGCCAATAACAACGGGCAGGGTTAATTGCGCGTTTTATTGGTCCGTTAAAAGTATATTCCTCGTAATAGGCAGTCGCCGGTTAATATGGCGCGCGGATATTTACTGTGCCATATTTGAAGTCTGATTTGCTACTGGTGGTTACAGAGTTAATTAATGAACATGGAATATGTAATATTATTTATTAAAAATTCCATGTGTTTGCTTTTTATCTTAATATAAAAAAGTATGTTATTTAATTTACGTACCATGATTCGTTTATTTGAACCTAAATAAAATTAATACTACCATTCATTTATGTACTAACTACTACAAGTCCAGGGTATGTGTTTCTCAGTCAAGATGGCGCATTTTGTATGTGTGCGCATTATTTCTATCTCTCTTCCTGTTCTTTGATACTTGACTATTTAAGAGGCCTGATTATTTTATTATATCACACCCTGTGAACACTGTTTGTCAATGAACCATTTTCTTATTAATCTAATAAGATCTGTGTAAATGACTGTTTGTGTTCCAAATAAATAAATAAATATAATTAGATTCGCTAGTACGCTTTAATTTTTAAACGGTATGTCAGATTAAAATTAAATTTGAAGTTATGATGGAATGACAACTATCAATGTCGGAAATTTTATTTTAATTAAAATATTAATTAACTGTAGGTACCTACCTAATCCAATGTTTTGTATGAAAAACGTAAAATTGTTGTAACTTTTTGATGTAGTTCTCTTTACTATACATGAGTCCTAACTTCCGACCTCTGAAATTGGCAAAGTTTCAAACTGAAAGTAATCAAACTAATCTAACTAGATTAAACTAATCTAACAAACTTTTAAAAATTAAAACGTGTCATTACTGGGCTAGTTTAAATTCTGTAAGGTTAACTAGCTAAGAGCTTCACTTAGCTCTTCCCGGTTATTTAATAATACTGAACATTCTTTTGAACCAAAACATAGCACTTTACTTTAAAAATGTAATTTTCACTTAAGCGTTACTTACAAGTGAATGTTCAGGTTTACGTATCAACACCTCTAAGTAAACAAAAGCTCGTACACTCCTTTGAAAGCAAATTTGAATACCTTTTAGGAGTTAAACACCCAATAAGTCTCTAATGATTCATTTAAGACCAAGTGCCGTAAGACAAAGGACTTAACCATAAATCCTTCGCCCTCTATTTTCCTCACGATCCATTGATCCCCGCAAAGTGCATTCTGCGTCTGATTCTAAGATCGCTGGAGGCTCAGGCATTCGCCCAGCGAGACGTGATTCGCATTCTCCTAGGGGAATGCTAGGAAATGAGTCTCCACACGCGACCTGCTTCCCTGGTACGGACCAGGAAATTTGCCAAAATATTTAGCTCTACTCGGATTTTTCATTTGGCTCGCAGGCTAGGGCTTAATTTATAACATTTTGTAATTAAATTAAATTCTTTATCAAGTTACTAAATAAACTCGGCCTGTGAATAAACAGGATATTTTGCTTTAATTTTCTTAAATTGTTGAGATAAGAGGATTTTTTTTACATAATTGAAAGTCGCCGACATTTTAGGACTGAAGGCTCTGGTTTGTTACCTAACATTTTATCCTTAAACCTTTTTAGCAGTTGTTTCGGGGTGTTTAAAAAAATTTTTTGTTAGTTTACAAGTTAAATTAAATGAGAGCCTTCTGCTACTTTTCAAAAGGAATACTATTTAGAAAACGAATCAAGTGGCCTTTTCGTATGAAGGTAATATAATTCAATGCTTGGTATAAAGTGAATTGGGTAAGTTTGTATGAACATTATTGTGATTTTATTTTTCAGCGGCCATGGATGATTTTCTTATAATAGTATAGAGGACGTTTTCATACGCATAAAAATTGAATGCGTTTAATAATGTTGGAGCGGAGATATTAAATATTTGAGTATTCAGTTTTTGGTACTGACGCACGAAGGCTTGTCTGCGTACAAAATGAAAACAATTGATCCTCTTCGAAGTCGATGGCGATTGCGAGTGCGTTAGGCACTAGGCCAGCGGGTATGAATATTTAAATATCTCGGCTCCGATGAACTTACTATAACATTACATAACAAAATACCTAAGTTTACTCATATTTTTAATTACCACTTTTACGAATGGCCGCTCACCTTGAAAATGTATCACTTTTACAATTGACAATACTTTTTACCCAAACGCATTACGAGTAAATTTTTAAGTAACTAATCAAAATTGCTTTTTTCAATAGCTTGTATAGCAAGCTGCCTACGTATACCACTCTACAACGGCGTAGCGACGACAGCTTCGTAGCATGCCTACCATTAAGTATGGAGGACTCGTGTAGCACTCCGCAGGGGGTTATTAAATACGTATGGAAGTACTTAACTTTTTTTTCATTACACATTCTCCTAAGATGCGACCATACTAAAAATGAATATAGAAATAAGAACCAAACACTTCACGGTTCAAACGTTTCTTCCTTCATTTATTCGTACTGACACACATGCGACCCTTTATAGTGTCAATATCCGTGTATCTTAACATGGAAGAATGTTTTTCCGATCCGGGTACCAGGGTGGCATCTCTGCGAGGAGGTCACGTGTTTGGCGCGAGGGCCGCGGGTAATTCGGCCCCTGCCGGCTGCTGTTCCCCTAATACGTGACTTGTATCGCAAACCCGCCGCAAACTTTTTACTAGACAACGTTGTTGATTTAAAATGTTAGTTCTAGTCTCTAGTGCACGCTGACGGTCGTTAAAGTTAACCGCGTTACGTTACATGAACTTGTCAACATTTATTCAGCCTGGAGTAAGGATTATTGTTCGCAAATTATTTTTTATCTGTGCCACTGACGGTGTCAGTTGCCTGTCTTTTTTTTTATCAAAAACAATACCATGCAAATAACTTTCACAAGCAATATGCAAATTGTAAGTTGGCCCGATTGCCTATCACAATATCAGTTTCTGAATATGAAGTTAAATGCGATAGTTTTCGGAAAACAAGCGAAAAATCATCCAGGCAGAATGCATGAATATGCACGAGCTCTCATTTTGCAATGTTTTCAACAAATATTTTCACAACAGTGACTGGATTTATAAATAGTTTGTAACCTTATTTATTTATTATGAATCCAGTTAACAGGAAAATGACGTGCTTGTAACAGACACACTGGTGCAGTTTTGCCCAGAGATTTTTGAACGAGTTCTATTCTCCCAAAGATCAACCGTAAAGCTAAAACATTGCATAGTTTACTTCGATAAATATTACTTGCCTTTGAAGTCTCTTTATCTTTCTTGTGTCTAAAATTCCTTTGAAGGGAAGAAAATAGTAAATACTGGAATGCTGCATACGAGTAAGTATTCACCGACAATAACGATTCTGCTCAGCGTCCTAATGTAAAAATTGGGAAAAAGGGTATAAGTCGACTTAACTTGTTCTACAAAAGGGTATGTAAATAAACGGAGTATACGAGACTTAAACCTTTTTTCACTTGATTTTAAGGAGACTTACAACCTTTTTCACTAGCATCCCAGTTTGACTTTGTTTTAAGAGGTTGAGACGTGCGCTTTTATTGTTCCAAGTTATCGGGAATCAATTGCAAACCTCAACCGTGCCCAATAGGTATGCGCTGCTAGTACAAAGGGGGGAGTAATGGGCATCGTAACTGTAACCCTTTTACGTTTAAGACTCAACAGCCGTAAAAGTATCCAATGTCGTAAAATTGATCCCTGTAATAAAATTACAGACCGTGAAGGGCGAAAATGAAATATTGTGTCGCCATTACGTAGAAAAAATGCGAAATTTAAGAGGTTCAGCGAAATTGATGTTTTTATGTTTCGACGAAGGTAGTTTTGTTTTGTAATTCGCTAGATTGTCCGTTTGGCGAGAAATGGGGAGATAATCCAATCAATCGTTAACCTCGAGGAAGAAATATACTTACACTTGTTTTATTATGTAGCGTTTGTAAATAAACACTTACCGCTACTTACAGGATTTCCATTTTCAATGACCCCATTATTTAGTTTAAGTTTAATTGTTTCATCATCCAAGCTGTAAGTGTCACTTATAACAAAAAAAACATCACTTATGTCAAATCGAAATTTGTGTACTTATATATTTTCGTCAAGCCGGAACCATCGAAGAGCAAAAGAAATATCATCTAAGGTAAAAATGCTTAAGAATACCGAAGTACATTTTCATTCAAAATTATTTCTCTCGTTAAATGCCATTCACTTTATAACAAGGAAGGGACAATTAGTAGGGAATGCGGAAAAATTCAAATTTTCACGTCGTTTATCACTTATTGTCCGTCATCTTAAGTAAACCGTCCATCATTTCGTTTAAATTGATTGATTATGCGCAACTTCAGCTTTCAATAGGCAAAGGTCAAAGTTAGCCGAAAACAATAGAGACCTTATTCAAAATTTTCTGGATCAAGTTTCAATTTGTGCAAGTTTAGTAAAGGAAATGGAGCGGCATTAGGTTGAGATTCGCGCGCGCTATGTAACCCTAGTAGTAATGCGACAGAGTTCGCGATGCCCCAGCTGCTCCGGATAATGTCTCCTCGCACTCTTTATACCATAGGGTTTATCTCCGGACCTTCTGGGACACGCCTGACCCCTGATTTATATATGAAAACTCCAAATTTATTGGATACCCTCTTCCGGTAGTTAATAGCACAGATATTCCGGGGTTAACCGCGCTAGTAAGTAATGAGAAGGACAGTCGGACTATTTGCTAGTTGCTTGTTGGTTGTTTTGTTTGCTTCATTATTTATGAAGATAAAAGGACTCCTCAATTCTTTTCGAGCATCTTCTTAAACTAAGATTTCATTTTGTAAGGCTTTTTTTGCGTTTGAATCATAATTTATTCAGAGTTTTTAGACGGCCGTTAATTGCTTTACTTCGTCCAATTAAAAAGTATATCCTGGCTCGCAAAGAACGGCTAATAATTACGCAGGCAAGGTGCGGTGTCTGGGGTAAATCTCAATTTACGCCGCGGTTTTGATCCTTCTGGAAGAAATGAAATATACGGCTCGAGTTCGAGCCCTGACCCATGTCAAATCAGCATTCGCAGGTATGCCTGGAATTATTTACGGCCAACTCACCGCTATGAATTTTTTTATCACGACGATAAATCTTTATTAGCCAAGTTAGACGAATTCCCTGGGAATCCGGCGCTGAACTTGCCATTTTTTCTGGATCTCTGTAGTTTTATGGGTGACGTTTTACGTAAACATGGGCATTTACTTTGACGACTCGTTCCGACCGAATACATTTTATGGTTAAACTATATGAGAACATTTCTGAAGCTTCTCTGAAATAAGACAAAATTATCATTGGTAGATAAATTTTAAAAAAACTACCACTTAGTGACATATACCTTATCTTAGTTTTATGAAAGAGAACCATATCTGACAGTAACAATAACTCAGAATCACTTGCCAGATCATTATAACACCGCAGCGCTAATTAACATTCAGCTGCAAGCTGCAATTTGGTCCAGTGTTAAGGCAATCTGGCCGCAATCCCACCGAATTACATCCCGTTTCGCGCGCAGATCGGGTTAGTATGTACCCTGTTTATGGGACAGATACATATATTGGGCAAATTGCCGCATCCTTGGCCTATGAATATTACATGAACCGACCGCACGACGAGATCACTTCATCACGCAGACTTTAACTACGCCCTCGCTAGTTTTGTGGCGTTATATCCGGACTTGGATCTAACAACATAAAGCTTGTAAATAACAATATGTCTAGTCTACAGGACCTTGTTTTTCGATTATTTGAATAATGTTACTGTTGTTGGATTTTATTGCGTTTACGCCAGTATCTAAATAAATGAAGGAAACTACTTTTAAATATATGACGGCGCGTCGATTATTATATTGATTTTTGAAAATGATTTAATCAGTTAACACAATTTATCGGACGAGAGTGTAGCGAAACGTACTCTGGCGGAACGTCAAACTGACAGCTCGGCGCGCGGGCCGCCATTATTGGTTGGAACGAGCGCGGTGCATGTCATGGCAGACGGATCGCCGACGTCCGGCCCTCCGGTGCCTTCATATAAATTAAATATACCTACGGGCACTTAAAATAAATACAAAAACTACGGACTCTAAAATGATTACCTGTAAAGTTGTATGTAATTGTTTATAACTTCACGAACTTTCATAGCCATCAATCAACCTCACATAAAAATTATCAGGCAAAAAACTGACGATCGTGTAAAAGGTTTCATCGTGTTAAGTTTTTTCTTACATAAACCACCCTAAGCGAGTCATATATATTCATCTTATATAAAATTACATTCATACCTAACCGGGCCAGCGATTCGTATCCACCCTTTACAAATAAATTTCGTTAAAAAGAGCCGTATCAAATGAAGTACTTATTTAAAACGTTCCGTTCGCAAAATTATGCGAATATATTAATGTTGGCTACATAATATAAATGTATTTACAATGTTAAAGTTAGTTTATCAAATAAGTAGTTACCCAATATTGCTAAGAGTCAATAGTCTGTCCTGAAATAGCGAGAACCGATTGCTGCTTTATATGAGGTAGTTTTATTTTTCTTCTGAGAAATGAGTTCAATCTTACACGTACGAGTAAAAATACTTATGTTGCTATTTGGTTCCATTTTTTATGTACCGACAATCTTAGGTACAATATAATAGTAATATATCAGTTTCCTGGAGGCAATTAATTTACAAAACCTGAGATTTTATCCTAGTCAGCGCAAGTACATGTAACTGGTCACTTTGTAATGAATTTCAGTACCACATGACTCCGATGTCTTCACTGCTGCTGCTTCGCTGGTAAGTAGAACAGAATTGCAGGTCATGGAATACCGATGAGAAACAAAAATATTCAAGGTAATCTTAGATTATGTATTTTGCACATTTGCAAATTGCATTTACTGTAATTTATAAAACTTTTACGAGCTTAAACTAAAGGAATACGCACATAGAGCCTTTTGGGCTGGTGTGCCGCATTAGATGCCGCAAGCCCTGAGTTAATCTTGTATGGAGAAGCTGAGACAACATGCTTGTTGTGTCCGTACGGGATATCCGTAACAGATTAATTTAAGATGCGGCAATACATTCTGCTTTAATGTACATAGGAGCCGTAAACGTTCCGATCGTTCGGAAGACCAGGTACTAGACGTTAAAAGAAATAGTAAATAGAGAAAAAGGACAAAAATAGAAGGTCAGGGCATTTAGCAATACCTTTCCTCACACTGAATTAAACTATACACAATAAAAAAAAACCCTAATGTCACCAGGGTAAAGTTCAAGATTTTGGTGGTGAAGGCGGAGATATTCCTCCGGGACTTCCTTTAGCTCGCGTCCCGGACTCGACAGATCAGACACCGCTTAGCGCTGCACTGCGTAGCGTTAGGGGAGGATTTTTTAGGCGTAGGGCTCGACTTGGCCCCACTCTAAGTCGACTTGATGTTATGAAAATAGAGGCTTCTCGGGGCCCGACTTGGCCCGGGACAAGGCTAACTTTAGAGTTTTCACTTCTGAGACTGAGAAAACTGGTTGTTCTAGTCTGAGCCACCGTTTATATACCCTGAAGATCTAGCTATTCAATTTACAAATTCTTAATTCATAACATTCCTAAAGTACACATGCCAGATATTAATTCCAGGATAAACCATCGTTTTAACTCCATGGTCCAGTATAAAACCTAAGATATCGTCTCCACCCGAAGTCTAGACAATGAATATGACAACAAACCGCGCCTGCATGATAATCAAATAAATGCAATATTTAACAAAAATCGAGAGACGGAACACGGAGCTCGAAACCAAGTATCGCAGGTGAGTCGTTTTCAAAAAAGGTGTACTTTTTCCTATATTTTTTTGTCCTCACTCAAAAATATTATATTATAAAGGTTACATAGCCAGTGAAATTTACTTGGTATGTTAATTACGTTATTTATACTATATTTTAATATTTTTTTAATTTAGATTATATATAATTTATAGACAAATAGCAAACAAGCATGATACAATAAAAAGTATTTTAATGTTTCATACAAAATTACGTTGTCCCACTCCTACTCTTGCAAGTTCGAATGTCCTCATGCTTATATAATTTTCAAATATTCATACATTTGTTACGGGTTATATCAGCTGAGATAGTTTTTCAGTTAAATACGAGTATTATTAATAAAATAAGAATAATTATACGCAATAAAAACGAATTTAATTACATGTCCACTTTTCTATCAATTTGTGTAGCACCTATGTGTAACGACAATAACACGGATATTCGATCTATTCAGAACGCGACCTCCATTTATTTTAGTCCGGCAATACTTTACGGTACTACCAACTTAAGAAATGACAGCTTAGCCATGTTTTTTTCACTTACATTGATCCAAACCGGTTGTGTTTGAGTTTTGTCGCTAAAATTATTGTCCTGTATAACGTGAATTTCACAGGTAAGTAAATCTGATTGACACGAAATCTTTATTGAACAGTGTAGTTTCGTTTAATAATAAGGTAATACAAAAGAAATTATAAATCAATCTAGTAAGATTTTTCTGTAAATTGATTGAGATTATGTTAACGCCACGAAATAATGGCTCTTTTGTGTAACGCTGAGTGTTACACAAAAAATTGTGTAACACTGTGTAACGTTACACAAAGGATAAAGCTGTATGTATACTGCACAAAACTGTGTTTAATACATTTGCAGAACTTAAAATAATAATAATTTCACTAGCCTTTATAAAGGTATGTATGTAATAAATGGTGTATTTTGTCGATAGATGATGAAAAATGGCTCCAATGACTTCAGCAGAACATATAATAAATAATAAATAATAAATATCAGGAGACTATGTCACACAAATTGACCTAGCCCCAAACTAAGCTCTAGGCTTGTACTATGGGTACTAGACAACGATAAACTTACTTATATAGAGAAATATATACTTAAATACATAGAAAACACCCAGACTCAGGAACAAATACTCGCGCTCATCACACAAATATTTGCCCATACCGGGGATCGAACCCGGGACCGCTAGCTTCGTAGGCAGGGTCACTACCGACTAGGCTACCGGGTCGTCAGAACAGAATAAATATTATGATAATAAAATGCTTTTTCTTTACATATATCAAGGGTAAAAAAGTTCAATAGTGAACTGGCCTTTATGTACTCCATTGTGTAACAAATTTTAATTTGTGTAACGAAAACACAGAAATCCTTTGTTTATTTTTGTGTTACGTACACCTATTTTGAAAACGGCTCAGGTACGATACCTATGTTAAGTTTACTCGTTTGTGTGATCCTCTCTCAAATTGACAGTAATTCTCGACTGAACTTGACACGAGCTGGTTCTAGCGGCACGCGTTCCAGGTTTACTAGGATATCAAGATACCAGATAACATTATATTACGCTTTTCATATCCAACTTATTATTACATGACAGATAATATTGAATTTCCGTAGCTATAACTCAATATTGAACTCATATTTATTTTTCTTTGATCGACCGAAAAACCTATTTTCAATCGTAAACCACACAACTTGATATGAGTTGAAATGTTGGTAAAAACAATAAACAATGGCTTAATTTCAGAATATTGTTGTGGGATTCCAATTCCTATATTATTGAGAATCTGGTATTTTAAAACTCTAGTATATTCGGAGTAGTTCATTTAATTAAGTACGTCTTTCAAACGACATTTCGTAGATAGTTTTTGTCAATAATACTGAAATATTGAAAAAAAAACATTAATTAACTGTAGTCCGTGACACTGAAATGACATTGAAAACGGTAATGCATATGAATTGTTTACATTATTTAATTCAATATACACATACAATATTACCATAACAAGCCCTGATTTCAGGTAAAATCAATTTATTACCCGATTGCGGTGAAGCCTAAAAGGGTCATTTGTTTAACCTGTATGTATGTACGTCCGTTCCTATGTCCACTCGTAACTACTCAATGGCTTAACCGACTTTGATAATGATACGTCATTAGATTCGTAACGGCGCGAGTGTAGCTGTTTTTTTTTTAAATCACGTACTTATATCGACGACAATATAAAAAATGCAGTCGTGTTTTATTATGAAGTATTCCGAACAGCATTCTTTAGGCACTTGCATAATAGTACATTACTACAGAGGCCGGGAAGTAGGAGGTTGCCGGCTGGCAACTCCTTTTCACGGCGAGGTATGTATAGTGCTTTTCTCAAACATATGCAATGAAATTTAAAAAAACATCACTCAAAAAGCATGTGTGTAATTGGCATTAACGCGGATATTTTTGGAGCGATAACCATTCAGACACTAAGAAAAAAACAATATAACTTAGCTATTTAGCCTGTTTATAAACACAGCCGCCATGTTTACATTAAAATTTTAAAAAAATACATCCCGGAATCGGCTTTCAATTTTGTATGAAATTCCTTTACAGTTCTCCCGTGCGAAACGTGATACTTTGAAGCCTAAAATAACTAACATAACGCCAACATTTCATTGCATGTTTGAGAAAATAAACATCAATAAGTATTCATACAGTTACATTTCGTGTAAAGACAATGATTAATGGCGTTCGTTTTTCTTTTTTCCCGTTGTAATGTTATTGGAAGTATATTTTCATACGCGCGTATGACAGCTCCTGATGGATAAAATATTCCTTTTGTATCGTTCATCACTAGCAAGTGAAACTGCTTATTTGTTATATTGAATGTTTATCCTCGTACTTCATAAAGTACAAATAGAGTAAAATCAAATTGTTTAAATTTCCTCAAACTTCCCTTAGCAGCTAATATACCCGCGAATTTGTCTGCATTGTCTATCCCACGGGAGTAGTGATTTGTTTCAAAAGGTAGCTTATGTGTTACATCAAAATATAAGCTAACTCCATTCCCATTCAAATCCAGTGAAGGGGTAACAAATTTAATTATGAACTCACACACAAACTTTCACATGAACAAGACCTATGAGTGTGATGTGACCTTGTATCTTGTTCCCCGTAATACAATAATTTGCAAGAGTTATTCCAGCCATCATTTGATACCTACCTCTTGCTTTGGTCGAAATCAAACCATTAACTTCATACTTCAATATATTTAAAGAAGTGAAATACAGATATGACGTCACTTTGGTCTTTAAAACTATTATACCAAGAACAATAGCAACTGACAACCCAAAAAGTTAAACTACGCTGTAGTCGTAATCAGCATAATTAGAATTAAATACTGTTTTCCATCCATAGCGGCGCGTACCGCCAGTCAGTCAAAAAGTTGCAGTACAGTTGCATCAATGTATGAAAATAAAATCAGCGGCGCAGGCCGTCGGAATAAATAGGCTATAAAACAAACAATTTACCTACCTTATTTTTCGTATTGTTGGTCAAATGGCAGGGTTTAATGAAATTATTGCGTATAAAAATGCTCATCACATCAGCGGCAACTGAAATGTATCATTTTGTATGGTGTCGTTTAATTTGCATATATTTGCATTGCTGCTCATTCGGACGGTGATAATGTGAAAACATTAAAAAGAGCTTTTTGGTCTAAAACATGCTTTGTAATGTAATCTCAATAGATTGACTAGATTGTATCAAAATAAAATCAAATTGAGTTGTTTTTTTTTTTTAAACATATTTTTACATGAGGTTAGTCTCAAAAGCATAGTAGGTTTTTTTCTTCTTTTATATTGTTATTATTAACTGAGAAAAAAAAACAGTGTTCGCTATGCCCGCTTTGGACTAATGGTCGGAATGTCGTCATTTTGTTTAATGTAACCTAGTACAAGTCCAGCACTGGCTGCTACCTAGAAAACCATGTGGCGTTTAATCTCTTTAGCTATGAGCAGATTTTTTTTTATTTGTTTTCGCTGTAATTAATGTCATATTTTTTTTATTAAGAATGATGTTTTACAGAAATTCTTTAAAGAAAATCGTTTGTCTATTAATTACAGCCAAAATTTCATGCGCGTGTTGTTAACCTTTTAAAACTCCTCTAGAGCTTTAAGTAAAAACATACAAATTTACTTCCTTGTAAAAACGCTTAAAAGTAACCGCCAGCTTCATACGGATAACCTCAAAAATCGCAGACCAACACGTAACGGTAAGTACAATTTTCCATTAGGGGTCCTTTTTGTCGTTTTTATCGCTCGTTCAATTCCACAATTATTTTACTTGACCTACATTTTTAGCATGTTCCGTCTTGCTGACCTCATGCAACATTTTAAGGCCATTTTTATCCATTATTCTCCCCTTCAGTTCGTTTTACCATTGTTCACTTAAAATATTATCTTCTTTTTAAGCCCATTTTGTTATGCCTTTGTGTGTTGAAATGCTCAAAAGCCAATTTACATTAGAGATGTTAACATTTATGTACAAGAAACCGTTTTTTGCAACTTTCTTGACTAATTGCTAAAAATGTATAATACGAATTTGTTTTTGCTTTCATGTTTTTTTTTAAATCATAGACAATCGAATGAAGTCCCTATTCTTAAGTCAGTTGAGATTAAACATCATTCTAAATTGACTTTTCGAGTCAATAACAGTTTTAATATCGTTGAATACTAGAATAGATACCCTCTTGAGTTTTGACAGTTGTTCCAAAATTTGTAGAATCTAGCTTTTAATATTGCCTGCCCGAAACGGGACAAGTTTATGCAATAAATCTACTCTATTCAAATCTGCTTAAGCGCCTGAAAACTCTTCAGAAACACTTCCTGAAACCTATCTCACTAAATACTTTTACTTGTGGGAGGACCTTGTGCAGGGTCCGTCCGGGTTGGTACCACCATTTTATCCATTAACCTACCGCCAAGCAGCAGTGTTCGCATCGTTGTGTTCCGGTTTGGGGATAAGACAGCCGGTGAAATTACTAGCATAGAGGCATTCCATCTTAGTCCTCAGAGTTGGCAACACATTTGCAGTCTTGTGAATGCGAATGTCTATGGGTCACAGTTTCCACTTACCATCAGGTAGCCTGTGTGCTCGTTTGCGTTCCCATGCCATAAAAAAATAAAATAAAATAAGTAGCCAGCCAGTGACCTTTCCTAATGGACACGCAGACACCAAGTTCACCTACAGCCATTGTTTCGTTTAAAGGCTAATGGCTCTCGGCGGCATGTTATTCAAGTGTCAGAGGATGAATGTCGTGTTATTTACGACGTTACTCCGGAAAAATAGCTTTTTTAATGTCCGCGTTCGGCCGGCTTTCATTAAGATTATGACGTGACTTATGCGAGTTTTGATTCGGCGCGGGATATGAAACTGTGAATGATGGTTATGGTAATATTTTTTTGTTTTTAGGCAATGTGTATTTGATTAACGTTGTTTGGTGCTTTTAATTTTCCTTAATATGCTGCTGGTTTCGTAAAATCAGTATGATGTATTTATTTTTTATAGTTAGGTTTTAATGGTTATTTCAACTATTATGTGTACACTTAATGCACGACCCTTAACTTATTTCAATCTCTCAAGGGTTAGCAAGAAGAGATCTCTTAAAGGGATAAGTTCGCCGTATTTTTTAAATCTACATTATATTATCTTTTTTCTTTTGTTAAATAAAGTCTTTATATACAAAAATCCAGAAATATATTTCAGGGGAAAATGACACACACATACTTGCGCACGCCACAGAAATATTTGCCCATGCTTTCTTACCGGGAAAAGAAACCCGGGATCGCTAGCTTCGTAGGCAGGTACACCACCAACTTGGCTAATGTGTCGTCAAAACAAAACTCGTACCTTACCTAGACTAACCCAGTGCAAGGATAGTTCCCTTATGTCACTAGTTCAGTTAACGCATATTTCTCGCGCTATTTTTTTATAAACATTGACGACGCGCTGGCCTAGTTGGTAGTGACCCTGCCTACGAAGCTAGCGGTCCTGGGTTCAAATCCCGGTAAGGGCAGATATTTGTGTGATGAGCGCGAATATTTGTTCCTGAGTCATGGATGTTTACTATGTATTTAAGTATATATTTCTCTATATACCTATTTATATCATTGTCTAGTACCCATAATACAAGCCTAGAGCTTAAATTGGGACTAGGTCAATTTGGTGTGACATTGTCCCCTGATATTTATTTATTTATTTAGTTTTAAATTTCCTGAGTACACTGAAAATCGTGGATATAATAGAACGTCACTGCAGTCACTATGCTTAGTGCGCTAACAAGAAAACATCGTGCCAATCAATTTTTATTTCAGTTTAGTTCTGAGTAGGGTTTTCCTTTCGTTTTTTATTATATAGAATGAACTAATTCTTTAATTAAAACCATGTGATGCTAAAACAAAATAGAGTATATTGTGTTATTTTCATGAGGTTTTCGTTTAAGTATAGTTTTACATTATACAGGGTGTCTGGAAAACCTTCGGAGAAATTTTAACTGTAGATAGGGTGGATGATTTGGATCATCCCTATATTGGTAACTTTTGTTTAAGTTAATATTTGACTGAGTTACAGACAGATTTATCATCGACTTTCCTGACGATGCTCTCAGTGAGCCCCATCTTAACTGATTCATTCATAATATGTGTCACAACGTAATGTAAATAAACAAGTTGTTCCTTATGAACAATGTTTCCAATCATGGTCAAAAGCTCCATGGAATTTAGAAAACTGACACATTATCCTGTAATGTGAATGAAAAGACGGTGTCTGATAAGGGCTATTATGTGAAATAATCTAAAACTGAAACTTACGATTATGATTTTTACTCACACTTTTCTCACACTCACACGGCTAAAATAGCACTTGCACTCGTAGGCACATTACTTCTTTTACGAGATCATGAATCATGGCTGTATTTCATTGATTTGTACCACTATCAGGGCTTCCGACGAATAAAAAACACAATAATTAATTATTGACAATTTGACATACTATCTTTTTAAATCTTGGACCATTAAAACTCTTTATGAAAAGAGTTTTAGGTTTCATTTGTAAACAAAAAATCCTACCTACACGTTACGTTTTATCAAAATTACATTTAAAGCTGGCATCATACATGTTGTTGCTAGATATTCGTATCATAGAAGAAAGAGAAAAATAGGATCGCTTTGTAAGAAGAGGTCGACGTGATTACACTCTGTGGTAAAAACCCTTAAAAGAAAAAGGCCACTAAAGCCGGCTACTCACACACCTGCTGCAGGGGCAATATGGGAATTGGACCCTTGATTGCCTCCTTAATTGTGATGTGTGTAGGCAAGCAGGAGCAATTTTTAGATTGGGCCTGCGGCAGGGCGGCAGGGGCGCAAGACCTTCCTAGCTCCCTAGATTGTGTCTACCGCCCTGCAAGGTTGCTGCGTGTGTAGTAGGATTGGGGCAATTCCAGTCAGTTCATTGGTGACAACCGAGCGGAGTGGACAAAAATGGAAAAAATGGTGTTACCATAGCCAGGAGCTCTTCAAAAGAATCAATATCCATTCGCAAAAAGTTTCTAAGATCATCTACTTCCAATTCTTTCATAATATTCATGTGGCACAATTTGCTTCGTTTCTGCAACCAATTCTTCACAAAATATCTTCTCCTTTTTTTTTTGGTAGCACCACAGAAAGTGCCAAGGTGATACCAATCCTCTGGTGTTTCGACAATACAGGAGGCTTTCTCGTGGACGTGCGTTCAGCGGGACTATCAGTTACACACTGAACGGCAGGCTAGTGTGTAGAGAACAGCCTAAAATTGGTCCAACCGCCGTGCGACCGGTATTGCCCCTGCAGCAGGTGTGTGAGTAGCCGGCTTAAGGAACATCCAGAAAGTATGAAACGTGGACTACAATCACAATCAGTCGAGGAAGCGATGTCACAAGCGAAGCGATGTTTGGTTTGGGGTTTGTTTTGTTTACTTGCATGTGATGTGACTTCACATCACACTCACAGGTTATAAAGTATTTCTAACATCACATAGCGTTTTTGCCACAGATTAAATTTCAAAAAAAATCCTTATTATTTCGTGTAATTTCCAAAAAAATAGACATAATTTAATGTGAAATAAAGTGAAATACGTTATTTTACGCTAGTATCAGATAGGATGACCACAATTTGTAGTTTATTTTCAATGTTTTCAAATAGCCTATTATAATCAATTATGCGACGACCTTTATATCCATCGACAAAATGTTTTGCACTTGGACTTTTGGCTACTGCCACAAATACCATGCGGATCAAAAGGAAAGAACCAGCAGCCAGCAGCGCTTTCTCCCCGTCTGGTTGCCCTGAAAATCAGCGCGTGCAGCGTCACGGCATGTCTGACACTATGATGCTGAGTAGCACCCAATTTGGTGCATTATTATTTAATAAAATAGTTTTAAGGTTTTGTTTTAAATTATTTTCTCACTGTATTTAATTTGATTATTATTTTTCTGTGGTTTGCACCAATAAACGATTTTCTTTTTCTCCTTTTTTTTCTTCAATACGGAGAGCAATAATCGGATCGTTCAATCCGTCTATTTGAACTTTGAGAAGTCTATGAATTTATGGCTGTCATTAGATGGCAGTGTTAAATTATGTTATTTTCAATATTCACGTCTTCAATATTTTTGCTGTAAATCAGTTATATGGGCTACTTTAGAGCAGAAAACAATGGTAAATGGTTAGATCTCGACAGTAAAAGACGGACGATATGATCAGTCTCGGCAAAACATGAACAAGAGACCTAGTGATTTCACATTTAAAACCAATTAGTGTTCAAATTGCAAAAACGAAAATACAGTAAGTTGCACTAAAATTACTCATTTATTTTTATTATAATGCTACCTTGATTTTTGTTTACATGGAGCGAACTGTTTGTTTACATGGAGCGAACTGTTTGTTTACATACCATGTGACAACGTATGGTCTCAGGTCATTGACCTCGGACATTGAATTTTGACGTAAGATACTACGAACTGTTGGAGTAGTATACTATCTACGTCAAAATGTCAAGGTCGAGATATCGGCTGCGATACATCAAGTAACAAAATGAATATAATTAATCCTTCTTTTTTTTTTACATTAACAGAAACAAAAATGAACCATACCCCCGTGATCAGAATCGTGCCAACTATTACCCCCCCAAATTTCTCCGAAGGTTTTCCAGACACCCTGTATAGGTACACCTATTTAAATAATAATAAAAAAAGAACTGGATTATATCCCTTAAAACGATCACCTTTGTAAGTCCTTATTTTTTAAGACTGTATTTTGTTTTGGTTGTTTTAGTATCTTTTTAAAGGGTAACGTTCATTTAATGATTGAGGGACTCGAACCTATTGAACATTCTGACATTTTACCAATGTGAACCTAGAAATATATCGTTCGTGACCCGATCGTTGCTACGTATTGGTAACAATAATATGATTAAAAATTCCATAAAAAGCTTTTTCATAATAAAAATTACAATTGAACGTTCATAATGAAAACAAATAATGGCAGCGACGCGCTCAACAAAGCTTCTTTTGTGATTTGTAAGGTTTTATTCGAGCACGCTTTCCTTTACATTTTTTTGTTAAAACCCTCTGTACATTTTTCTTTTCTTTGGTAGCACTGTTTTTAATAAAATGTGATGTTTGCAAAATCGTGTCTTTCACATCTTTGACAATCGAGTGTTTAAATCATGCCGTAAACGGTAGTTAAGCTTAACTTTGTGTGGAATTTTGTTTGTAATGATGCCGATGTGTCTTATCTAAAAAGGGTAGGTATTCAAAGTGAGGTCAATACATTGCAAACTGCTGGAATTGGGTGTCGCTTCAATAGTACGTTGAACATTATGATAAGTGTGTTAAGTTAGTCATTACTAGGATTAGGATTTTGGTGGCATATTGTGGTTTTAGAATCCATGGAGTCGCTATTTCCTAATTATTATTAAACATGACACTTTGATTTTGACCTTCAGTATGGTCATGTTTCAAAATGAACTAAATACATTTTTGGTTCGGTTATTCAATACCTACTCATATTTGCTTGTTTGTAACTCTTTCACAGCAGATATATCCTCCATACTAAAATTAATTTAAATTGGTTTATAGCGGTTTAATGAATAAATTAATTTTAAATTATTAAAATACTGAAGGTCAAAATCAAAGAATATTACAATGTATTACAATAAATAGGAAATAACGACTCCATGGATTCTAGAACCACGATTTGCCACCAAAAGTCCTAACTCTAGTCATTACAGTCGGGGTAGCATTGCAGTTAGCCGAAGGTGAGGGAGTAACGGAGCCGAGATTGTAATGACCAATCCTCACCTGTATTATTAAACGTTTCAACACACTTGTGAAGAAAAAATAATTATATTTAATTTTCGTATGTGGTTTTTACTTCTCATGAGCCCACTAGAGTTTTATCCGTAATGTTTTAGCATGAAAATATTTATTTGCAAATGCTCACGTTTTTTAAAAATTGAACCTTTTGCTGAGATTATAAATCCAATGTTAAAAACACTGATGCGGCAATGTAGAAAAAACCCTTATGACCCTAAAAACGCTGCAATAATGGCTACGTTTAAATACAAGGGGTGAAAAATGATTTTTTGTTACCACAAAATATCCCAAAGGTGAGTTTAACATTCGCCGACAATTCGATTCTCATGGCGCTTATCACGCACGCTACGCGGTTTCCCAGTCTCCCTGTTTAATGACGTGGAAACTGTGATAAATTACTGCTTAATGCTCTTTTTCTCGCACACTTGCCCATTTTGGCTGGGCCTTGTTTTATTGTGGACAATCGCGATAAAACGTTACAAACGTCTAGGTTCAATCAAGTTTTTAGTACATGGCCGAAAACGTACGGCGTTTTGTCCTTAAGAAGCATGAGTTATAACTATCGTTGCCCGCGACTTTGATCGTGTGTCTCGTACAATATAAAAAAAAAACTATTTTTATTACTTCCTGTTGCCCGCGACTTTATCCGCGTAGAAGGCGTTTATCGCTCGCGGGTAATTCATACCCTATACTCTTTCTCGGGGTATTAGCTATTTCTACATCAAATATCATTGAAATTGTTTTTTAACACAGCTACTTTATATATTATGGATGGGTGGATTCTATGTCCTATTCCAGGAAATGGACTTACTGGACCTAGTTTACTAAGTAATCACGGTAAAAGACCAACACCAAAACCTAATTCAAATATCTGAACATGCTCACAAACTTTAACTTTACTAATAGTATTACTTAATAAATCGTTAATATATTTTTTAAACAAAACAATTGAGTCCTTTTTTTGAAAACTACCGGATTAGATATCTCTTCCTACAAATATTTTTCCAAGACATTTATAATTTATTAGACCTTTTTAAACGTTTTTATAAGTAGCATTTAGATTAGTATATTTTTATCTTCAATAATATAGGTTAACATTTACAAATCATAATTAAGTACATACATTTAAAACAAATTTAATAGGCATGCAATAACCTCCCATATACATGTAATAACATATATTTAACAAATAACTAACCATAATTGCAATCCGTTTGCATGGTATAATTTAAAATTTCGAAATTTATAACAATGCGGCGGTGGAATGAAAAACATGCAGCGATTAATATCAATTATGTTTAATATTCCTTTATTCCCGTTTAAGCGAAATATATTGTATAATTTCGAATTTACGAAGGTAATTATGGCTTGCCGCGTGGAGTTTCATGGGAAGCTCTTCATTATTTTTAGTTGCTAAATTACTTTTGAAGGAATGTGATGAATTGATCGAACAAGAACAGACATTTAGAGTACAGCGGGCTTAGTATGGTTGCGTTTATCGCGTGACAAAATGTGGATGAAGCATCCGTCACTCTCATACTTATATACGTGTCTAAAAGTGACGGATGGTTTATCCATATTAGGCCCCCTGGTAAAAATTTGGTGGTGGTAGCACGTTAAACAGGTTTCGTCCGGATTTTTAAGACCTTATCATTGAACCTACCGCCTAGCAGCAGAGTTTAGAGAGTTTTTGTAGGTTTTTTGGTACATAAATTTCGGAGATATTATTTAGCAAAAATTATTTCATTTTGTTTTTACTACAAACCGAGCAAGTAAGCAAGTTATACAATTATATCAAATTCCAAGTTAATAGCTTTTATAGTTTCCGTGAAAAACTGCTGTGACATATAGACAGACATACAGCCACCGAAGTCTCACCATAAGGCTTCCTTTTTTACCATTTTGGAACTGAACCCTAAAAATGCTGTAGTGAACTATGTTGCTTGGTTAAAACTCCATAGATGTAATTTGACTGTGGATGAATTTGACGATGGCAACTAGCATAAGCTGCCCACGACTCCTTTGTCCCTCGGTAATCTCTCTCTATCTATTCTGCGTCAAAAGACATGCGTTGCACGCAGAATGCAAGTTTTTCTAGCCGTGCAGTATTCCAATGACATTATAAAAATTTCATCATCAGATTAACTCTTACCTTACATGTAATTGTATCGTAAATCGGGATTTCATATTAAGGTAAGTGTTCCAAATTTTTACAACTGTCTAACTTAAACAACGGACTGAAAGTTGTTCCTGATACTGTCACCCCGACATCCAAGATTTGATCTAAATATTAACAAGTGAAGTAATTAAAAGTTTTAAACAAATAATAAAGCATCAAATGGTTCGTTGTTGTTGGTGGTTAATATAATAATGCAGCGCATTTCCCCAAATTAATCAAACAACACGAATAAAAAGCTTTCACAACTGGTCCAACTGGGCTGTAGCACACATAGAGAGAAAATTAAACGCTCCAATCGTTTGACTGCAATTCGCCTTTAGTTCCTTTATATGAAATTTACGGAACACGCACGCCAATATAGCAGGGCCTTTTATACTTCCACAGGCGCGGTACTTTCCATAAACATCAATATTCAAATACGTGAGCCCTGAAAACTCATACGGTCCAGGTTTTTATGACGGGGATATTTTTCATCGCCTGAATATTAAAGTTGAAATCCCGCGCGGATCGCAGCGCCAATTGAGCCATATTTTCACATGCCAACCTTTGAATATTCTATGGAGGTTGAAAGGTTTCCGACCGGACTTGGTGAGTAATAGCTGACTTACAACCCGGACGGCACTCTGGCAAACACAAATTAATTCGTACCTGGAGATGGCTATATTAATGGGCCAAACGGCAAGCCCTTGATGACTGACCGGGAGCTGTAAAACCAGAAACTGCTTTCGTCTTTGAAAAAAATCAAACAAAAAAAAATTCGAGACTCGCATAAAAAAATGTATTAAAATCCAGCAGAACGTGTTACAGCGTTAAATGGAGAAATTATAAGTGTCATTAATAAGCTCAGGCTTCTCCTGCTTAAATTAGTGGGGGGTAAATGCTCAATTATTATCAACACCCAGATAATTACCAAGAGATTGAACGGCCTTTCTTAAACGCACCAGTTGCCAGTAACTAGGTAGGCAATTCGTTTCAATTAATTTGGCGACGTGAAGCCCTGACAGATTCACTGAATCATTTTTCTCCCGGGCAATGCGAAGACGTTGACAAATGAGCGAATTATTCGGTCACTTCACCATATGTTACCTACTGCGCAAAAAAGGAATACAGCGGAAAGGCCTGCTGTATTTTACGTACTTTTTTCACTTTTTTTACGAGGAAATATTGAGTTTATTAACAAGCTTTATCTCGTCGCCGGTGTTCCCGCCCCAGAGATATGGCGACTGAAACCGCTAATATTTCAAACTGAAAAATCACTGTCGATTTATTCAAGCATAACGATGTAGATAAAAATTGACCGTTTCCGACGAATCCGCGTATACAACTTTTCGGAGCGCTCTGACGAAATAATAATTTGGTGTAATATTTATTTGGTCAATGTTTAATAAACATCAAAGAGCATTAAAGTATAATCTAAATGAGCGTATAATTATGTTTTTACTATAAAGTATCCTGAATTATTGAAGTATCACAAAATGCTCACTCTTTATAAATTTCGAGTTAACCGTATCCGTCGTTATGGTCAAACGCTTAATTTTCAATCAATAAGTTTCAGATACATACTAAACCAGAGACACGCAAGGCGCATATTAGTAGGGCGCGAGAGTTAAGGTCGTTATTGTGTTTATCTCTCACTTGTTTAAGTGTAGGTACATGTCATAATTAAAAAATGTGACATATTCATTTTTGGCACTATCATTCAAGTTCAATTCTATGATTTATGGCTACTGTCCAGTGGACCAATTCTGCCTGAGCACTATCATTTCTACACCTAAATGTCTTCGAGATGATGTACAAGTATATTGATTTATTGTGTGGCAATACCACATTATTTACCTTAATTCAAGCTTCGAATACGATAAATACAAACAATACCGACCCTTTTTTTTAACGCATAGTAGCTAAAATATGCCCTAAATATGCTTTGTTCTTATTGTGACAATATCACCTGGCTAAAAGTGGCAAGTTACTAAAATAGGTTCATAGTGCGTTTACGAAAAAGGGGATTAGAATGCAGCGGTTACAAACATAAAGTTGGGGCTTTTTAATGTGTCTAAAATCAGAATCTCAGACAGAATAGAACCGAGCTACCAAATACAAAACAAACTTCTATTAGAAAAAGTCTTAAACATTATTTGTCACGTAAGCACTTCAATAATGTTCCTTAGATAGCAAAACGTAATGTCGGGTTATGGTACTAACTTGTTATTAGAAAAGTCTTCGAACAACGCCCATTCGCCGGTATTGCCGTTATTAGAAATAACTTACGCAGCTGTTTGCTTTCCAAAGGCCTTTATTATATACTATAGTGGCCTTTATGTAGCTGGGCCGAGTGATAAATAGGCTTACTTTTATCAGTGGAGTATTTCTTTTCGTGTCATGGTGAAGGCAAACGAGTGCTCAGGCCACCTGATTGTAAGTGGGATCTGTGACCCATAGTTTACATTCTCAAGACTACGATCTTAAGACGTCTATCTTAAGACCGCAAATGCGTTCTCAATCCTGAGGACTAAGATGGAAGGCCTCTATGCTTATTTCTTCACCGGGTTTCTTATCTTCGCACCGTAACAACAATGCGAACACTGCTGATAAGCGGTAGGTAAAATGGTAAGATGATGGTAACGATCCGGACAGACCATAAACAAGGCCCTACCACCACTAACCTGTAATAGTGTTTTTCCGTTTTTTTCTTTGCTTGATTTGAGTGCTCAATAAGCATTTAATCTAATAATTTCAGCCAAATAGTAGTAGTAGCCGTGTGGTTGCCGGGTTAGAATAGTGCCACTCCATGTCTTCCCGTGGATGTCGTAAGAGGCGACTAAGGGAATAAAGGCTTGTAGTACTGTTAGGCGATGGGCTTGCCACCTGTCACTAATACACTGGTAAACATCTTAGCCTACTTGTGCAAAATGTGGTTACAGAATTATCAAGAAGTTTTAAGACTGGTTGGTAATTCTGTAGCTCTGCCTACCCCACTCTGGGAATGAAGGCGTGAGTTTATGTATGTGTATGTGTATTTCAGCCAAATAAATAAATTAATTAAAAAAACACTTTACATGCTTTTAAAATGTTACTTTAGTCTCTGCACATCGGGACTAAAGCTCCTTATTTAGTCTCTAGGGACTAAATTATATTTTTCAATTTACTTTGGAAACCCCGAAACAGCCAATCATGGTATTGTCTCGCCATTTTAAGTGATTGTTTATAGACAATTTTTAGGGCGTGGAATTATCCTCAAAATGACAGCTGTGCAAAAATATAAAAAAAACGATTTAATTTCGTGAAACACGATTAATGACTACGAATATGAATCTATTTAATTATATGTATAAGGGATGAATTCATTTTATTACGCATGGTCCAATTAGTTGTAGCATTCAAATCGTCACTTTACAAAAAAACAACCGTGGGACAAATTTGTAAGAAACTTTGTTACAATAAATATTTGAAATTTGTATAGAACGTAATTTTTTCCTTGCTTTTTTAAAGTGAAAAGTAGTGTATTTATCGCGAGAATAAACAACCATAATGACACTGCAACTATAGCCACCCTCGCTCAGCTCGCTTGGCTAAACGTCTCGTGTCATTATAGCTTGTTTTAGTCCCTTATTGAACAATCTACTATTAACCGTTACTATGCGTATCAAAACTCGACAATCGTTTTCTGCAGCGAAATGTTGTGCCAAATAAAAGGAAAGAAGGAAAAGGAAAATAAATAAAACGATCGGAAATGTTAATGGTTGGGCAAAGTCAGATATAGAGTAAAGACCGCGATAGCACACGGACGTAGACGTGGATGTGGAGTAGTAAGATTAAGGGTACCTATCTGAAACCTTATTTTACACTGTCTACACCAATTTTTAATGTATATCCAACGTTATTATAGATTTTTAATTCTCGGACAGGCCTTGGCTGCCCAGTAAAAAATAATAAAATAACTATGCATAATAATACAAATATTGTGTACGGCGCTACGGGCACATTCTACTCGTTAAAACCTAATTGCTTTTGACATGTTATATCGTATTGTCAACGTTATGGTAGCTCTTATTTATTGGTTATACGCATAGTTTTACAATAGGATAACATATCAAAAGCAATTATGTTTGGTTAAACATCGGTTGTGTAGAAAAGAGCTCCAGGACGATTATTAGTTATAGTGTTTTTAATTTATGACAGTTCGCACAACCACTCAAATTTACATAGAAACATAGGTCATGTAACGCTTGCAACCATCGATTTCCCGCAACCTCAGCCACGTCGTCGATCCCCCGGAGGTCTATCTACGCGGCGTCTTCCGGCACGCAGATGCCACCCGAGAAGTCTTCGACCCCAGCGGCCACCTGTTTTGAGAGCAATGTATCCCGCCCACTGCCTGTTCAGTAATTCTTAATCATACTAAGTACTACTTGACAGTTAAAACACAATCTTACCAAACATTTCTAAAACAAGATAATGGACCCGATTCTACAGTGGCCTCTAAACTTCCTAATTTTATTTAGGTGTCGCTAAAACACTTTGCTATTCTATGAGCAGTTGTCATAATCAAATGACAGCGTCATGACAGCGCTAATTTGAATCTGACGCTTCTTATTTTAGGCGGTCTTATACTCGTACATTGTCAGCTTGACATTCTGAAATAGCACTGATTAAATCTGCCGTCTAAACTATGTCTTAAAATTAGATAATTTACTTTTAGTGTAGTTTTAGGCTATTTAAGTGATGTGCACGTAGAATCGGGTCCAATGCTTACTCATTGTCAATTGAAAAAATTGCACGCCGGAATCCCAGCATGTGTTCCTAATATGATTACTATTTCAACCTATTCTCAATTCAGCAAATAAATAATCCATTCATTTAATTTCTGTATTCTTGTAGTTTAGTTGTATGTTGAACAAAAAACAAGATCAATATTTACAAAAGTAATGTTCAAGAATTGCTGTTATCGATTTCTAATCGCCAATCTCAGGACTACAGGGCAATAAAACCAGCTAAGTGCCATTGTCTGACCATTTGTGCAGCTGTAAAAACTGACGAAATACCTCTTGATGTCGACATTAAAGTTGTTTATAGGCGATTTTTGTAGTTACATCAAAATAAAATATCGTTTCTCTCGAATAAAGGAAGGAAAACTTTGATCACGGTTTTAGCGCTAGCGTTATATATTTGAAACAATTTCTTGTTCAGTATCGTTTTAAAACAATTGTTTTTCAAGCATGGTCCATGAATACGTTTAGTGAAAAGTGCCGAAGGGTTATAATTGAAAAAAAAAATGCCCAAATAACGAGTCCCTCGTTATATGAAATGAAATAAAAACCAATTTTCGAACGACACATCTCATTTGATACCCTAAACAGAATAGAGTACCAAGCATTACTTTTGATCAGACCTGCCGTAAACTCTACTTAAAATAGGACGTTAGCTATAATCGGTTTCCCTTGCTTGGGTTTTATTGCACGTCCAGTGTTAAGTCGCGTTTAGAATTCACCACGCCCCCCGTCCGTCGCACTCGAGCCCAGATCTTGAGACTTCGATTAACCTTAGCCACGAGCCAATTCATGCCATATAAATAAGCTTGAAAAATGTTCCGACTTATTTTTGTAATAATATACTCGTATTTAGCCTTCGTCGATGTCTTGGGGTAACTGTTCCATAGAAAAGTATATAATTGTTTTTTATGGGCAAAGTTATGGTAAATTGTACACAAATAATAACAAATACGTTGATTGAGTTAGTACTATACCAAACAGTACCTAGTGGTGTCTGTACAAATAAACTAACTTGGATACTTTTGGGTGAAATAAGTCTTATTCTAATTTTAATTAATGGCTACACTTCTGTTGAGTGTATTTCGCCAAAACCAATAAGTTTCTATTTATAGATACACCCAAGAACTTATTAGAGAAATGAGACCATGGATATACGCAAGCATAATTGTTTAGTAAAACAGTATTTTCTCATGTGGACAAAACAAGCAAATAAGTCTTAGGTGTTTTATAAAAAGTTGGACGTCAAAAACACGATAACATTAATTATACATAAAAATACCATTGAATTCATATGCTTTTGTTATTTAAAATTTTGTACATTAGTAAATTAAGCAACTAAAAAATCGATTGCGTCCAGGTTGATTAGCCCAGGTTTCGTGCAATACTTTCTAACAATCTCTTCGACCGCGGCACAGATGGCCGGCTGATTAAGATCTTTATTGGTCTAGACGGGCTTTGTTGGAATGAAGTCTGGCAATACTGAAAATTCTTCAAGCGAATCCAGTTCAATATACTTTGTCAAAATGTTCTGTAAGGTATGTCAGGATCAATTTTCATCGCGATAATTCAGTTAAGTTGTTTAAGGACACTTAAGATGCCTTTAAATAAATAAATCAAATTACTCTAACTAAAGTTTCAGTTTTGTTACATTATTGCGCTCATCAACGCTTTGCAAACTAGTTGATTGTTTTTTGAGTACATTTTGTAATGCCAGAGCGTGTGAAAATGAAAGACAACCGAGTATTATTATACTCTGGTTATAATGTAAATTACTCAAAGGGACGATGTACTATCAGCCCAGTGGAACCCTGGCCCACCATAGAACGGTGTCACAGTGATATTATAAAACAATTTGCTTGATACTTCTTATGACTGGAATCATAACGTCACTGTAACAGAGTTCTATGGTGGGTGAGTCACGGTTCCAATGAGCTGATAGTACCTAGTGGTAAAAGCAAACACAAGGAATATCCAGAAAAAAAATGAAAAGGAAAAAAAATACAACAACAATGCTTACAACTCAGCGGAATATTGACATAAAGCATCAGGTGAATCCAAAGAGTGTCCACACACATAATTATTAAAGAAGCACAAACACATAAATAATAAAATAAAAAACAAATGACGATTGACGATTGAGACCTTTTTACCAGGAATTTTACTATGTGTTACTTATCCATCCTTGTGTGTTGCCATTACCACATACCCTATATAAATTGACTGCCAAATACAGGCAAATGGCGAACCATACAGACATACACTACGGAAACCCTTTAACCCATTCATTGCCGACGCCTCACATTTTTACTCATCACGCAGTGCCGGCGTAATGCCGAGGACGCGAAATCGCGTCCTCGGCATTACGATTACATACATGGGACGCGAATTCGCGTCTTCGGCATCCGAGATAAGAATTATGAAAATTACAAATGCACTGAATCCAAAAACCAGCAACAGTATAATATTATCCTTCATAAATAAAGTAACATATTGGTATCAGCATTTTAGTACAGTTGTTTTCTAGCAAAAAAAAAACAAATAACTCGAGGACGCGAAATCGCGTCCTCGGCATTACGATTACACATACATGGGACGCGAATTCGCGTCTACGGCATCCGAGATAAGAATTATGAAAATTACAAATGCACTGAATCCAAAAACCAGCAACAGTATAATATTATCCTTCATAAATAAAGTAACATATTGGTATCAGCATTTTAGTACAGTTGTTTTCTAGCAAAAAAAAAACAAATAACTCGAGGACGCGAAATCGCGTCCTCGGCATTACGATTACACATACATGGGACGCAATTTCACGTTTTCGGCATCGTAACTGAAATTTTTGCGTCTAAAAACAGTTTTTGTCGAAAACGTATTCAGTAAAGGCCCTTTTCCTTTCGCGACAAAAACACTTAAATCGCGCGTAATTTCTCCCATTCATTGCCGACGCCTCACATTTTTACTCATCACGCAGTGCCGGCGTAATGCCGAGGACGCGAAATCGCGTCCTCGGCATTACGATTACACATACATGGGACGCGAATTCGCGTCTTCGGCATCCGAGATAAGAATTATGAAAATTACAAATGCACTGAATCCGAAAACCAGCAACAGTATAACATTATCCTTCATAAATAAAGTAACATTTTGGTATCAGCATTTAAGTACAGTTGTTTTCTAGCAAAAAAAAACAAATAACTTGAGGACGCGAAGTCGCGTCCTCGGCATTACGATAACACATACATAGGACGCGAATTCGCGTCTTCGGCAATGAATGGGTTAAAAGCGTCCTTTTTTGTTAGATTACGGCATCAAAGGATGCCAGACGAGTAAACATATCTTTGCATACGCAACCTACATTGATGTTGCCACTTCAATCTGTTACAGTTACCCCAGTTCCTTTACTAGATAAATCCATGTACTTTTATCACCTTCGCGCCCCGGCTCCCTCCTACATTAGCTAAACGACTATTGAACGATCGGAAAGAGAATATAAAGTAAAGCTTCAGGTGCATCGTCGGTATTTTACCAGCCTTGTTCACCGGACGCTACTATGCGCATCAAGTGGTCATTTGCAGGAGTTTTGTTATTATGCACTCCCAAGTTTAGTGGACTACTAAATACGATGGGTAAAGTATGTACCTACAAAACCCCAATAAAGCACATGTCCCCGCTTCGGTTCAGTTTCTGTAAGTTATCAGAACACCCGTACATAATCCAGTGTTTATTTTACATTAAAAAAAACTCTTGAATTATTCTATGTATGAATGAAAACAGTATTAAAATGTAAGCGTACAGACGGAGTGGAGCGACTTTGTTCTATACTATGGCAAGAAGACGCTCTGAACCCTTGCCTAATTGTACTTACTATAGCAAGATGGCATTGCCATTATCATCACCGAATTCCAGACTCAGGGTCTAAATTCGATATGGATGTATTTGCGGGTAATATGACCTTGTGCAGGGTCCGTTCGGATCGCTACCACCATCTTATCCATTAACCTATAGCCAAACAGCAGTGTTCGCATTCTTGTGTTCCGGTTTGGGAATAAGACAGCCGATGAAATGACTAGCATAGAGGCATTCCATTTTAGTCCTCAGGGTTGGCAACGCATTTGCAGTCTTAGGATTGCGTTGCAGTCTCGTGAATGCGGATGTCTATGGGTCGCAGTTTGTCAAATCTATTCCATAAAAAAAACTGCCAGTATCCTGTATGAACCCTAACTACGGAATCCTAAAAATAGGGGGATTAAATGTAACTTGTGTTGTCCATCAAATTGAGCAAATTGAAAAGCATTATATCCAGGCGGCGTTATTTTTACTCTAATATTTAGCCTCGTTACATACAATATTAATTTGAGAAAATGTTCCTTGCCGCGATTCTCTTACTACTCGGCAAAATTGAAACAGTCAAAGCCTCGAGTGAGAATAAGATTCTTCTGGCTTAATGGTCTAAATAAAGCCGCATTTAAGAGACTCAAGAGTCCTTGCTTCAATTCTGAATTGCGCCAAGCACGGACTCGAATTTGTCGTCTCGATGAATTGGTGCTAGAATTCAAACTGAAGAGTTTTATGTTACCTTTGAAGATAAATTTTGATTTAGTAGTCGTTCATATTAACTTACTAAGCTCCACGATAAACAATCTTCAGCCAAGAAGAAGCGAGGGTTTTCTCTTTATTATTTAATATGAGTAGATCGCAAGTGGTTTTTACCTTACCACTTTGATTAAAGATAAGGATGTATTTTTAAGCGTAGAACACTTAAAAATACATCGACGCTGTGGTGCTCATGTGCAAACGCTAAGTGCAATCCATTTTCAAACAGTTCTTATTTAAAAATGCGCATAGGAAGTTTAGGGTATATTTTGGATTATAAATCGATTGATGTGTCGGTAAAAGAATAGAAAAGAAATATCATCATAAGCGTAATCGGTCCCACCTACTACGAGCGTCTACCCGCCGAACTCAAACGCGAACAATCTGACGAAATGTTTAGGCGCCGGCTTAAGAATCTTTTGTTGGATAACCCAGTCTATTCGGTGAATGAGTATATGGAACTTGACTTATAAATAAGATTGACTTTTAATTTTTTAATGTACTCTCTATTTGTGTTGACTTCTACTATTATCATTTAATTCTATTTCTGACGACCTCAATGTAACTGCATATAATTTGACATTCCATTTTATTTATACTGTGTTATATTGAGTAATAAAATCTGAATCTGAATCTGAATAAAAATACACCAAAATAACAAAAAGACAAGTACAAGGAAAAACCTTCCAAAGAACCCTTGTTTGAAAAAATATGGTTAAATAAGTCTCCTAATGACAAACAAACAGTAATTTATAAATAAATGTATTTCATGTTGAAATTATTCCCGGAAAATGTGACCTTTTAACGATTGTATTTCGTAATTGGACTTTATGAAAAACAATTGAATACTCTTCATTGTACACTACACCACAGAGAATTAATTACATTTAAAACAACGAGCCTACTGACCTGTAGGTATAATTTCTGCGGTTATTATTTCCGTGTTGCCGTGGGTAGACGTGGTCAGCGGTAAACAGATCGGGAGGGTGCGCCAGCACTGTTGAATATTTCATGATCCTGTCCCCCTAAAACCTTATTTGGAATCCGCCTAAAATTTTGATCCAGCGTTCTGTACTCCTCCCCCGTATAACGTGCGAAGGAGCAAGCAATAGAATTTGTAATGTATATTCCAGATCTTTGGTGTCGTGTAACGGTCTTTACGTCTCATTGTGAATCACTCGATCTTGATATTGATGGAGGTCGTTTATGGGCTCTGTTAGAGTATTAATGGCCGAGGTATTCGGTACCTATCTCTATATACTGCTTACTCCGTTTACTGGTGCTGGTTTGTCATACTTTAAATGCTTTTAATGTTTAAATGCTATCATAGCAAGCAGTTCGTCATTATTCAGCTCTATTTTAATGCTGTTAAGGTCCAAAAGTGACAAACCTTTTCATGCCGCGACTATACCTACCCCTTTGATACAATTATAACTTGTTACTTTTCTTAATAAAAAATGACATTGGATTATCGTTAAATTCTTGTAAGAATTCAAAGCTAAGCGACCGTAATACCAAAAAAAGCACCTAACTAATCGGTAACAGTATAAGGATTTTAAATTTTATGTGTTTACTAATAGAGTATAGAATGCTTCGACTACTACGTTATAGTTAGCCGCCTTCTTTGATATTACGGCAGTAAGTAGTTCAGACCGTACAGAATGAAATAATAGTATTAAAGCGGTTCTTATCTTTTGTTCATCGACTGATACAGCTTCAATGTACACTGCCCCAGACAAGATGCAAACGCTACTTAGTTTTTCTTTCCTATCGCCCAAAATGGGATGACAGTTGAACACGTGGTCATCCCATACATTTTGAGCGTTGGAAAAAAAGGTTAGTAGAATTGGAACTTCGGCTAGAGTCCCTGGCATTTGTTTAGGGCTTTAAAAACAGTTGATTTGTTTGCACCTAGACAAAACTAAGAAAACTAATAATCAACTTACTAATAAACTTGCTCAGTTCAGGGTATTACAATTTCACAATTTAAATTATTTTTGAAGATCATATTATTCCATTACTATATTGAACGAAGACTTCGTTCAATATAATACACATTATTATATTGAACGAAGAACCTACAGTTATCTATAGAAATATATTTATTTAGCTCAAACTTTAGGTTTATGCCATGGATACAATTAGATAACTTCACGATGTTATAGGTGAAAATCTTAAGTAAATGACCCCTTGCATGTAGTACAAAACGAATATGGAATTTACGTCAAATTACAAATATATAGTAATGTCGAATAGTCTATGCAGATATGTTACAACTACATGCAATAGGTCATTTACTTATTTGTTTTATCTATACTTGGTAACGAAACTAACAAGTCTATATTTTTAAGCGACAAACTATGTCCTTTTACAAATTTGTGCTTAAACCGTTGCATATTACATGAGTTGCATAGGATTATTAAATAGGGGCGGTTAAGTTACACTTTTGACCACAAAAAAAATTAAAAAGTCCAACGGGAAGTACCGGTTTGCGAAATGAAAGTTTGTAAAATGATATTACTAGTTTGCCAAATGATGAGTTGGTAAAACATAGTGAATCGTTAAAGGAACAGGGTTAACGGTAGCCATTCTAAATTTGAAAAACTAAAAGTATTTCAACTTGGTCAGACTGATATCAGGGCGGAGTAGGGTTAAAAGGATTAGTAATCTTCTAACTGACTGACTGACTAACTCTGAGCACTCTAGGGGTGCACTAAGAAAGGATTTATCGAAATCAACCTCCAACGGGAAGAAAAGGGAGATAACGGGAAACTAATTCCACCATTACGTGTTCAAAGGGTGTTCTTTAGCTAATTTAATACACTGGATCACATGTATTTTTTTAATCAGGAATCGATGGAATTATTTTTGTAAAAAAAATAGGCAAGAGCATGTAGGATCATGCTCAGTTTAGGGTTCCGAGGGCGTAACTACGAACACAACTCAAAAAATATCATCAATATACATCTTATAGTTTTGAGTAAAATGTAGTTGACGTACGAACCATCGGACGGGCGGACATGACAAAATTATAATTGCTCCGTTTTTTGCCATGTTGTCTACGGAACCCTAAAAACGTTCACAAACTAACTTTGTTAACAATAAGGCTTCAGTCAAGGACAATATCGATAAACTAGCCGAGAGCCCAAGCATTAAGAGCTTAACATTGGGTGTTATTGTTATGTTCCAAACCCAATCCTTGGCCCGAGCAGCTTTCAGAAACGGATTATAGTTTCGACTTAGCATAAATAAATCCTCAGGTGAAGTTTGCGACTGTTAAACTGGGAACAGAAACGGACGCTGGGAGATTTACAGCAAGTTTGAGTTTAAATCGTTATCGCTTTTTAATTAGTGTAATTATTTTAACAGTGCGCTGTTAATAACAGGCTTAATAGAATGTACTAAATTGAATTTGATATTGTCATGAGGCAGGGTTACTGATGGTAGATTTAAACTTAGGAACTGTTTTTTTAATGTATCAATTCTTATTGCTCACCCCAATTTCAGCTATTTTGATCTTTCTTTCTATGTATATCTAAAGTATTAAGTTGTTCCCGTCTATCTATAGGCCACCACGGAAGGTAAAAAGCAGACTTGGTTAGATATCACACGCTAAAGTAAAATACGCAACCCCAATTTTAATGCCAATATGGATGTTACAATATAATTCAAGATTAATGTCACGAGCCAAATGTTTGAAACACAGCCCCATATTTGAGATTGATTCTTTATTTATTGAGGCCCGATAATTAGGTCAGTTTAATGGCAAGGGGCGATTCAGCATTTCATATTGATTCATAAATACATCATACAATGTGTTTTTATGAGTCGTACAGTGGCGCAACAGCATTAACAATATTACTTTTGTCTTTTCGTCTATGTCTATTCATATATATCTATATGTATATGTATATGTATGGGTAACTGTTGTACCCCAGCTTTACCTCAGACAGTTGTCAATATTTAAAAAATCCTCGCTGAAATCTAGCTCAAATTTATTTATTTAATATAAGTATTTTAAATTGGTTATTTAATATTAACATAATTTTGAAACATCTAGTACTTTTCACTGTTATAAGTTTGGCTTTTTGTTTTTCAAACATTCAACAATTTGTTCTGCTGCAATTTGTGCGACATGTCTCGTACGTTCTGTTGAATAAAATAAGGAAACGGAGAGGACGAGTTAACTCCTGTCACTAAGTTCTTATATGATAAACTTTATTTTAATACAGGACTGCCTAAGAATTTCATTAAATTATACCTATTTGTTTTAATATTTATATTTACATACGCACTTTTTTTTTATAAACATGCAATTTCAGCTACAAGACGTTCTCTACTGGTCACATCTTTTTTCCCAGTTCTGATAACAGCAAAAGCCCTCGCTCTGAGTTCATGCTTTCATTTGACAAGATGAATAGTGCGCGTTTTCAAACTTCGAAAAATTCTCCAACTGCCGTCGACATAAAGGTAGATAGCATGTAAACGGATAGGGATACATAACTGTGGGATATGCGAACAAATCTCATTCCATCCTCCTGAGGGCCGTCGGCGATCCGACGTGCAGCGAATATTACACGCTGAACGCTGCACTGCGCCCCAATGGATGTCTAACCGTGAAACTATTAGGGGTTTGACAACATAGTACCCCTATACTCCTACTACTGTTGTATTTGTTAAACACGGTTACTCTAACGATATACATATTTCTTGAAATATAATATCGCGGCTCTTCGTGGAAAACTCGATGCAATAATGTACTAAGTAGTACTAAAAACATACAAAAAAAAGGTAATAATAAGATCGAACACCAATTAGCGGTGGTGACACGGTGATTTTCAATGTCCTTGCTTAATGACACTAGAAACGCGACGCTAAAAATGATTTTCAATGTTATTCAGTGTTAGTTCATACATTTTGATAGCTATTAACACCCTAATCGTCTGTTAAGTTGTTATTGAAATTTGACATAAGTGAAATAAAATCGGAGTAATAAAAATAGTAACACAAAACGAAAGTTATTAACCATAACGACACGAAAGTATTCTGACGTATGCATGTAAACCCTTTAAAGTACTAAAGAAAAAAAACCTAAATAATAATTAATGTAGGAGCTCAAATATTAAAATATTATATTACCACAACACCACCGGCTAAATAATGCCGTGAACACATTCACCTTTAGCAATTGCTACGAGTGCTACGCTGTAGCCCGTAGCGCCATTTTTCCGCTATGTACCGAAAATCTACACCAAACAACTGGTCGGGTACATTGTTCGTAGTAGGTTCAATGTACATAATCGGGTCGTTGGCACTGATTGTGTGTTAGGCCCATGCTCAGCATTTTGCATTGTGTTTGTATCCGAAAAAAAACGCACTGTGTTTTTATTGGGGCTTAAATCTAGCACTTGACTCGTTTTTCAAAAATAATAATTATAAATACATTGACTTAAGCTGTCGTTAAGTCTAACAACTCAAGTAAAAACAGCCAGCCCTAACTTACAAAATCTGCTTTCTTCGTATTTTCTCCGTCTTAAACATCAACAAGGACTTGCTTTCCTTCAAGTTTTCCTTGTTGCATCAACAAAGTAGCAACATAATCTGAGTAGCGCGAGACAAATTGCAGCAGTTATGTTGAGGCTCCGTTTCATAGGAATCCGTCAGGTTCGTTTTCCTTGCCAAATGTAGGGGACTGGGGGGTTCCTGACTAATGGGAATTATTTATACGACGCGTTGGCCTAGTTGGTAGTGACCCTGACTACGAAGCGAGCGGTCCTGGGTTCAAATCCCGGTAAGGGCAGATATTTGTGTGATGAGCGCGAATATTTGTTCCTGAGTCATGGATGTTTTCTACGTATTTATGTATGTATTTATCTATATAAGTATTTATATCGTTGTCTAGTACCCATAGTACAAGCCTAGAGCTTAGTTTGGGACTAGGTCAATTGGTGTGAGATTGTCCCCTGATATTTATTTATTTATTTATTTAATTGCTTTACAACGCGGGCCAAACGTACTTTTATAGAATTACTACTATTTATATGGTCTGGAGTGGTACACGATATGTCTAGTTTAACCTGCATCTGTATATCAAATATATATGATTATCTAAAGTGTCTAAAGGTGCTACTTGAATCACGTAAAAATTTACCTGCAACATAGTTTAACCCTTAATAATATTTAATAAATGTAATTTAAATTCAGATAAACATTTATCAAACTTTGTGCTAGCAAAAAATAGACACTACGAATATCTAGTTAATTTAATATCGAAACATAACGTGAGTATCAAGTTACATATCAATGAATTTATGACTTTCCGTCTATTCATGTGGTCCGTCTACTCAAATTGATCTTTACAGCGACCGGTTGTTACGCTGTTTTTACGTTCGCTTTTATATAAATAACATAGCAACGATACTTAAAATAGTGTAAACGCCAGCCGCCATAAGGTCTGTTTTGATTCGGACCGCATAGGACTATAACGTACCGCTCTGTCCGGAGTCGCCGACAGCGATAAAGCGAGTCCGGGAAAGCCTCGCTTATTTATGTCCGGGTTCCGCACACCCAAATGTGGCCACGGAATCCGCTATAAATTAATTAATCCAACCCATACTTTTAACACGATTATTATTATTGTATGCCATAATTCGATAGTGAAGTCTCTTGGTATACTAAATGACCGTCATTTGTTTTAATACGTATGATGTGGTTGGACGGATTCCAGTTATTGATTTTGTTGAGGTTTGTTTAGGTTACTATTGAATATGTTTTGGAATTGACTATGAAATTAACGCAGTCGGAATGGGTAACCTCTCGCCTGGTAGGCCTGATTAAGTTCATAACTCATAATTCTCAGAGTTGTTTACGGATGAATCGCGCCTTGGTGTGGGTGTTACTTTTACTCTAACATCCAAGGTAGCAACAGCCCGCCCCTTAAATAATATTTTTTAACTACTTATATTATTTATATTTATTTTTTGTTCTTGTTCAATGTTAATTCACTTCCTAGAATTCTAACAAATTACTTCAAATATCAAACTTCAAACGACCTGATTTTTATTCACGAAACGTAGACTGAAATCTAATAAGGAATACCTACAAAACTATTTCATTATCTTCGACCCCGGGGCACGGCTATTCGCAAATTAAAATTGGTAATCCTAAACGGTATTCCTGACGAAAAATTAAATTTACAAAATCAATCACGAAATACTTTGGACGAGTTATTTATCTAAACTTGGTTGTAAATTGAGTTACAGTTAAATTAAACACAAACCGAGTGCTAGCTTAGACTTAGTTTCAATGAAATCGGTCCAGGCCTGACTAATGCGTTAATGTGACACTGAATCTCATTAACGATACTGTACACTAAGTTGATTGGAAAAGCAATCTCTATGTAAACTAAGGCATCTTAGCTGACAGAAACAAGTTTTGTTTAGCCTTATAATTCAATTACTATTGACGTGTAATACCTTACTTTATGAAGATGTTTTTTTACATTTATTTAAAATAAAAAATGTGTTTACGGCTAAAATGACTAATTAAAAAATGCAATAGCTTTGCATTGAAAATTTAAATGAAACCGAAAATAGAAGAACCGAATAAAATTCACGTGTCTTTCATTTAGTTTGCAAATTTCGTCGTAGTTATTTTTTATAAGACTGTCTTTTCACACTAAAAAATGTGTTTGGTCTTTTCGCAAATAAAGATTAATTTAAACAATATTTATTTAACACAAAACAACAAAAGAAACACTACGTAGCGTTAGAAAGAGCCCTGACAAAAGACAAAAATAAATAATAAATACCAATTAACACATTTTTTCATTATTATATACATTATTTGAGAAACAAACCGGAAAAAGTGTAACAAAAATACATACATACATACATAAACTCACGCCTTCATTCCCAGAGTGGGGTAGGCAGAGCTAAAGAATTACCAACGTCTTAAAACAAAAATAATACAGAGTTTTAAATGTATAAAGAGCTTCAATAAAAACAAGGTACCTAATATTTGTGTGTGATATTTTTTGGAAGTACCTACAAAACTAGGTCCAGTAAAGCAAACCACTTTCTAATTCTGGGAAGTGATATCAATAAAATGGGTAGGTATTAGTTAGGGTGCATGCCGCGAGCGGACCTACTAGAGGGGGTGTTCTTTTTATAGTGGTGATTATTATTTCCTTCTTTAATATTTGAGTAGCTTAGTTTTATTTTAATTTAAATAAGTTTAGTTTTAACTTTTAATTGTTAATACATACATACACATACATACCTTCACGCCTCCATTCCCAAAGTGGGGTAGGCAGAGCTACAGAATTACTAACAACTCTAAAAACTTGTTAATAACTCTGTAGCCACAATTCGCACAATTAGGCTCAGATATTTAACAGTGTATATTAGTGACAGGTGGCAAACCCATCGCCTAACAGTACTACAAGCCATTATTCCCTTAGTCGCCTCTTATGACTTCCACGGGAAGACATTGAGTGGCACTATTCTAAGCCGGCAACCACACGGCAATTGTTAATGTAAAATAAATAAATAATTTATTGAATAAATATATAATATCTACCTTAAAATGGGTTACTATAGTGACCTGTGTAGTAATGACACGGATAAAGTGGTATTTATTTGCTTTTCCTCTTGGTCTTTTATAATTATTGAAACACGTCAACTGCTTGGCTTGTAGTACTATTAGGCGATGGGCTTGCAACCTGTCACTAATATGCTGGTAAACATCTTAGCCTATTTGTGCAAATTGTGGTTACTGAATTATCAACAACTTTTGAAAGTTGTAATTCTGTAGCTCTGCCTAGCCCACTCTGGGATTACACGCGTGAAGGTATGTTTGTATGTACGTCAACTGCTGGCCCACTTGAGGCCTCTTGCAAATTTCGTTGACTTACCAAATTATCGGTTCACATTCTGGGAGGCCTCCGCCTGCGATTATCTGACCCCAGGGTAAAACGGCAAACGGTTTATAAACTTTGCACTGTAATAACTTTCACAGGTTCACTGGGAAAAAAAACAATTCTCCGCAGTGTGGGCAAAGGGGTGCGCACGACTGGGAATAGCCGACTTTTACCTGCTGAACTAGTCGTCCTCTAGACATAAAATATAGCCAATAGCCCTTTTACTACCCCTGTGCAAAACATTACGTCGAGCTGTTGCTTCGTGAAAGGACAAACTAACATTCAAATATCTTTATTTAATGGTTTGCTCCAATCTCTGCCCATATACACATTCCGACATTTTATTTTGGGAATCACCCGCTGTCACGATTAAACTACAATGACAGTTTATTATCATAACTCCCCGGTATGCCTACGTGGGCGCAGTAATTATAGCCGTAATAACTGATATTGCCCCGCATTTCACACCCTCGAGTCACGAAATGTGGAAACAGTCGAGGCGTCGTATTTTTAGTTTCAATGGGCCCACGTAGCGACCTCGTTATTTGTTAGGGTTATCTGTAATAGAGTACCTACCTAATTTTAATACATTTTTATCGGGTAGGGGTCGGGTTGTATAAAGCATAAAGTTGTAATATTTTAGATAGGTATACGTGGATTCGTCATACTCGTCATTACGTATAACTGTAAATAGTCATACATTTATGCACATAACGATTTTAATCATAATGTTTAAGAACATATTATTGTGTTACGGGCATAAATTTGATGCGCATAAATTTATCAAACCATATTTTATAATGATCATAAAGTATTTCCGCTCTTTTATAAAAAAAAAATAACCCTAACCTATCCGCGATCCGAATCGGTTTTGCCACTAACTTACATTTATTTAGTCATAAAATTAATTTAATATTATGACATTTTACATTATATATGTATGATTATGTAAGGTAACAATTATGCCATAGTACAATTTATGCCAAAAAAAATGAGCATCAACTATATGCGTAATGTGTTATATCAATCGAAATTATGACTATTGTTATGCGACCAGACGGCCACCCATTTTTATAATACTTATTTTTATCTATTAAGGCTTGAAATATAATCGTTTTCCTGGAAAGCATGTTTGGTGAAACATCTGATAGAATCTTCGGAGTAGATTTTGGGCAAATGCAAAGGTTGTATGAGCAGATAGATAGATCCAATATTAAAGTTTCAGAAAATGAAAGCTTGCTAAGGGATGAAAGATAAGCTGTAGTCGCTAAATCCCTTTTGTAGGTACTATGCATCAGGGGATGCCATTAATAATTGTTAAAGGGAAAAGGCATAAACACGTTGCTTGCTGGTGCGAGAGTATTTATGTATGAATCGAATTAGTAGATTATGATTATTGGATTTATAGTCATATAATGATAATGGTCTTGATTCCAAAGGAAGTTAGAAACATTAGACATTCAGTTTTATACGAGTAGTTTATTTTAATAAAAACCGTAGTTTACAATCTTAGTAATATACAGTTTCCTTAAAACTTAATCTTAAATTTTACATGTATTTTCACATAAATATGCGTAACAAGTCAACAAAACAGGGCTTTTACATCAGAACGGTTGGTTTCATGTGATCCAACTTCTTTGAAGTTCGAGAGGCAAAACACTAACAAGTAGTAGGTTTACCTACTGACACGTCAATATACAAACATCATTCTTAAGCTAACATTTTACATGATAAAATATCTCCGTAGAAAATTACTTCACACATATTTTTACAATAACTTACACATTATTTTTATTTGAATGCTAACTATATTAATAAGTGTGTATTTTTATGTTTAGCCTACAATGACATCAATGGAAATTAACATTGTGAGATTGATTTTCAACATGGCGGAGAAGTCAGTCTTTACCTCACTAAATTAGTAACAATTGAACTAAACCTGACTGTGAGCGAAAGTGTCGATTGCGTATAGGTTAGGGTGGCCGGGAAGGGTGGAAAATCCAACGTGCCCTGATTGAACGCCCCGCTCACGCCCCGCGGCGTCCTTACTGCGCTTCATATACTTCACCATAACCTGAAAGCGATTCCAAAACTTCGGATCACTCCACAAAAGCGTTGTACGGTAATCTCGCTGCTCCTTCAGAAAGGCGTATATTGAATTGTCAGTACCAATATCGACGAATACATAAATAGTGTTCCTTGCCTTCAGCATCTCGCCGCGAATCTTCTTTATGCTTACGTCGCGATAGGCAGATGTCAAGTAGTTCGGAGAGAACACAACAAGAGTTATGCGTTTTTCTTTGACACCGTGGCTATTTTGTTTCTTGGGTTTTCTTTCCTTTGTGATATTCGGGTGGATAAATTCTGCAGTGACGTTTTGAAACTGACTCAAAGCGGGAGCAATGTTGTTTCGCACGAAATCTTCATCATGCTCTGAGCACTTAATTAGTAGGGTTACTGGCCTAGATTTATATTCTGTAGGGTGCAAGGTTTTACGCAACGTTTCTTTTGTCAGTATGTACAGCTTTTGTTTTACGGCCATTATGATACCTATTACGACAGTCATCACCCCGAGTAAGAATAAAACGCACATTGTGTAGAATACTACCACTGCATCTCTGTCGCACACTTTGCTCCAAGCTGAACATTGCAACGCGGCTATGTCATCCCACTGCAATGAAGTAAATACCATCAGATAACAGCCAATAAAATAAAATTCAATATCATGTTATTTTAAAAAGTATTAATTTTAACCTGGAAATGGTTCTTCTTCAACGTTGAAACGAAATTCCAATTCAAACAGTTGCAACGTATGGGGTTGTTGGCAATCAATATGTGATTGCGCGAGTGATCTTTATTTATACGTCTCCTCTTTATAAGATCTATGTTGTCAGTGTCGTCCTGGAATTAATATTTTAGAACAATGTTTAAAAAATAATATTTTATTACTTCCCGTCATTATAATATTAATGTATCTGTAAAATAGAGTTCAAATTGTATTATTACCTTTGAATATTTACTCATGACCTACTTTTATGCGATCTATAATTAAATTTAATGATATTTTTTCATGTGCCTACTATTTATTGTCTCATAAAATATAAACACCACTCAACAAATACACTAAAATAACAATTACCTTACCTTTAAATATTTGATGACATTAAACCGAAGATCCAGTGTTTCGTGTCCATTTAAAAACCAGTCTGTATATGTGTTTGTAAATTCATTATGACTCAGATTTAATAATTTCAAATGGTAGGTGTTACTGAAAGGGGATATTTTCCCCATGGGCCAAGTATTGTTGTCCTGCCCATTGTTTTCAAAATCGAGATGGTTGTAAGCGAGAGATATAAACATTCGCTGTTTATTATTGCTGAATAAATATGACGAAATTATTTTAAGATTGTTATGTTCCACGTTCAGATAAATAAGGCTTAATAGTGATGAGAATGTTGACCTGAAACAAAAAGGTACTGTTGTTTGAAACAAATAGATATCCCTTCAAGTGGCAAGCCTTATAACCTTATAATTGGTTAGAAAACCAATCGAATATAAATTACAGCTGACTATTAAGAACGAAAGGGATAAAGGGGTAGAATTGCTTGTAAATCTATTTGTTTACTCACCCTGAAATTTCAACCAACTGATTATAATCCATGTTTAGGGATTCCAATCGCACCAAAGACGAGAATAGTTTCGGTTCTAAGTCCTTTAGATTGTTATGGCTCAAATCTAACTCCAGCAGGTTAATCTGGTCATTGAAGATAGCCTCTGACAACGTCTCAAGATTATTGTACGCTAATGAAATGTTGGTAATATTCGGAGAATTAGTAAATACGTCGTACGGAATAATTTCCAGACCACACCGCTGGATATACACCTGTTTTAAATTCATTAAACTCCCAAACAGATATTTAGGCAACTCTTTCAGCGTCACGTCGTTATTGAGGATGATGACAGTTTCCAACTCCCTGTTACTTTTGAACAGATTCCGAGGCAGCGAAGAAAACTTGTTTGAGAACAACGTTAACTTTTTCAGTTTTCTCAGGGGCTTGAAAATTGAAGTTGGTAGCTCGTTGAGTCCGTTAGAACTGAGATCTAGTTCCTCCAGTACGTTGACTCCCGAAAAGAAGTCTTTAGAAAACCAAGTGACGTTACTCTGCCATAGAGAAAGTTTTCTCAAAAACGACAGGTGTGAAAACACATTAGATGATATATTAGTCATATGGTTATGACTTATCTCTAGAGTTTCCAAGCGCTCCAGTGGCTTAAGTAAATTCTCGGAAAGGTTAATGCTATTCGATCGAATATTCAGCCAGGTAAGATTGTTAATATCCATGAATAGATTATCTGGCAGTTGCGTGTTCCCATTTATAGAGAGTAGAAGTTTCGTCAGATCTTGTAATCCAGCGAAGTGCTTTCTATCGAAGTAACCAGATAAGTTCTTTGTATTCTGGAATATTAACGCCATTGTTCTCGAAACCCCCATGTGCGTTAAAACGTCTTTGAACGACGTCGTTGGTAATGGACAGTCTTTGAAACTGACTGACTTGAAGGAATTGTGGCGGTTGGCACATCTTGGTAGTTTGCTGTAGTCGAGATGGGATGTGTTCTCGCATTTAATATTGATATAAATGTCTGGGACTAGATTTATTTTAACTGTTCGACCTGTAAATAAAAAAACATGTTACACCTGAACAGAACAAACATCAAATGAACAGACATAAAAATAACTCAATATAGAAACTAAACTCAATAACAAAATATTTGCCTGTATGATTCTTTGACTCAAAAGGTAATCCAACCCGCGAAATTTGCGCCCAATGATATTAAAATTGGGATAAAATTTAGTGTTTATTATGCTGGGCTCATTCATGTCAGTAAATTCCACACTGACTTATTTATTATAAATTAATAAATTGGTTTTGGTTTCTATAAACTAATAAATCTCTTACCCCCTTACTTATAAACATGGAATAAGCTTGGAATAGTTTATGCCATGCTTTGTCTTTATCTGTAATTGAGACATTTGCATCTGACAGAAAGTGACAAAGCATGGCATAAACTATTCCAAGCTTATTCCACGTTTATAAGTAAGGGGGTTCGTCCATTAAATTTAAACTTGTGACGTCCAATCACAATGAATACTATTCAGCAACTCCCTGTTATAATGCACTCACCATCGATATTGCAATTGAGTTCGACGGCGAGTGTACCGCCGCAAACGCAGTTAGGGTCGCTTGGACACATCGGCCTCGCTGCCCCAATTGCTTGCAGCGTTGCGGCCAAAACGCATAACCATGTAAACATCATTTTGGATAAAATATTTTTTACTCTTTTACTGTCATCTTGTGGCTCAGTTATGTTGGAGACATGATGCGTTGATTAATCTGCGGACAAAGAAACAGTCTTATTATCAGCCGTTACTAGAACTTGTACTTAGGTTTTCGATAATCAAAATCACAATCGTTAAGTAAAGCAAATGTGACAAATAAAATTAGCCCTTTCTCTTTCTTACACTTGAAACTAGACAAAGATAAGGCTAACTTTAACTGGCACATAAAGTTACTTGTCGATTGTGAAACAACCTCTTATCATAGGACCTTGCACAAAATAGAAATAGCTAAATATCGTACTCAAAACTAACAAATCAACTCAAAGACTTTGAATGATTTAATTTCAATGAAATTCAAGACCGTTCGCGTTCGAGTACAGACAGACGTGACTGCAGTGAAATTGATTTTGCTGTCAATAGTTTACAAGCAAACACCAACAAAAAGTGCAGGCGTATAAATTGCAGCGGGTGCAGAATATAATGGAACATTCACCCGTTATACCGGTCCGCCGCACTCGGCATTTTCGATTATTTTACGACTACGATATTATTGTAATACCGTCCGGGAACAAAAGACCACTCGTATCGGCTGTTGTTAGTTGAATTTGTCTGTGTCGATTCACATCTTTGGCTGTGGAGGGAGGTGAAAGGCTTTTGATAGCGTTGTTTTGTTTAAAGAGAATATGGTATGGTCCCGTACAGTTTTAAAATGAAAAGTATGTAGATTTACGTTTTGAGTAATTCAGTAAAGAGAATTACGCCTTTAGTTTATTTACAGTGCAATTTTTTATTGAGTGTAGCACAAATAATATTTACATATCTGTGCTGTCTTTTTCAGTAACTTCAAACGCAATAAATCCCGTCTCCGCAGTAATAATTATCTTTTGCATGCAACATAAAGACGTTACAGTAAGTTTTAATTACTGGAACAAAGAAGTTCTTGAGGTCGTTATTTATTTAGTTAGAGTTAAATTTAATTAATAAACATTGAAAAAATCAAATAAATAATATTTGGGGTTGACGAATGAGATTAAGTATTAAATAAATATATGGAGGAAATTAAGTCGTGGTATATTAACAAGCGTAAAACTAAGCGTGTTACTGCACAATAAGTTTTATATTTATGTCAAACATATTTAAATCACTTGTTTTACTAGGCAAACGACATAAACATGACATTTACACATAGCTGCAAACATTTGTAAGCTTTATGCTACGGGAATAGCTTTATGTCTCCTGCATATTCATTTACAACATTACATGCAACATGTTACCTTTTGATGCTTATATTTGCATACGTACCTATGACGCCGCAACGATTATTATTCCGTGTTCTTCATTATTTAGATGTTACTTCATAAATGAAGGCACTATCATTTATTTATGAATCCGAATTCATATTACATAAGGATAGTAAGAAACGTGGCCTTTATTAAGATAACAATGGTCAAGTCAGCATCAAAGGATGTTCATATGAAATAGTTCATAGTACGAGAATTTCGAATAATGAAAATCTTGGTAATAATGATGAGTATGAGCTAACTAAATGACGTCGTATTTTCCGCAAGAGGACTGTGATATTATACTCTAAAGATTCCCGAAAGAACTCCTTCAAATTCAGATTCAGGTTCAGATATTTATTCATAAAATTTTGTATTTTATATGTCATTTTACAATAAATCCTTAAAATAGGTAGATCAGATAAATTTACAATATCAATATAATAATAATAGACGGTAAGTGTATGTTTGGGTCAACGATTACCATCGAAAAAATCATCAAATGGCATCAGACAGAGTTTAATATTTTAATACTCGCACATACAAAATAAAAACACAAAATACAAAATTTTGTTTGTTTTCAAGATTTTGTTCTTGTAATAAACGTTAAATATTTCAATAAATGAGCCTACTCTGAAAGCATTTAACGCTCCACGCGCCACGATTTAATATGGTTATCCATCAATCGACACCCTGTTATTCCCGGCGGGTTTTCCGTCGTAACCGCTGCCGTAGTTAACATGCACCCCTTCGGTTTTCCCGAACAATTTCGGCTGTCGCGCCGATTCGATTTTTCGCCAATTATTTTGCAATATTAAAGAGCTGGAGCGACGAACGTGGACTGGAATATTTGAAAAAAAAAGGTTTAGTAGGATTTTGGACATAAATGCATGATTTGTCACGAAATGGTCACAAGTCAGCGTTATGCTGGCAGAGCCAGGGCTGGTCTTCCGCTGTAACCATTCGGCAGTTTTTATGTTTAGTTGCCTTTTACCGTGGACTTATGTGCGTAGAGTTTGATTACATTTTTCGTCTTGAATAGAAAAGAAATCACCCTTTACCAAGTGTAATATTATGATTAAAATTCATGTTGTCAAATTATATTGTTTTCCACTCATTTCTGTATAAGAGGAGAAATGCCTCTGCTTAAGTAGATGCCTAAAGTCAATAAAGGTGTAAAAATACGATGAAATCTAGTTCAGCGATCCAAACTTGATTTCACTTTAAGATAAATTAAACGTTATACTAGTAACGTTACGGCTTTTAATTATAACATGAGAGTTTCAGAAATTGCACACCATTTCACTTACCCTTAATGGACTGGACAGTAAGATGGTTATGTAAGAAAATATCTTACAGTAATTTACTTTTAACTCAATGGTTAGTAACTTTGCATATTATTATGTGAATTCACTGACACACCGCAAAAATATCGTTTCAAACGAAATAACGATTCCCTTTGACCGGTCGCTCACATCTCACAATTTGGCCTATTTATTCAGCAACTCCTAAATAACGAGGTCGAATTCTATTTCTCTTTGGCTCGACTAATATTTAATCCCGCTGTAGTTTCTAGGACGTGACGGAACTGGGTTCCAGCAACGTGCCGCTTATATCAATGCAGATGTAGTTATTTATGTTTATAAAGGATACAGGGTGTTTGGTGGGAAGATGCCGTAATTTTAGAAGATGTAAAGAGTATCACGAAGCGCATTTGAACTGTGTAACCTTTGGTTTTAATTTATTAAAAAGTACATTGTCCATTCTTATAAAAAATTGTTTACTTTTGATAAATTTTAGAATGCTAATTTCTTTGTACAGATTAGTTTATTACAAGACCTTTACTCGCTTGCATCCCACGAATTTGTCATCAGTCTAGTAAGTGATAAATAAAGTGTGTTGGTAAGTAATATAATTGTCGTTCAGCCTATTCAGAACGCTGAGGAACCAGTGGCCCTAGACAAGATGGATTGCGAGATCGCTATCGTTATAGGAAACGCAAAGTATTGACGTAAGCTGAAGGATGATTGTGTCAAGCGCTTACGTCAATTCTTTATAGTTTGTCAGCTTTCGAAAATCGTTTATGATAGCGTTAGCATCTCGAATGGGGCCTCTAAATCGACAAGTCATCTCTGCGATATACCTACAGTGATTGAGGTGAAAATATCGAGTAGTTGACAAAAAATACCTACTCAGCAGTCTATATTCGTACTTTCTGTTAGTTGCCTCTTCATGTCAAAATGAAAGTTTGCTTGTATAAAATACCTAATAGGTCGATATAGTCTTAGCAGACTAAACGCGAACTAACAAAGCGAACTAGTTCTTGCCTTGCTAAATGATTTCCAATAATTTCAAAGTAAAGACAAAATACAAGTATATTATTAACAAATACTACGGAACGGAACTCAAACATTTTTTTTAAATCTTATTTTGCGCATTGAATCAGTTTGTCCTATAATTAATTATAATATACTATTATCATTATTTTATTTTATTTTTTATACACTGTTAAACATCTTAGCCTAATTGTGCAAATTGTAGTTACAGAGTTATCAACAAGTTTTTAGAGTTGTTGGTAATTCTGTAGCTCTGCCTACCCCACCCTGGGAATGAAGGCGTGAAGGTATGTATGTATGTATTTGGCCGAAGATTTCCACAGAGAGGTGTGCAAATGAAGGGAACAGACTTTTCAGCAGTGGGACACTATATTAGGCCAATTAATAATATAATTTTTATTATTATTTCATCATACCAAGTACTAAATCCGATTAAATTTTGAATACTATTAAATAATTATTTATCCATTAAATTTTAGCCGCATACTCTGCTGCGTACATTTATTCATTAGGGTATTCATACTACCCAATCATCCGGCGCAAGAAGGATACGAGTTGTATTGTCTTTAACCAATATTATTTCTGACAATTTACATTGACCATACGAGCAGTATTAATCATCATCATCAGTTCAGCCCACATCCACCCACTGCAGGGTAAAGTCCTCTTCATTTTCATGCTATTTTGCCCGGTCTCGTGCTAACGCCATACAACGTCTGCCTACCTAGCTATGACCTAATCTCCTATGATCTATAGTCTGTGTCAATTCAGATTGGCAAAGATGAAAACAAATAAGTACGGTTTGACACATAACCTCAAACGTTCATCAATCGGGTTTTTTTAAGTATAATTAATAGAGATTCAATCTTTAATTAAATGGATATTAATGATTAAGTGTATAAATCGTTACAAGAGCCTCACTTGATCTTTAAAAGTAACAACTTACGCCGCTTTGCGTTCGCGACCAGTTTGCCTACGTAGAACACTGCGTAAGAAAGAAGCTTACATAAAATTTTCCGATGCCCAAAAAAGTAATGTTATGTGTTGAAGAGATGCAGTTTTCGCGGCGTCCGTTCTGGAAGACAGCGGGTGGCAGGGCGGCAAGCGATTTCACCTGTTTTTCCTCAGATACTGTGTTTAAAACACTTGTGAAATCGCCCATCGTCCCCCCGCCGCCGTCGTCCTGTACGCGATCTAACGACCTAGATATGATTGCACATCGGCGGCAGAAGCGGTTACCAAAAAATGCATAGAGTTGTTTGAAGCATGCCATGAATCGCCGTTGTTATGAAGCAATTCTGCTATGTATTTGTTTCCACAGCCCCACGCAGGCTTTCCTTACCAATTTAAACTTTACAAGATCTGAATCTAGCAAAATTTCCAAACATTTATTTGTACGCGTTACTGCAGAGGTCCATATCTTAAAATATCTTATTCAGAATTCTCATAGAAATTCTTGTAACAATAGTGGACACACACACGCAAGCCCTAGACAATAGGCGGCGACACGTGGCTCTGGCAAGCAAGATTAATAGCCACTGCATTACTTGGCCTTTTTTATTAAACTAACTTATCAAAAAGGATATTTCCGAGAGTTTTTCATTATGAATATGGAATTATATGGAGAAAAGAACTTAAAGTCAGGAGCATCAGTTGGTTTTTGTAAGTTAACGACATTAAAACAGGTTTCCATATTGTTACTGTATTGGAGCGAGCGCTTGTTTTTAATATTAAATCTCCATCATAAAACTCAAAAATGTATTTTTGCATATTTAACAGTATGTCCAACCAATTGCCAATTACTGGTTATCCTTTAGTTGAACTGTAAAAATCATTATTAGAAGTAGGTAATCAAAGCAACTTTAAACTGTGACCTCTCTTAAGTCCCCGAGGTAATCTGACTTTTCCATGAGGGCGTAGCCTTTCTACGAAACGTATTTGAACCCTTCGCGGCAGATGGCGACTATTATAGCAAAACTAAAAGTATTATAATGGGCCGAATAGCTGGAAATCGGTTAAGGTTAGGGGTGGAACGGTCGGTATTAAGGAAATAGCGGAAGAACCTCTCCGTTTACATTTTTATTTTACTCACAAAAAAAGTAAGATAGATATAGACATCGGCCAAAGAAAGAGCTGTAATTACCATTAATGTAAGAAATAATAAGATTACAGCGCTTTAATGCCTAATAAAGACGACCAGATACGGTTGAGGCTGTTACTTTTTACGCTAACGTATCAACCTTGCTCTGCGCAGGTGATGTAATGGTACTATACAACGTACTCTGTCTTTTAGCCGTAAAGTTGATAATATAGTGTTTGGAGGAGGGAGACGGTACAGAATTTTATTGCATTCTCTTCGGTATCAGGTGCTGTAAGCTAGTAAGCTTGTCGGGCTTAAGGCGCATTTAGGTGTTGCGTTACTACTTAGCGAAAGCACTTCTATGAAACTAGTTAGTAATGTACTATATAGTAGTTATGTAACGGTACATTTATGCATTTTGCTTAAGACTACTTAAATAGTTGTTGAATTAATTAAGTACGTACTAGCGCCTGGGGAATTAGCATCGAGTAAGCCTCTCGACAGCGGTTTGTGCTTGAAGTTAGTGTATACGTAGGGGAAACTGGGGACACTTGATCACCATTTTGGTTTCTTGCTTATATTTTTTTCAAATTTAGTTCTATAAAAATAAAACATACATGTTTATTACTACATGCATGTTTATTACTGTTCCCCATTATTTGATTATTATATTTATGAGTGCTTCATTTTTTTTTTTGCATTTTCCCAAAACTTTCCAAAAGGAACAAGTGTCCCATATTCTGGGAGACTTGATCCCAGTAACGGGTAGACTTGATCATAGGGGATCAAGTCTCCCTAATGCAAACTTTAAATAAATGAAAACCCGGTTTGGCTATAAAAGTATCATTTATTATAACAAAATTATAAATATAATTAGCTTTATATGTCTTAAGTATTAATTTTAAGAAAGAAAGAAAGAAAGAAAATCATTTATTCGTGACATGCATAACAAAGATCAGATAAACAAATACAAGAAGAAAGAAGCCACGAAATGGTCCCAACTCAGCGTAATGCTGGCATTAAAGTCAGCGCTGGTCTTCCGTTGGAACCATCAGGTGAAACCACGGAAGGTTACACACACATAATTAAATGAACACAAGAAAAATAAAAATAAAACAAAAACAAAGCACTGAGTTTCGCTAAAACATGCCCGTCCATAGATGGCTGAAAGAGCAACAGTCCCTTAGCCTTTCTTAAATGACATGGAGCAAGCAAAGAAAACCGACATGACATGACCTATCTTATCTATGGCAGCGCCTATCTATCTATGAATGAATGGTTGATAATAATGCGCATGCATGCTGCGCGCAATAACAGAAACTATTATCTTAGCAATTTCGTTTCCTAGCAGATTGAAAGTGCAGATGTTTAAAACAGGGAACAGGAAATTACATACAAACAAATTTTGGTGCAACTATTGCGGAACGCGACGGTTTTCGTCGGGGAAAATAAAATTAAAACAAAAGTAAAAGTAAACCTGTTTCTACTTAACAAAATATGGATGGCAATGCAGGCAGATGGGACATAAACCATAGGTATGTATGCATTAAATTTGGAATAGAAACAAGAAATGAGAATAAAATATTAATTAGATACCTATTAAGTAATATACTACAAAGAAGAGTAAGACAAGTGGCCATATGTTGAGAAAAGAAAACTGTCATGATAATATTTAGCATAATGGTATTAATACATAGTATAATATAATAATCGTAAAACTACTACAATAGTAATTTTAATGGATTGGTAAATAATATGCAATGTGGTTAAAATTAATATGGTGGGAGGTTATTTTTTAAAAGCAACTAGTGTCGAGTCTTAAATTTTCCTCTGCTACTTGGTGTTCAAATATATGTTTTTTTATTTTTATTCTGAAACTATGTATGTTTTGCAGGTTCCTTATTGGCGGTGGGATGTTATTCCAACATTTGGTGGCTATATAACGGAAACTTCCTCGAAAAGCAGCTGAAGCATGTCGAGGTGTCAACAACTTGATACCACATTGACGAGTCCCACGAAGCCTCTGACTAGACAGCTTTTCGAAGAGATATAATGGTGCTTTGTGGTGTAGTACTCCAAAAAGCAGACAAGCCAAGTGCAGCTTGCGACGGTGTTGCATTTTGAGAATTGCATGCTTATTTAAAAATGGAGTGACATGGGCCCTTAACGGAATGCTGAAACAGAAGCGAGCACAGGCATTTTGAACACGTTGAATGAGTCTTTTAGTTTTAGCAAGTATACGTGAGCCAAACACAGAATCCATATAATTTAGTTTTGATAAAACAAGTGACTCTACAAGTTGAATGCGCAATTTTTCGTTTATGAATGGCCTGATCTTGTATAACACTTTAAGCTTGTAAAAGCAGCTCCTAACAGAATTGGAAATATGCTTCACGTATTGAAGTTCTGTATCCATTAACAGGCCTAAGTTTCGTGCTTCATACACTCTCTCAATGGGTTCATCCTTCAACATGACTGGTTTTGTTGGACTGAGACCAGCTAACTGTTGCCTACTGCCAAAAATCAGGTACTTCGTTTTATTGGGGTTTAACAATAAGCAATTGTTTGTGGCCCAAGTAGCTATTCCCGAGAGATCCATGTTAAGCTTTTCTATTGCACTATCAATCTCAGATGGTTTACATGAGATGTATACTTGTATGTCATCAGCATAAATATGGAAATTGCAATGTGTGATTTGTGTCTTTATATCAGCATAATATAAAATAAACAGTATCGGACCGAGAATTGATCCCTGAGGGACTCCTCTAGTAACTCGCACTTTTTCCGAGATCATTGAAGAACCGTCATTTAGACTCAGTTTTACGTATTGGTAGCGATTGTTGAGATAACTGTCGAACCAGCTTAGCGTCCTATTTTCAAAGCCATAGTAATTTAATTTAGATAGCAGTAAGTTTATGTTGAGACAGTCAAATGCCCTGGAGAAGTCCAGTAGCACCAATAAGGTACACATTCCTTTATCCTGAGCACACAAGATATTGTCAGTAACATCCAACAAAGCAGTTGCTGTGCTTCTCCCTTTTCTAAAACCAGATTGTACATCTGGCAGAATGTTGTTACTTTCTATATAATTTGTCAATTGTGAACATACAGTTTTTTCCATAATTTTCGACATGCATGGCAATAAGCTTATTGGTCTAAGTTCATTAAGCTCCAATGGATTTGAGTTCTTAGGTAGGGGCCGCACTATAGCCAATTTCCAGGGGTCGGGAAATGTTGATGTTAAAATAGAGGTGTTTATTAAATTGGTAATAATGTCAATGGTGTATGGAAATGTTGTAATGAGCATGGTCAGGTTAATGCCGTCGCAGCCCTCGGCATTTGATTTTAGACTTTTTATAATTTTGATAATTTGATCTGAGCTAATTGGTTCTAATCGAAAAACAGAGTCATTAAACCTATGAAAATGAAAGTAAGTCAGCTGTGATATAGAAATTTCTGAACTGCCTGGCAAGCTTAGAAAATGATTGTTTATGATATCAGGATTGTTAAAAAAGGTTGGTAGTTCAGTATCATTTTTAGGCAATAAAGTAAATTTAAGGTTCTTCCATAGAAGTTTTGGATTATGTATTTTATTATTTATATTATATTTAAAGTAGGCTGCTTTCTCAAAAAACAGTGCTTGGTTTACCATGGATTTTAAATCTTTGTAATATATTTTTTTACTGTCTGACTCAGTTTTATGAAATTCAGCTGCGGCTTTGTCACGCAATCGCATCATGAGCTTGACTGTATCCGTGATCCAGGGATAAGAGCGGGCCTTAATTATAATTGACTTTATAGGCGCATGAAGGTCAAAAAGATTAACAATATTCTGATTCAGGGCTCCTAGCATTCTGTTTACGTTTTTCAGGTCAGAGATCAAATCCCATCTCACACTCTGCAAGTCCTTGCTTAAATTCTCCAGGCAGATGTTTTTAAGTGGTCTGTATGTTATTGTATAAGGTTTTGGTTTATCCCGTTTTACATTGAACTCTCCAACAACAAGGCAGTGCCCATTGAGAGAGCCTACATGATCAAGTAAAATGCTTTTTGCGCGCATATCCGAACACACTACGTCGAGCAGCGTTCGACTGGTATTTGTAAAGTGTGTTGGCTCTGATACCAACTGCAACAGACTAAAACTAGATAAGAAATTATTAAATTTTGCAATTTTTATGTCATTTTTGGTTAATAAGTCAATATTATAATCACCTAATATAATTAAATTGTCATAATTGTGGAAAGCGCTCACTGTATCAGAAACAGCGTCAAAAAATAGATCGACGTCCATCCATGGCGGACGGTATGCCGTCCCGATCACGATTTTCCTTCCGTTAAGGGTCAATGCAACCCACATTTGTTCGACCGAGCTGTGCAGTGGGTCCACCGGGTGGGGCAAGGTGCGAGCGTTAACGCCGCGTTTAACGTAAAAGCCCACTCCTCCGCCACGAGACCGGATACTCTGTGGTCTAGGAATATGGCGTAGCCTGTATCCTGCAATGACTGGTGCTCGCCCATCCTCCCCCGCCCTCAACCAGGTTTCGTTGATCGCCAATACGTCTAAATCTTGACGAGTACAAGCTGCTATTAAATTGTCGTGATTTGTGCCAAGAGAACCTGCGTTAAAAAAACCAATTTTTAACAATTTATTTACCATCGCAATAGGTAATTAATATTATAAGCCCAATATGTGTAGAAGTAAAAGTATAATTAAAAAACCATGTATAAATAAAAATTGAAAATATATGTGAACATTGTTTTATAGTTAAGATGGAATATAGCATATAGTTTTGTATATATAAAACGTAGTAAATATAGTATAGTATGGTAGTGTAGTGTAGTAGTTTTGTATATAGTAGTAAATAGTAAAAATAATAATAATAAGTACTTGTAGTGCATAGTCGCTTTAGAGCAGTGCATTGCCATGTCAAATTAAAAAACAATTTTACAGGTTCCAGTACATAACAGGGACGAGACAACAACTCAAATAGGGCTAGCCCCAAAAACACGCTGGATATCGGCGTTCGAACGAATGGTGTGGGCCTGCTTCCCGTCGCTCTGCCGGGCATAGACTCGCCCTCTCTTCGTCCAGGCGAACCTCCACTGTCTCTTTCGACACTCTTCCCTAACCTGGTGGAACAGCTGCCGGTTCGTCCGGGTGAGCCGCTCGTTCACGTACACACGGCGCGGCGCGCCGGCCTGGCCAGCGTCGGCCGAGGTGAAACTGCGTCGCACCCGAGCGGCCTGCAGCACGTCGTCCCGCAGCTGCCGACGAGCCAGCCTCACGATGACGCGGCGCGGGCGTCCCCCCGCAGTGACGTCACCGGCGCCCGCCCGGTCTGGACCCACCGCGCCGACTCGCTCCGCAAATACCACATCGCGAGGCTCCAGTGCAACACCCAACTTAGCGGCAAGGACGGTAAAGGTGTGGACTACGTTCTCACCTTTTACTTCCGGCAGGTGGCCGATGTCGAGGTCAGAGAGCAGCGCATCCTGGTCGCGGTCATTCAGCTCTAGTTGAAGGAGAGCCACCGTTCGCTGCAGTTCGTCCACCTCGCTGTTCCGGGGCGATTCCTCCACCTCCCTACTCTCCAGAGCCTCCAGCCTTCGCTCGAGTTCCTCCATACGCTGGCTCATGTTATGTATGGATGCGCGGATCTCCGAACGAAACTCTCGCTGTTCGGCCATGTACTCTGCAAGTTCGCGGCGCAGAGCACCGACTTCCGTCTCCTTGCCTGAGTGGCGCGCAGGTTCTTGCAGGGTCTTGCAGGGTCGTACAGGGTCAGTGGATGATCCTGTGATCGCAGGAGTTACCTCTGCGCCGCTTACACCTCTCACCGGAGTACCAGTATTGCCAGTTTTTTTTTTATCTGCTTGGCATTTGGGACAGATCCAGTCTTTGGGGATAGTTGTCACCTCGGTCATCTCTACGCAGGCTTTGTGGTATGTTAGCGGACATGAAGCACAAGTGGCGGCCCCTCGCGAAGACAGCGTTCTGGTACAAGCCCCGCACTTCGACATATCTGGTTAGTTTAGTTGTTGAGGTGTGTAAATGTTGTAGGCACGAATCGGTAGAGGGCGCCACACAAGTAAAAAAACGATCCAGATGCAATCCAGTTAGATTATTGCTTAAAGCACACCAACACGATCAAACCGCGCACCGCGAACACTCTCGCGCCTTTGTTCGTCCCAAAGTCGCACACTGATAAGATCAGAATGGGAAAACAATGTATTCGGCAGTTTAAATCGAAATATTAGCGTGAGTGTATACTGTGTCTGTTACCGTCCGTGACGTCCATAATTTTAGTGACTATTGAGTCTCAATCTCAATGTAAGTTCTACATTTTCATAAATCTAATAAGTATTAACAGGTTTTATTGAAATATCTTGTAATAACTCTATTCATATCACAAATTATTAACTCTTAAAATAGAGCTTCAAAAGTCTTAGCAGTGTCTATATGAACTGACCATCACCTAAAGGTTAGACTTACATTAGCTAAATCACTTTGGTACTTAAAAAACTGACAAATTGAATGTATGGGACACTTGATCCCGGGATCAAGTGTACCCCATCTTGCCGTGATCAAGTGTACCCGGGAGTGCTCTTTTAAAAAATACATTTTTTTCATGTCAAGATAAAACGTTAATCAAATAAAATACATGTAAATGCAAACTTTAATAAACTACTTTCAATGATTTTGACACATACTCAGGGAATTATTCATTCAGTTATTTAAAAAAAACAAATGAAAAACTTACCGAAACCAATGCTGACACAGGAAAATAAAAATAGCTGCACTGCTTTGAAGTGATCTATATAGAGAGGTCAAAATGACGTTTTTGGTTCACCATAGACCACAAAGACTTATGTTGCCAATATAAAAAATAGAAAAAGCGTTTAGTTTTTGATTTGTCACTGGGTGATCAAGTCTCCCAAGGGAACAAGTCTCCTTAGTTTCCCCTATTGGGAATTAAGATATACGACTGCTTTTAACTAAGTTTAATTATAAATTTTATAAATTTGATAAGATTTCGAGCTTTAATGAAGTTCTTAAGTATATAATTTTATGTAACATGAAATGTTAATTATTATGTTTTTATATCATAATATCTTTACTTTTTAACTAACCCGCTTACAATTCGATTCGATACGATAGAATATAGCAAGGATAAGATGCACTTCAAAAAACATGGAAAATAGAATTGACGTACGAATATGTCAATTCTATACATTTTATTAGTACTCATAGAATATAGCTAGACTTGCCTTGATCGGTTGAAAGCTGAAAGGTGGCCACAGAATCATCGCTGTGCTTGCGTAGACCCAATGAGCTCGAACTCATTAGCTTGTGCTCGATGAGCAATTCGTTAATGGTTATGTTAACAAAATGTGTACACGCCAAAAAATCCTGCCTTAAGTATTTTTTTTCCTCAAAAACCTACGTCATCTTTAAGCCGATTTAAGCAGATTTCAAAAACAGCGTAAATACTTTTACAATTTTCAAAATAAGCAAAATAGACGTCACAGGACGCCTAAAAGAAACCGTGTTGTATTTTAAACCGCTTGAATTTAAAGTTAGTAAGCAAACAAAGGGCTCGGAGCAATCTGAAATTAATTTGCCTTGCCGAGTTAGTAACCTAATAATGAATTCAGAATTCCCAGTCAACAATGTGAGGCGTTTACCCGTGGCGCTAAACAGACGCGGCCCCCGCGGCGGCGTACACGCAACACCCTCACTTAACCCGTTCGGTGCTAATAAAAGAGAAGATAGGACATATAATATAGCTGAGGAGCCGATCTTTCGAGTGTTTTCAGTAGGTTTGTTACTTGATAATAGCGAAAATTTTAACTGAATAAAGAACATAAACAGTTTAGTAATCACTTCTTTATCAAGTACCTGAACTTCCCTAAGATGACATACTGACAGATCGATTCTTCGCTCGAAATCGTTAGAATCGAGCACGTGATTACAAATATACCTACGTATACAAATCGCTCATTGAATATAAAACGGACACATTCCGAAATAATATTCACTTGCATCGAAAATCTTAAACTAACAGCTTCTAATTTTAAAATGCAACACTGACTGATTTTGGAATGTGTCCGTTTTGTTTTCAATTCACGAAATATTGCTCGTTAAATAGTATAAGACCAGGTTTATTAACGGTATAAGACTTTTTGTAGTGTGCTGATAGCTAACACCATTTTACCTGCCACCACCGAGAGCAGAGATATTTCGCATTATTGTGTTACGGGGTGGGGTTCAACAGATAACAAGACGATAAAAATGAATAACTTACTTGAATTCCATCAAGGCTGAATACTTAAGAAATCAAAGATCTCATAAGCATGAGTAATCAATGTGTCCATGTCCGTTAGAAGCTCAATAACGACTTCCCTCGTTACTTATAAACTTGGAATAAGCGTGGAATAGTTTATGCCTTGCTTTGTCATTTTCTTTCAGATGTAAATGTAACAATTACAGATAAAGACAAAGCACGGCATAAACTATTCCAAGCTTCAAGTTTCTAAGTAAGGGAATTAGTGTTTGCTTAAATAATATGTACATAAAGTTACTTTCTTTCACTGATGATGTAAAGCATTTTAAAGGCCATTCGCCTAACGAGCACGCGAGCAATCAGCAGCGCGGGCACCGTCGTTGCAATTACGTCATCAATATACACAGATTGTGATCAGGCCACGGCAGCGCTAATACCTTTCAGACTTTTACACGTTGTAAATACTGGCAAAAGTAAATAAAACTTAAAACGGAGTTCTAGGTGATTGGAAAACGGTACTTAAACCATATGAAATGTAATTTGTTTAAGCTTATAAAAGGTTTCTTGATAGGACTGATTGACAGATAAGCCAGGCAACGTGAGTAGACGCAGGCGTCTTTGATTGGTAATTATTATAAAAGTGATAAATTGCCTCTTGGAGAAGGTTTTGTGTAACGTAGATATTCTGTACTAGTTAAACCCGTGTAAACCAGATGTGGGTTGTTTAGTAAACGACATCAATATAATAATAATAATAATATAATAGCTTTATACTTCAGTACCGCAACAAAATGATCTTTTCCTGACTCAGTTAATTGGAGTAAAGGAGAAGTACATTAAACAATTGGGTAAAGTTGGACAGCGCCGACATATTTTCCTAACTCTTTTTTGTTAATCTGTGACAATCTATGTCTGGTGCCGTAATATATTATTCGTATATGTCAGTAGAATTTAACGATCTGACTCATACTGTCCCGTCGCGCCAACTGTCTGTCAGTCCAATGCCTAGAGCCCTATTTCAATTCAAAACGGTGAGCCATGACAGACTGGGTTTACATTCAGTGTTATCTAAGCAATTTCGAAACCAGTTTATTATAAATTGTAAAATATATATTATAAATTGTGCATAGCACAGTTAGTATCAAAAAATGTTAGCTTTAAACTGGTTAAAAATGTTTGAACATCCTCTTATTTCTTTCAGGGATTCACACATCACAAACATGCTTACATTTTTCGACAACATATTTTAAATTTTTAAGATTATTTTATTATAAAACACAATAACAGATGTAAAACGATAGCTCCACTAAACGCTTGACGTGCGGTCGACACAGTCTTTATTGCGAATGGTAATTGATTGGTACAACGTGCAGCGCCCCTTATCGACCGAATTTAAAACAGTACGAAAGTTGATAAAACCCTTTGGCTGGCTAACGTCCACGTGCCTTCAACTGACTTGGCAGTATTGTCGGTCATAGACCCGCAGCGAACGAAGAAAGAGCATCGGCTATTACAGACCGGGTCAAAAGTAAATAACTCTTTGTAAAGGTCAATGCTTTTCTTTTTTGTTCCGGTGGTGCTTGACGTCGCTTGGCGGACAATAAGCGATTCCTAGGTTACATGCTCAGAAATCGAGCAAATACTTTTACTTCCCTTAAGAGATCTTTTCTCTAGCAAACGAGGCTATAAATTATCTTCATTTTGTGGAAAAGTTTAGTTCGAACATACATAAATATAGTGGTAGTGTACTAAGGTTATTGATTGCTTCTCCACCAATTCAAACAAGCCTTTTATAGTAAACTCAGACCGCCTTTAAAAAAGTTGTCCTGCGTATTTATATAACTCGTATATTTATGTGTAGATTGTGCAGTATGTACGTACGTATGTATCTTTGGTTGCACCTTCGCGGGTTGCATAAAAAGTAATGCGCTGATTTGGAAATATGTTTTTGGAATGTAATCCTCGTACTTCTAAGAAGGTTAAATAATACAAGCAGTTGCGGCAAACTTGGAAGATCATAAAGTCCGCATGATTCTACTTATCCACTTGATTATCTTAAAAAGTACGTCACCAATTGGAATTATTATTTTGACGATATAATTCAGATACCTATTGGGAAGGTTTTGTTATTATAATTGCTATACGCTGAGCCATGGATGGGGTTTTTGTTCTGCGATCCACAAATACGATTGACATTATTCCTTCCTAGTATGTAAGTTCGTTTGATATTGATTTTTTTTCCACTTATGATAATTTTATGTGTGTGATTGAAACATCAAATAATCGTTCTATCGATATAAAAAATATATACAAGCTATCTAGTCCGGATCGGAAGGTTATATGTGACAATTATATGCGCTACTTAGGTAATTACTGGGGTGTCCCAGAAGTAAAGAGACAAAATTAAGTAAGAAATATTTAATATAAGGAATGCAATAAAATCAAGGTTTATTGGTTTATAATAAAATAATAAATCTTGTATTATTAAAATGAAATAAACTATAATCGAATTGACGCATACTTCATCTATGTTACCAATTTTTGAAGGATATTTGCAGTCTGTCTCATTCGAGATTTTTAAGATCTCATAGCTACAGTGTTAGCCAAAGTAGTCCACCGACGGTTAAATGCAGTAAATATTTGGGTTTATCAGCTTGCTTTTTAACATAATGACCATATCTTTCTACGTCAACTTAAAGCAATAAAATATCGCTTGTTAGGAATACAACATGTATCAACAGAAGGCAGGTCTCCTAGTTAATAATAAGAACTTTCTATGTTTTTTCGTAAACTTTATCACAATCTGTTTAAGCGTACTCCACCTACCCTTTTATATACTTTTGCTCCGATAATTTAACAAATTTTTTGAAGGTTTAAATTAACCCTCATCTTGGCCACAACAAATCTTGATATCTTTAATTTTACTTATGTATCTCTAAGTACTCCTAGGTGTCAATGGAACTTGTTCAAACGTGTTTTTTACCTTATTTATGTTTTGAACGTTTGAAACTGTACGTTGTCGTCCAGTAAACTATTTAAAAGTCAAATTATGTAACGTGTGCGTTTTCCCGTGACATTGATAGTACTGAAAAACTCTTTGCTCAATTAGTTCTTGTTCCGCTCTCTTTATTATTGAAAACAAACAAAAAAGTACGCGACTCCCGGCTTATTTAAAAGATTTAACATTGACTCGACATGAGAGTTGGTTTAACGTTTTTGAATTTCTCTCTGACCAATTTCGTCTATGAAAATTGTCTCTTTACTTCTGGGACACTGTTTATTATAACTTTCAGTGTAGGTACGGATTAATTCCCAAGGTATGTTCTGTTAATGTTGAAGTCATTCTGAAGTTAAAATTACCGTACTTAGATTGTATTTGTTTAGGTTATGTTTGTTTGCGTCGGTTGGCACAAGTGGGTGTCACGTTTCATGTCACCGCAAAGGTTTCCGGAAACATTAGTCATGGTGAAGCTTATACATATATAACTAAAGGTCATTTCACAACAGACTGGTTTAACTATATGATATGCATACATTGGGGCAAATTTGAATATGTGTTCCCTAATTTGAAATATCTGTTTTACGTATAAACGTTAAAGTTTATTCTTGTTAGAATAGAACCGATTTTGGCGTTTAGATGTAGATTTACAGCTGTTTGACATTAGATAATACAGATCCAAATTGGCCTCGTTATATTGGTAACCTATCGCAAGTTCGTTTCCCAACTGCTTTTGTTTAAGTATTAGTTATTGGGTATATATATGGGTCAATCAACTCTTCTTTGTACACTAATTTCTTCAAGTTTGTGTACGGCTTTTAAGTATAAAGAAAAACGAAATGGATTTTCTTTAAAATATTGCCCGGTAGATTTATTTATTAAACAATTAAAATATCTTCTTTCACTGGTAACTTAGTGGACCATGTTGTCTTCAGTTTTGAATGAATAGTGGTTTGTCCCCTAAGTTGCCAGTATTTTTGGCAAAAGTGTTATTTTGATTTGGATAGCTTATTCTCAGTTGTACTGACAATTAATCTATTGATAAAAATATAGAGTTTATTCCGGGCTGTGGTTTAACAGTGTTGTATAATTAAGACATACTAAATGTACAAAGAATAGTTGATTGACCCATATATATCGCTGTTGGCCGCGACTTCGTCCGTGTAGGTCGTTTATTTCTACACACGGTAAAAGTACCCTTTGTCTTTTCTCGGCTTTAAGCTATACCAATTTTTTTTTTTTTTTTATGGCATAGAGAAGACAAACGAGCACACAGGCCACCTGATGGTAAGTGGAAACTGTGACCCATAGACATTCGCATTCACAAGACTGCAATGCAATCCTAAGACTGCAAATGCGTTGCCAACCCTGAGGACTAAGATGGAATGCCTCTATGCTAGTCATTTCACCGGCTGTCTTATCCCCAAACCGGAACACAACAATGCGAACATTGCTGTTTGGCGGTCCTACCACCCGTCGTCGGTTCAGAAAGTAGAACAAACAGACAAAGTTATTTTCATATTTATAATATAAGTACGACGACGCGTTGGCCTAGTTGGTAGTGACCCTGCCTACGAAGCTAGCAGTCCTGGGTTCAAATCCCGGTAAGGGCAGATATTTGTGTGATGAGCGCGAATATTTGTTCCCGAGTCATGGGTTTTTTCTATGTACTTAAGTATATATTTCTCTATATAAGTATGTTTATCGTTGTCTAGTACCCATAGTACAAGCCAAGAGCTTAGTTTGGGACTAGGTCAATTTGTGTGAGATTGTTTCCTGATATTCCTGAAGTACGGATGTTTATAATATTTATTTATACTACAACTCTATTGTCCAGAATATTACAACCAGGGGGTCACTATGACATAGTTATGCAGTCCAGTTTTAGGGTAAGATAAAGAGACAGTGCCATGTAACTGCTATAGCTTTGTCCCTTACATTCGTCCTTAACCGAATTGCTTAGACATGTCATGGTATCCCCCCTCTATATAGTCGATATCGATTCGTACAATGCTAGTAAAATAAGACTGTCAAAATCTGTCCATACATTACATACATACATTAAATCACGCCTGTTTCCCAGAGGGGTAGGCAGAGACCACTTCTTTCCACTTGCTACGATCTTGACAAATTTCTTTCGCTTCTTCAACATTCATACATCGAGTCATGCACGCACGTCGGTTTCGGGTACTTAAGATTCGGCCCTTTCCCAGTATTTCTCCGATTTGATTCGAAAAAGTACGCCTAGGGCGGCCCCTTCCGACCCTTCCACTCACTTTCGATCTGTATATCTCTTTCGTCAATCTACTTTCATCCATCCTTTCCAAATGACCGAACCATCGAAGCATGCCCTTTTCAATCTTAGTCACTACGTCTTCTTTCATTCCACATTTCTCTCTGATTTTTTCATTTCTAACTCTATCAATCAGTTTCACACCACACATACTACGCAAAGAACGCATTTCAACTGCATTTACACGACTAACATGCTTGTCCTGCCACACCCAACATTCACTACCATACATCAGGGTAGGGGCTAGCACTCCATTGTGAACAGCCAGCCGGGCTTTTTGTGAAACGCCCTGTCTGCTCACAAAGGAGTGCAGGGCCCCATTAATTTGATTCCCCGCATTCACCCTCCTCTCGATATCCTTCTCACACTTACCATCTCTTGTAAACATACTTCCCAGGTACACAAATTCGCTCACTTGTTCTACTAATTCACCATTTATATTTATCACGCACTCAGTCATCTCCTCATCCTTCTCTATCACCATGACCTTGGTCTTGGCAACATTTACTTTCATCCCCTTTTTCTTAAATCCCTCATTCATTACTGTCACCATCTCCTGCAACTCAAGTACCGATGAGGCAAGTATAACTTGATCATCGGCATATAAGAGGCATTTGATTAGCAACTCTTGCATACGCAAACCCTTATCATACTCTTTCAAATCCCACATACAACTGTCCATGAATAGATTGAACAGCCATGGTGAGGCAACACAGCCCTGTCTAACACCTTTAGAGATATTAAACCAGGCCGAGTATGCCCCATTGATCCTGACACAGGCTCTGGAGCCCTCATAAAGGGACCTCAAAGCCTGCACCAGGTTGCTGCTCACTCCATACATAGACAGCACCGTCCACAACTCCTTTCTATCTACCCTATCATAGGCCTTTTCCAGGTCCACAAAAGCACAGAAAACCTTTTGGTTCACAGCCACGAACTTTTCTGTGATGGACCGTAGTGAAAAGACCTGATCCGTACATCCCATTCCCTTTCGAAATCCCGCTTGTACATCCCAGATTTTGTCATTCGTAACATTCAATACCCTTTCTATTAGAATCTTCGCATATACTTTGCCGACAACACTAAGGAGGCTGATACCGCGGTAGTTTTTGCAGTCTTGCTGTGACCCCTTTCCTTTATACAGAGGGACGATAACGGCCTTGACCCAATCTTCTGGGACTCGGCCGCTATTCCAACATGCATTGAAAAGACGGTACAACAGACTACCCACCAGGCCATCTCCTCTCCTCAGCATTTCTATCGACACTCTATCACAACCTGCTGACTTTCCCGCTTTCATACTTTTTAAAGCTTTCATGATTTCACTCATACTAATCACACTTTCATCTTCGCTACTTGCATCTTTACTCATGCTTTCTGGCTCACGACAAATATCTTCGCATTCAAACAAGCTTTCAAAATAAGTTTTCCATCTATCAAGCATTTTTTCTTCCTCACATATTAAGTCTCCAGACTCATCCCTCACCGCGCTTAATTTAGTTTTCTCTGATTTCCCCCGAGCCGATTTAATCAAGCTCCAAAAGAGTTTAATATTCGACCGGAAGTTGTCAGAGAAACTCCTATCATACTTTTCATTCAGTAAATCTTTCTTTCTAGCCACAACTTCTTTCACTCTTTTCTTTGATCTATTATACTCTTTTTTCTTTCTGTCGCTTAGATCTTGTCCTGGATCTACAGCTACAAAATCCAACCAACACTTTTTCTTCTCTTTCACGACATCATCTACCTCTCTATCCCACCATTCCGGACGTTCATTCTTACTTTTTCTTCTTTTTACTACACCGCATACTTCAGTGGCCGATTTGACCATGCCATTCTTCATAATCTCCCATACATTATTTACATTATTCTCGACTTCACTGTCATTCATTTTATTAACACATTCAAAACGATCTTTCAGCTTTCTTACGTATTCATCTTGTATAACTTCGTCATTCAGTTTCTCTACTTTTATCCTCTCTAACGCAGTTGTCGGTACGGGAACACGATGGCGCCAACGTGTGAACAGACCCCTTACTCGTGTTACCACTAAGTAGTGATCTGAACCTACGCTAACTCCTCGAAATGCCCTGGTATCTATAACTTTGTTACGCAACCGTTCATCCACAATCATCAAGTCTATCATAGACTTCTCATTCTGACGTCTCCACGTATACTGATGAATCTCTTTGTGATCAAACAAAGTGTTGGTCACGCAGAGATTCTTAGCCAAACATACATTGAGAAGGCATTTGCCATTCTCGTTCACTCGCTCATCACCATACTTACCCAGTACCGATTCATAACCATCCCTTTGCACGCCTGTCCAACCATTAAAATCGCCTAGCAAAATAATCCTCTCATTCTCCTTGCATTTTGTTGAAACCTCATGCAAACTTTCCCAAAACTCCTCCCTTTCTTTTTTAGATTTATTCGTATCTGGGGCATAAGCCCCAATTACGAATAAACGGGTGAGACCTACCTTGACTCTCACCCAGAGAAGTCTTGGGCTCACACATTCATGCTCTTGCATACATTCAGCCATTCGCTCTGTGAGTACGATGCCAACTCCCTGACGACCGTGCTCGGATACCGGAACTCCGGACCACAAAGCCGTCAAGGTTCCGTGTGTGGACGTACTCACCCCTTTTTTCTTCGTCTCAGTCACACATAGAACATCCAGCTTTCTCTCTTTCATCATCATACATACCTCATCTAATTTATGTTCCATCCCTCCACAAACATTCATCGTAGCAAGGCGGCTTTCAGCGGCCCGCTTTTTGCCAACCCCCCTGCGAACACAGCGTGACGCGTGGCAAACGGCATCGCCGCCGTTCCGATCCCCGGAGGGATCCGAACATACGCGCACTATTTTGCCCCCCCCAGAGTACGAAGGGCTGCCCAGGCTAGGCCTAGGGAGGGATTCTCTGGCATTGCCAGTACCCTCCTGGGGTATAAACTTTTTAAATGGTGCTCGCATGGTCCATTATGCAGGGTCGGGTTTGAATTTGGAGTTTTCCTTCTCCTAGATAGGTAGCAGCCCAATGCTAACGACGCCTATCCCGCCGGGTTTGAATTCGGAGTTTTCCTTCTCCTAGATAGGTAGCAGCCCAATGCTAACGACGCCTATCTCGCCCGGAGGAGATCTTTCCTATGTAATAATCCCTTAATCGCCTTCTACGATACCCGCGGGAGGATATGGGGTGGTGCTATTCTACTCTACCGGCACCACACGGCAAAATCTGTCCATACCACTTATAAACACCTTCACGTACAAAAATAGCCTGTATCGTAAAATAAAATGAGCTGACCTAATTTGTAAGCTTCAATCTTCATTAAGGCGTGTTGGATGATATTATTTGACGCACGGAACGTACGTTCAAAGGACTAATTCATTACCGTAAGTGGTTGATACAGTATCATTTCATTAATCGTTACATTACCTTATCTGTTTCATGTTTTATATTAATTTACAAATCTATCATAGCAATCGTATTTGCCATCTACATGTATGGACGATACGATTTGTTTTCATAACAGTGACTGCCTAGTGCCTACACAGGGGTTATTATGTCGTAACTATGCAGTTCATTTTACGGCGAGCGTAAAGGACAGAGCTATAATAATAAAAGTTATATAGCTCTGTCCTTTTTTCTCAGCGTATATTGAACTGCATAACTATGTCGTAATAACCCCCCAGGAGGGCTACTATGAAATAGCTATGCAGTTCATTTTACGTTGGGCGTAAAGGACAGAGCTATAGCAGTCATATAGCTCTGTCCTTTTCTCTAAGCGTAAACAGAACTGCATTGCTATGTCATAATAACCCCGATGACCTAGCAGCCCTGCTTGGATCCTCGAAAAAATAAATATCTCTGAATCTGAATTAGATATTATTATGTATGAAATAAATTTATTTTTATTGTGTACAGTACCCATACTCGTAGTACGTAATTTTGTACCTTGTCACTTTAAAAATATCAAAGATTTTATCAAATGTTTTAATGCGATCAATAAAAAAGGGTTCAGCTACTTTTGACGCTGACAGTGTCAGCCTAGCGGTAAGTTTGGTATTAGGTTATTAGATCTATTGGTATTTATTTATTTTGTGATTTGTATATGATGTTTTATACTAACTCTCTTTTCTAATTGTATTGAATGCCTTTGGGCGCTACGTTCGCTATTATTCCTTTATTATGTATAATGGCCCAATATGATTGATCAAACTGGGATAGAAACATATAAAAGAGATTAAAATGCAAGATGCCACAGGCTAATCTTTGATTTAAATTTATTTCTGGTTGGTCAAAGTGCACCTTTATATCCGCAAATTTTGAACGAATTTAAAAAAGGAGGTTATACGTTCCACTGTATGTTTTTTATGTATGTTCACCGATTTCTCCGTCAATTGTAGGCTGATTTTTAAATATTTTTTTTGGTTTGATAGAGTCATCAAATCTGAATCTGATGAGGGGATAAATGAGGAATTGAGGAAACTCCTCAAATATGGTAGGCAAGCATATACGGATTTTAGTATTTTTAATAACAAGTCTAGCATTTGCATTCAGAAAGTATCATTTGGTGAGGTGTAACTGATGATGACCACAGATGGCCACTGGAACTCCTCAATGGTACCTATTTCAAGGGTGGCGATAAGATATCTCTATTGAGATAGTTGAGCGACTACAACGAAGATCATTTAATTGTTTAAATATGACTATAACTTTCCCGCGGCGTTGCTTGTGGCGAATAACTAAGAAGTGGGACCACATAACAGCTTACCATGATCACAAAAAAAAAAGGTTAAAATCTAAATATCCGCCTTCATGGACGCACCTTTGGTCTGACCTATACCTACCTACAATTTTAAACGAACTTATGTTTGGCGTTTTTGAAGACGGGTTTTTGTTTTTTTAAACATTTATTAATGGCATGTTTATTTCGATCACGTTTCAATTCGGTTGTCATCCGCAGGGAACTAAATCCTATGTAATAAAGTAATCCCTTTTTTCTTTCAATGTTCTTTTTTTCTTGCCTGTGCTAGCAATAATCCATTTAATTGATAATTGAATCGCCCGATTAATCCATAAAGCGTTCAGCTTCACTCTGCAAGCATTTTAAGTAATTTATGCTCATACTATAATTTTAAAATGAAAAGGCCACGTATTATTTTAATAATGTTTTAATAAAGTAGTGCTCTAAGAACTAGTCAATACACTTTGAGCGAGGAAACTGCCAGCTAGAAAGCAAAAATACCATCTGAAGTAATTCTAACAGCAAAAAGTAACTATGACCTTTTTTAACGAAGTCGTGAGGTTTGTATTCAGATCCCGCCGTGACTTCTCGAATAAAATGCTAGCTTAGTGGTTGTGTCGGCGATGACGTATTTCGTCAAAACGTCTAGACGTACACAAGAGCACGCTGAAGAGTCAGTGAGCACAAGTGGCGTAACGATAACGGAAATGATTTACGAAAATTTACAAAATGTTGGCGCTCGACGCGTCGTCCGTCTGATAACTAACGTCAATCTTACACGTTTTTGATAATAATATCGAGCGATAAATGTATCTCTTCCAGAGCCTGAGGCCCTGTGATCTTTTACTCAATTTCAGATGCATACAGGGTGTAACATGCTTAATTATTTCTAAATTCAAAAATAAAGAAATTTAACAACATCACAAAAAATAAAAACCACAGATTATTTTTAAGGCTTGTACTATGGGTACTTGGTAATTATAAATGTGTTTAGTTGCATACTTAAATAGATAGAAGACATGTTTTTTCAACCGATTTTACAAAAAGGAGGAAGTTATACGTTCCAGCCACTGTATGTACTTTTTGATGATTAAACATCTAAGCGTGTTATCACGAAAATGATTCCCATCATTTTCCCAAGTTGCGCTAAAACTAAGATAAAAATAATAATAATTAAAGAGTGTATATTGCAAATTTTAAGCACTAAGTCTTAGTAAGCTTTTAAGAGTATTGAAAAATAAAAACGCAAAGGTTGACAACTAAATTAATCTTATTTCTTCAGTCGATAGAAAGAAAAACACCAATTTATGCTACCATCACACTTTTTCACTGTTAAACCAATAGAACCTTGGCATTATAACATCAAATAACGAGAAATAACTAAGTACTTACATGAAAATTAATTATTGATTTTCTGAGACAAGGTGTTATGGTGGCTAAACCATTAAATTAACGTAAGATGTACAAGAGAAAAAGGAATGCCTATTAAAATTCTTATCCCTTTTTATTAAAAAATAACAAACCCGAATCCCTCGGCATGGAAGATAAAACAAAATACGAGAAAGAATTCATTATTTTTCTTAGAAATATAAAAAACACATGGTTTGTATTTAGTCGTAATGAAAAGAAAGCGGATTTAGAAAAAGTAATATGTAAAAGGTATAAAATAGCATACTATAAATCTACCTTTACTGTATTTATGACCATGTTATACATGACAGTAACGTCTTATTAATTTCATACGTAAGTGTTACTTATTCCATGTGAACGTAATATAATTATTAGCTATTATCAACAAAAATACCTAATTTATTAATTACAGGCGACTGACGGACAAAGAGACGGCATAAAATTAAAAATCTGGTGTCTCTTCTATAAAGGGAATACCCGGATACCCTTTGAGCTCAGTGTAACGTTTTATAGCTGTCAATGTAAAGTAAATGAAAAATTGGATTGCTTTGTGTAAGTAAAAAAAAATTGTTATATTTACATGAAAACCTTTCTCTTACATCACTACGTCTATTATTGAAAACCATATTAAAATTCGTTTCATAAATTTGAAATATCTAAACGTTCACATAGAGGGACAGACGACATGAAGGGACTTTGTTTTATACTAATGTAAAGCTGATGTAAAAAAATAAAATTAAAACATCATGATTGTATTCAATTTGAATGCCAAGGATAACAAACATTTTGTCACTAAACTATATTTTGCTGTTGATACTTGAAAGTAATTTAAAATCAATTTATAGTAGAATATAAAAAAAAAAATTGTTCTTAAATGCTGTATACAAAGAATCTTACCTGTTGCGAAGTAACTCATCCAAGCACAATGCGTATTTATTCACTGGAACTACAGGAAACAATTTACTCAATCTTCAAGAGTCATTATCTTACGAAGTCCACTCAAATCTATACTTTTATTCTACTCTAACTAAGAGATTCGAACGTAAGCTGCAGTTCCCTCTAAAAATTCGTAGACGTGTGATTGCTACACAGGCTACGAGGCGACTGCCGCGCTACGGCTCTCTCTACGGCGTAGCTTCATTCGGCAGCACTCGTCGATCGGCGGAAACAACCGAACAGTTTATAAAGTTATACGGTTTTAGAAGCCTTTCGTCGTAATTACAACATCATTAATATTGAAGTTTGGTAATTGTTTTCGTGGACTTCGCATTAGTATAGCTTTTGCGGTATCTGCACCTTCCTAAACCGGCTTAAACCATTATTCCAGAGTTTGTTTGAAGTCATGGCTAATATTCGTCACGTCATAAATTTGCACTTACGCTTATTCGACGGGTGTCTTAATTAATACTGTATATTACATGTACATTTCTGCATCATACAACTATGATTAAAACTCTTTTTAACATTAACTAATCTTAAAATTCAAAAGCGTGATGCTCACAACTTAGTCGATTGCTCATTAACAAGTCGATCGCATAACGACGGAAACCAAAGCCACGCAGGGTTATATATCTTGGTTGCGGCAAATTTCCCCAAACACTTTTTACGCGAGTCGATTTTTTTATGACACGAGTGTGTTCAGCCGCGGCCACCGACCGAGAGCTCCGAAAACAATGGTGGATCTGGATGTGTTTTTTAATATTATTTTTACACAAAACGTGTTACGGATACTCCACTTGTATTTCCATTTTCCGTGTTGACGTTTAATATACTTATGCAACCACTGACGGCAATGAAGTTTAGAAAAAAATATTATCTGTATATTCGTTAGGAGTTTAGAACTAGTTTTACCTTAGAATAAAGATCTCGCGAGCGTTAATTCCCTATTTTCACTTGAAACGTGATAACTGAGTATGCATATTGCTTATTTTTACAACTGCGGGCAATGTATGGTTGCGTTTATCGCGTGACAAACTGTGGATAAAGCATTTGTCACTTTCGTGCTTATGTAAGTGTTAGAAAGTGACGGACGTTTTATCCTCATTTTGTATATTAGGTCTCCTGATGGCCGTTAGGGCGGTATAGTTATAAAGTGGCAACCGTGTACCGTAATTTGAAGTGTTGGTCTCTGACAACGATCTGGGTAAGATCACGAGAAACCAATGGATGCGAGTAACACAAACCTGACCATGATCCAATATCCATGATTGGGATGAAGATAAGCTAAGTTATACGTATATTATAATACAAAGAAAACTAAAGCGAATATATCCAATAATGCTGCTTTTTTTTTAAATGGTGATATATTTGCTTCAAAAAATACGACGGTTGAAATTTTGTCACATCCTCGCAATATATTGGAGTCTTACTGAATCTACTAATTAGTACTAGATGTTAAATTCTGTATAGTTTAACCGATGCTGTAATTAATTATTTATTTATCGTCCTTTATTTTTCGGGTATCAAAGAAAATAGTAATATAAAATTGCTTACTAAAAAGTACAAGCAACATTACAATATACTATCTGATATTGGATAACTCAATATCCGTAACAAGAGAAACGAAATCTTTATATAAATATGTTTTTTGTTTTCGTAGATCGCGCCGCTAAACCGATTGCCGGGAATAACTGGGATTTCGATAATCTGTTTTTGCTCCCGCAGCCTCCAACAGATCGGTCCTACTATAAATCATTTTCGAATGTTTTGCGGTTTTATGTGGGCCGCCGCGACGCCCAGTTTATCTTGTTTCGGTTTAGGTTTTAGGATAAAAGCCGTATTGAAAATGGTGAGTTATTACAATTTGAAACATTTTAGCAGGGTGTTTATCGTTTTATAGAAGCTAAAACCATATCATCTTGGGTGTGGGAGTCTTGGGTGTTTTCTATGTAAGTATTTAAGTATGTATTTATCTAAATACGTAAGTTTATCATTGCCTAGTACCCATAGTACATAACAAGCCTACAGCTTAGTTTGAGGCTAGGTCAATTTGTGTGAGATTGTCCCCTGATATTTATTTATGATATTTATTACCGTTATTGCCATTGACGTGTTATCGTTTGGATTTTTTAATTTGGTCGCTTACTGTTAAGTAAATAAAAATATTATTTTACAGAAAATGGGTTTTCTTCTCTAACTCTTGCAGCTGGAGGACAAAGACCTTGTCGACGAGGAATCGAGCTCTCGAGGGTTTACCGTGTAGCATCTCAACCGCCGTAGCAAGTAGCCACTCCATATCTTCCCGTGGAAGTCGTAAGAGGCGACTAAGGGAATAAAGGTATCGTAAGCGATGGACTTGCGACCTATCACTAATATACACATGGTAAACATCTCAGCCTGATTGTGCAAAATGTGGTTACAGAATTCACAACCAGTTTTTAGGGTTGTTGGTAATTTTGTTGCTCTGCCTACCCCACTCTGGGAATGAAGGCGTGAGTTTATGTATGTGTATGTAATCTCAACCCAGTAGCATTGATTAAATAAGAGTTATCCAGAAGTGCCTTGTTACGATAAAGTGGAGAAAAACATGCATATGCATGATTTCAATTTTTTCAGATTTTCTTATGTATTGACGATGCGTTTGCCCAAGTTGGTAGTGCCCTGTCTACAAAGCCAGCGGTCCTAGGTTCGATTCTGAGCGCGAGTATTTGTTCCTCAATTTTAGATCTTTTATGATATTAAGTTTGTATACCTATCTCTTAATAAGTATATTTATCTTGGACTCATAGCCTCGCTTTTGCTTGGCGCTTATTCTTCCTTACAATCTTAGGTGAATACAGTGTATCCATATCAACAAGGGACTAAAACAAGCCATAATGACACGAGATGTTTAGGCACGCGAGCGAGCGAGCGAGAGTGGCTATAGTTTGACTGTCATTATGGTTGTTTAGTTTCGCCTTAAACACTCTATTTTTCACTTTGAATACGACGAAAAAACACGAGGTTCTAAACAAATATCTAACAAAATTTCTGTCAAATTTGATTCACGTTTTTTTTTGTTGTAAAGAGACATTTTAAATGCATTATGAAATAAAAATTTCCTTTATATATTTAAATAGATTCATATTCGAACTCATTAATCGTGTTTCAAGAAACCGTAAATTTAAATCGTATTTTTAATATTTTTGTACAGTTATCATTTTGAGTTAATAAAAATGGGCCATATTACTTACTCCATTCGCAAACACCGTGATTGGTTGTTTAGGGATTTTCAAAGTAAATAAAAGATTAAAATGAAGCCTTAGTCTCGATGTGCAGAGACTAAAGTGACATTTTTACAGCATGAGAAATGGTTTTACGGGTTCACTAATGTTTGACCAAAAAAATATTGACAAATGGTCATTTGACAAACAACGTTTCACTAAATGATCATTTGGCAAACGAGACATTTAACAAAAGTATCATCTTACAAAAACTCACTTAGCAATTGATCATTTAGCAATTAGTTTACCTATTTTTGGCAGAAAAAAAAACAACCTCGAAGGCCAAGGCGGGAGCCAAGCTCCCGCCTTTGCCTTCTAACCTAACCTATCCGAGTCGGTTATGCCCTGATTCGTCTTCCTCGTAAAATGTAAATTTAAGTGTTGATCATTTGGAAAAGTAAGTCATTTGTAAAATGACTAGTAGTAAAATGATCAATTGACTTAACATTTTTTTGCAAAACGTTGTTTGTCAAGTGTAAATTTGCCAAACGACTTTTGGTCAAACGGCAGGACACCGGTTTTACGGCATTAAACGTTAAACGGCATTAGTAGTAAGCCATAATACAATAAATAATAAGTATAAGCAATTCCCTCCACAAATGTATTGTAAATGTAAACTTTGGTGGTTTTGTGCTTCATAAAGTATCTTAATTTATTTCTTGGAATTCAAATGGAAGTTTTTAAATTAAAATTATTTAAAATTGTTATTCACTTTAGCTTGCCAATAGTCACAGTATCCTGCACATTAGTGCACATTTTTCTCTTTAACCTACCAAAAGTTAAATTAATTTGTGCCTAGCCTAATCTAAGCTAGTTACAGGGTAAAGTTACACAAGTTAAAGTTAAAAAAATAATTACCCGGTTAACCGTTAAAAATATGAATATTCCACTATTACGAATATCAGTAAATACATCAGAATACCATGTTCAAATTATTAGTTAATTACGTCACATACCGTTAACATTAAATAATCGAGACAAGATAAAGTTAACATACCCGTTACAAACTCCACATTACCGCATTTGATCACTAAACTCCACAAAAATATGACAGATCGTCTCCAACCGTTTCGTATAGTGGTGAGCCAAACAAACACTGGCCAAATTTTTATCGAGGATTATGGTGTGCCTATTATTCTCGCTATGTGAGTGAGATACAATATCACGGACACACAGGAACAGTAAAAATATCACTGGACAAACTGTGGTGTGTTAATATTGATGCATATGTTTTTTTTTTTTAAACCACGTCTTAACTAATTCAATGTCATAATATTCTTCTTGCAATATATTTTAAAATTTATATAATAAAATATTCACAAATAGTTCAAAGACCCTACAAAAATTTGAAAGCATGTCCCATTGGGCAAGACAGGTTATTATGGTAAAAATGGTAGCGACAATTTTTTTTATAAATTTATTTAGAATAAAATAATAAAATAGTTTCGCCTCCAGGTCTGGTTTCTGAAAAACAAACATTTAGCACACTTTTTATTCATAAACTCATTGACAGGTTACGGTACCACTTTTTTAGAACTACCCAAAATTATGTACATTAGTAACATTTCCTTTGTGCACAATTATTTAAAAGCACAAATAACCCCAAATTTACTCAATTCACCTTATGGACTATGAAAGTCTTACTGTGTAGACCAGTTTGCCATGTTCAACCCTTTGACAGAGACTTAAAGCAGTTATTCTGATAGACCCTTTCAATTGACGGTCGTTGTTGGAATCTTAGATCTGATATAAGATTTATGTATTACATTTTTGGGTTAAAGACATATTAAGAATCTTAAACATAATTACTACAGCATTCGATTTAAAAAAAACTTAACATTCTTAAAAACTCTAAAACAAAATTACACACATAACAGTGGGAAGGTACTTAAGTTAAATGTGCTCTTCACGTCGTTCTACTTTCTTTAAAAAAAAAATCATCTCCATGAAAGTAATTTTCCAGGTCTCGATATTTTAATGAAGACGTGAGTAAAGTTTGAGTTTGAGTAATGAGCCGCCCGCTCCCATTACCAAACACATTACAGTTAAGAAACCCGCCGAGTTATTAATCGTAATCTTTATTACACACGGCACGCGATACCGTGATTCCACTAAAAGCATCCGAGCATAAGCATACTCTTATGAACGGAAATACTACACGCATTTTCTATCGCGAAATTTCTATTCAGAAGGCGTGCCACACTGAATAGTGTTTCGGATGCCTCAAAGAAATATTTTCGGGCAGAAAGGCACTCGTGGGAAGGCATTAAATATTCACGGCAATATGCCGAGCGCACGCTCTCAGATAACTTATGCAAATACACTAGTTACCGTGTTTTAAGGCGTCATGCCCTCACTCCTACAATACCATTTCGAAGGCGAATAAGAGAAAGCGGAACGACATCATTCATTCCGGTCGCAGGTGCCTTTTTTTGCTACGTATTAGAGAAAACGTAATGAATGGCTCAAGGTAAACACCTTTTCACACAAGATACATTCTGTTACCTCAGCCATTTTGCGTCGTAATGTTTATATTAGCAGAATGTCGCGCAAAGAGGCCGTAACAATCTTAGAGCCCGTACGGCGCTGGGCTAAAAGGTGCCTTGTAAAGAATATTGGGTTCTCTCATAGGCTATTCAAGCGTCAGCATAGAAGTCCTCTTTCAGTCCTCGACGTTAGCGGGACCCTTATCACGAGCCGTTTGTTTGCCCAGTCACGTCGTCACAAAACGTAAATAGAAAGCCTCTTGCCTAGGCATCAAAGTGTCTCGTTGTAATTAATGACGGTTCCACCGATACAGTCATTTCTATAAACTTTAGAGAATAAGCAGGATTCTCGTTCAGCTGTGAACCGTTTCCGTATTCAGTGTCAGAGGGCTGAAAATAATAATGCGGAGCAACTGAGAAAGGTGAGACAAGTGGATGTATTCTGTATCGCAGACATACATCATCTTGCGCTCACTACCCCGCTCCACATACAAAGGGTATTTGAATAGATACCCCACATCATTGCGTCGTGAATTGTTCATAAATCTTCGTATATGCCGCCTTTTGTTTAGCCAGCGGCGGCACGTGAATGCCCTCTCAAAGCTTAGGCAAATTCGGAATCCAGGCTCTCCTCACAATTGGACGGAATTGAACGTAAAGTAGTGCTGTAATTTATGAGGTCACTTTGAACCACGGAATCTTCCAAATAATTTACAATGCAGAAAAGCTATCAGTCTTGGCAACACAAAGTCAGCCTTGTATAATAAATGGCATAATAATCCTACGCTTACGGAATTTTATACATATACACGCACTTTACATCCGACAGTGATGTGTGAACTCATTAATAAATGGGCGTTTCTCACTTTCAGAAAATCACTTCTAAAATTGAGCTCAGGCGGGCGTAAATAGTTAAGTGGTTAGAGGGAGGAACTCAACTGACGCGCACTTCGCGGCACATCACGTATTACGGAGCCGGCGGGAGCGTTACAGGGAATTTAAAAGGAGAGCCAAGTTGCCGCCAACTCGCCGCAAGTATCTACATTAATTTAGACGTTCCCGGGCTCAGGCGTCAGGCCACACGCCCAGACTTCTGTACAACTCCTAATTTATGAAATCTCAGCAAGACGGATTAAGTTAGTATAAAGATATTACCATAATTTCTCACCAAAAACTTCCGAGTGAGTTTGCGCCATGAATATGCAAAGGGAAAGTTCACACGGTGCCGACTTTTTATGAGTTCTGTCGGCCTTCTTGTACTATTGTCGTAATTTATATTTTTCACTTCCCCGTTCGTGTCAGAAATTAGTACCGCACTAAACATAAATTATGGGTCCCTGCTCAAGTGTACGCGATATTTTATCCTTATTACCCCACCTATTTTGAATTAGGTGTAATTTAAACCTTAACGTTGGCTGCCCTTGTGTGGTAGACATTTAATTGTTACCTGCGGTAATTTTAGTACGCATTAGGCTTACTCATATTCATACCTATTTAGTTAATGTTTACACAAGTTTAATTATTGTACACCAACTCAGCTAACCTCATAATACATGTATTAAATAAGTTTCTGTTAATTTTTGTGACAAGCTTTTGTTGCCAACTGTACCTTTTTTTACACACTATCGTCAGCTACTTGTCAAGACGATTCTAACAAGCCCTAACACGACGGGTTTATCATGCGTAATTTAAAAGTTACTATGGCCACCTCGAGTCTCTATCATCAGACCAGCTCGATGGTACTATATTATTGTATTGTTATCAGAATTAAAAGAGTATGCAAATTTTCAGCTTCATCAAAAACCGGAAAGTCAAATTTAACTTGCAAGATTTGACCCTTACGTACACACATACATTGCAAGTTAAATAAAAGCTTGTTAAATACCTAAAGTGGTCATAGTTACATTATTACAGTTGTTCAAGGCTAACTAAGGACCGTATTAATAAACTGATCTCGACTGTTATCCCATTCTCAAGATGCGTCAAAAATGACAGAAAGATTGTTTTGAATGTGTTAATAAGATGAAAGACAGTGAAGTTGAGAATAATGTAAATAATGTATGGGAGATTATGAAGAATGGAATGGTCAAATCGGCCACTGAAGTATGTGGTGTAGTAAAAAGAAGGAAACGCAAGAATGAACGACCGGAATGGTGGGATAGAGAGGTAGATGATGTAGTGAAAGAGAAGAAAAAGTGTTGGTTGGATTTTGTAGCTGTAGATCCAGGACAAGATCTAAGCGACAGAAAGAAAAAAGAGTATAATAGATCAAAGAAAAGAGTGAAAGACGTTGTGGCTAGAAAGAAAGATTTACTGAATGAAAAGTATGACAGGAGTTTCTCTGACAACTTCCAGTCGAATATTAAACTCTTTTGGAGCTTGATTAATTCGGCTCGGGGGAAATCGGAGAAAACTAAATTAAACGCGGTGAGGGATGAGTCTGGAGACTTAATATGTGAGGAAGAAAAAATGCTTGATAGATGGAAAACTTATTTTGAAAGCTTGTTTGAATGCGAAGATATTTGTCGTGAGCCAGAAAGCATGAGTAAAGATGCAAGTAGCGAAGATGAAAGTGTGATTAGTATGAGTGAAATAATGAAGGCTTTAAAAAGTATGAAAGCGGGAAAGTCAGCAGGTTGTGATAGAGTGTCGATAGAAATGCTGAGGAGAGGAGATGGCGTGGTGGGTAGTCTGTTGTACCGTCTTTTCAATGCATGTTGGAGTAGCGGCCGAGTCCCGGAAGATTGGGTCAAGGCCGTTATCGTCCCTCTGTATAAAGGAAAGGGATCACAGCAAGACTGCAAAAACTACCGCGGTATCAGCCTCCTTAGTGTTGTCGGCAAAGTATATGCGAAGATTTTAATTGAAAGGGTATTGAATGTTACGAATGACAAAATCTGGGATGTACAAGCGGGATTTCGAAAGGGAATGGGATGTACGGATCAGGTCTTTTCACTACGGTCCATCACAGAAAAGTTCTTGGCGGTGAACCAAAAGGTTTTCTGTGCTTTTGTGGACCTGGAAAAGGCCTATGATAGGGTAGATAGAAAGGAGTTGTGGACGGTGCTGTCTATGTATGGAGTGAGCAGCAACCTGGTGCAGGCTTTGAGGTCCCTTTATGAGGGTTCCAAAGCCTGTGTCAGAATCAATGGCGCATACTCGGCCTGGTTTAACATCTCTAAAGGTGTTAGACAGGGCTGTGTTGCCTCACCATGGCTGTTCAATCTATTCATGGACAGTTGTATGTGGGATTTGAAAGGGTATGATAAGGGTTTGCGTGTGCAAGAGTTGCTAATCAAATGCCTCTTATATGCCGATGATCAAGTTATACTTGCCCCATCGGTACTTGAGTTGCAGGAGATGGTGACAGTGATGAATGAGGGATTTAAGCAAAAGGGGATGAAAGTAAATGTTACCAAGACCAAGGTCATGGTGATAGAGAAGGATGAGGAGATGACTGAGTGCGTGATAAATATAAATGGTGAATTAGTAGAACAAGTGAGCGAATTTGTGTACCTGGGAAGTATGTTTACAAGAGATGGTAAGTGTGAGAAGGATATCGAGAGGAGGGTGAATGCGGGCAATCAAATTAATGGGGCCCTGTACTCCTTTGTAAGCAGACAGGGCGTTTCACAAAAAGCCCGGCTGGCTGTTCACAATGGAGTGCTGGCACCTACCCTGATGTATGGTAGTGAATGTTGGGTGTGGCAGGACAAGCATGTAAGTCGTGTAAATGCAGTTGAAATGCGCTCTTTGCGTAGTATGTGTGGTGTGAAACTGATTGATAGAGTAAGAAATGAAAAAATCAGAGAGAAATGTGGAATAAAAGAAGATGTAGTGACTAAGATTGAAAAGGGCATGCTTCGATGGTTCGGTCATTTGGAAAGGATGGATGAAAGAAGATTGACGAAAGAGATATACAGATCGAAAGTGAGTGGAAGGGTCGGAAGGGGCCGCCCTAGGCGTACTTTTTCGAATCAAATCGGAGAAATACTGGAAAAGGGCAGAATCTTAAGTACCCGAAACCGACGTGCGTGCATGACTCGATGTATGAATGTTGAAGAAGCGAAAGAAATTTGTCAAGATCGTAGCAAGTGGAAAGAAGTGGTCTCTGCCTACCCCTCTGGGAAACAGGCGTGATTTAATGTAATGTAATGACGTTTACTCTGACGTATCTTGTGACGGGCATGTCAGTCAAGATGAGGTTATTAATACGGCCCTAAAAAATTATAACTAAGGCCATGTTTTGTTCCACTCTTGTTCAAACGTTATTATAAATAACAAATAATTCTAGAAAGAACATTACTTCATTGAATTGGTTTGACCTACATGGTAGTTTCAGTGCCAAGTCCATTAGTTTACAAAGTAAAACGTCGTTGGCATTAAGTAATTGAATCGTAATCGCAAGTTACAATGCTTCAATCCAACCAGATGAGTACAGTCAACGTCAAAAGTAAGTGATCAAAATTAACATTTCAAAACATGTTCAAGCATGACGCCCCAGATAAAACAGATTATAACAAAGTGTCATTTTCAACTGAATATTTGATTAGTCAAAAGAAAATGACCATAAACGATGCCATAACTGTCTCTTTACAGAAAATTTCAATAAAGTTTTTTTTTTACCTTAGTGTCAAGTCTCCAACAAGATAAAGTCAAAATGACAAAATCTCCAAATGAAAACTAGGGTAATCACGGCAGTTAAAAAGGATTTATTTTAAATGTTTCAAAAAAAAAACAAAGCGAAGTAGTAGGAACTTATTTCAACCCTTGACGGAAATAAGAGGTGTTATAGTTGTTTCGCGTGTTTGTCTTACGAGTATAACCGACATTAACCGAACGTCTGACTTGTATTCCGAGGTGGTCTTGAGAAGACATGAAGGCACAAACATTCATGTTCACTTACATGTGATAGTTTGGTAGTATTACTGACTATTGCTATCCTAGAAAATCAGTTTAATTTGAAACACTCAGTAATGATTTTAACTGTTTGAATGGCATGTCACTTACTTACACTGTTAAACTACAATAATCAGAGACATCTGTCTTCATCATCATTATCATGTCAGCCGAAAGACGTCCACTGCTGGACATAGGCCTCCCCCAAGGCTCTCCACTCAGACCGGTCTTGTGCTTTTCGCATCCACTGCTTTCCCGCGATCCTTACCAGGTCGTCACTCCATCTTGTTGGAGGCCTACCCACAGCTCGTGTCCCGGTCCGTGGACGCCACTCAAGAACCTTCTGACCCCATCGGCCATCAGTCCTGCGTGCGATGTGCCCCGCCCACTGCCACTTCAGTTTAGCTATTCTTCGGGCTATGTCGGTAACCTTAGTTCTCCTGCGGATATCATCATTTCTGATTCTATCACACAGAGAAACCCCGAGCAAAGCCCTCTCCATAGCCCTCTGAGTGACCTTGAGCTTTCTTATCACACACCTGTCTGTCTGACATCTGTCTTAATTTATTGTATATACTATTTTGAGACCCTATTTCAACAGTTTCTTTTGCTGTTGACTGTACCAGCAGGGAAGTTTACCAAATGAGTAACCCTCTTCCTTCGGCAGTCGTGAGCACCGATAATCGACAGATGAAAGGAACTTAGAAGTACCTGCTGTCTTCCTTTGCTTCTTTGCTTTTTCAATGAGTTCACTCAACGTCAATGATAAGGCACACGTTGGGTCTTTTCAACGTTTCAAGTTATCCGTGATCGCACACGGGAATGAACTGACACCTGAAAAGCAACCGAAACGTTTTACCGAGCTCCTGTACATCAAGAAGGCATTAGGGTGTAAATTGTACGCCGTAAGTAGATACGTACGTCTAAGAATATTTCTTTAGTTCAGGTTTATCTTGTATTTACCTTAGTAAAGACAGCATTACGAAATTTAAATTTAAATTAGGGTTTAACAGGTTTTTATAGAGTTTTGACAGTTATTAGGTGCAGACTTGCAAGTTAAATCAACGGAATTCTACTTTCTACCGCACCTCTATTGTTCTTATTTTAACATTTGGGTTTTCTTACCACGTTCATTTAAATTATAATATCATAAATGTGAAAGATTGTACGGATGTTTAGATATTTGATTGTTTATGTATCAATCACGCATGGACGACTCAACAGATTTGAATAAATGTTATTCACATAGATGAGTTCTACGTAAAAAGGAGTATATAATGTATATGTTGACGATGCGGTAGCCTAGTTTGTAGTGATGCCTACCAACTTAGCGGTCCCGGGTAGCGAGTATTTGTTCCTGAATCTTGGGTGTCTTCTATGTATTTAAGTATGTATTTATCTTTACATATACATATATACATAAAATCATGTTCCTTTCCCGTAGGAGTAGGCAGAGACCACTTCCTTCCACTTGCTATATACGATCCAGACAAATATCCCTCGCTTCCTCCTCACTCATAAGTCTCTTCGTACACGTGCGTGCGAGTGTGTGTATTACATGCAATACAAACACACGCACGTGTGTGTCTATAAGTAATTTTAATTGCGTTGCCTAGTACCCATAGTACAAGCCTAGAGCTTAGTTTTGAGCTAGGTAAATTTCTGTGAGTTTGACACCTTAAAAATAAATGAAAATAACTAAGCCACATTAAATCGCATAGTTTTACCACAATTGCATTATCCGTCAGCCTTCTCCGGCCTCAAAATGATTACCAACAACTGCGTCATAACAATAAAAGAATCTCGCTCCCAAAGCACGTACGTAAATTTACCGCATCTCATTCCGCCTCTAATTCCCATGGCAGCCTGAATACCTGGAGAAAATATAACTCGATCATTTGTCGGCTCAAGTGCGTCCCCTGCTAAGAACCCGGTGCCCGCGACAGTCGAAGAGTAATGCGAGAGATACTTTGCACTTTGATCTACGGCGCCTTGCGACAGAAATGCTCTTACGCCACCCTGTACTATCTCCTCTATATGGCTAAAGCGGGGAATTTTTGTATATTCCTAAGTGACTTCATTTACGTGGCGTCAAGAGATCGTTGTCTGCTGAAGGATGTTTAGGAATTATTGTTTTACTGGTGGGTACTTTCCGTGCTTTAATAGTGTTGTTACTTTACAGCTTTAGCTGAGAATTACAGTGTTAAATCACTGTATAGCACAAAGACAACACATCATAATGGCTTAGTCCTAACACTCAAATACAGCGTACAAGTAGTTCATCTAATTGAATTTAACTGATCTTAAGCCACACATTTGAGAACTTCTAGTGGTTGATGCTAGTTATTCATAAACGTATTTGAGTGAGGTCTAGTTATATCATCAACTTAAGGTACAAATTATTGATCAAATCTCATGGATCGTTTTATTATCTCTATCTCTATCTAAAGATTTTGGTGTGTTTTCCTGCAGAAACTACGCAGGTTATTTGTTTTTTTATTTTTTATTTACCATTTATAGATTTATATAATGCTAGACTAAGTAGTACCATTGTAATATTAAATATATTTAAAAAAAATACTGACTACTGAGTTTCTTGCGGCGTTTCTTCTCAGCAGTGGTCTCCTCTTGTGAAGCGCTGTTAGATTCTTGACCTGTAAAAGTGCCCGTGCAGCCTACTTACTGAATAAATGTCTTTATCTTTATCTTAATCTTATTAAAATCACCATCTCTAAAGGGCCACTTGCATAAAAAATTGTTTAGAAATTAAATATACACTTAAAATTGTCAGTAACATTTATTTATATCGTATAGCTTAACTATTCTTTAAACCAAAACTAGATTCTAGGATTCTAAAATCAAATTAAGTAAAAGCATTTGTGTGGTTACTTGCCTATAAATTTATTTAATTTAATGAAATAAGTGTACAATAGCAAGTTGAACGTACGATAAAGGTATTTAACACTATGCCATACAAGTCCAACAAGAATTCTTTACACGACTGGCCCAAAAAAGGAGTGTAATGTTTTCAGGGTGCATGTGTTCTAAACGCCTTATTATGTGTTTGATATCGTTTGAATCCTTTCACCGTCCCGGGTGACTAAGATACCTAAACTGTAAAAATTGAAATTACAACAATGGCCAAATGTTAATTATTAACAACAACAACAACAATGGTATATCGACAACAATATAAAAATTCTGACGGGTTTTTAACGCTTGCTTTTCATTTAGTTATTACGGTGTCTTTATTGTCACCGAATCAATACAGCCCCGGTATTTTCTACAGAGTGAAGTAAAGCATGAATTGATAATTACCACATAAATTCCTGCTACAATCGTCACGGAATATTTGCATAATATCGAATGCAGCCAGTCCAACCTTAATACCTATTAAGCCTTAACGACAACCGTAACCCCGCTGCAACGCATAGCATTATAAAGTTGTTCGAATCGCGAACCATTCGCTCGCTCATTACTGTAATAGAGCTATTACGCTAAACACAGACGTAGCAACTACTGGCGCGCCAATAAGATTCCCCCATAATTCCTAACGGGGAATACTGTTATGAATTATTAATAACGTCCACCAGCACAATGAAGTTTACAATAAACTCGTAAATGCGGGTTTCGGTCAACACAAAGTTGGTTCGCTATCGGTAACTGGATGCCGCCCTCCGGCATCCGAACGATCGGTTTTCCTGCAAAAACTTTTGCCGTTGTTGTTATGTTTTTTATCCGGCGGATGAAAATTTGACCCAGCGAAGGAAGTCATATGAATGAGTAACGATGAAGGAAATATTATCTGGAAAACCTTATACTTCGAAGAGCGCGCAAATAAAGATTCCCCTTTTCAAAGTTGTAATTACAAGGTAACTTTGCGGTGGTATTAAGGATTCATCATCTCCATTCGTAGGACCTTAAAACTTCTTGTTACTAACTTTTAATTAATTTTACGGTTGGATTTTTAAGCAGACACAAAAGATTATTCAAGGCTTGAAGTTTGGCAAGTTTTTCATTAGGGTTGTTAAAGCAACTTGGGATATTAGGCTCGACGTTCTAATTAGTCGGATGTGTACATTTGAAGACGTATGCAGCACGAACGGAAACTTTTTAATGTTGATGAGTTGCTTCGGGCCTTGGTTTAAACTGTGAATTCTAAAGAGCGCGAGCACACGTTCAAATAAATTGTCCAATTTGCATAATGTAGGAGATTCTACATATCACGGTCCAAACATGGAATTTCTCTTGTTACAATCTGTGGAACACACGACCCACCAAACCCTAAGTGAAGCTCGTACCAGTTTTTATCAGGAGCCCTCAGAGTTCCGACTTTGGCGGTAATCAATTAAAACTTACAACCAAAGTTTAAGTTTCCATTCAATATTAGATACCCGTAATTTTACCCGCTCGTGTATAGTGTAATTTAAGTAAATAGACGCATGTTCAAATTAATATACTCTGCCTATTCTAGGCACTGGGGGGTTACCATGACATACTAAAGCAGTTCGGTTTAGGTTGAGACAAAGGGGCAGAGCTATAACAATTATATAGCTCTGTACCTTTCTCACAACCTAAACTGAGCTATTGTAACGTTGCGTTTTTATCATGACTTAAACAAACCCAAACTCAGAACTAGCAACATTCTCGAGTAATTTTAGAGGCTGGTAACTGCATTGACGTTTGGTGTCTAATTTTGAATTAGGGTTGTCAGCCTTAGATTTTCTACTCGATTGTTGGGAAATAAAGTAAACATCAAAGTTTATTACTTTATTTCATTTTATATAAATGTATGAAAGTATTTACTGAACCAAAGTTTTGTAAGAATTTAGGATTCAGGAAGAACAGTAAATGGTAGCTTTCTCAATCAACGGTTTTATTGTTTTACAAATCAGTAATACCAAAGTTAAAAAGTAAGTCGTTTCAGGGTAAATTCTGGGGTAAATATTGTGGGAGAATTTCTTCATTTGAGGGTGCTCCAGGGTGCTCCCGTGGTTGTGTCCTTGAGCCATCTTGGCTAGATCGTGCATATAACAGGCATCCCAAGATGTGTGTACGAAAGAAGCTTGATTCATCTTGTGCAGGACGGAGGTCCTTATTTTGATAGAAGTCTCCTGTGGCTTATTTGGCAAAGGAGCAGCAGATTCAAGAGTTATTTTGTGGCAGTAACAAAATCGTGAGTATTTATTTTGTTGGAATCATACATGTGCACCATGTAACCAAGTTTCTTAACCTCGTGGTTAACTTTCAGTTCTTCAAACCCTAAGAGAGGGTTATTTATGCCGGGATGGAGGGAAAGTCAGCGTTTGAGATAATCTCTATTGGATGGTCTCCGGTAAGCATCTTTTGATCTGCTTTACTCTGCTCTCCGCTTAATTTCTGCCATGTGCATAATCTAATCGAAGCAATTTGGTTCTTTCCAGCTGGATGGCAAATTTAGGGAAATTAAGAAATTCAGACAATTTAAATTATGAAATTTAGGAACAAATTATGAAATTTAGGAACAAATTACAAAACTTAGGAACAAATTAAGAAATTTAGACAATTGAAGTTTAGAACAGTCCATTTAGATAATTCAGATTTAGGTTTCATACAGTTGTGTGCTGATAGTAATTTTGATATCATCACATCTGTTAAGTTTGTGTTTGCTTTCCTTTTCTTCAGAACTTTGAAAGCACATGTTTAGTAAATTTCACTTTGCACAAGAGATTTAGTCTGTGAATGAAGAAGCTAAGGCTTGCTAATTTTGTGTAATTTAGTAGTGCGGGCTAGGACCTTTTACCAGCCGCCTTTTGTTTGTGTAGCAAGACCTTGACTATTTTCTTCTTTATCCTTCTGCAACAAACTGATTAGAGCTCTTCAATGTTAGGGGATCTTACTGCTTGCGCCGCCTGAACCTTATATCTTTGCGCGCTTACTGTGCGGCTTGCACTAAGGAGTCTGCATAGAGTCAACGCCCAGAGCATCGCGTTGCAACTCACACTGCCCTGATCCTGTCTGCAGCCAGACAGCCCTTTGCAGTAAGGTTACTTCAGATTGAGGTCTGTGAATTAATTATTTAATTAAACTTTAGGGAATTAGGATATAAAAGTAAAATTGGATATTGGAATTGATGGCATTAGGTTCCTTAGGGACTAACCAACTTTAGCATAGTTAATTGTGAACCTATCATAAGAACCATAGTAATTAACTAAGCACGACCCATGCTTTTGCTGAGCTTTTAATGTTTAAAATGTCTGGTCGCTTCAAACCCAAAGGTTTACAATTAAATTAAGTATATCTATACATGTTACAGAAAGAGTAGGAATAAAGATCGTATTCAACTTACTAATTCGTTTCCTTTAGCTCCATGATATAAACCCACTCTTTGTCCAAGGGTCACGCCGGACATTATTATTTTAAGTTTGGTTTAAGATTTAGTACATTTCGTTTACGACGTGTTCCATCTATTGGCCGGGTCAGGAAGGCATGTCGCACTACATAATTTGGAAGAGTCATAATTGGGATTGTTCATATTTTTTAAATTACTCTGGTTTGAAAACCATTTCAAGGAATAGGGGTTTAAAGCCGTTCTGCATAATTAATTTTTTGAATTATTTATGTATTTCGGACATTTCGACAAAAGTATATTTGACCTTTGTTTGACTTTCGTTTTTGGCTTGAAGCTCTCCTAGGTGTATCTTACGGGTTAGGCAAAAACTGCTTGAAATAGTATGTTTTATTACACTAGAACACAAAGTTTTTATCATTAGATATCATTTAATTGTTGTAATTTATTAGAAAATCCCAACCATCATAATCATCCATAAAATGTCTGCTAACTAAATAAAGACATTAAAACAAAACTATTGGGTTAAATACAAAAATAATGAAATTAGTCTCTTACAATTTACCTATTCTTTCGAATTAGAATGTAAAAACCGTGAGTTATTTTTTTTGGTCTATCCCAATTCCGAACGCATTTCTTATATAGAAGATTTTACTTTTTGGTATCGCTTATAAATAAAACCTAACTTAACCTATGTATGACAATTAAATTATGCATTTAATCTCAAATAGCTCCAGCGTAACAGCACGAAAAATTAAAATTCGGACAAATGAATATTCGGAAAAAAGTTAAACGGAATTTAAAAGTAAAAATATGTTATGATAACAAAATTCAACAAGAAACATTTAACAATTATAAATTGAAACGCTTCCTTACTTGTTCGAAGCAGGTCTATTCTGATTATCTTTAACGTCGGCCTAATCAAATCTTCCCGTATCGTGTACACACGTTCATTACTTGAAAGTTTGTGTTGTCGTGTCCCTTGCGGTAACTTCACCCTAGTTCCGCCATTGTGCAAACTGATACCGCAACAAGTATGACGAAAGCCACGAGACGTGTGTGCTCTGAGTAGGTACTTAAAGTTAGGTGCAAGTATCAAGTTATTTCGACGACGCACTTAGAGGAGTGTAGCCAAAAGTTTGAGTATTTTATAACCGGTTGTTATTGAGCAATGCCACCGCATACATTAAATGTATGAGTACGTCTACTCGTATGGTTATAAAACGGTTACAAACTTGTACTTTTATTTATTGAGTTTATTATTAACTTTACCATTTTTTTGACAATTTTTTCAATTTCTACATCAATTAAGTATTTTCAAATCATCATCATCATTATCATGTCAGCCGAAAGACGTCCACTGCTGGACATAGGCCTCCCCCAAGTTGGAGGGAAAATGCCGTAGTCGCCACGCTTTGCAGGCCATGTAGTCCGCGGAGGACGCTGCTGCCCATCCTCCGGTTTATCCCTTAGTCGCCTCTTACGACACCCACGGGAAGAGATGGGATGGTGCTACTCTCGGCCGGCACCAACACGGCAATTATTATTTTTTAAATACACAATCGCAAACCGATACTTTTGAAACGAACGATTTGTTGATTCCATTTGGTCTTTACCTCTAGTTATCTTATTGTTAATATTATGGTACCTTTTAGTACCCTGACAGTTTTTACAGCCGAGTCATGAGCATTGCGATGGCAATTGACGTAAACCCCAAGTGTAAGTAATAGAGGCCCTGAATCACTATTAAAAACTATAATATGACCTATTATATACACCAATGCATATAATAGGACCTATTTGACTCGAGATCGAATTCAACATTTCTCTCAGTATCGACATTCTCTGACGTACGTTTGAATTGGCCGCACGAAAAACGTTAAAACAAAATTCCAATTAAACGTTTTTCGCAAAGAACGTTCGTTATTTAAAACCAATTATTTGGATTCAATGGAAGCTGAGCTCGACACTTTTCCACCAATTTCGCAATAAAACATTTTGCGTGCACACGTTTTTTAAACAATTAAGTCCACCGGGATACTGTTTAAATAAAAACACTTGAATACGGAATGTTTTCTTATGTATCGGGTAAAAATTATATACTATTTAAAAAAAATACCCTTCATAATTAAGTTAATTGCGCTAAAATAATGGCCACACATATATAACGGTTGTTCATTCAATTATGAAACTGATAGAGAAGTTTAATAGGTACGTACTTACTGACTACTGAATGATTCTTCGGCCTCTGGAGATAAGGAACAAGTTAATCAGTAAATGCTAAAAAGATAACTTTTATGAAATATTTATGAAATACCTACTTGTGCTTTCTTATCAAATATCAATTTAATAATTGGAACACAGAAAGAAATATAACCGAGTCAAGAACCTCCGTCTTTTTCGATGGTGGTGAGTAAGTCACATAATCATGGTATTTTTCAACTATAAATAAATATAGTATCACAACCAGTAAAACCTATTACATTAAACCTAATAAATATATCGTTAAAATGATTATTGTTGTAGTTATAAAGATAAGATAAAGATAAAGACATTTATTCAGTAAGTAGGCCGCACGGGCACTTTTACACGTCAAGAATCTACCAGCGCTTCACAAGAGAAGACCACTGCTGAGAAGAAGCGCCGCAAGAAACTCAGCAGTCAGTCATTTTTTTAAATATATTTAATATTACAATGGTACTACTTATGCCCGGTTTCTGAAGTACTTTTATCGGTGGTTTATCTGTCCGTAAACGCTATTGGTCCGTTAACTTTGACAACTGCGTTTCCGAACAACGACTCAAAGATAAACTCCGTTTTAACTAGGTTTAACTTAACTGACCAAAGTTTGCCGTTTATCGGCTCCATAACTATTTGACGTTTTTTACGATTGAAGTTTTTGTTTTTGAAGTATCAACTGTCAATTTTTGTTCATACAGCCACTGGCAAATAAACTAGGTATTTTAATTTTCGTTATCATTTATTTATTAATTACTATAAAGTGGCTAAGTTTTCTCAAATTATTATTTTTACAAAAATCAACCGGAATTGATGTTGAATTAAGGCATTAACAGCAGTCTACGTATGACAAACTATTAAGATCCATCTAGCGGCAGCGGAAGGAACTATTTATCTGTCAATAGTTATCGAACTGTTCGTAGAGCACTCAGAAACGCACGAAGAGATAAACGTCGTTTAACCTAAACATAACTTTAACGGATCAATAGCTATTAAAGGTTTAACTAGTGACTTCAGAAACCGGGCATCAGTCTAGCATTATATAAATCTATAAATAGCAAATTAAAAAATATTTCAAATATCCTGCGTAGTTTCCGCAGGAAAACACACCAAAATCTTAAGAGAGAAAGAGAGAAAAGGAAAAAAGAATTCCTACGTATGTGTATATAAGACGGTGCAAGATGACCACATAAGATTGATATGTTTTCCTACATCAACGGTGTCCCCCAGACAAGATAAAGCTTTTTAATTTGAAAAAAAAAAAAAATTTTTTTTTTTATTAAGTTTCGGGTTTAGGCCAAGCACTTTTGTCTATTATATAGTCCTCGATCCTATAATACGCTTTAGACATTAACGACTTTTTCAAGTAATTTTTGAGTGCTCGAAAGGGTAACTTTAAAACTACCTCAGGTAATTTATTATAGAAATGAATGCATTGACCAACAAATTATTTATGTACTTTACGGACGCGGAATTTTCGAATAGCTATTTTATTTTTATTTCTAGTATTTAAATTATGTATATCAGAATTTATTGTGAAAGAATCCAATTTTTTTATAACATAAATAATATTCTCATAAATAATACAGTTAAGATATTAATTTCCTTAAAAAGATATCTTAAGGAGTCACGGGAATTTAAGTTGTAAATAGAACGAATGGCCCTTTTTTGTAACACAAATATAGTTTGTATGTCTGCTGCCTTACCCCAAACCAGAATACCGTACGACATAACACTATGGAAATAACTATAATAAACTAAGCGAGCTGTCTCAACATTAGTTAGTTGTCTAATTTTCCGAATGGCGTAAGCTGCCGAACTTAGTTTACCTGCCAGCACAGCTATATGGGGACTCCATTGCAAATTTTTATCTATTGTTATGCCTAGGAAAACTGCCTTATCCACAATTTGCAAACACACGTAATTTAGAAAAATGCTAGTATCTAACGGTTTAACATTAGGCAAAGCGAATCTAACACATTTAGTTTTCTTAGCATTTAGTAGCAAATTGTTGCTAGTAAACCAATTAAGTACTTTAACTAGTGTGGTGTTTATGCTATTGTAGTCTATGGATTTTCTGTCTACCTTGAAAATTAGTGAAGTATCATCATACTATCTTTTTTTAGTGTAGTACCTAGTTAATTTACGTAACTAGCAGAGTTAGTATATGGTAGCAGAGGTAGTAGTGGTAGCAGAGGTAGTAGAGGTCAAAGTGTGCGACCCCTATCTACCAACAAATTCAATAAATAAATATCAGGGGACAATGTCACACCAATTGATCTAGTTCCAATTTAAGCTCTAGGCTTGTATTATGGGTACTAGACAACGATATAAATACTTATATAGAGAAATGTATACTTAAATACATAGTAAACATCCATGACTCAGGAACAAATATTCGCGCTCATCACACAAATATCTACCCTTACCGGGATTTGAACCCAGGATTGTAAATTCTATTGTAACTTTGATTACTGGTCATTTAGCCAAAATAGAAGCGAATGCGAGCGAATCCATAAAAATTGCTAAGTTTGAATAATGAAACACTGTAACCTCTACCTGTTGAAACTGTGTTAATGAATATTTTTTATGTGACATTTTTTTTTTTTTTTTTATTTTACATAAACTCACGCCTTCATTCCCAGAGTGGGATAGGCAGAGCTAAAGAATTACCAACAAATCTTTAGACTTCTTGATAATTCTGTAACCACATTTTGCACAAGTAGGCTAAGATGTTTCCCAGTGTATTAGTGACAGGTGGCAAGCCCATCGCTTAACAGTACTACAAGCCTTTATTCCCTTAGTCGCCTCTTACGACATCCATGGAAAGACATGGAGTGGCACTATTCTAACCCGGCAACCACACGGTTTTTTTTAATTTTTTTTAGTATACATTTGGGACAACTTAAATTAACTATATTATATAGGTTCGCATAGAACTTCCGGCAACCTTCAGGGAGCGAAGATGGCTAATTGAAAGATGTCCGAGTTTTACTTTTGATTTATTTTGTAAACTGATTTACTCTCACTCACTTGACTTTGGCAAAGTTACTGAGAAGAACCGTGGTGGACCGCCATTCATAAAAAGAAAAGAAGAAGAAGGTTCGTATACGATAAGTATGAGTATCACATAAACTATGGTATTATGGTATACCTACACGAGAGCTCGTTAAAAGCTTGCTTCATATTTTTCATCATTAGTTTTGTTTATAAACTTGAAAAAAATACCAGCAATCAAACTCATAATCGTCAAACACATTTTTTCTATAACAAAAAGACCGTTCTCCGAATTTGATAATCATAAGTTTGAACAATACTCAATATATTTTATTGCGCCGCAATTTTTTGACAATAAAAACCGAGATTGTGTACCAAGGGTGAAAGAAAATCTCACGTTTAATCTTAACAAGGTACACGATACAGCTCCAACTCGAATTACAAAGGCGTATTTCTGTTTACAAAAGATTTGTGAATAAATTGAAACGAATCGCACTCTTGGGAAAAAGTGACCATATTTATTTATCTATAATACGGTTGTGTCTCAACGTTCAGAAATATTATTTAAAAATGTTTTTAACGAGAAATAATAAGAGTAAAGTGATTCATCTTGTTAAGAATCACTTTGCTGAATAACAGGATACCTCTTTGTTTTAAAGTGTTGAAATTGTTTATTCACGGCCTGATTAGAAAAAAATAAAAAAAATTGAAAAATACGTCGTGTGAAGCATTCTGTACAGTTATGAAATGATAAATTAAAATCTGAAACGATTGTTTAGAAGTCTGTTAAGCAACGACTACAATATTTTTTACTAACTACGCTAAAACAGTAAGTAAGTAAATACATATTTCTTAATACAAAAAGATGAATAATAAATCTCTGATAGCTGGAATTATACTGAAAGCTAATATTAAAATACAGTTTAATTGTATCTTAATAACGTATAATTCCAAAACTTTGGGAAAAAAGAAAAAGTAATCGTTTACTGACTGGCTTTGACTGAATTAAATCATTTAATAGTAACCATTCAAGTTAATAAATGTATACAGATACTAGTAACCGACCCAGAATAAAACAAAATCCAAAATGTCTGACAGCATTATCAACTTATCTTGGCTGAGGTGCCAGTAGCAAAACACGTCAGTAATAATAAGCAAGGAATTTCTATGAATTGAAGTTCACTTTGAGATAGACATTTTAGACATTTTAGCCCGCATCCGAATATTAATACTACCCCGAAAAATTATAGTTAGCAAAAATCCCTGAACTATGCGACAAATGGGCATTATTTCCTAGGGTTCTCTATCGGATGTCTAGTGATTGTATTTCCCAGTTTGTTTCAGACGGAGGACTGCAGAATACAGCGTTGCCATAAATTAGAAGCAATGGCGTCGCCCTGCTGTGAGTTTTATTGTGATTTATGTATTCGATTATCGAGCAAACGACTAAACTGGAAAGCGTTTTGCCGCTGTAACGATGTCATTAATATTTTATGTGAGACGCAGCTAACCATATTCGTTGATTTGTTTGGTCTATTATTTGTTGTGTCATGTGTCATCAGGAATTTCCTTTCTGTTATTAAATATTTGCCTAAGAATTTTAATTAAAATACACACATTTTAAATTCTGGGTATTGTATTGAAATTTTTATTATTAAAATTACGGGAACAGGTTATATAAGTTAGACCTATTAGTTTTTTTTATAGTTCACATAATAACTTTAACTTATGATAACAATCGTGACTTAACCCTATTAAAATTTTATAACTCGGGGTAACGAAGAAACTTAATTATATATTTTAATTTATTTAGAACACAAACAGTAATTAGCATAAGTCTACTTAAATAAGCTAATAAAACACACATGTAAATGTTTACGACGAGCAAGTTTAGGTCACAGAATAAAGTAAACTAGTTATTCAAACATCCAACTTTCGTTGACTACGGAAAACCCAAAGCAGGGTTATTGATACTTACACTTAGCCACTGATACAATCATTATTGTGCACTATTACTCTTTCAACCGACCATTATCCGGACCAGTCGCGTGCCGACCGACAGTTACGTAATAAAAACCTATATATGATAACTTTAATATTCAAATATTTCGAAGGGGCAAAGGTCCAACAACGTTTATCAATTTCACCTAACCTGTTTCATTTTAAACGAATTACTCCGATAAAAGCGCCAGCCCCACTGAGAATTATTTACCGAGAACAAAAGCGACACCCACCTTTTCAGGCAGGTGTCTGAAATTTGAAATTCATTGCGTCGTAAACAAAAGGACGATTTTTTAAAGCCTTAACTAAGGGGAAACGCTTTTTTTCTAGTGCCGCATTTTAGGTTAAGCTTTCCGTTGTTGTGATGGTGAAATTCAAAAGCAGCAATCAACAGAATGCTGAGCTTTATTAATTGGAAAAGATGAAGTCGGTGAGGAAGGTGAAGGTGGGTATAACTTAATAATATTTCTTTCTTAACTGCCTACTGCGAGGTTCGAGTATTGTCGGATATAACTATAATAAACCGATAATATCCACCCGCGCATAATAATACTTTCCCCAACGCCATTTTAGTCAAACTTAAAGGAACCAAAATGGAATAAAATCTTCTTTACCGTATTTCGGTTTGGCAATAAAAATATGAATATATATAATAAATATTATGTAAGTATTTATTTTTAGATGTATATGTATATTATTTTTATGTATGTATATTTTCTCTTCTATAAATATGTTCTTTATGTAGGTATATGTCATCAAACTCAGCACCAACATTTACTGATCTCTTTTTGGCCCAGTGGTTCACTGGTAGACAACGCCTCAAGGCATTAAGTTCGCTATTTGTACTTACTTTGTGTTGTGCTATATAGTTTTAATAAATAAATCAATTAATAAACAAAAATATATTAAGTTGACTTATTTTTAAACGTACGATAGCTAATCTGCGCTTAAAAATTATTATTTGTCCTCTTTCATTGCGACATTTGAATTTGTTAGAAAGTGACAAAGAATATTTTAGCAAAAAGAGGTTGACATACGCTGTCAGTCTAGCTTACCTAAATAATAATATCCTTCTAATTTAAGCACCATTTTCAAGAATTAAAAATAAACACGCCTTTGTTCCAGACCAAAAAAGAAATTCTAACTCTGTCCTACTGACCCACCAGTCTATTTCAGATTGCTGAAACCCCCCCAAAATGTTCTCAACTAGAACAAAACTCGGTTCCGTGATTTCACCGTGCTAAAAAACGTCCCGCTTTGCATCAAACGTGCATTTAGATAAAACCCGCATTTAATTAAACGAGTCACTTAACCGACTATTATTTAAGAAGATAAGTAGCACTAAGCTCGCGACGAGAGCCCGCAGAGCGTCGGAGGACCCTCCTCAGAAACTACGGGTTTTTTACTAAAATCATATTAATTTTTGCGAATTTATAAGAAGGCTAAGTAGCTGAAGTTTCTCCTTTTACTTGTAGATACATTCATACTTCGATGAGTAGAAATATTTTAAGTTTCAACAAAAATCAATGCCTCGGTTTTCTTCTACAAGTGTTATGTCTAAGGTATTATAATACAAAAGTTTGTTTGTCCAGACATAGAGGTAGGTACATTTTTTTTCCCAGATATTTGTCCAATTCCCGATAAAATAACGTTAAACAACTTCTGCCAAAGTCAAAGGCACAAGTTGTTATGAATAAAATAATTACTCCATCTTTTTGTTTAACTACATGAAAATACATAAGCTAATACGTAACTGCTATGCTATGTACGACTAATATACGCGAAATTACGGTCTATATATTATTATTATTTACTGTGTATATACTAAGTAAACGAGCTTGGTGTGCTATTAAAGCCAACCTAAATCATAATTTGCGTGTGTTTAGCCTGATAATTACAGTCCAACTCGTTTACTCGCGTACGTCAAACGGATTAGTCTCCGTATACAAGAAATACTGATATTAATGAAACAGTTACCCTATCACGACTTTAGCAACCATCGCGTTGCTGCCCGTCAAAGTCACTCAACTTCGCACTCAGCGGGCTTATAATAGCCATGGTTATCGACCTGAAACATCTAGGCTGTCATTTTCTGACCAGATTATATCTAAGTGCGAGAGTGACGGATGCACCGCGATACAGGCGACATAATACTGGGGCAGGTAATTTTTTGCGATGTTGTAAAAGATCTCTTATACTATCGGTATAAAGGTTAGATTAGTTTAATCGGGATGGATGATTAGGTTTGCGCGATGGGCGCGATATTATAAACGTGTCAGGCTGTCAGCCCTTGGGTGGACTGACATAGACTATATTAAACTTTGTCGGTCCGAGATGACGGGTCTGAGGATTTGTTCTGCAATAGTTATTTCAATGTTTATTTCGCACAGGAATTCTAATGTTAAATGTTGAGTTTAGTATTGAATCGATCTTGATCACCATATAATCGATCAATACGAACAAAGCCAATCTTTAGTTCATTAATTCCCTGGATTTGATCGTTGTTTTCGATTTAACATACATACATAAACTCGCGCCTTTGTCCCCAGGGTGGGGTCGGTAGAGCTACAGAATTACCTACAACTCCAAAAAGTTGTTGAAAATTCTGTAATCACATTTCGCACAATTAGGCTAAGATGTTTACCAGCGTATTTATTAGTGATAGGTTGCAAGACCATCGACTAACAGTACTACAGGCCCAATTTTATTTTTCATGGATATTTTTTTTAAGACTGCCCCGAGCAATATGACGGATGTACCTACAGTAGTGGCGCCCTCATTACTATTATCGTGGTTCCGTCCTATCTATTATATTGTTTACTTGTCATTATAAACTAAAATACATCTTCTTTGGTATTTTTTGGTATCACAGGTCAAGATTTAACTAGTATTTGGGATTAGCTACACCCGCGATTCAAGGCCGAAGTCACGCTTGAAGTTAATTCGAAGATATTTTAAAGGATGTCAAGGTTTGTTTTATTTCTCTGATCCGCCATTTTACAAGTAATGTGAAACAAGTAATGTCATCTTCAATCGTTTGAGTAACCGCGCTCGTAAAATTGGTCATTGTAAAAGATTGCTTTCTGAAATAACATCATAGTCTCTGAAGGCTTTAGAATAATAAATCGTATATTGTTAATAAGAAAGTCGACAGTCTTAAACAATAACGACAAGACTTGAAACGGTATTTTTTTGTCCGCTGTTTCGTTTGTCCGAAATTTTCATTTGTATAAACCGTTTATTCTCGTAACCCATTTCAACTTTTCAATATGTTTAAAGAGTATACCTACATGACCTGTAGGTAAGGTCAGGTTAGTTTTATAACAATCTAGGAAAGTTTACCGGTTTCAAAGAAAACAGATTTTCGGATAAATTATAATTTCGGATAAACGAAAGTTTTTCGAACTTAAGATAGGTACAATTCATCGATTATCATCGTTAACTGTTTGGCTTTTGGTTGTAACTTTATAAAAAATATATACCTACCTAAACGATGTTTATTTAAAGACTTTAATCAAAATTTTGCGGTTATCAAACATGAAAACGAGGGAAGCGCAAACAAGTGAAGACCATGGATGGGAATGAGCAAGTCACCAATCGATCGAGTTGTCATGGCTACCGCAGCCGCAGTATCAAGAGCCGAACACTTTTTCGCTAGTCACGAAGCTTGCTTTTTAATTGCCGGAGTGCTTCGTTTACTACTTATATTTATCCACGTATTATTCTTAAGGGGAAGCCGCGAATTCTTAAGAATTACTTAAGCGTACGAACTTGGGTTTCTTAATTCGTTTCATCCATGTATGTATGTTACTGGAGCTCTATTGTAGTCGGTAAAACTTTATTGCTTCTGACACGTATCGTATTGTTTCAACTTGGCCGCCATTACTGTCGAGTAAAGAAGGACTATCATAACGTTGACAATACGATAAATTGTCGAGAGCAATGAGGAAGAGTGGACCCAACCAAAAAAGAATGGTGTTCTATAATTTGTATATATTGGACATCCTTAATTGTCTGTCTGTCTGCGTGTTAATCAATCAGCAGTGGTTTGATCGCTCCCAAATGAATAGATTTTTTTTTTTTTTAGCCGGACAGTTTTTTTAAAAGATCTGATGGAAATGAATTGGCCGTTGGAGCTAAGTAAGGGTCGCAATTACGTCCGAGGTTTTTAGTCTAAGTACCTATTTAAAGTTATTCAATGAGGAGTTTATTTAGCTAACTTAATTACTAAAAGAAAAAGTCATTTAATCATTCAATACGTCCGGTAAACCAACTTCCACTCGCAACGCCCGCAAAATGTCGCGTAATGTCTTAATTAGAAAGCTACGTCGATTTTCGCTGTCAGAAAGTGGCGCAAACCGAGTGTTTACTCGCGTGAGCCTTGTCGGCTTCACGCCCCCTCACGATACATATCGAACGCGGTGTTCCAAATAAACTTTTCATACCTCTTGCTTTTCACTCGTATCCCGCGTTATAGAAAGGGATGTCGTGGGCTCTGTCGACTCGATCACGGTCACAGGGTACTTTATGGGTTCGAAGGTGAAATATCCTCGCTTTTTAAAAGCATGACTAATTGGGCCCACTCCACCGGCCGTGTAGCCGTAATGTAGCCCGACGTGATTACTGGAGGCGTTCCGACCGTGTTCAACGTATTGCCGCCGAGACCTATTTTTGGTTTATTTAGTTTGACGTGTTCGGGACGCTCATTAATTGTGGAAGGAATATTTAATGGTTCTTGCAATAAAAACATTTCTGATTTTGTTAAGTTACTAAACTATTTATATATTTATTGGGAATGTAGAATCTACAGTTAGGAATATCTAAACTTGTAAATAGTGTCATAAATCATAATACTTTGCATGAGTTCACGGACTTAAAGTGTTCATTAAGGTTTAAGTGGTGTCGGTAAAATAACATCTGTAAGGCCCCTTTATTTTTACGCTTTTCTTTGACGGGCTGTACGTTGTAAATCATCAGTACTATCACCGAACAAAAGTAGTATTAAAGCACTTGTATATTTTCGTTTTAACGGCAGTTGCTTGATTGAAATTAGATTGTAAGCCTCTATTTCATAAACGCACAAAAGCTAAATAATTTTTGTCCTTATCAGTCATTGTGACCTTTGAATTTGTAAAAAAGTGACAAAGAATACTTTAGCTAAAATAGGTTTATCAAGAGGGTTTTATGCTTTACAGGTACTAAATGATTTGATGTTTAAGGTAACAAATGGTAGATACCCATACCTTATACAATTCAAACCAACTATAGAGAGAATTCAGAAAAAATAATTATATTTGTGGCACTTGCAGTAGGGACCTTGGTCAGCTGATATGAAAAGCTTTATGAAGGCTCTGTCATCCCCATCATAGACACCTCCGGAGATCCTAGAGCTAGTACTTACCTCTCCCAAAGGATTGGGCTACGTATCTAGAGAGGTAATGCAGCCAGTGTCATAGGGACCATGCCGCGAGCGGACCTACTAGAGGGGGTGTTCTTTTTATAGTGGTGTTTATTATTTACATCTTTAATATATGAGTAGCGTAGTTTTATTTTAATTTGAGTAGCTTAGTTTATTTTAATTTTAATAAGTTTAGTTTAACTAATAATTACTGAATTTGCTTCAGTCTTCAATATGGTGGTGTCCGCCGTATTGCCGTCGGCTGCACCTTCAGGCGTTTGGCATAGAAACTTTGCTGCCCAAAATTTCGTAATACACTGTCAAACATTTTCAAACCTCGGCAGCTGAGTTTCAGCGTCAAGGGAGGTTGTGAGGCAGCTGTCCACGCTGCGAGCTCTTTTCTGAGCCATCCGGAATATGAGGTATTTCTAAAAATTGACGTCAAAAATGCTTTTAATTAGGTCAATCGTGGTGCTCTTCTAGCTGCTGTCAAAAAATAATTATACAGCTATTTGTGGCAATGCTATAAGGCACCATCAAAATTACTTAACGGTGACAAAATCATATCTTTATCCATGGTTTGCCAACAGGGAGACCCGCTCGGGTCCGTAATACTGAAAAACGGGACCCTTGTAAGATGACTTTGTAGGCCGTCCGTCTACGCGTCTAGCCCCTTTTTATCTGAATCGGAGCAATCAGTCTGAAATTGTGAATATTCTAAGTATTTTGAGATCCAAACAAAACCTCATTAGTGAATTGACTTTTTTGCATTTTATTTTTGCAACGATAAATACATCAACATTAAACACTCAAGCTTAGCATAAAGTAGGATGATGATTTTTCGATTTATATAACATGCATGATGTTTGAGATGTTATTGTTATTAACGTATCGGAAAGTAAAAATGCCCCGTTATCTCAAAAACTACCAAAGATAAAAAAAAATACGTTGACTGGTGAATATTTTTTAAATTACAGGAAATATTAGAGAACTGCTCTTAATACCCATTCTAAAAATAAAAAAAGTAATACCTATCGTTGATACTAAAAACAAAACGAAACTTGTCTTGTAAAACTTTGTCCTAAATTTGGTAAAAATATTCTGTCGACAAAAAGTAATTAGTACAACTTGCTACTGAAAATGACGGTTTCTTTAGACTTAAAACAGCGGTAAGTCCTCTAATAGATGAAGTCGAGAAGTAGCAGCAGAAGTAGCAGGATTTTTTTCATTTTTAATATTTCATCAAAATAAAACTAGCATAGGTGCGGAACCCTCGCTGCTCGAGTCCGGCTCGCACTTGACGGGTTTTTTTTTTAATTGTATACAGAAATTTAGATACTTAACTACTTACGTAAAATAAATTATTGAGAAAAACAGGACCAGTAAAAACATGATACATATTTACGTAGCACAAAACCTTTCAGTTTTATTAAATGCTGCAGCGATGTTGAGTGCTAAAACAACATCAAAGTTTTATTATTTACAGATTTTTTCATTTTAGAGTCAAACAATGTTTGTGCCCGTTTTGGGTGCAATATTTTGGTAATTACTACACTGGTGACAAATAAAGGAACAGTTTGTAGAAAAAGCGTTAGAACGTGTATTCGTTGTATTTGTTTCATTGTATCATGGATCAGTAAATCATCCGTGCAAATTTCAACTTACCTCATTTTCGTATAATAATTTGAGCATAATTTTTATGAGGCTTCAAAACGTGCCTAAAATAACTTTGAAACACATGAATATCAAATAAAACCAAACGTAATTTAATTCGCCTCGATACTTAACGAAACGAACGCTTGCCCGTAGTCGAAAGATGGAAATTGTTTTACGAATTTCATTTTACGTGAGTGGAATTCCGCTCGCGTTGTGCCACATTCCGCGGTGCGAATGTGTTATTCTAATCGATACCTACCTATTTCGAATCTTTCAGTCGTTGCCAAGGGGCGTTTTCGTTTCTCACCGCGTTGCATTCTCCACATCGGAAAGGTAATGTGAAATGTAAGTGAAAATTTATGAAAAACTAAGTAACGCGGAAGCGCTGTAATTACAAATAAATTTGCAATTACATACTCGTACGCCCGCTTGCTTTTGAGTAAAAATGTATAATTTCTGTTAGCGTCCACAAATGTTGAGCCAAGCTAAATTTTATTTTACATTTGATGTCTAAAGTTATAGTAAAAAAAAAGGTATGTTAAGTTCATCTACCGTGACGCCACGTTTTTGACAAATGCCACGTCAAAGTACAATTTGGTTAGTTGGCTCGGTAGTCACGCGAGGCGGGACTATTAGTCAGAGAGTGTTAACAATTTCTGATATTTAAAACGTTTTAGCGTGACATTGTAACATGAAATGGGCTAGATTTAAATTTTAGATCAGTTGTTTGATTTTACTTAATTAAGGTTTTACGATTTAGGACAAGGTCAATTTGTGTAAAGTTGTCTTTTTTATATACATCAAAAATATTGTCTGCGTTGATTACATGTTAAACTTTTTGTTGAGGAATACTTCAGAAAATACCTTTATTTACGGGTAGGTATTTAATATCTTTGGACATTTTTGATATTTGCATTTAAAGTTTGTTTATGCATTTATGAACCTGCTATAGGGGATGTTCTTTTTATAGTGGTGATTATTATTTACATCTTTAATATTTGAGTAGCTTAGTTTTATTTTAATTTAAATAGGTTCAGTTTTAACTTTTAATTGTTAATGTCATGTAATGTAACTTACTAGTAAAATTAAAAATTGAATATTTATGAAATGGGATTAAATACAACAATGCCGTAAAACTGTTCTTCCACCTTATCGAGGTTTGCGAGCTCAGGATTATTTCAATTTGAATATACTTGAATACAATGACGCCGATCTGGATTCCACAATCTTTCTCAACTCCATATGATATCAGAATGGCAAGCTTTCCTTGGTTAATAATTTATAAAACCGGCTTTGAGTTATTTTTTCCGTTTTGCTTATAGTGACTTGTTTTACTAGACTTTCGTATCATCCTTGAAGACATTGAATTAAAGTTCACTTTTAATGCTGGTTTTGAAAGAGCAAGCAAACTTTTGCTTCGTCGTCACTTATCTTATCTTATAAACAACCTTTTATACACATGCTAATAAATAAATAGATGAAACTTTGAAGTAAGTTTTCTTGCGATTTTTCTTTGTCCTGCAAGTTTAGTGCCTACTTGCAGAAAAGAAGGCAAAATCCCAATAAATTAAGATAATCCATACATACGACTATGTAGTTAACCGCAGAGGTTCAAATTCTTGAACCACCGGTCATCCTCAGTCACTTAACCCCAATTATTTATAATGTGGAATATAAGTCAATAGAACGTGGTTATCCTACTAATATTAGAAATGCGAAAGTTTGCGTGTTTGTTTGTTACTCCTTCACGCTGAAACGGCTTGACGGATTTGCTAACGTGAACGGCATCAAATGTCCACCTATACCGTAACCGAAGTGTGAAAACAATTCTATAAAGAGCGTTGCCATAGTAACAATATTTCTTTAATTATTATTACATAGTCTTATAACTAGGGTTGGGATTTTGGTGGCATTTCGTGGTTTTAGAATCCGTGGAGCCGCTATTTCCTAATTATTATAATACATGACACTTTGATTTTGACCTTCAGTATGGTCATATTTCAAAATGAACTAATTACATTTTTATATCGATTTTTCCGTCCCCACTAATATATGCTTGTTTGTAACGCTTTCACAGCAGAGATATCCTCCATACCAAAATTCATTTAAATTGGTTTAGCGGTTTAATGAATAAGTTATTTTTAAAATACTCTAATACTGAAGGTCAAAATCAAAGTGGTATGGATCAAAATAAATAGAAAACAGCGACTCCATGGATTCTAGAACCACGATTTGCCACCAAAAGTCCTAACTCTACTTATAACTCTTCAATGCCAGGATATCACAAAAGATAAAGAATATAACTATTAGATAGATAAAAATCCCCGATATAATGGTGACCCCTTCTTTACAGCTGATATCTCTTAAACAACCCAACTGATTCACATGAAACCTAGCTAATAAAAGCTCAAAATCTCAAAAACGGAACCAATTATGATAAAACATATTTTTTTTATAGCGTGGGAAGGCAAACGAGCACACAGGCCACCTGATGGTAAGTGGAAACTGTGACCCATAGACATTCGCATTCACAAGTCTGCAAATGCGTTGCCAACCCTGAGGACTAAGTCCAATGCCTCTATGCTAGTCATTTCACCGGCTGTCTTATCCCCAAACCGGAACACAACGATGCGAACACTGCTGCTTGGCGGTAGGTTAATGGATAAGATGGTGGTACCAACCCGGACGGACCCTGCACAAGGTCCTCCCACAAGTAAACCACACCCTCCCACATGTCTAAGAACTGCCGCTAAACAACCTGCTTTCAAATAAAAAAAACCGCATGCAAATTGGTTCATCAGTTTAAGAGCTACGGTGCCACAGACAGACACACACACACACTTACACGTTAAACTTAGAACACCCCTCTTTCTGCGTCGGGGGTTAAAAATACGGCAGACCGCGGCCGCAGAACGCTGCGCCGAGCCAGTGTCACCTAACCTCACACTAACTAAAGTTCTTAATTAATTATCGGTCTCGTACAAACTTGGGTAATTAATAGGAACGTGGTCCCCTAAGCTTAGATAACCCTTTGCGAAGTTCACGTATTAATCCGGCCAGGACACAATGAAAACTTTCTCTCGAACAAAAGTTGGATACTTGTCTATTGAGCGCCGACACCTCCTGAAAACTTTCCTAAGGCCAGACTCTAGTATTATGCTCGGTAATATATTTCGAGGTACAAAAGAAAAAGGGCGTTTTGTTGTTGCGTGATAAAGTTTATACACTTATAAATTTAAATATTCGATTTATGCTCTTTATAGAACTCAATTCAGTTTTGATCGTAGTTGCTCTTCGAGACTCTGTTTAACGCTCTTTTAGTGCATGTGACATATCAGTAAACGGTCAATTTGAAAGGAACGAATTGAGTTTGTGACTTGTGTTACACACGGTTGCTTTGTTCTTCATAACATAAAAGTAGTAAAATTGAAAGTGCAGTTTTATGGTTATTAATCAACTGGTCATTTGCATCGTTTTATCATGATCTAATTAAGTTGAACGTTTCCAAGTTCAACATTATAAGTGGTTGACTTGAAGTTATACGTCGTCAAACTTCCCTAAAGTTAGATTTAATTTGTTAAAGCTGATAATATTTAATATGCGTTTGGTCATGACGAAAATTTTTTTTAAAAGATTATTTATTTATTTATTTAATTTAATGATAATTTTAATTCCTTTTTAGGCTGGTATGAATCAGGCAAACCTAGCCTAGTTAATTACGAGTATCTACACTTTTAAATAAAATAACACTAAAGGTACAGTATGTCAAAGTGACCATCTACCTACTGTTTAACGTGCACATAGTTGTATTGATTTCAATCGTTCTTTATCGTGCTTTATTTATAGCCATGTCTGGAACTACATAACATCAAGCTACAGTGGATTAAATTTTTGCTAAAATAGCTTTCTTATTTTCTGCCTCGTTCGTAACATGAATTGAATTAAGCATAAACCAGTAGCGCCAGCGTAGTAGCACACTTAGACAAGTTGCACTTACGATAGCCAGGTATATTGACTTTGGAAAACTTACCCTAAGTATGTTACTCACGTTAATCTATTTTCGATAACGATAACGTTTTCAGAATGCATCCTGCCAAGGCCCACTGACTAATAATGACTAACTCATTCGATTTAGTACCGTGTCGCAGAACGTTGAAAATAATGATCTATGAAGCCCGGCAAACTCATTTTAAGCGCCAAGCTATCATATCGCCATGCATCTTTGGATGTGACTTTTGTATGGGCTTAATACAAACGTGCCAAACGTTTAGGCGATAGAAAAAAAAACACAAAATAGCCACGTTTGACCTACCTAAAAGCTTTTTTTATAACAAGAGCGCCTTCTGTACATGTAACGTCACGAGCACTAAATTCACTATTATGCCTCTAGTTACAGGTACTTTTCACTTATTTTTAAGCCTAATCTTGGTGACTATACTATTATACAGGGTATATTGCAAGTCGTGTGCCAAATGAATAGGGTGGGTAGCTAAGGTCACTTGCAACACGTTTTGGGCCAATTAACACTTATCCTACCCACGGTGTTTTTTTAATATTTTTTTTGAAAAAATCTCGGAATCTTCCAAAAGTTAACCATTTTGTTCACCTATCTTTTTTTTTAAATGTGACAGCACAAAAGTATTTGTAGTTTTTTTATCTTTAATGTTTGCGCATTCTAATAAAATGTTATTTTTATTCATATAGCAAACAAATAAAAAAATATTAGCCAACAAAGTGTGAAGGACAGAAAAATAAAATCTTCACGGTCAACTTTAAGGCACAATTAAAAAAAAAGTAGAAGCTCCTCAGATCTTCCAACATCATAAAAACTTCTCCAGTTCCTGACAATTCTTACGGTATACCACATGTCTAGAATCACGTTCAGTTTTTCGTCAAAATATGGTTTCAATCTAAAATTGTGGTTTTATTCGGTCAGTAGATCCAGCCAGTTAAATGTGCTAAATGCACAATACAAAACGCAATATGGTTAAAAATCATCTTTATTTTAATAATTACTTCAAATTTTGTTCAAATTGTCTTCCTCCACAATTGATACATTCGCGACACCTTTTTCGTATTTCTAAAGTTGTTGTACGAAGTGTAATTTCTTGCCGCATTATTGCGAACGCGTCATTAATTTTTGCGATCAGATGCTCTCTGCTCTCTACCTGTGTTGCGTACACTAGCTCTTTGGCCCTTCCCCAGGCGTAAAAGTCAAAGACACTTCGTACAACAACTGTAGAAATACGAAAAAGGTGTCGCGAATGTATCAATTGTGGAGGAAGACAATTTGAACAAAATTTGAAGTAATTATTAAAATAAAGATGATTTTTAACCATATTGCGTTTTGTATTGTGCATTTAGCCCATTTAACTGGCTGGATCTACTGACCGAATAAAACCACCATTTTAGATTGAAACCATATTTTGACGAAAAACTGAACGTGATTCTAGACATGTGGTATACCGTAAGAATTGTCAGGAACTGGAGAAGTTTTTATGATGTTGGAAGATCTGAGGAGCTTCTACTTTTTTTTAAATTGTGCCGTAAAGTTGACCGTGAACATTTTATTTTTCTGTCCTTCACACTTTGTTGGCTAATATTTTTTTATTTGTTTACTATATGAATAAAAATAACATTTCATTCGAATGCGCAAACATTAAAGATAAAAAAACTATAAGTACTTTTGTGCTGTCACATTTAAAAAAAAAGATAGGTGAACAAAATGGTTAACTTTTGGAAGATTCGGAGATTTTTTCAAAAAAAATATTAAAAAAACACCGTGGGTAGGATAAGTGTTAATTGGCCCAAAACGTGTTGCAAGTGACATTAGCTACCCACCCTATTCATTTGGCACACGACTTGCAATACACCCTGTATATTCTGTGGTTCCATCTCGTGCAAACGCTGAGCAGCATATAAAATTGGTCGGATCCAAAGCGTAAAATTATGTGAATTACTGTTGTAATAGCACCTGTAACTCAAAAGTCACGGAACTCCGCCGCGCACTGTGTCTCCGATATTATCCCGTGCATCTAGTTTAACGAAGCGTTCGGAGACTTTTTTGATTTTGTACGTACACGTAAACAACGATGTTTTAGTCGTTTCACCAATCTGAACCTTATGCACTAGTGTTACGTTCGACTTTCAGGAAATAATTTAAAGCGCTCGCGTAGATTTATATGAAATTTTTTGGGTGCCCTCGTTAGTTGCAGTACGTCTTCGGCAATAAAATTATTCTAGGTTTCATTCTTGATTCCGGAAAATATGGTGTAGCTTAAAGTGGTCGTTTCTCATTTTTATGGCAACCACAGCTTGCGAGTAAGACCGTTCTGAAGCGGTAAGTCTTGCGAAGGTTTTTTCACGATCATCCCTGTTGAAAAAATCTTCACGTTTTCTGAATCTGCTTTAGACGTAGTTATTATAAGTATTACCTAATTACCTTTTCTGTACTAAAATGAAATAAAAATATGTAATTATAAAGATTAAATTGATGTTGTATATGTTGTTCAATTTTAACGATAAGTTTCGTAATATTCGAAATCTGAAATGTTATAATACAGGAATTGTTTTCCATTGCGATTTAAATATTTAATGGTCATGTACATACATGTGTTTTTATCACAGCATGCATAGTACTTTCTTTAGTTTTAAATATTATTTATTACGTATTATTTGTTATGTATGTAGGTATCTAAAAATAAATATGATGATGATTTGATAATGGCGCCAAACTTTTACTTTTAATCTTATTGTGTACAAATAAAGCAACTATTAGAATAGGTTTTTACATAGTATAAAACAATATCATTTCCGTCTGTCCCTCTGTATGATTTTATTGCGGATTTCTTCAATAGATAGAGTAATTTAAGAGGAAGGTTTTATTTATTCCGGATAGTGTTAGGATGTTACAGAAAACTTAAATAAATCGATGCGAACCGATGGCTGGTCGCTAGTACATAATAAATTAGAGATTTCTTTTTATTATAATTTAAAGTTCACAAAATTGTATGCTTTAGTTTGAATTTAGTGTATAAAGTCCAAAGACTACAGCAACCTTAAAGCAGACGCCAAATATTTAAGCGAGAATATTTTGAAAGTTAATTAAGTGGGAACGCTAAATAGGCAAAATAAATAGTCTTGTCACCGCTATTCATCAGAAATTAAGCAAGAAAAACAAGTCAACGAAATTTCAGGCGAAACCTAATTAGACTTTCTTTAGAATACTAATGGATCCCTCAATATTTTAGTGTTGTTCGTTTTTGACAGTGTATATTTACAACAAAAAAAACTCTTGTACGATTTTGGTCGTCATTGCTGACGTCGCCTGCAGACCGAATAGTTCATAGCAATTATAGGTTCTTCGAAATTCAGACATAAAGTATCTACCTACCTACTTGTACCATTCAGTTATTTGTATCTTTTTGACTTGCTCCGAGAGACAAATACTTTCGGTGCCAACATCCTCTCTCGGTTCTCTGTTCGTAGGCAGTTTTCCCTACAAAACGCAAAATCACTGAAATCGGTTACGAGCTTAGCGCTACGTGGCAGCGAATGTGTGGGGCATTAAAGCTAAAGATTTTCCATGATGGCGCCCATAATTAATGGCTAACACATTTTTATGCGGTTATTTTCACAAAAGTCAAGGATCTCTTCTTGTTTTATTAAATCGCTAGGGGGATTTTACAAAAACTGGCGGACCACCTCCTCCAAAGCAGACCCCTCCTGTAAAGTTCTTATTGTATTCTTGTTAAATCAGCTTCAATGCATTCCTACGGTCACACTCAAGTATTGCCTAGGGAATATATCATTATGTTTATTATTTGCATCTGGGTAGAGAGAGCGCAAACACGGATATTAACTTAGACAACAGGCCTTGGCGTAATATCAAGTGCTGCTGTTGTGTGCGGAACTGCAGTTTAATTGCGTCACATAATTGCACCTACTTGCTGATGCAAAAGAGTAGCTCTTATCATGGATGAATATTGTTGGGTACTGCTTATTGGGTAGGGCTAATTACACTATAAATGACTTCATTGGTGACCAAGATGTATTTTAGTAGTGTCTAGAATATTTACAATATAAAATAGCCTCTAAGCAAATTATGTATTCAAGCACTGACTCAGTCAGTCGACTGTGATTTACTAATAGTATTTTATCTTTTCTACTCTTGTGTGTACAAGAAGATTTTAAATGAGAACACACTGTGATGTTTCTCGCCGGACAGCTGTTTCACACAATATTACTTTTGGTGTCCGGCAGCATGAGCATGTCATGCTCGCTCAAAGGTCTTTGCTTACGGCGGCGTCGTTGATCGGGTCGCCACTTTCCCGATCACATGGTTGAGAGAAGCGATGGCTGAGATACGCGTCATACTCATGAACGGGTGCTGTTTGTGGGGTCCGGTCTGTTCACGTTTGCAAGGACTTGTTGTTCAATTTATTATCCAAGTTATATGGCTTTTGACGTAGAGACCTCGTTCTGATGTTCTCATAGTCATTATTTTATTTTAAGGTTTATTGACCTTACATTTGTAATAATTTTATTTTTGCTTGTTTTAAGAATTTATTGTTTATTACTTTATACCTTAATATTACTTAATGTAACTTACTTTTAAGTATAATTATGTTTTTATGATTGAAAAAATGACCTTCTGCTGGAGTTTCTTGCGGCGCTTCTTCTCCGCAATGATGGTCTTGTCCGAAGCGCTGGTAGATTCACTGTACATTTCCGACGTGTAAAAAAGCCCGCATGTGGCCAATTTACTGAATAAATATTTTGAATTTTGTTTTTTTTTTTAATTTTGTTATGCTGAAATTATTCCACACTCATTTGCCCGCAAATCTTGTCGCGTAGAAGTTGTTTAAAGTTAATCCCACTTTCAAATAAATAAATAAAAAAAATCTTTACCGTAAAATGTGCCTACTTTGCTCCCCCATGGGTAACTATGCTCCATAGTGACTTTTTTGTATGTTACTTATAAGACAAGGCCGATGACAAATTTTCTAAAAATAATTGATGTATACATCCAGCTGCGCAGTGAATGAAAGCACTAGAATGATTTACAATACAGAATACTTCAATATAACGATGGAGCCAGATTACCCGTGGGGGAGCAAAGTAGGCACATTTTACGGTATTACTTAATCGAGTTAAAAAAAACAGGCTTATTTTTCCTACATGGCAATTATAGGAAAAAAAAACGTGTAGTCCACTACACAGAAGGGAAATGAAAAGTAGTGTGACTTGACCATTTCATTTTTTAATATACACTTCTCCCTAAATATAGAATTGCTTTATTCATCCTGGTATTAAGATATGAAAATCGCTACATTCTGAACAGGACATGAAAAATACGGGGTATGAAACTGTCTTCGTATTACGAATTTATTGATCCTATCTCCTAAAAGTAGTCTCGAATATATTATTTGTTATACAGAATATGGGGTATTTTCTCAACTTCACAATTAAAGATGAAATTTCAAAATGTTGTCTTGCGTAACTACCCAGTAAAAGTGTGTAAACTTTTTGGCTTCTGAAATTAAGCGGCACAACACTAATTATTCACGAAAAGTAAATTTAATCTCGGCATCGAGGCCACGGTTTGAAATTAATTAAAACCTTTTCTAATTAATGACTCCCTACGGTTTCCAAATATTGCCAGCACCGTGATGAATCTTTAATAAACCCTGCACGAGACACAATGCATTTCTCCACGAGCTGAGCACGAATTGTTGTCCCATTTGAACCACCATCCAATTTAAATCTTGGCTGTAAAACTGATATCCCATTCATATAACTTTTGGCAAGGGAATATTGCGAACCGATGCGTACTAAAACTCTTGGAATATATTCCAGTTCGACAATTCGTTTATAATGAAACCGCTTTTGACGTATATCAAAAACGCATTAAATGATTTGTGGTATTTAAATCGGAAGCAATGACCGATTTGCCCCGAAGCCTTGCAAATAGCAATGACGGGACGTAAATTTAACATTCCCATTTTGCAAGCGTTTAAATTTAAGCTAAGTCATAAAGTTGGCTTAAACAGTTTAACAAATAAATGAAAGCTGAGTACAAAATATTTGTAAGTACCGTTTCTATTTATTTATTTGTAACATTTAAAATGTATCAAAACTCAGAAGCCTTTAAAACCCTCTCCGTATTATCAAAGCGTACTAATATTAGTGCAGCATAGACAGGCATGGCATGAGGGCCATTTAATGCAATAGTGACTAGTCGATATTGTCCTGGGAACGACGTGGTATTGAGGCGGCTATGACTAACTAGATATTGTCCGTTTATGCTTATTACCGACAGACGCCAACCATTATGCAAACAGACGGCGTAATTGTTGCATACTGACGACAGCTTATTCGATGCTATCAAGACAGGCAAATAAATGAGAATTTATCGTCTTTGATATTCACGTTTGAAGCATAAATGTTTGAAGCATAAACGTTTGAAAACTGACGATAATTTATGGGTTGCTTACCGACTTCAGAATGGAGGTTTTTATTTGATATTTTTGTGTTGTAATTGCCGTGTGGTTGCCGGATTAGAAAAGTGCCACGCCATGTCTTCCCGTGGATGGCGTAAGAAACAACTAACTGGAATAAAGGTTTGTAGTACCTACTGTTTGGCGATGGGCTTGCAACCTGTCACTAATACATTGGCAAACATTGTGCAAAATGTGGATACAGAATTATCAACAAATGTTTAGAGTTGTTGGTATTTCTGTAGCTCTGCCTACCCCAATCTGGGAATGAAGGCGTGAAGGTATGTTTGTATGTTTTAGTTGTTACGCGATATTATCTTTGCCTTGGGAACCGATTGATCAACATCAGGAGTCTGGAGTTTCTTGCGGCGCTTCTTCTCCGCAATGATGGTCTTGTCCGAAGCGCTAGTAGATTCACTCCATAAATAAATATTTTGAATTTTTAATTGAATTTCATAAAGTAGCATAAACAAAAGCCTGTATTTTTCTCAAGAAAAGTTATTTGAACAATATTAAACAGTCTAGGTTCTCCTTATTCCAATTTTTTGCTTGGACTTTAATATGTCAAGAGTCTCTGGTGTACTAGCGGATGACTTATAAAGTCTATAAAGACTATAATGGTGTAAGTCTGTCAGAACTGTCGTGAAATATCTGAATGTTGCCCAGCGCAACACTATTTAAAATATGAGAAATACAAAATGATCAAATCGTCGGTGAAACTGCAAAGCCGCGTAAGTAACTTTTTTAATAAGTAGCAAAATGCACCTTTTTCCAAAGATGTTAAGGTTTATTTTGCTCTATCATAAATTTGTTAGATACGCGACTTAGCAGTATCACCGACGAAATGTTTTAATTTAAAACCTTAACGACGTATGAAATGTGTTTTTATATTATGGAGAAGGCAAACGAGCACTCTGTCAAGTAACACTAAGTACAACTTTAAGTGAGTAACCGTTACTAGCAAATAATTTTAGTATTACCACAAAAATCGTTAATTGCAAACGAGATGTTATTAAGAATCTCGACGAAGCAAAACCTAATCTAAGTTTGTTGCGAGTTTCTTCTTTAAATTAATAATTATTTCACCAAGACTGGAACTGTCGGTATCAGCACTTGTCAAAGTAAAATATTGCCAACAAAAACTAATATTATGTTTTTGTACATAATTTTATTCTAATTGGAATGGTAACTAATTAAATAATTTTCACTGTAGCATATACATATACATATCTATAATTAACTGAAAGTGATGACAAAATGCCAGCGTAATTAATTAATATAATGACTATCATGTGTGTGATGTGTTTGATTAACACTATGATGTTACGAGCCAATATTGGAACTACTTGATACGCGCAGCTCAAGTTCTGAGCATGTTTGCTCAATATTTTCATTACGTTATACCTATTAATTGTTGACGTTATACTTTCACTGTTTGCTCTTAAAGGTAAAAGTTGTAGCAAAACTTGTTCATGATAATAAAATACACTTTTATCGAGATACAATAATAAGGTTTCTTCAATTGACAAGATTTCATATTTTCAAGACTTTAATTTTATTCGTTTTATAGATACTGTTTGGAAGGAGGAAGACACTAATAGTTTTATTTTTTCCCTAGGATGTATGTATATAATGGCGGTCAACCGATCTCAAGTATCTATCCATCTGTCAATAGTGTCAATGTCAAACTTGAAGTATGACAGCTTTTTTTCTCGTGAAAAAGGCAATGGTATTATATCTATTCAGGCATAGTATTGGTAAAACTCGTATTTTTTTTTTAACTTACTTGTAATTTTGTAAATAAAGAAAAATAAATCTAGATAAATATTTTGCCGTGTTCAGGAGGCAAAATCCTTTCGATTCGTAAAGTAATTTGCAGGTGTCACCAAAATTAAATGTTGTCAATTATGATAAGGAACTACTTTCTAGTACGTTTTAATACTAATTATACCATATTATATCTATTATATAACTTTTGGATTTTAATATCAACCTATAGATGCAAAGTTTTATTCAAGTTGCGGGCACGGTTTTTATTACTTGTTAAACTTGAAACATATTACTCGAACTTCTTGGCTCAGTTTTTTGCGAAGCATGCTGAGGATACTCAACAGTTAATAATTATTATCCCGTACAACTTTGCAATCCATTAGCGTTTTCACCTAGCAAGATGAAAATCGGACGGAGAAGTTATCGCACCTTCAGAGTAATAGTGACCTAATTCAAAATTTCAGCTTTCAAACTTCAAGCCATAAATCTATTATTACCAGAGACCGGACATGACTCCAAAGATTAATTAATGTATTAATTGATTTCTTAGTGATAATTGCTAAGACTTCAATGGGATAATGAAAGAAAGATATCATACCTCTTTTTATTTCCTTCTTAAAAATACAATCATTGTTTTGACATTGACATTAATATGCTGACATTCATTAAATTTATTTTGTGATTCTTTCATTCTTATGGTATTTGTGTATCACGAAAGATATCATATAACAAATAAAATAAAAAGGAAAAAAAGGAACAAAATTTACCATGAAAATTAAAACAAATAATATATATATATATACAATAAGTCTGTGTTTCATTTATTGATTAATATTTTACAAAGTATACAAATTAAATTACAGGTAAAAATAATTAATTGATCTTAGGAGTCATGTCTATATTATTGCCAACAATGACATCCATTTGTCCGATCTCTGATTATTACAGAGACCAAACTCGAAATTAACAGCCCTACAGTAAAATGAACCGTAAACCACGTTAACACGTTCATAAAAAGTGAACGAATCCGTTTAAAATAATGAAAAGTAACGGTGATAGCGCCTCGTTGCTTATAATAATGTTTGTTCCGAATAAATCTCCTTCACCCTGTTCTCGAACTCGCGCCACGGAAGTTTTGAGTGAAAAATTACAGTAATAATTTTCGTAGAACTGAGACCGTCTTGGCGAGCATCCCTGTAATTAGATCCTCGGCTGAACCCGAGTTTCTATGGCCGTTTTTACAGCAGTTTTGTACGCTGGTTAAATGTTTAAAGTGCCGTAAATGCGTTATGGCAGTTTTTGGCAATAAAAGAGTTTACCACACACGTTTGTTATTTGGTGACTTTAAGAAATAGTTGGATTGGATCTTGTTAGGCTAAATTGGGGCGGTATTTCATTTAGGCGGCGATCATAATGTGTAAAACCAAATGTCGTATACAAAGAGTTATTTCTTGTAATTATAACGCTGACTGTACAGATGAGTTCATAAATACGTGTACACTTTAGTACTTTTATATCATGTTTAAAATGAATTGTCACAGCGATTAAAGTGACAAGGTACAAAAGTGTACAGATATTTGTGAACTAACTGTGTTCCGTGTGGTTTCCGGGATAGAATAGTGCCACTCCATGTCTTCCCGTGGATGTTGTAAGAGGCGACTAAGGGAATAAAGGCTTGTAGTACTGTTAGGCGATGGGCTTGCAACCTGTCACTATACACTCGTAAACATCTTAGCTTGATTGTGCAAAATGCGGTTACAGAATTATCAACAAGTTATTAGAGTTGTTAGTAATTCTGTAGCTCTGCCTACCCTACTTTGGGAATGAAGGCGTGAGTTTATGTATGTATGTGTATGTAACTGTACAAAGGTTTTCAAAACAATATCGGTGTAAATTTCTTTGAATCTTCGTCAAAGTAGTTACGTACGAACGTTAATACTCCGCAAAACAACGTAAATAAAACGAAACTTTTATAAAATTCTGATCCGAATTACAAAAGTTTTGTTATCTGTACAATCGGGGGACACGACGGTCGATTAATGAGCATAAATTAACCAGCTTGAGCAGGAAATGTACTCTCTTATCTGTGTACTGATAATAACGAAGTTTAATTAAAACTCGGGCGTAGCAAGTCAACTAGCCATTAAGAGCGACTAGCGAAAGATTAACCCTTTTATCTTAGCCAGCTCAAAGAAGGTTACAAGTAGAAGCTTGGTTTTTAAATGCACGGTAGTTTATTTAACGTTTTTCTCGATTTTTATATTCTTTCTTAAATAAAAATAATGAAGCAATTACAAATTTTAGATGAAAAATTGTCTGAAAGTTTTTACATTGTGCAATTCCAAGCAAATTGTTTGCGTTCGTTTACTATTCGTCGCGAAAATATCAGCGATGTTGAATATGGGGCATCGGCCCAGTAGCGTCGGTAAAGTTTTCTTCGAAGAAATTTCCTTGCAAAAATTACCGTTCCTATACATATCCAGACTTTTGACCGCGCCAATTTTTCCAAGAACTGAATATCGTTAGTACCAGGCCCGATGGCCGTTTCTCTGCATAATAAATAGTAGCCGTTGCAAAAACACAAACGTGTCGCGTATTTCGATCACGTTTCGCCGAACGCAGAATTCGATTTGCAGCGCAAAATAATACAATTTTGCGTCGTCGAGCCTGGTATCGGTTTAAGCAGAAAATTAGGTTGTAACCTGCTTTAAGTCAATTACATTGACATATCCTCGTTACAAAGGTATACCTTTGTGATTTTAACAAAATCTTTTCAAATCACTCCCCAACTGGGTCACGTTGAACTCGTAATGAGGGTTGAGTCTTTTGAATTTTTCCGAAAATGTAAAATTGTCGTTTTCCCTGAAGTTTGTCCGCGTTTATAATGTCTCTGAGGACAAGAAAGTCTTCAAATTCGAGAAACAAGCGCTCGTGAATAAGCAGAGTTTTTGACAGCCGCACAACAAGAGTCGTTTAACTTTTCATATCAACTTGAGATTCGCTTGGAGGATACTTTCTGCAATATCAAATTATAATTCGTGCATTTTTAGGGCTTTGCTCATGTGTCTATTTCATAAATACGTTCGAAACTTTTTCAGAAACCAGACGAGTGAGGACGTTTTTTTAGGCATTCAGATGAAATGAGATTATCTCATGAGAAAGATTTTTCTCATATTTTATGAAACTTCTATGGCTGATTTAATTTTGTTTTATAAGTGTTTATTGTTTTTTAACCGACAAAAAAGGAAGTTCTCAAGTCAACCTGTATATATATATATATATATATATACATTAGGTTTGACCACGCATAACTTATTATAGAGTCGTCCGATTTTAAAAATGCTTTTTTAGCTTGATGGAGTACACTTCCGAAGTGGTCCCTTTGTCACCAGATTTGAATCTGATGAGTGGATCCGTGAGGAATTTATGATCACTAAAAGGTAGGTATAAAATAAAATAAAAGTGCGTCATCCGTTAATAATAAGAAACTCTTGAGATTGAAATCTGAGTTGATACAATACTCATGATGTCCATTTTGTATGTCGGTACATTACTTGATATTATAAAACCTAAATAATTCAATAGTATTCTTTTATTAAGGTGGCAATCTTGAAATATTATAAGTGCTCTTATTTTCATCCACAATGTTGCTAGAGTTTCCACGCAGAGCGACTCGAATAATCCGACTTCGAGAACTTTCTAATAACGCCCTCTTCTTAGATTCATTGCACCTTGCAGAAATTTTTAAAACTTCAGCGAAGCTCTTAAGATGTTTGTGGAACTTTTCGAATGACATTAATCTCGGTAATTTCTCGTCGCATTTAGAAAATGGAACTTCCTAATTTATAGTCTGTTGAGTTATTTTGAAATCTTCATTACTACTATTTATCTACATTTAACACATGAATATTATAGATATCGTTCCGTTGTCTCATATTACTTACTATTCTATTGTGTGTGTTAAAAATGTGTTTTCACAATAATCGCTTTACTGAAATTGGATTAAATTATTTTCTTTTTTTATATAAGACCATTAATATATTCACAGCGACAGCCCACTAAAAATATGAGATCACTTAGTTGAAGCACTATCTAAGTGTTTAAGTATTCCATTTTCGTTTCGTCAAGAGATGCTTTTCTCACAAAAAGTAAAAACAGGTTGCTACGTCGCACGTTGTTAAGTTGAAAAGTTCAGTATTTCGCGAAAGCGGGACGTCGCTGGGACACCGTCTTAATGAACTTATGATAAAGAACTTCATTTTCATGAATTTTACTTCAAATAAAGCAGAATATTCAAGCAAAGTGATGCAAATGTTTTTATTTAATAACGAGCTGGAGCCGAAGAGCACGGTCTTCTAAATGTCGGCACTTCATTTAAGATGTTATACTCCTACAAAATGTTATTCGTCATTGAATTACTCGACGCAGTTGACACAGTCGTTAAGTATGTTTTTTACTAGTGATCTCGTTTACATTTTGAAGACGTTTTTCAGACGAAGCACTCGCAAGCTTTTGGCAGACTTACAAAACGACCAATCCGCATTACACACAAACAAATTCAGTGCAAAGCGGTCATCTATAAATTCTACTTAGGTACTTAGCCGCCATCCAACGATTTAGAACTAACTCGTAGTATTTATGGATACGCTACCGAAAATAGCTCTGCGGCAAAGGCCTGGTGTTCAGCCAAACAGATGAAATGTTGCCCTGCCGCTCCATTAGGAATTAATGGGCCGATTCGAGAAATGTCATCTTCCGGTAAATATCCAACGATAATTCATTTTCTACGACAGCCGTTCAGCCCTGGGATCCAGTTTGTACAAAAACAATGACATGAACGAGCTCGCCTGCAAATGAAAGTGATTCATTTCGCTAATTACAAGCTGAAAATATGGCTTCATTGTGTAGATAGGTCTCTCCAATTAAGACATCGTCGCGTGCCGCGCGTCCCAGCGGGATGTTTTCTTAATGAAGTATGAATGCGGTTACATCTTGAGGTAAGCACAATTCGTAAGTAGCATAGGTAATAAAATTAGGCATATTTTCTTTCAAGCTTTATATGAATGAATGTAGCCTATACCTGGGGTTTATCATTTATTTCTAAATCCCCATAATTTGTTAGTTAAAAAATTACATAACTTAAAACCTAATTTTAGTAGACACTAACACATATTACACTAGTACTAAAAATCGACCATCTCATGCTTTAGTTTCTTTGCCATTTTTGGTACTATGTACTAAGAAATTTACCGATGAATATTGAATGATCTTTTTGCCATGCCTTAGAAAGCGATTAGCTTTTTCGATGGATTTCGTTGCTTTCTACACTAGCGGTTAATCGGATTCAAACCAAATTAAATTTGTTTGTAATTTGGTTGTCTTATTGTATTTCCGTATTTATTTATCTATACTCACTAAGCAAGTTTATAATATAATATACCGTTATCGCGGACCCTTAATTTTTTTTTTGCAGTAAGTCCAACCTGTGATAGATCGTTACAACGCCAGCGAGTAAGAATCTAGCTCAGCAATTGGGACCAATTAAACAACATTTTGAATTGAAAACTTGACTACAGTCACTTGTCACTCTTAACAAGATATCAACATAGGTCAATCTGCTTACAGACGTGATCAATAACTCAAGCCGTGGTAACGCTAATCCACAGCTGCCGTAGTACAATTACCACCCCATGTTTGATTAATACCTACTTGATAATGCCACTGACATGGGCAGTTGCATAATAGACGATTGTATAATGTTATAGCCATGCATGTATAGGTTCTGGCCAATGATTTTTACAACAAATAGAAATTCGAAAATTATTTGGAAAAATAGGCTACTTCAATATTTTTTCTTTACTAGATTTCATTATGATGCTCTAATTCTTTAGTTTTTTTCACTGTTAAATTTACATACAAATAATAATGACGACATGTGAGCTGGGAAACTCTAATTATCAATGAAATTCAATTTAAAACGTCATCGACGGCTTTCTCATTACTTAACATACCCCTATGATAGTAATTAAACATAAAACCGTTTGGGGCAGTTAACTTATCATTTTTATGTAGGTAGGTACAGGTTTACAGTTATGGATAACTTAATAGTTAACAATTAAGTTATCCACTTAACTGTAAACTGGTTTATCGATTATTGAACAACCCATATTGTTTGTTCAAAACTGAAAATACTTGAGTAAATGTCAATAATTATAAAAAATGGAACTAAGTAGGTATTATTTTTTATTCCATATCATGATATAAAAAGCTCGCTTCTGAACGCTAAATACTTCCCCCTTTTACTCATAATCGCATAAACGTACGATAAACCTAGTTTAGTTAAAGGTGCGGTCACATTCTGTCAAATTTACATGTCACAATGAGAGAAAAGGAGAAACCATATTTTAAGCGTACCACAGTTATTGTTCGTTTATGAATAAGAGAGTTAACATTTTACGCTAGAAAACGTGTACAAACAAACGTTTGTTAACTTCCCCGGTTAGCTCGACAGCCGATCGTATCTAGCTTCTTTCTGCTCACAATAACGCCACTATGCTCTAACATAAATCCGATAAAACCTCAACGCAAGGAAATGTACAAATCCAATCTCAAGAGTAAAGGATTCTAGAACAAAAGGCTGATTTGAGAATGAAAGGAATGGATGTAGTCGCGGTGAAACATTGGCGCGTCAAAATGCGTGACGGGCGGCTTTTGCACCGCGGGCCCGCGACACTCCAATATCAATTTCGCGACCACGGTGCTCGCTTGTTCAGAGGGCCTCATATTCAAAGGTGCTGCGGTATTTTCCAGGAGTAGGGACGAGTTTTTGAGTCTTAACTTATCCTATCTTACGGGTGGGCCCTATCGTATGTACTTAGGATCTTTTGTGCAATTACTATACAAGTTTCCTCAAGTTTTATATCCACCGTTAGAGCATCGGATAATGTACTTAAGTTTTGAAAAGTCATTGGTGGATGCCTGGCAACCTTGGGGGATGAAACTCGATATCTTACGATCGCAAGTTGACACCCTAAACCACTAAAAGGCCACCGACGCTATCAAAATACCTGGAGTTTAATCAAGAAAGTAAAATGAATAACCAATCAACAGAACCAAAACAATGCTTTAATTTCTTATAACCAACAAAGGTCCCTTTACAAATACATTTTCGTTAAACAATATTCAATTTTATATTTAATCGTGAAGACAAAGCTATAAAATCTGGCAAACCTTTCAAACAAACTTTTGTGGGGGTTTAAATAAATTAGAAGATTGAGTTTAAGTTGAGACATCAGACCTCAGTAACAAGTTTTGTTGCTTGAAGTCGTGGATCCGCAATATGGATTAGGTCAATTTAAAATTATTACCATAATTTCTTATCAAGAAGTTCCAAGTGGATTCCATCCATGAATATTCAGGGGATTGATTACACGCCGTGTTTCCGGTGCGTGACGATGACGGAATGTGTTGGACCCGCCGCCGGAAGGCACTGTGAACAAAATGACTTCAAACTTTCTTCCGCTTATTCATAATTACCTAACAAATTTTAACTCGCCGTGCAAGCCACCAATTACGTATTTAAACCGTTATTGAACTTTTGTACCATTGTCATCATTATAAGCAATTAACAATATAATTTATTAGACTATCAAGTCTAAGTTGATAATCGTTCTACGATTAACCTGAATTAATAACTTTCTGACAGAAATTTAATTTTTGGGTCAAGCTTTTGCTGTTGACTTTACTTTTTATTGCAAAAGCATTATATGCTTATCAAGACTAAAGTTATAAATAATTAAATTAAAAAACAACATTTATTTCGATCATAAAGTACATATGTATTAGTTACTTATTTTAAAAATCTTATACTCTATTATTAGTTTAAGAATAAGAATAAATGTGGAGCTGTGTCCACCGCTGGAGCAGTGGGCAGTTCCAACTATTAACTAACGCCATCAAGGTGCTGTTGGTGCTGGCGCGCCATCTACTTAGCAGAGAGGCACTCCGCTTACGCATGATAACGCCAAAACCGTCAATCTGTGCCTCCGCGAACATAAACGACGAACTACAATGACGTGGCAACCCCATCAGCATCCTGAAGGCGTTATTATACAGCACCCGAAGGTCGCCGTACGTTCGTTGCGTGAAGCAACCCCACAGGGTGCACGTGTAGAAGGACTGACAGTAGGCTTTAAAGAGCTTCACTTTTACTGGATTTTTACAACGTGCAAACCTGTTGACGAGCCTATTACATCGGACGACCAACGACCTACGCTCCCTCTCAATGTCGCAGTTATCTTTAAGATCTTCCGTGTCCTAATTTCCTAGATATTTATAGCGATTATAGCAAGCACTGGAGTCTCCCGGTCGTATAATATTGCACCGTCTGCTTGAGACAAAGGATAGCACTTTCTGTAAACGAACCGGGCCTAAACCCAAATTGGGCATCATTAAAGGACAAGTGTTTGTCCAATTGCTTGTCAAGCAGACCGTCCAGCACTTTAGTGATCACAGAAGCCAGCGATATTGGACTGTAGTTGGACAAGCTAGAAGTATCGCCAGTTTTATCTTTTATTATTGGCTCTAGAACTGTACGTATAAGAGGCTGCATGACTTAAACACAGTGAATAAATCATGGCCAGGATCCTGTGCAGGTGCACACCCGCGTACCTCAAGTGCTCGACGCTGAAGTCGTCATCCCCTGGCAATTTTCCACTGACCATACTTCTCACTACTTCTTTGGCAGTAAAACTACACGTCTATAATTACTAAAGTATGGTATGTCGTGTGGCAGGAGCCTCTTGGAATGCTACTATTTCAGCTGATTTACACAGTTTGCTTACACACTCAACTGATCTCTTAACGATTTTGCAATTAAACGTAACCAATACGCATACGGGTTATGAGTCCCAACACGGTGGATCTAAGTTAAGTATAGCGGAGATCCAATCGCCACCTACCGACTTCAATATCAGATCAGCTCTTTGGTTTGATTTTGGGTCAAAATTGATTTGCAAATGTTGAAGCAGACCTCTTACATACCTGCATACACACGAATAGTGTTTGTTTAATAAAAGCTTGTAAAGTAAGTCTATATAAGCTTAACGATTTATTTAATAAGCAACAAGCAGTTCCATACCAACTTTTAACATTATATTTATGGAAAGAGAAAACTTTAGAAGTAGGTATTCGTCGATCGATCTCGAATATTATTATTTATTGGGCAACAGCACGCGAAAAGTTTTCCAACGCTGCCAGCACTAAATTTGTAGTAACAAAGTGGGTTCTCAGTTGGCCCCGGGTTACTTCGAGACAACTTTTCCATTTCCCAGTTATGTCGGACGCGACTGTAGAACACACCGGCCGCGACGCTGCCCGATAAATCGTCCGGTCAGCATTCGAAAGCCATTTTTGCGTCGCAACTTTGGCAAACAAGTGAGGAAAGTTTGAGAACGTCCTGCCGAGTAAAAACAGTATCAATTTCTTTTGGTTATAAACACGTTACGTCATAGCAATTATGCGGAAAACATTTCCGTGAAAGTCTATTCATAAAAGATGTTCCAGAAATCCCTTACCGGGGTGACAAAACATAATTGTGTAACTTTGGCTAAGCCAGTGCCAAATTGCCTGTTTTAATTAAAAAACCGTGCCGAGGGCTCCGTAGTGGATAACAATTTAATGTAATGGCGACATTTAAAGAACTCCTTTATGGACGATACGGCCGCGAACCTGCATAATTAATCAGCTCTCCAAGATTTAATACTTGGTAATATTTTGGAGAGGTTACGTAAGCCTTGAGCGCCTTTGATAATACGGCCGAGCTTGTTGGCTGGGGCGAATATTTTTCTAATCATTTGGTGTTGAAACTGTTATAGTAATTACTTAATTAATTTTATAATATTTATTGTATACGATATTATGTAGTTCAACCGACAGTAAACATGTGACCTGTCAATATCACGTATTACCTGTACTTCCCAAACAATGTATGTGTCCCACCGGACAAAATCAAATAATGCTGAGTTTAATTCAAACGTTCAGTTTAAACTCGAAACAGGGACTTGAATCAGCAAATTAACTTAAAACTAAACTTTTGAGGCATTAAAAGCATTATAACTCGGTGATCCGTGTGACCCTTTAAAAAAAACACGCAGCATTTCTTGAATAGGACGAGTTTTTCTTTACAAAAAAGAATGGTTTACCCCGACCTTGTTTTTATTGTGTGTCGCCTCACTTATTCAGGACCAACATAACTTGATTTTCCCTTTGTTTACTAGTATAAGGGACTTGAAAAAGAGGTCGGTCTTTCTAATAAAGAAGGAATAACGTATCTCACGCGGTTCCACACTAGGGACAATTTGTGGCAAATCTGAATTTGCCTAAACCCTTAGAAGGGACCAAGACAAAGACAAAAGGTCGACCTGGCTGAGATTTATGAAGATTGCGTCCCCCATACATGCAGGTATGCGAAATATTGGGATGAAAGAAAAAGATCCGGGCTTAAATAAGTTTTATTAAACTCGCTGTAAGCAATTTCTAAGGAAAACCGAACTGGCTGTGGTAATCTCACAAACAATTTGCTTGATGACATTTAATTCTGTAATATTAGTGACAAATGCAATATCACCTTAAAATAACTTTTAAATCATGATTAAATATCTAATCCTAAAACTTTATATACTTATGTGTAACCAGCGGCTAACCGCCCTATTATGAAAAATACAGTTCATTTATGTCCGAGCATCTACTACTATACCAAAATCTCTATTAGACTTCGAGACTCCGTCTCTTTTTTGCAATGCCATTGAAACGGTACAAAAAGAAGGACAGAATCATCTAAAGTTTCGATTCAAATGAATTGGAGTAACTCGTTAGAATCAGGAGTAACGAATATGAAATTGGAAGTCTCTGTAGTCAGGTAAGACTCAATTATCGGGGACGCCGCGTCCATGAATATTGATGATGCAATTTGCATATTCCACGGGGCGATAAAAGCAAAAACTGCTCAGGAACTAGTAAGAAAACTGTTTCTTTAAACAGGGTGTCAATACGTGACTTTACTAGCTACCGCCTTTACTTTCTCGGTCACAGCAGTTGACACGGGTTGCTGTTGAACAAACATGTCTATGGGTCACAGTTTCCACTTACCATCAGGTGGTCTGTGTGCTCGTTTGCCTTCCTATGATATATAAAAAAAAAAAAAAAAAAAAAGAGCCAACTTTAATAAACAGTTGAAAAAGTGGATTAAAAGTTTTGAAGTATTTGGCTTCTGAATTTCGTTTTTTTTTATATTATAAGCTTTTATTGACGATCTTGGACGATGAAAACAAACATCTTGAAGCAGTAGGTTTTTAAAATTGTTACTCATGATCGGCCAAGAAAGCTAAAGAAACGGCGAATAACCTATAAAAAATTGAAACGCATTCCGATGCAATAGCGATAGCAATGACGTAGCGTACTGAGCCTGTTGGTTAGTATAAAGTAAATGTGAGTGGGCGACGGTTGCGTGGATTTAGTCTGGAAATAACGAAGGGTTCATGCAAATACCGTCCATCACAGCTTCGGCGATTAACGATCGGTTAATGCAGTCTGCACCTCATTTGCCGATATACTCGTACAGTGCATCAATTAGTATTTTATTATATTAACCTTTTTGTTCGAAAATCGGTTGGACTGTTTATTGAAACATTTCATCCTGTACTGGTCAGATTGCACCTTTGTTGGCCATGTTATGTAGTGTTAAAACCAGCCAAGTTCCAGGCAGTGAGAGGGACAACGCAACAGATTTGGCATATATTTTACTAGCTTCTGCCCGTGACTTCGTCCGCGTAGATTTCGGTTATCGTATGTGTTTATCCAGTGTATAAGCTATCTCATCCCGAGTTTCATCCAAATAATTTGTTATTGAGGATTATGTATCAATATTCGGAATCGCAGTTTTTTTCAAGAGATCCAATATTAATTCATTGAATTGTTAATATAAATATAAATTCCTATTCGGTGTCAGAAGTCCCTTCTTAGGATGTAGTACTGTATTTTTAAATATAGCTTAAACAATCGAAGATTATTGTTATTAGCATTACGAGTAGATTTTAACCATAAAGACTCTTTTTTTCACAGATCAATACAAATTCAAAGAGCAAACACAATATGAATTTAGTATATACGGCCACTCTACCTATTGGTAAACTTTCAATCACTGTATCAGCTACTAACTAAGTAGTAATACTAATACTCACTTCATATCTTATCTCAATATTAATTTAAAAAATCTAACTCGCGAGTAGACTCAATTCTACAATTCGCTTAGACATGACCGATTAAATTTGCAATCTTCCCGGTAAGAGAGAATTTGAAACTTCTGTAGCACTTATGCCAAATTACCCCAAATTTAGAGATTCCCTGCAAATTACTTCCAAGTTGATGGCATAAATCGATTTACTTGTAATGAAATTATATTAAACCCTCCGGAGAATTACTCGTTCCAGGGAATGATCCGTTGCACGCATTTTAAATTTAATGAAAGTCTATCCCATTGTCGTGGGTTGGGCGAAAATATGTTTGTGATGGCACTTTTTATTAAAAATTACATAGGTACGTTGCGTTATACGTTACTCGTATTTACAGCATTTTACTGAAACTCTCGTAATTTTCTGATTAAATAATTGTTGAGTAAACCTTACCTATTGGTTTTACTGGACATTCAGAGTATTATAACCATCGACGAACTATACGTAGTACGTCAATGATTGAATTGAATTACTCAAAAAAACTATTTATTAATACTTTTTCTTTAAATATTTACTATACACGTGATTTGTATATAGTTTTTTCATAGATTTTTATGTAAAACTCCTCGAGAGTTTTAACTTCGAGTTTATTTACTGGGTTTTTACATGAACCTTGTTACGTAAGAACACAGATTTGAATTCTTTACAATAAGCGTCATTATTTTAATAAAAGGAAGCCGTGAAATTGCTGATGAATAAATAGAACACCCTTTTTGGGGAGTTTCTAGGCAACGCCCCGTATCTAAGCAGGACCTGATATTATTACCTGTCGACAGCGTTCAAGATGTTTGCGCTTGACTGATATAGGTACCTAATCTAACTAAAGTAAATATAACGAAATAAAAATAACGTAAGGAAAAATATTTATCGTAACTTTTTATCGGTTCCGTACCAAACGAAAGCCTTATAAGATGGCATTGTTGTTCATCTGTCTGTGAAGATTCTTTTTTCTGAAATGGCGTGACATATGAGGCTAAAATTCGGAATATCTGTAGTAGAGTTGTCCAAACAAATTCTTATTATGATAAATAAGTATAAAACATATACTATAGGAATTACTAATTATTAACTAGATAATGGTAGACACAGCTGTCACGGCAGTTCAAAATAGACCCTCAACTAAACGCCTCAACCACATTTTAGCGGCCTTTACACGGTATAGTTTTGACTGCGCATCTGGGACTCTCGACCGTCTATCAAACTGTCAAGACTTTATTACGATCAAATGTGACCACGGTTTAAACCGTGGTTAAATCTGTGATTTCCGCCGGCCCGCGGTCCGAACTGTCCGTGTTAACGATATTCCAGAGTTCGAAGCGCGGTTTAGACTGGCACGTGGAATGTGATCACAACAAAAGTTTTTCCTTCAGACGTAACCAATATGGAGCCCCGTTTAGTCGTAGTTGATTTCAACCGAAAACAATGGAAAATGTGTGTGAAACAGCATACACATATGGACATTTACTATTGTTATGCGAATTACGAGAGAATTATCCAGAAGATTTCAAGAATTATCTACGAATGGATAGTGACAATTTTGACTCTTTATTAGAAATGGTACGTATAGACTATGGATGCTCAGGGAACAAACAAATAAATTCCGCTATTGCTTCGGCGCTCCATACTGCCATGCGTTTTTACACGTCGATACGAGATGCGCGCTCTGAACTCCAGCGATTTGCGCTCGCGCCGCTGTCAAGGATAGAACTGCCGACCGCCCAGCACAGCGTTGCATTTACACGTACGGTTCGGAACAAATATTGGAACGGCGCGTGGCGTTTCCCACGGTCTGAACTATACGTGTAAAGGCCACTATTTTGTATAGTACTGAGTTGACAATTATAAATAGAGCCTTTTAGAAAAGCACGAATATAAGTGCACAAGTCTGACTCACACTTAACCATTTCTTTTACGTCTGTACTCCTAAAGTAGATTATACCCAAATAGATCTAAAAAGCAGAAATCTATTACCATCACGACCCCTCGTTGAACCAGGGTCGTAATCTTGAACCGAATCGTAAACCCGACCAGAAGTAACCGAAACGAGTTTGGTTTGTTTTAACAATTCACAGCCACCGGAGTTTTAACCAGTAACGCGAACATCACGTTTAACTGTTTCTCATTCTGTGAGTTCCTCTAACATTTTGCTGAACTACTGCTCCGATATAACCTTGTGTTCTATGTAGAAAACATTTAGCATCTCGTTTAAACGTTAAATTTTAATGTACCTAATCATTGAACGGGGTAAAATACTAAATTAGTGGGTTGGGTAGGGGTCGGGTTGCATAAAGTTTAAAGTAATATTTTTGATGGGCATACAAGGATTCGTCATACTCATCATTGCGCATAACTGTAAATTGTCATACATTTATGCGCATAAAGTTTTTAATCATAATGTTTAAGAACATATTGTGTAACGCGCATAAATTTGATGCGCATAAAATTATTTAACCATACTTTATAATGGTATGGCTTTATAAATAAACTTTTTCCGCTCTTTTATAAAAAAATAACCCTAACCTATCCGCGATCCGAGTCGGTTTTGGCACTAACTTTATATTATATTAATATTTTGACTTAATAAATGTATGCCTTTCTACATTATGATTAAACCAATTATGACTCCGTACAATTATGACAAGGAACAATTATGCCTAGTATAATTGATGCCAAAAAAAATTATGAGCATCAACTTTATGCGTAAAGTGTTATGACAATCGATATTATGACAATAGTTGTTATGCGACCAGACCGCCACCCTAGTGGGTTACTAATTTAGTATTTTGTATACTAAAAAAAAAAAAAACGAACCCGAAAAGGCGCAGTCATCGAGTTGCGGAAAATAGCCCGCTATAACCTACAACCTAACCTATACTAAACAAAACACAAAGGACTATTACCACTTTGTCGGTGTGATACCAAGATGTAAAACTAATTATGATTAAATAACTATCCAGTACAAATAAAGGCTTGTAGTACTATTAGGCGATGGGCTTGCCACCTGTCACTAATACACTGGGACATATCTTAGCCTACTTGTGCAAAATGTGGTTACAGAATTATCAAGAAGTTTTAAGACTTGTTGGTAATTCTTTGGCTTTGACTACCCCAATCTGGGAATGAAGGCGTGAGTTTATGAATGTATGTATGTAATTATCCAGAACCAAAAACAGAAAACGCAACTTCAAATAGAACACAATAAATCCGCAATATTAGTATTTTGTCTGCACAGGCATTGTATTTTGTCTGGGTTCAGTATTCTGACCGTCATTAACATTGTTGCTTTTCTGGTTTACCAGGGTGTTAGTCTCAGTGCCCCTGGAAACTGCATTTGCATCTTCCTAATTCTATCTTTCTTGCTCTTATGTGGTTACTACTGCGTGAAAGAGGCGAAGCGAAGTTAAGAACGTCTTGCTTCGTAATAACTTTTAAACAGAATTACGGCTAAAATGGTACAACTTCGCTGTTATTGAGGAATATTGGAGATTATTATAAGATTCAAAAGTTACGGTTTAAAACAAGAACATTCTTGAATAATCTGCAATTTTGTAAGTAGGTATTTTATTTGATTGGAGAAGTTTATTCCATCTACGATCTATAAAGTCAATGTTACACAACAACACCGAGAGTGAGCGAGAGAGATGAGTCATATATATGTTTCTTTAGTTAGTTTTAAATGTGCCTTGTATAAATCAATTCTTTGTTAACTTGTCTCTACCTACCATTATTTTATGTACCACTACAAGTCCAGGTTATGTCTTTCTCATTCAAGATGGCGCATTTTGCATGTGCGTGCTATCTGTCTATCTCTCTTCCTGTTCTTTGATACTTGACTAGTTAAGAGGCTTGATTATTTTATATTTTATATTCTACCTGTGAACACTGTTTTGTCAATGAACCATTTTCTTTTTAATCTAATAAGATCTATGTAAATGACTGTTTGTGTTCCAAATAAAATAAAAATAAAAATATGTAATTTTACCTACCTATATTGCGTACTTTGTCAGAAGTATTTTCTATTTCTGTCAGAGACTTTTCTCAGTAAACTTGAAACCCCGCAAGTGAGAGGCTGTAGGGAGAGGGGCAGTCATTCTCAAGCGCCCTTAGCCCGCTGAATAATAGAAACTAGGGTCGAGGACAAAAATGGACCAACATTCTTTTTTATTTTCACCCGCAGTTTACTTTTCCTCACGTCCAATGTTTTTAATATTCAAGTTGGAGAAGTTTTGCCATAAGCTTCAGGATTAATAATAAAATCCACCTGACGTCTCGATGCCTATGCAATTATTATTAAAATAAAATGTACACATAGTTAAGTAATTCAGGGTAACCAAGTCCAAAACAAGTCCGGAAACGTTTGTCCGTGGTTTTGTTTGTCCAACTTGTATTTTTATCTGAAACCGTTAATTTTTTAAATGTTTAAAGCGATATATTCATATATACCTAGTTAAGTATTGAGTAGAGGACGTAATTAGTTTAACTAAGATCCAATACGCAGTTCGCTGATTTATGCATAATAACAGGCCCTTCGTTCTGTATCAAATTAATCTAATTCCAAGAAATGAGATTTAATCATTGAGTAATGACAGGTCGTAAAAAAAATATATTTTTATTACTTTATTGGTCGTAAAAAATATATTTTTATTACAAAATTTATCAAAGACTTCTTTGTTAATAATTGTAAATGAGTCAATTAATTATTGAATACGTGACACAACTGGAACGAGCCGTATTAGACCCGGTGCCCATTAGTTTTCACTTCACAGGATTTTACGACTTTGGTTATCTTATGGATTTTCCGCTGGATTTTTCCATTCTCCCACTGCTCACTGGAGCAGTCAGCGAGCAGCGTATATATAGAGATAAGCCCATAGGATTATTCATTCTATCCTCACCTCTGCCCGAGAGTACTGTACTAAGATTTTCAAGTTATAATTAAAATAAAATAGTTATTTCAAAATAAAGCAGTATAATTTCTGAAGCCCGTAATAACCCATTCTTCGAGTGCGAACGTTCCTGCCGCATCTAACACTGAAAGCGATTCGAGCCTGCAAGTTCCGGCTACCGTTCCAGAGCAACAGAAGCTTCGCACCAGCCAGGCGACTAGAAACTTCTTTGGCGCAGCCGGTAGGATCCCATTCCTGCGGCGAAACCTGTGAGTTGCACAATTTATATTCACTGAGCGCCGTGGACCTTTTAAGGACCTAAAGGAAGAAACGGATCACGCCACTAAAACAAATTTTTAAGAATTCATTCGCCCGGATAGAAGAAAATATTACTGCTTCAACAATTACGGAGAGAGAAGGATAGGATCGGGAGGATCCATAGAACGAAACATCGTTTTTCCTTCCTTAACAAATCCCTTATTCCTAATTTGTTATTTTAATTTTAAGGTGCACCATTCTTTTATATTTTTGTGTTCTTTCTATGTATTTTTGTCTTTCTATCAAGAGCGTATCCAAACTTGACTAACCCTCATGGCTGAGAATACCTCTTTTAATTAGTAATAGCGCGCTAGATTTAAGAAAATAATATTAACACCTTAAAATCTCACTGTTGGGCACAAGCCAATTCTCATAAGTAGAAGGTTTGAGGCATTATTCCCTACGCGGGCCCAGTGCAGATTGGTGTATATTTTTTAGTTCTGTGAGAACAATTTGAAAAGCTTTTAAGCGAATTTAATACACAATTGTGTACATGAATAATAATAATTCTACTGAGGAACGCCCCTCGCAGAACGCAAGTAGAACTGGAATCTCTGCAAATGCCACAACATTTGGTCTTAATTTACCAGAAGTAAATGTTCGTGCAGTTTTGCGAACGATTCTTACGTTTTTGCAAAGTATTGTTGATAAACTAGCTGAGTTATTTTCATATGTCTTACGTATGCTAGTTCAAAGCGAATATTTTATTGTATTTTAAATCCAATAGAGTTTGTGTCAAATTCATAAATTTGTGTTTGTGTAAAAACAAATTATCTAAAATATGGACGGTGTACTCGCTGCAATAACAAATACTGTACGCGAAAGTGTCGAACAAATGGCAGCTGAAGCTATGTCAAGTTCACGTGAAAGGGCAGAGATAAGAAATCCTTTGTCCATTCCACGTGAAACTTTAGAACAGCTAGGTAAAAATGTTCCAGGAGAAAGCAATATCGCTGATTCACTAACAAGTTCAAGCGAGCAAATTAATCAAATACACACTAATACCCCGAAAATAAACGGCATAACTGATTGTCCATCGAGTACCATACGAGAAAATATAGAACAGGTTATAATGACTATACCCAAAGAAATAATACAAATAATACCAATATTTGAAGACGATAAGCGTACCTTAAATCTTTTTATAAAGAAAGGCGACTATCTTGTCGATAATTTTGCTGGTGATACCACTAATGAAATCCAGCAACAGTACATTATGCATATTTTAACTTCACGCCTGAAAGGAAAGGCCGCAGCTTTAGTTAGCGAAAATGAGCACATATCGACTTGGTCGGGTATAAAAAATCTATTAAAACAACATTTTGGAGACTCCAGGACCGAAGATTGTGTCCTAATGGAACTAGAAAGCGTTACTTTAAAACCGAACGAATCGTATCTCGAATTATGTAATAGAATCCAACTAATTCGTAGTAATTTATTTTCTAAAATAAACCAGGACCCGGATAGAACAAGTAGAAATAATAAAATGCAAATATACAATCACGTCTCGTTAAACATATTTTTATATTGTTTGCCTCAGGGACTCACGCGCTTAGTCCGACAAAATAAACCTGCTAATTTGGAAGATGCTCTTAAAATCGTTTTGGAAGAAAGTAACTTTAATGAACAGTTTAAAGCAAGAAATAATACATTTAAACCCACTGTAGCAAGAAAAATGCAATTTAATACACCTCGTAATTTAACGACACCTAACTTTCAAAACTATCGTCCGAATTATCAACATTCAAGACCCAACTTTCAACAAAGTGGTCCTAATAATGTAAATAATATGCGTCCTGCTTTTCAGCAAAATCGTCCCAACTTTCAACAGAATCGTCCCAACTTTCAGCAAAATCGTCCTGCGTTTCAGCAGAACCGAAACAATGTGAATAGAAGTAACCCACAAGTAGGCTTTAGAAACGAAAGTACGAACTTAAACCAAATAACTGGTGGAAGCCCTTCGACTAGTTCTCAGTCGTCTTATCAAACTGAAAACGAAACAGCTAGTACTTCACAAGCTACAAATTTTATAGTACGGGCCTCGAGACAAAAGAATCAGTAAACGATAAGCCGCAAACGCTACCATACATTGTAATACCAGAATTGGAAGCGAAACTAATGATCGACACAGGGAGTACCCGTTGTTTCATTAGTAACAAACTTGCAAATAAGTATTTCAAGGCTTTTAAACAAATAGAGCAATTCGAAGTTGTTAGTACTCACGGTACGAGCCAACATAATGAAATAGTATACATTCCAGCGTTTAAAATATTTAAAGTAGACTTTTGCTGTAAATTCTATATTTTTGACATAGATCTTTTTTATGATGGATTAATAGGCATAGATCTTTTAAAACTCCTAAATGCATCAATAAATATCAAGAAACAACTTTTTATAACGCCCCACGTCTCTATCCCTATTTTATATAAAAATCCCATAAAAAAATATGTAATTGAAATTGAACCATGCGTAGAACGCGAATATAAGATTCCTACAGATTTATTAAACGGAAAAGGTTTTATTGAACATACAGATTTTTGTGACGGTGTTAAAATGCCTCGTGCGTTAATTACCGCTAAAGAAGGCAATGCATATGCTAATATACAAAATTACACTGATCAAAAACTAAACATTGAAATCATTGCTCCATTTAAAGTGAAAGCTTTAACGGACAATACGATATATTCAAATTATATTCAAAACCATAAGTTAATGGATCAAATATTGGTGGAAAATCTGTCCAAAATAAGAATCGATCACACGAATTCAGAAGAAAAAACCGCGATATTAGAAATTTGCTATGAATACCGTGACATATTTTATCACGAAGATATTCCACTTACCTTTACAAATGAAGTCAAACACAGAATTCGGACTAAAAATGAAGATCCAATATATGTTAAACAATATAGACAACCCCCAGTTCAAACTTTAGAAATAAAAGAACAGGTCAAAAAATTATTAAAAGACAACATAATTCAGCCTAGTCACTCCCCGTGGAGCGCACCGGTACACTTAGTGCCCAAAAAGGCAGACGCCTCAGAAAAAGCTAAATATAGAATGGTTATCGATTACAGAAAACTTAATGAGATAACTCTTGACGACAAATACCCTATACCAAATATAAGCGATTTATTCGATAAATTGGGAAAAAGTATATACTTTACCACCCTTGATTTGGCTAGTGGATATCATCAAATAGAAGTTGATCCACAAGACCGATCTAAAACTGCTTTTAGCACGCAGTTTGGACATTACGAATTCAATTCAGCAGAATGCCTTTTGGTTTAAAGACAGCACCCGCTACTTTTCAACGTGCTATGGATAATATTTTACGTGGTTTACAAGGCACTCATTGTTTAATCTACTTAGATGATATTATTATATTTTCAAGTACTCTTGAAGAACACATAATAAAACTTGAGAAAATATTTAATGTACTGCGTAAAGCCAACTTAAAGGTACAATTAGATAAATCAGAATTTCTAAGAAAAAGCGTCTTATATCTTGGACATACAATAACAAAAGATGGATTGAAACCAAATGATGATAAAATAAAAGTGGTCTTAAATTATCCCATTCCCAAATCACAAAAAGAAATAAAATCATTTTTAGGATTGATAGGATATTACAGAAGATTTATTAAGGACTTTGCTAAAATTACTAAACCAATGACACTACTTTTGAAGAAAAAATCAAAATTTATTGTCAATGAAAATTTTATACAAGCATTCGAAACATGCAAATCTTTATTGGTTAATGCCCCACTTTTACAGTACCCACATTTTAATAAATCATTTATACTCACAACTGATGCCTCAAATTTAGCTCTCGGAGCTGTTCTTTCACAAGGAAACATAGGACAAGATAAGCCGATTGCTTATGCAAGTAGAACTCTAAACGAAGCCGAAACTAAATATAGTGCTATTGAAAAAGAGTTATTGGCAGTAGTATGGGCAGTTAAATATTTTAGACCTTACTTGTATGGTCATAAATTTACCATTTACACCGATCATCGTCCTTTAGCTTGGTTATATTCTTTAAAAGAACCCAATAGTAAACTTACTCGATGGAGGCTAAGACTACAAGAATACGACTTTGAAATTATATACAAAAGTGGTAAACAAAATACAAATGCTGACGCATTATCAAGAATTTCACTTCATAAACTTGAAGGATCGACCCCTTCAAAAACAATTAAAACGAATACGTTAGATGACACGCAATCTGATGATTCTTTAATAGCCGCTATAGATTCTGAGGACAATTATTCAATGGAATCCGACGAAGAAACGATAACGGCGTCTGAAATGTCAGATGTAGAGGAAAATCTCGAAGGATCAGGCATTTCGCCTTTTGAAATAATTGATGATCCGATTGATATAAAATCCAATCAGATTATATTCAGTAAGTGGTTTAAAAAGGATTATGCAGTAACACAATCAACACGTGGAATTTATAAAATACTCGAAGTAAATCTTCCACCTGAAACCGATGTAATGAAAAAGTTTCTAAAAGATCACATTAAAAATGACAAAAAGTACTATGTTTATTTTGTTAATGATGACTTAAAAGAATTATTTATTAAAATTGTCCCTCAACTTTTTGAAAACGTTCAATTTATAATATGTACTAAAAGAGTGTCAATAATTGAAAATGAACAAGACCAAAAGAAATTAATACTTCAATATCACGAAGGAAAAACTTGCCATAGAGGTATAAAAGAAACATTAACAAAACTGCGCAGAAATTATTATTGGCCTAAAATGATGGAAACAGTCTCAGCCATTATAGGAGGTTGCGATCTATGTAAACGCATGAAATACGATCGTCATCCACTTAAACCAAAAATACAACTAACGCAAACGCAACATAAACCCTTTGAAGAAATCTTCATAGATTTATTTTCTATAGAAAGCAAATTATATTTAACACTCGTCGATGCGTTTAGTAAGTTAGGACAAGCCATAGAAATACAAAATAGGTCAACGCCAGAAGTCGTAAAAGCACTTTTTAAATACTTTTCAATGTATGGTGTACCCCAAAAAATCAATAGCGATCCCGGATCTGAATTTAATAATGTTCTCATAAAAGAAACAATGGACCTATATAAAATTAATCTACATATCGGAACACCCAACAACCCATCCTCAATGGGAATTGTAGAAAGATTCCATAGTACGATAATCGAAATTTATCGTCTAGCCCGTTACCAACAAAAATCATCCGACGCAACAACAATCATGACTTACGCTATTATGGCATATAATAATACCATACACTCTGTCACAGAACTTACTCCTTTCGAAGTAGTATTAGGTCATACCGAAAGTAGAAGTATTTTCGATATTAATTATGATAAACAACTTTATCAGCAAATGATTAGAGATCATGTAAAAAGAACTAAAGTTCTATATGAGCATTTGACCCACAAAATAATGGCTCAAAAGAAGAAAAAATACAATCAAAACCCAGGTGACCCTAGCACAAGTTTCGATACTGGAGATATTATCTACACCAAATTAGTCAATAGACGAAAAGGAAAAGATAAGCCTAGGTATGAATCCGCTAAAGTACTAGATACAGCGAACCGTAACGTAGTTCCTGTAGAGATAAGAGGACGAGTCACAAAGGTACCTGTTAGGAATATTAAACGTCCCACAAATCATTAAGTGACAAATAATAAATTATTGAGTTGACACACTCTCCATAAAAAAAAATCAAATACTTATGTTAATTTTAAAAATCAAATTATGGGAAAGTTACGCTAGAAAATAGATTATAATATGTTAATAATATGTTAATTAGAATCGCCCATATCTAATCATCATATTTGTTATAAGTAAAGACAAAAGCATGATTGTCTTTAGTTCTTAATGTTAATAATAACCCTACTATTAAGTTACAATAATATAATTGTCCCTTATCCCAGAACCCTTTCTCTTATCCTGGAAAAATATTCAACACTCCTAAAAGAAGAGTAGTCGCTCTAGTCGTTGAGCAATCGATTTGGACCATGATAACCTGCAGTAATTTTATGATCCGATCTTTTGTCAATGAATTGACGAACTACAATACTTCAAGAACATGAGAAATGAGGAAAACAAGGAAGAAAATGTACCATAATAGAATTCATACATGAAGAAGCATTATGGCACATATATAGGATACTTTGTAATGACTCCAAGTTCCTATACGTGTGTTCAAATGATTAGTATGCGACACCACGAGACACTCTGGATACGCGCAGATAAACTATAAGTGCTAAATGTGTTCAAGTGAAATAAAAGTGTTCCTTCAGTGCAAAGAAACAATTACCGAAGTGATTCCCTTTTAAATTTAATAATAAGAAATTAACATTAATATTATCTTTAAATTATAACAGTATAACCATTAAGATATATTCTATATGTAATTGTAAACGTAAAGCAAAATTACCTCCTTTTCAATTAGGTAATTTTACTCTAAGGGGGAAGGAGTTAAGTATTGAGTAGAGGACGTAATTAGTTTAACTAAGATCCAATACGCAGTTCGCTGATTTATGCATAATAACAGGCCCTTCGTTCTGTATCAAATTAATCTAATTCCAAGAAATGAGATTTAATCATTGAGTAATGACAGGTCGTAAAAAAAATATATTTTTATTACTTTATTGGTCGTAAAAAATATATTTTTATTACAAAATTTATCAAAGACTTCTTTGTTAATAATTGTAAATGAGTCAATTAATTATTGAATACGTGACACAACTGGAACGAGCCGTATTAGACCCGGTGCCCATTAGTTTTCACTTCACAGGATTTTACGACTTTGGTTATCTTATGGATTTTCCGCTGGATTTTTCCATTCTCCCACTGCTCACTGGAGCAGTCAGCGAGCAGCGTATATATAGAGATAAGCCCATAGGATTATTCATTCTATCCTCACCTCTGCCCGAGAGTACTGTACTAAGATTTTCAAGTTATAATTAAAATAAAATAGTTATTTCAAAATAAAGCAGTATAATTTCTGAAGCCCGTAATAACCCATTCTTCGAGTGCGAACGTTCCTGCCGCATCTAACACTGAAAGCGATTCGAGCCTGCAAGTTCCGGCTACCGTTCCAGAGCAACAGAAGCTTCGCACCAGCCAGGCGACTAGAAACTTCTTTACCTACAGAGCCTGTAGGTAAGGTTAAGCTTGTTTCAAAACAGCCCAGGAAAGTTAATCGGATATTAAAAAAACAATGAAATTCGGACAATTGAAACAACCCAGCGGGCACACGTTTTTCGGACTTAAGATATGTAACCGTTATTTAATTCAGATCGTGGCGTAAATCGTTAAATATAACGGAAATCTTAACAAATTCAAGCTATGGATGGCAGAAACAAATAAAACGGCGACAGCAAACCGACGCAGTTAGTTTCAGTATTCGAGTCAAGAGTCCTTCTAGTGGCGCTCGGTTTTATAACCCACTGTATAATAAGGGAGTCGTTTGCATCCCGAAGAATCTTCACGTTCATTTCCATGGTATAATTGAGTATTTATATTGTGATCCCTTTTTTATCTATTTTGGGAACAATATATAAAGCAACAAAGTAGTTGTTGCTGCAATTTATCGAGGCCGAACTTAATGGAGTGAATTACCAAATAATTTGCCTTGGTCAATTGTGAAACAGGAACAATTAATGAAAATTCTGTTTTTTTTTGCATCCCTATGCTCTTGTATGTTTCTTTTTTTTTAAACGAATAAAGCGTCTAGATGTGTTTTTATAATGATCATCATACAGCACAATAAACTTACTATTGTCTCCTCCAAATTTTGTAACTTGGTTGAGTGCATATTTTTGACAAAGTATAAGTTTAAATTGTATTTTCTTTGTGCTCTATGTTGACGCAGTAAACTCCCCTACGGCCATAAAATTATTTTAATCATATCCACCAAACTGTGAACAATGATGCAGCCGCACGAACAGACCATTGTCCACCCCCCATCCATGGTATGTGCTGTGGCGTTATTATCTACAGTAAATGCGAGTCCGTGTGGTCGAACTTGCTCATTTTGACGCAGTAGGCGTTGGTCCAGCGCAGCTTCAATAGTACCTAAAAACTACAGTTAATAAAATTGGTATGAAATCGTAGCCCAGAACCAGTATATACATACACATACATAAACTCACGCCTTCATTCCCAGAGTGGGGTAGGCAAAGCTAAAGAATTACCAACAAGTCTTAAAACTTCTTGATAATTCCGTAATCACATTTTGCACAAGTAGGCTAAGATGTTTTCCAGTAATTCAAGTCGAATCAAGCTGGGAGGCTTTTGCTGCGTAACTACTGTCCGTCCATGTCCCCAACATTGTCCCAGATCCTCTGTAAATCAGCGTCTCATGGCACTTTCCTGTGGGCTCTCTTGACATATGCTAAGTTGAATAGTTTATTCTTCTAATACTTGTTAATCTACTTGTGTATCTGTTGTCAGTCTTAAATTTATTAAACTAAATACCATTAACTGGGTACTGTCAAGTTTATTAAGACGTACAGTAATGGAAACTAAAAGACTATGTCTGATCCACATTGTGACTAGAGGGAAAAAAGTACGTCTATCGATATCGGTGGTGGTGGTTAATATCTTAACTGTGCCCTACGAAATGAAATAAAGAGAGTAGTATACATATTTAGAAAGGTCCCAAAATAATAGCACCACTGAAATAATTCCGGGGTAAAGCCGTTTAAGTTGTCGTGCTCTGTGAAAAGCCCAGATTTTCGAGCGGAATGAAATGACATATAATGAATGTAATCCGGTCAGAATGCACGTTGGCTGAAAGGCTTTTGAATTACAAATTAAATACATAGATTTAGGTGTTTATATGAACGCAAGTTTATATGACATGGTGAAAATGTACATTGCACTAAATGAATATATGTCAAGAATATATCAAATCCAAATTAATCAAAGCAAAAAGTAAGTTGTAAAATCTTAAAAAACATTCGGTTTTATAACAGTTTTGGTTTTGCCCTTATGAACTTTCGATTATTTTTATAGTGCAGAATTAGTAATCATGGTTCGTTTATATTGTTTTTTTTTTTGCCACAGGTACAATGTTTACGAGTACTCATTAGAATTAGAGAACTTAATTTTTTGACAAAAATGGACTAAAAAATCACTAAAAATACACTGGTGTTAACAAATAACGTATCGATTGTTTTATGTTAGAAACTTATGATTTTTTTTGGAGAAATGCATAAAACCCAATTTGGTACTAAAAACATTTGGATAAGACATTTTCAATTATTTATATTTTAAAAGCTTTATTTTTATATTATATATCGAATTTATTTCTCGTTCATTTCATAAAATGAAAAAAACATTACATGCCTTCACATCTGGTGTCGGGCCATCGTATAGATATCGAAATGCCCTTCAGTTGCGGTGGAACCACTCTCATCTGCGACAGACGGACGCTCATATGTATATTCAAATATATTTATGATAACTCCTAGACGAATATCTGATCATGGCCTCTATTATACTGGGTAAAACAATATTGCCTTTGACATGATAGCGTATAGTTAACGTTATAAAATTGTTTTAAGTAGGCCACTTATATCAATAAGATAACGTGTCAAAAGCAGTATGTTTTTTCCAGTAGATTGGAGGCCCTGAGTATCATTTTGAGGTTTTTTATAAGTACCTCACTTGCCCTGATTGGTTTAACTTCCCGAAAACATTTTAATTTCTTTAAATGTGTAATTTTTGTTCCCCGTGTGGTTGCCGCGATGGAATAGAGCCACTCCATGTCTTCCCGTGGATGTCGTAAGAGGCGACTAAGGGAATAAAGGCTGGTAGTACTATTATGCGATGGGCTTGCAACCTGTCACTGTTAAAAAGCCTAATTATGTAAAATTTGGTTATAGAATTACCAACAAATTTTTAGAGTTGTTTGTATTTCTGTAGCTCTGCCTACCATACTCTGAGAATGAAGCCGTGAGAGTATGTGTGTATGTATGTACATAAATATGTAATCAGCTTTGTGTTACTACTAACTGACTACATTGCTTGCTTCTTTGTCCTATACCAAGGGGATATCTAGCATTACTAACCTTATCCGTCATAAACTTTAACCTGTAATTTGACCGATGATTTAAATTTCCACAAAAATCCGTCAAACAGATAAAGAGGCTGTATCCTCCACATTCCAAATACTACACAAGTCCCACATTCTCTTATTTTGAATTTCCGCTAAGATATCAAAATAAAGTTTTGTAACGGACGTTCCTGTTTCTTGAAAATAAAAATCATATAACTCTCAGTGCACTTGCTGGTTTGCGCTATTCCGAGCACATTGGGCACCATGCTCCAGTTCACTGCAAGTCTTTCATTCGACTTAATCTCACGAAATGTGTAATGGTTATTTAGATGAAAGCTGGCTAAAGTAACAATTTATTTACAGAACAGCGACCGCTGGGCCCGCGTGGCGGGAGAGCTCCAGGGAATACAAATAAATACGAACGAAGCAGGCTTTTCTTAGCAATTTCCGACGGCCCAGATAGGAGTCAGGGACACGTGAAATCAGAAGTCAACCTCTATCTATGCGAGACGACAGAGGGAGGGGTATTCCGCTCGTGATAAATAGGCTTCGCGGCGGAATCGCGGTGTCTACGCCGGCGTCGGGAAGACATTGTTTCAGGGCAAGCGTCGGGCAACACAACATCGGAAACAGCAAATTGGATTACGTTTGGACGTGTTCAAGAGCCCCTAACGCAGTTCAATAGTGTTGATTTAGATTCTTAGAGATTTTCATAATTTACATAAACTATAGATAAACTGGTCGTGAGGGTAGTACCGTTTAGCTCTTAAGATCTTTCGGGCTTGTACTTCCCTTTTCATGCCCTAGCGAATCCTTCTTCAAATAAAGCTGATTACATAGGGATTACGAAAGGTCTACTTAAGCTTAGATTACCTTTTTCAAATTGTATGGATCGACTTTATCATGTTACACGATCTAAGAGTTCATTTCGCATAAGATTTAATAAAAAAACGCGTAAGACCTAGATCCATTTTCCTCCGCTTGCCTACTTAAATAATCTGCGCACCCCTTTTTCCGTTTCTTTCATAGTAGGCATAAGCAAGTGATACTTTAGGTATAGCAAGTTTATATAAGCTGATACGTTGGCCTCCAAAAAACTATATCCATGTTTTCAGTAGGTATAGGTATTCAATAGCAATTATATAGGTATATCTACTATCATCATGTCAGCCGAAAGACGTCCACTGCTGGACATAGGCCTCCCCTAAGGCTCTCCACTCAGACCAGTCTTGTGCTTTTCGCATCCACCGCGTTCCCGCGATTCTTACAAAGTAAGTTTATAAGTGAGGGGGTAAAACTTAAAAACAATACAAAAACAGACAAATATTATAAGTTTGTCTATGCGACAAATATTCTCTGACCACGGAAACTATTCGAAAAAAACTTGCATCATTTTAAAGACACATTATAACGGCATAACGACATAGGCTATTTTTTATTTGTAACCGAAGCCAAGCGAGAGCGGGACGCTAGTATTTATAAGAAAAGCTGCATCGCCGAGAAAGCCGATTCGTTATGGTAAAGCTGAGTCAGAATAGGCCCGCTGATTTAGTGGCTTAATCGAACGACGGTGAAACCTTATTACTGCGGACCGATGGGACCAGACCCGGTATCCCTCGCCCCACTGATCTCGGATTAGCGGCACAATTATATTAAAACAACGTTATTGCTTCAAGCAGACGCGCTAATATTACTCAGCCCTTTGTATTGTACTAATTAGGTACTTTTAGGTTAAAATCCCAACACGAATTTTCTGGCTCGCTATCGGCTTGTATGAACCTTCCGTAGAATTACCTCCTGATACTTAGTTTCTAAAAATTGGGATATTTGTTTGTTCTTATTACGATTATTATTTTTGTCCATAGTTGTTTTATTTTGTTACCATACATATTTACTTAAAACTATATCAATATTGTATTGTGTTTTAATACTCAAATGTTGCGGATATTTGAAAACCAAATAGCTTAAAACTTTTACCTTAGACTTTCCTATTTTAATGCCTGATAAACGGTTTTGAGTTATACTAGCTACTTACTTAGGTAATTTTTATCATTAGATTTCAAGATTATGTGCACTTGTGTGAAAGAGTAAAAAAAAAGAAATGTAACAAACATTAGACTAGTACTCGCACTACAATACAATATTAATTTAATATATACTTACTTATAAAACGATTTTAAGGGGAAACTTAATGCAATAGGAGTTTAGGAACAAAACATTTTAAAACGCTCGTAAAATTGTAGTTTTCACAATGACAAATAAATTATATTTAAATATTTTAACCGTTGAAGTTATACAAAATTTACGTAAATCCAACATGAATAATTAACCTTACATATCTAGATTTAAACACCAAAATATTACGCTGAAAATCCTTTTGCTCTCTGCACGACAACTCCCATCCCGTTTTATCTGCAATTAACAAAGACGTGTAAATCTAAGTACCCAATTACACCTGTACGTTCAGTAATGCCCCTGTCACTTCACGCGATAATGCGGGCCCGCGACATGGTACCAAAGAACATGAGAGTAATTAACCGAGTTGTACGAATTCCCTTGTTTCTCGCAAACACGAAGGTACTACTCAGGCCTGGCATACTATATGAGATTAATCTGAGAACTGTATACAGTGGAGCTAGCATGATTGTTTCGCGGTTTGTTTGTGCTCATGGCACACATTTATACAGTACAGATAATGCTAGGACGAGTACTAGGTTATTGGGACTGTTTTTTTTTTAATTACTCTTATTTGAAAACTGTTTCGAGGAATACGGTTTGAAAGCCGTTCTGCATTATTACGTTTTTAAAATTTCGACAAAAGTATATTTGACCTTTGTTTAACTTTCGTTTTTGGCTTGAAGCCCTCCTAGGTACATCTACTGACTTTACTTAAACCTCTTGAAATAGTATGTTTTATAACTCTATTACAATCACTTTTTATCATTAGTTATCATTTATCTAATTGTTGTAATTTAATAGAAATTACCAACCCAAATTTAAAATAATCATGCCATTCATACAATGTCTGCCGAATAAATAAAGATATTAAAACAAAACTATCGGGTCAAATACAAAATTAATGAAATTGGTCTCTTAAAATTACATATTCTTTCGAATTATAATGTAAAAACCGTGGGTTTATTTTTTGGTCTATCCCAGTTTTGCAATTTGAACTAGCTTGAGTCGTTATAGTTAAAAAAAAAACCTCTGCTACGGTTTACTTACGTATTACTGCAGGAAACATGGACAAGGGTTGCTTCCTGACATTGACGCGTGAGTAAGTCAACAGTATAGCGAAACACCGGTAACAGTTTTTCTTTTTGGTAGTACTAGCTAAGTAAAAAACGTGGTCAGCAGCATCATTGAGTTAAAAAATTTTCGCCTTTACTGAATCTTATGGAAAAAATATTGTTATTTGCTTCACCAATTGCAAACTGCGTAAGACACAAAAATTAACATTTATAGTATTGATGAATACGACCACGCCATTTTAATTATTTCCTTTCGTAACTCTGTGCAGTTGGTAAAAATAAATTTGGCTGTCGATTATAAAATGTTTTAATTTGGTCAACGGACAGAAAAACAACAGCAAGCCAACAAAGGAAAATTTCATGTGCATTTCCTGGATACCATTAACGAAATCACAGTCAAAGCATACTTTAAAAACAGGAAAAAGTTCGAGAAATATGTATAGTGTATTGCAATAATTCGAGCGTTAATTATCCACGAGAATGCTAGGCCCACCGGTATTATTTATGAGAGACTGCAGTGCTCAGGTGATCGTTAAGGGACTCTGACCTCGTACGTTACTCTGTTGCCCCGTTTTATTTATAACAACCCTTCACACAATCTATTTAAATTACCTCCCAGAGACAATACTGGTATGAGCGCTATAAATAACGTTATAATTTCATCACAGCTGTAAATACTCGTAATCTGTTTAGTCCACCAGAGTAAATACTTTCGACCAAACCAATTATCTTCGCGTGTGATATCCATAGACTAATTTCTTTCATAAGTTCATGGTAATTGTTTAAGGAGAAATAAACATTGTTAACACAAGGTTTGAAAACCATTATCACGAAGAAAAAATAAATCGTAAACACAAAACTTCTAAATGGTAAATCTAGAGGATCCATTGGAGGATACTTCGGCTTTATTATAGGCCTGAACTGTAGTATTTCACTTATCCTTAACGAGTATGTATAATCCGGAGTTAAGTGAACGGCATTAACTACTAATTTAATCACAAGATCAACTCAAAGGGAAATTCCGTGGTTGCCTAACTATATATACCTATTGACTACGATAACAGTTCCCATCAATTATAAATGGAATTCATGGCTAATCAATCAGGAACTATAACTATCAAGATTGAACTCAAATGAGCTGTATTATTGATCTGGCTCGCGCCTAACTTCGACCTCCCGTACCGAGTTGGTGAATAGGTAGGTAAAGTGCTTCTGGTCGACTCCACTGAACATAATCTCGGCAAGTTCCGTTGGTTCGGGACATCGCTTCCCCGTTTCATTTTATCGGTTGTTTGACTTGCGGCTTTAACATCCTGCCAACCAAGACCTCCCTTCGGGAAATTTTAATGCACCTCCCGGAGAAGAGTTTGCATTTTGCAGCTTAGTTAACAACTATTTAACTTGCTGTATTTAAAAGGATATAATTGCGCGTAATCTGTTTCACAAAGTAAAAAGGTCGCGTTTAATTGCTGCTCTCCGTTTCGTTTCGTTTCAAGAAAAAGTTTGCGGTTCCTTAGCCGCTTATATAATGAGAGCTTATTTCAATTTTCCCCGCTTGTTAGGGTTTCGTGGCCAAATACCGAAACCTTATAATTTCGTCACTTCCGTCAGACTGCCCGAGTGTCACAGATATTTCACGCAGACTAATGGGGCCATGTGAATGAAATTTGTCAGGTGCATTTCATGAATCGCTAGAGAATTCTGTCGGGAAATAGCACACTGTGTATGGGGACCGATAAATAAGGAATTAAAACGGAACAGTAATAACTTTGTAATTCTACTAAGACCCGTGCAAACACAATGTATACATTTGAAATTTGAAATCACAAAAAGAACGTTGATATTTTTGCCTCAAATAAAGCTTTATATCGAGTAGCGACAGGGTAGCGAAAGAGTCTTATACTCAAGTCTTTAGTCACAATTTTTTTTTGTTCCAGAAAAACCGCAAACACTGTATTGCACGCTAATCATTTATAGCAGGGGTAACCACGCGGAACCTTGCATTAGACTTGCCCCAACGTAGTCTTGTAGGTACTTTTACTTTATCTGTTTTGTAGTAGAGTTGCGATTATACATGGTAATTGTCTCCTCTATAGTAATCCTGCCTCATTCTAAATCATCTAAGCTTTACAGTTACTTCCACTTTCTGGTTTCCGATTGTCCAAGTAAACGATACTATGACGATCACTATTTGTCATCGTCGAAAGACACAAAATGATTTGCAATACGTTATTTAAAATCATATTGAGGCAAGCTTTTGTGGGGCGACTGTACTTTTTCTTGCACAGTCATTATATTAAACTCCATCGGACGACTAAAACTAGAGAGGATATCCTGTTGCCACTTTGCGTTTCTATCTTTAGATCAGATCAGCTATTGGATACCATAAGTACCGTTTTTATCAAGTTAACATTATTTTTTAAAATTTTCAGCCTATGACAGTTACGGGGACTGTTTCAAATTCCACTTACAAGGTTTGGTTCGAACTAAACAATATACTAAAAAACAAACATGCTAAGTTAAATGGAAACTACAAGTTACCTTTTACTCGTTCGAGTTTATAGGTAAATCGTGAAAGAAGTGACAGGGTGATTTGTTCGGCGGAAGCTAGTTCCGGCGGCAGTGTACCGGAAGCGACCGTGACCGCTCGCCCGCGACTCCTGCGCGCCGACACTATCCGACCACAATGCTAATAGACTTCCTCTCCTCTAAGTGGCTAAAAGGGAACATGTAACAGTTTCCTTGACAAAATTTATTAGCTCAGCACAAGAGCTGATTGCATGCAAACAAAAACTTGAACACAATGCATATCCTGCCCCTGACAGCTCCTAAACAACATTCGAAAACAGACTAGCACGACAAAAAAGGGCACTCTTACTTTCATGCTTTATAATTTACGCTATTTTAGCGTTGCATGTCGTGTAGAGCGCGATTTTATCGCGTTTATTCCACAACTGTATTTGGTGGGCGGACTCAGGTGTAAAGGAGATTTAAAGTTCATTGCGCAGTTAAAGGGCGGGCCCGGGCTCATATATCTCGCAGGCGCTTTGATAAACCCTCTACAGTCTACAACATGCGCCCCCGAGGAACCTTAGAGGTATAATCTTTGAACAACTTTCCAGTTTACAGAGCAGGTGTTCTCAGCACCTCAGGATTGTCATGTCATAATTTTCTAAGCGAAAACAAAAGTTTATTTTCGTTAACAGAAATTTATTTTCTTTGATATGCCTTTAGGCGTGAGTTTCGCTTTCTTAATGGCTTTTTGTTGCGGTTTATTCGTAAGTTCGTTTTTTTGCGATAAGCAAAATCGTTGGCTTAAGTTTTATTCGTTCCTATTTTTCGTTACCTCACCTATTACAAATTTAATTGAATTCCCCGCCTCTAAAATACGTGAAAAGGTATCATCCTTTATACTCGTATTATCTACTTTTTGGCATTTAAAAACCGAGCTGAATTTTTATGACTGTAAAATTCTTAGCAGAATATTTGTAAGATAATAATTTTAGAGTAAAAATACATACAAACTTGAGTCAAATAAGAAAAATCTGCCATATACGTTTTGTTCATCTGTACTTTCGGTTTTTACAAGCTTTTTTTCAAGTTGTATCGTTGCTTTCGGTCCTTCATTATGTTGACGATAAAGTAAGAATAATGTTAAATTTCATATATTTTTATTTTAGTCGTTTCGATTCCCGGCTTACCTGAGTAAGGTTTTAAAATAGGAAAAGCAGTTAGTTATTCAAATTAAAAATATAGGTTTCCACACGAATTTGCCACTCCATGTCTTCCCGTGGATGTCGTAAGAGGCGACTAAGGGAATAAAGGCTTGTAGTACTATTAGGCGATGGGCTTGCCACCTGTCACTAATACACTGGGAAACATCTTAGCCTACTTGTGCAAAATGCGGTTACAGAATTATCAAGAAGTTTTAGGAGTTGTTGGTAATTCTTTAGCTCTGCTCTGCCGTGCTAGTGTAAAAGGCGACTTTTCGACAAAAGACACTTTCGAGATAATCGCAAAAAAGTGACCGAAATCTTCATTTTCATATTTCTAGGTAATTTAAACAGATATTGAAATGAAACTTTTTGTGTCGGATAGACATTGTGTTTTACTAGTTTTCTACATAAGTAATGTATTTTTATTACCTACAGTTTTTTTTTTACACGCATTTTTTCCTTTTTGTTTAGTGGCCGATTAATAATTGCCACTAAAAAACAAGCAAAAAGGCGGTATATGAGCACTATACCGCCTTATAGGCTTGATTTTCCTTCATACGTCTTCATACTAAACTAGGGCTTGAACGTATCACAATAATGCTTAATTAAAAAGACGTATTTGCAACATACCGCCTTATTGCTTAGTACAAAATATTTTTTTAATAATTCTGATCTAAATAATAACGCCGAATAAAAGAAATACGTTTATCTTGTCTAGTACGCAAATCAAAAAAATATGGTTGGTTTTCGTATCGATCATTTTATATTTATATACTAGTCTAAAAAAACGTATGTCTTCAAAAGTCAGACGAAATACGGTTTTTTAATCTAGTACTACGATGAAAGGTTAGACTAATTGCTAATTAAAACCATCATAAATTCGGTACAAATATATTTGAAATAAGTAAACAAAAATTAACAGTTAAATCACAGGAAATATTATCTCTTCTAAGATTGGTGTCGTGTTATTAGTTATTCAATAAATCAACAATAATACTCTTTGATTCGTCTGTATGACGCACTGTTAATCAAAACTTCTTTTTTAATTATTTTAATTTAAACGTAATCAGTCTTATAAAGTAATTGAATTGCAATTTTGGGAGGACTTGCCAGAATCCAACCATGAAAAAATCGATGAATTATAGGTTAAAAATACTTAACCTATAATTCATCGACATTTTCTTGGTTGAATTCTGGCAAGTCCTCGCAAAATTTCAAGCTAAGAGCAGGCATTAATGGACCTAGTTTACGTACTAAATTCTGTTTTCTACTTGCGTCTGTCTATCCCTCGGAAGTGAGTGTGCGATGAAAGCCTCGGGCGATTTCCTTTTACTTTGGTAATTGTTTCTTTACTAAAATTAAACTCAATATATTCTCCTTGCAATAACCCTAATGTAGCCTAAGCACTTTTAAATAGAATTACTCAAATCCTGGTCCTCGTGGAACCAATTATAATAGCTAAAATTTTATTTTTATTTTATTTTTACCTAATTCCTACTACATCTATCTACCTAACCTAATAACTTAGTCACCATAAGTAACATTCCTAGTCTATAAAGCTTCCTATTCCTAACAACCTATTTTAAAAGTAAATTAGTTTTGGCATGTGATCGTCAAGTAATCTAATATAACCCAATAGTTGTGAACCTATAGTAACCCTAGAATTATTTAAGTCTTTGTTTTAAGTCCTAGCTATACTAATACTCTCTAGAATATTGATACCTAAATATTTACAATAATATGTGGTTGCCGGGTTAGAATAGTGCCACTCCATGTCTTCCCGTGGATGTCGTAAGAGGCGACTAAGGGAATAAAGGCTTGTAGTACTATTAGGCGATGGGCTTGCAACCTGTCACTAATATGCTGGTAAACATCTTAGCCTATTTATGCAAATTGTGGTTACTGAATTATCAACAACTTTTTAAAGTTGTAATTCTGTAGCTCTGCCTAGCCTACTCTGGGATTACAGGCGTGAAGGTATGTATGTATGTAGACTATAATTTAAAACTTATCTTACACTATCCTAGTTTATTTAATGACTCCTAACCACTTGAAATTCAACCTACGTACTAAGTTAAAGATAAAGTTAATATAATAATAAAAAATAATAATAAATAATAAATATCAGGGGACAATCTCACACCAATTGACCTAGTCCCAAACTAAGCTCTAGGCTTGTACTATGGGTACTAGACAACGATATAAATACTTATATAGAGAAATAAATACTTAAATACATAGAAAACATCCATGACTCAGGAACAAATATTCGCGCTCATCACACAAATATCTGCCCTTACCGGGATTTGAACCCAGGACCGCTCGCTTCGTAGGCAGGGTCACTACCAACTAGGCCAGCGCGTCGTCAAAAACAATATGTACCTATAGTAGATATAATTTATGAAACCGAAGTCTAGATTAAAGCAAATCTAAGAATTTAAAGGTTTTGTGGCCCCCTTAGGGAAGGAGGACCTTTACTTGTGGGAGGACCTTGTGCAGGGTCCGTCCGGGTTGGTACCACCATTCTTATCCATTAACCTACCGCCAAGCAGCAGTGTTCGCATTGTTGTGTTCCGGTTTAGGGATAAGATAGCCGGTAAAATGACTAGCATGGAGGCATTCCATCTTAGTCCTCAGGGTTGGCAGTGCATTTGCAGTCTTGTGAATGCGAATGTCTATGGGTCACAGTTTCCACTTACCATTAGGTGGCCTGTGTGCTCGTTTGCCTTCCTATGCCATAGAAAAAATAAGGAGATCTCCTCCATACGCTCTGGGATCGCTATCCCTAGACCTTACTCTACCTCAATAGTCATCCTCCATAGACAGGTCAGACTCCTGGCCAATATCTACGATTAGTCAGTCAGTCGTATAGTAAGGGAAGAAAAGGGTCAAAATATAAATTGAGTGTTTAAAAACTCAATTATAAAGTAGATTATTTATCGTTCAATAAAGCGATAGTTATACCTACTATGTTATTTTTATATCATATAATATTGTGACTCAAGATTGATATTGCTTGCTTCACCTTTAAGTCTAAATTTGAGTTGAGTTTTGAAATGAGATGTTCAATTTCACTAAGTATCCATGTTTAACTTTTATAGTAAAACAGTGGGATACAGAAGTCATTTTGTCTTCTAGCTAGATTGAGTCCTCATGTTAGTAAAATATATTATGAAAACTAAACAGACAAATCTCACTATAGTCACTTTATCATTTACTGATATATTTGTTTTATGGTCTATAAAATATTCACTTTATAAAAGGACTTAACCATCTCTGTAAGCTAATTATTGATATTCTAGGTTTGCTTTATTTCCATAAAACTCTCCATAAAAACTTTATTATTTATTTGTATATTTGTATAAATGCATTATAAAAAAAGGACTTATCCATTTATTAATCCATTTCGAGGAATAGGGTTCTAAAGCCGTTCTGCATGATTAAGTTTTTGTTATATTTATTTATTTCGGACATTTCGACAAAAGTATATTTGACCGTGTGGTTTGACTTTCGTTTTTGGCTTGAAGCCCTTCCAGGTGTGTCTTACGGGTTAGGCGTAAACCGCTTGAAATAGTATGTTTTATTATACTATTACAATCACTTTTTATCGTAACTTATCATGTAATTCATCGATAAATGTCTGTTAAATAAATAAAGATATAAAAACAAAACTATTCGGTCAAATACAAAATTAATGAAATTGGTCTCTTAAAATTACCTTTTCTTTTGTATTAGATTATAAAAACCGTGATTTATTTTTTTGGTCTATCCCAATTATGTTAGTTCTCCAAAAAAATATATCAACAACTTATTTAAGAGTGCTTGGTAATTCTGTAGCTCTGCCTACCCCACTCTGGGAATGAAGGCGTGAGTTTATGTATGTATGTATGTATATATTATTAATTTATATATTTATTTTATTTATTTTTACTGTACTCAGGTAACAAATATTTAGAATGGTATTATGTAGTCAGTTTTATGATTTATCGTCAATTCGTCGTCCTCGTCTTTTCGCGTGATAACGGGCGCCAGCGCACACGCACCTTCATTACCCGTAACGTCACCGAACTGAAGGGCGCCCGAACGCGGGCACTCCCGTCCGCGGGGGGTATGTAGGAGATTGGGGATTATACGGTTTTATTAAGTAGCATGGGTCGACTGTGGATATTCGAATAGTAATCTAGCGTTAAAAACTACCTCTGTCCCAAGTAAAAATACCGTATCACAAAATAAAAGTTTTTTTAAACAAGTTTATCATTATTTAAAACTCGGCATTAACTAGACTAAAATACCGCAAAATACTGACATACGGTCTTTTTGTCTAGAAAACTCTGTTACGTTCATTTAGATTATGAGCAAATAGAAAAAAACATTTGAAATACTAAGTTAAAAGGCGGAAAAATATGTTATTCGTTCTTTTTACTTAGTAATCTGCAATTACGGCCTTATAGAGTAGTTCAACTTATTAATAAATAAAACCTACACCAGACAATAATGCGGAGTGTCTTGTTTTACGTCTTTCTAATGTAGTATTGTGTAGTTACCGCTTTATTGATTAGTATTTGCTGGAAAATAGTCTGTTATACGGCCTTTTTCCTTATCGTATCTTCGCAACCAAGCCTCTTATCGACAAACGGGTAAGATGGGTCGACGCGGCTTGTTCTCCATATCACGATGGTCATAACAACTCAATTTGGTCAAAATGTCGAATGATCGCCTTTTACACTAGCACGGCAGTGCTTACCCCACTCTGGGAATAAGGCGTGAGTTTATGTATGTATGTACCTATATATTTTCCTTAGGAATCTAAACAACCATAATTAAGGTCGACGGAGCTCCTTATCCGCGTAGGTGAGGCGCTTTGCGCCTTGTCGCAACTCTAACCCAAACCAACCTTTTTTATTTAAATTTCGTTCAAACAATGATTAGTTCAAACAGTCATTAGAATTTATGACTATTAGGTTTATTAATCGTTATATCTAGGAGCTGACGATTGAACATAAGGTGGCAAGTGGAACTCCGCTATACTTGACGTAGACCAACCGAACCGGAATTTGAAAGTTTGATCTCGATGAACAGATACTGTACAAAAAAAAAGAAATTATTAAGACTTGGTAGTAACTTACTTTGCAAAAAAGATTAAACAGATAAGAATTAGCATCAGATATTTTTTTACTTAAAACCGCCTGAACCTCTTCTACCCCCACTGAACCTTAAATCGTGAATGACACGGAAGGCAGCAATGATTTATAGAGGATGAATAGTTCGTTCAACCACTAGCTCTTACCGCGACGTAACAAGGTGTAATTTAGAATAGTGCTTGGATAGGCTGGGCGATCTCATTAAGCTAACAATAGCACAGACAAGCGATAAATCATGGTATTGTGTGTTACCGTGGCTTGCACGTGGCCTCATTACGGGCTCACAATTATGACGCGTCCATACCGCCCTGGTACTCCTGAATGGTTATCACCAAACACAGAATTTGAAGCTTCGGATTCCTCATTCCTATAACTACAACTACATTTACCGCAACAGTCGCAACGATTAAGTACAAGTTGCACACAAATAGTGTGCTACCTAGGCACACCATTGAAGAAGTGTTTCTGTGAAACATCCAAAGTAAGTACAGTACAAAACAAACAAATGTGCCAAAAATCCACAATGTTAAAATAATTTTCCGATACTCGTAACTATTTCGCTTGGGTTAATACCGCAGCAATTAAATTAATCAGTTTAGGCATTTGATCACATAAATAATTAATTTTAAAGAATGAAAAAAAAACCTTGATGTCCAGACTTAGGTACTTTTATTATTTCACTAAAACAATTTAGAGACTCGATGAAATCACTTATTTCGTGAATGGAAGTGGGAATACGAATTTTTATTGCTAGTCGATTTCCTCTTTTCACTAAAACAGTATAGAGATCAAATCACTCACTGTTTTAACTGAAATAGCAAATAGAGTTTACATTTTAACATCTACCGTAAATTGAAAATATATTTTAGAGTTTTGATGAAATTTCCATCAATTTTAACTAAAGCTGATGTGATGTGATGTGCCCAACGACACACAAGTCCATTATGATAACCACAAGTAGGGAAACCACAAGGAAAACTGTTGTTTTTAAAGCAAGAAAGAAAGAAAGAAGAACATGATCATTCCGCCGTGTACCCCTTGGTCGAGCCGGTAACTAGACCGGCAATACTCCTATATTACCAAACCTAACTCTAGGTTTACAAGCAACTCGAGTCAAATACGATGTGTACTCGAGCGGGCGCAAGCCTATAATCAAGAGAAATGAAACCGGAATACACCAGGTCCTTCTGTCTATCTCCTGTCAAATTTGGACTCGGAACCACCTCAAATTCTACACAAAACTAGTTAGATTTAGGAAATAGCATGCACGCCATTCACAATTTGTGAGAATGATCAAGGAAATATACGCTTTTCAGATAAAATTGCGTGATTTTAGCTTTTGCAAGTGTTAATATAGAGATAATTATTTAAAACTTGGGGGAGGCCTATGTCCAGCAGTGGACGTCTTTCGGCTGATATGATGATGATAATGATTTAAAACTTAAGATATGCATTATCGTTATTTTGTTTTATCATCAATTTCAAATCAAGTATGTTTTTGTTGTATGTGTATTAAACCAGACGTCCTTGTTCAATATTTCAGATAACTTTACTGTAACTTACGTTAATTGTTCTGTAACAGTTTAAAGAATAGTTACAGAAAAAACTATTGACCATTTAAATTAAACGATTTAAAACCATAAATCTGCTGCTGGTACAGTCAGATCTATCGTAAATGGGGAAATCCCCTACAAATCTCAAAATAAATGAAACATATCCATGAAAATATTAAAAATAACAAAGTAACCGTGAGTTGCTTTTTCCAGTAATATTTTTTACCGAATATAAAATTTTGCTAGATAGACTACCTACATTCTAAGGAAGGACAACGGATCCTTTTGTTAATAAATTACTTCTGCTCGGACGGAATCGCGGGACAACTAGTATAAGTACGTCATTGCATCGCAAATAGTACGTTAGTCGTGACACATTTCTTGTACCTTTATCTCTATAAAGATTTATTTCCGCACGTTATCTATCACAATCAACGAAATTCAAAGCACACACTGCATGCAAGCGCCGCGCTCGGAACAGACCGCGCCGTCTGCACTGGCATGATTTATGAATTTCATTTCAACTGAAACAACCGGTTCCTTTTCTTCATCTAAATGCCGGTAACGAGCGTCTTGCTTTAATAATGAAAAGCGAAAAATTAAAGAATGCATCAGAATAACCGGGGAAATTGAAACCACAAACGTTTTTTATCCCGGAGAATGGCGCCGGGCTGGCGCTATTGCGAGATATAAAGATATTTCTATTGAAGCTCCGCTTTGAATCCATTGCAGTTTTAATTATGTATTTTTATCGTTTGATTTGGTTAATATGAATCTAAGGCATCTATTGTACGGTGATTTAAATGTAAGTAATAAGATAAAGATAAAGATTTCCTTAGAAGGAAGCACGGACACTTCAACTCGTCAAAAATCTACCAACGAAGAAGCGCCGCAAGAAATTTGTCATTTACTTTTTTAACACATACATCTCCCTTAAATTTCAATCCATTCATTTTTAGTGCTTTACGTGAGTCGAAATTTATAGTATCGATGTTACTTACTAGCTACTGGCCCTCGGTTTGCTCCGCAATAAGAAATAGCATAGGTATATTAGGGAATAATCTAGCTTCGTATTAGTGAAGGAATTTCTAACACCACAATAGACATTAAAAAACGCTAAGTACCTCTTTATAATATTAATAAAGATTTGATATAGTTAGAGATTGATTAGCTACAATGATAATACTAAATATTGCATTACATAAAATAGCATGGAATCGTGCCGAGGCTCAGAATTTTCTTATTATAAGAGCAAGTATGTCTGTATGTCTTCCCGTGGATGTCGTAAGAGGCGACGAAGGGAACAAAGGCTTTTAGTACTGTTAGGCGATGGGCTGATAAACATCTTAGCCTAATTGTGCAAACTGTGGTTACAGAATTATCAATAACTTTTTAGAGTTGTAGGTAATTCTGTAGCCCTGCCTACCCCTCACGGAACGAGGGCGTGACTTTATGTATGTATTTATGTGTAAGAGCAAGTAGATAAATACTTTTCAAAAATTATTAAAGTCTTTCTTTCTATAAAAAAAATATGTTTGTAATAAATTTGAAAGTGCAAAACAACCACATAAAAAATGTTTGCTGCTTTTACGTTTTTCTACATAAGCCGTGTCGCCTAGACAATAAACAAAGTTCACATGTTTTTTCGTTTTTATTATAACTTACCTAAGTTATTATGCTTCTGGTTTGAGCCAAGCTATTTTTCTGTTAGTTAATCCTCCGAACTACAGTATTATGTTATTGTTTTCGATGCAGCCGCCTTTATTGAAAAAGTAATAGGAGCTACCAAAACGTTAACAAAATTGAGTTAAAGTGGAACAGAGCTCCTGATGTCAGGTAGTGAAGAATAAATTATGCTCTTTTTTTTATTCATTCGTACTTTCTCTTAAATGGCGATCTAAAATAGTGGCACATTAATTAAAATGGCTACCGCAAACTGCACAAAGAATATCCCACTGCCAATTAAGAGGAGATGGGGATTTGTTTTGGATTACATTTGCATCCTTACTTGTATAGAATACGTATATAATTTGTTCTATCAAAATTTATTGCATAATTAAAAACTGCATTTTAAAAAACATGGCTTGGTATTGATTTCACTTACAAAGGGAATGAGCGACGACAGCCTGATTTCCACCAATGCGATGGGCAGCAATCAACGTGTAATACCTACTGTTACTTAGTATGCATAATTCTGGGAACGTGTTACATTCAGGACCAAAATATAATCGCAACGTGGTTTCAATTGCGAGAAATACTACCATTAACTGGTGTTACAGGTGACAAATGAATACCAATCATATTTAATGGTTTGGTTTTAAAGCTATCATAAGAGTCCTTAAAAACAAGGGCTGCTACCCAAAAAGAACGTTCACGTCGTACAGTATGCTAGTACTATTGAAGTTAAAATGTGACTGTATATAAATTTTTGCACTATAACTTTTCGTATCTGGTCGTAGATCTGCAATGTAAACCAGGTTGAAAGATGTAGTATATCACTACATCTTGCAACCAAGGCACCCGAAGACAATGTCAAGGAAAGAGTGTAACTAGGATAGCTGACTCCACCACGGTGCACCGCGGTGTGGTGATGGCCATGTAGTGCAAGTGATAAGCGGCGCGATTTTTTCACCTAAACAGTACATTAATTGATTCACAAGAGTATTTTTTATATATTGCAGTTTCAACATATTAGATTAACATACCGTAAAGTGTGCCTACTTTGCTCCCCCATGGGTAACTATGCTCCATAGTGACTTTTTTGTATGTTACTTATAAGACAAGGCCGATGACAAATTTTCTAAAAATAATTGATGTATCGATGTATATAGCTGCGCAGTGAATGAAAGCACTAGAATGATTTACAATACAGAATACCTCAATATAACGATGGAGCAAGATTACCCGTGGGGGAGCAAACTAGGCACATTTTACGGTACTAATTTATTTATTTTGGCTAATGATTCTATTCAGTAATAGTTTATGCAATTTAGAAGACTGAACCGTAAGATAACAAATAAATTGAGCGACTTTGAGATGTCACATTTCGGTTGACAAAAGCCGAACATTTTCGTGTAATCAGATTATTAAGTAAAATCCAAGAAAATGTTAGAGAGCCCTCTCACAACTCTGGATTATGTTCCCTTTAATAATATTTAGATCCTTTCGAAACCTACTCCTTACGTTTGAATAAAACATTCCACTAAGATAAATCGGAAAATTGGATTCGACAAATTTTCCATTTGCTGGGAGAGCCGTTCAAGTGTCTTCACTTCACTCGTTGATTTTCTTAAATCGAATTTCAATCATAACTCAAACATAACTAAATGTGCGCGCACATTTGAGAGTTGGAAAATTGGTATTAGGAGATAATTTAAAAAAAAACATTGATTTCATTTACAACGAGTAACTTTAGTTTAATAATTTAACGTGGTCCAAATGGACGTAACATCAGTGTAATTTTATGGGTTTTCGGATGTTCTTGCGTAGATCTGGACGGGCTCGGCGGTGTTTGAGAGGCAGGATCAGCAAGACAAATTCTTAAACAGTTTGAATACTGATTTATTAAAATATAAAATTACAAATGTAAAAAAAACAATGTGCTTCGGTGTAGTAGCGGTTAGCGAATGTACTAGAGGTGACATGCATTTTTGTAGCGGGAGTCCTCGACCAATCCCAGCGGCTGTAGATGACGTGATATCTTCTCCGATTGGTTACCGGTGTCGTGATATTTAGTACGGCCGACTGGTGTACTATATATGCGTATAGGATGCATTTATAGAGAGTGGAGTTAGGGTCCAGCCTTAACGTTAAGGTGCGTCAACATGCTCCCGGCCTTGGAAACTCCGTGTTTTCAATCGAATGATGAAGTGATGCAGCTACTGGTCTGCTTGAAGCAGGGGGCAGATTTTTGAAAATGCGCGGCGCACTGTGCCTGTAGCTGTCCTAATGTCAGCTACTCTAGAAACGCCATCCCTGCCTGGATAAGTCTTCACAATCCTTCCTAGGCACCATCGAAGTGGAGGCAAATGGTCTTCCTTAATGACGACAAGCGTGTCTTCTTTTAGGTCGTCTGTTTGGAACTTCCATTTGGATCTCGTCTGTAGCTCGGATACGAATTCCTTTGACCAGCGACTCCAGAAGTGCTGGCGGATCTGTTCTAGTCGTTGGTAACGCGTCAACCGATGCTCAGGAACGTAGTTCAGGTCAGCGCACACAGGTGAAGTTAATGGGCGGCCAACCAAGAAATGTGCCGGGCTCAAAGGCAATAAATCATTAGGGTCCGATGACATCGGTGTCAACGGTCTAGAGTTGAGCACGGCCTCGATCTGAGTCAACACCGTGCTGAACTCCTCAAACGTCAGGTGTGCGTTGCCTACCACACGTCGCAAATGATGTTTACAGCTTTTAACCCCGGCTTCCCACAAACCACCAAAATGACTAGCGTATGGAGGACCCATTCGAAATTTAATGTCTTGAGTTAACGCGTATTCTTTTATCTTTCCTGAAATACTTGAAATAAATTTGGCAAATTCGTTTTTCAAACCAACAAAGTTTTTGCCATTATCGCTAAATACTTCCGCGGGTTTTCCTCTTCGAGATATAAATCGCTTTAAAGCTAGAAGGTACGCATCAGACGTGAGGTCACCGACCAGTTCTAAATGAACCGCACGCGTTGCAAAACATACAAATATACATATGTACGACTTGACGGTTTTCGCGCCCCTGCCCTTGCGGTTTAATATAAGCACTGGCCCGGCGTAATCGACGCCGCTGTATAAAAACGGGTAGCCTGGCTCTAAGCGTTCTTTAGGTAAGTTACCCATGATAGGAGCAGAACTCGTAGCCTGCAACCTTTTGCACGTAATGCAACCGTGAACCGTCTGTCGTGCCAGGTTTCGAGCCCCTACCGGCCACCAGGTTTCCCTTAACGAAAACAGTAATAGTTGCGGCGGCGCATGCAGCAAACGTTTATGCTCGTGACGAAATAATAACAGACTAAATTGATGTTTACTTGAAATTAAAATAGGATGCTTTTTATCATAACTAAAGAGACTAGAGTTACCGATGCGTCCACCTACTCGTATAATGCAACTTTTGTCGATAAATAAATTCAGTTTTGTTAAGCTTGCGTGTTTATTTTTTAAAGATTGACCCTTTGATAAACAATCGTATACGTCACGGTATGACTCACGCTGAGACAGCGCGGCGAGCAGCCGCTCCGCCTTGTTCAGTTCATCTGCACTCAATAAGTCCTTATTGCGTTTGTTAATATTTTTTCTCGCGTTATGAATGAAACGTAGTAAATAAGCCATGACGCGCTTAAGGCGGTTGAACTCCGAGAAACGATCAAATGGGAACCAAAACTCTGAATCTCGATAAGTTACCATACTACACACGTCATTTGATTTTAGTTCAGGCAATTCTAAACGGTTACTTTTATCTGATTCAGTACTAGGTTCGGGCAATAACCTATCGTGAAGAAAGTCTGGCCCTTCCCACCAAAGGGTGGAAGTCCAGAGGTCGTTTAATGTTCGACCGCGTGATATAAGGTCCGCCGGATTATGTTCGCTTCTCACGTGGCGCCAAGGTTTATTATTAGTTAATTCATGTATCTCCGCAGTTCTGTTCTGGACAAATGTTTTAAGTAAATTAGGCGACATGCGCAGCCAACCTAACACAATTGTCGAATCGGTCCAAAATACAACCCTATTAAAGGAAATACGTAATGAGTTAACTATTTTTTGGTACAATCGGGCCCCGACGACCGCTCCGCACAGTTCTAGTCTCGGGATACTGACCGGTTTTATAGGCGCGACCTTACCCTTTGAACAAAGTAGCTTGACGTATACGTTGTTATCGTTATCAATGGACCGAACATAGGCGCACAATCCGTACGCAATCTGAGAGCTGTCGGAAAAAATATGCAACTCCAACTGTTTAGGGTATTCACACAGCACAAAACGTGGTATACGAATGGCATCTAAGTTTTGTAAGTTTAATACGAACCGATGCCAGATATTTGCAACGTCATCTGGCACTGGGTCGTCCCATTCTATTTTTAGAAGCCACAACTTTTGCAGCAGTGTTTTCGCGATTATAATGGTTGGGCTTAGTAAACCAAGCGGGTCAAATATTTGAGAAGAACCTGACAATATGCCGCGCTTCGTTATTGGTTTTGAGTCCGACTCAAATTGGGTGCAGTAATATAACTCATCAGAGCGATTATGCCATCCTAAACCTAACGTTTTATTTTGCGCGTTATCTCCTAATGCCAATTCCTTTGACATGTCGGCTGGCAGTTTGGAATCGTCAAAATCAAAGTTAAATATCCATTTTCGCAATGGAAAGCAACCTGTCTGTAAAACTTTGGTGGTCTCGTAACAAATTTGCCGCAGTCGTTCTTTGCTAGGGTTGCCACAAATAAGATCATCGACGTAAAAGTCGTCCCTTATTATTCTAGCTATTTCGGGGTCACTACACTCTTGCGCCAACTGCTTGAGACACCTACAGCTCAGATACGGCGCTGAGGCGGTACCGTACGTCACGGTTTTAAGTTTGTAAACTTGCAAGGGGTCTGAAGGATTATCGCGCCAGATAATTAACTGTAAATCCCGTTGTAGCTCGTCAACTAAAACTTGGCGGTACATTTTCTCAACGTCCGCGCAAGCGACGTACCTGTTTTCTCGAAAGCGCAATAATATGGATAACAAATCACCCTGAATAGGCGGCCCTATGATTTGTAAGTCGTTAAGTGACTGTCCCGAAGTGGACTTCATACTGGCATCGAACACAACGCGGAGGCGAGTGGTCGCGGCGTTCTCGCGGAACACGCCGTGATGCGGCAGAAAGTAATGCGGGGTTCCGTACTCAGTAACGCACTCCATATGACCTAAATTGCAGTATTCTTTGATAAAGTCACTATACATTTTTTTATAATTCGGATAGCGTTGTAAACGTCTTTCTAAAGCAAAAAAACGTTGTTCAGCTTGTTTGCGCGTATCTCCTAAACTATTAGGCGAGTTTTTGAACGGGATGCGTACGTAGAATCGACCATCATTAAGTCGCTTTGTTGATTGCAAAAACAAATCTTCACAAATACGCTCGTCCTCGCTGCGCATTGACTCGCTCGCCCTAAGACTGTTAGGTAGATCTTCCAGCTCCCAAAACTTACGTAACTGTTCGTCTATAGAAACTTGCATGTTTATAGTTTGCATAAAATTACATAAAGTACTTTTGGGGACCTTTGTATTATTAAATTTTATAGGTCCAGATATGATCCAGCCCAGACGCGTATTTTGTAGGACTGGACCGTTAATTGAATTGAGGTGGGAGGACCTTGTGCAGGGTCCGTCCGGGTTGGTACCACCATCTTATCCATTAACCTACCGCCAAGCAGCAGTGTTCGCATTGTTGTGTTCCGGTTTGGGGATAAGACAGCCGGTGAAATGACTAGCATAGAGGCATTCCATCTTCGGCCTCAGGGTTGGCAACGCATTTGCAGTCTTAGGATTGCGGTCTTGTGAATGCGAATGTCTATGGGTCACAGTTTCCACTTACCATCAGGTGGCCTGTGTGCTCGTTTGCCTTCCTATGATATAAAAAAAAAAAGAAAAAAAAAAGAAAAAAAAAAAAAAGTATTAATCCGTCTTTAAGCAGGTCCCAAAATATATCTGCTCCTAACAGCAGGTCTATAGGCTGACTTTCATAAAAGTTGGGATCCGCTAAAAGAATTCCGTCTGGTATACAGAATTGTTCGTTTAACATAGAAACGGAAGGTAGCGAGGAGGTTATATGCGGTAAAACTAAACATTTTGTGCGCGTTTTATAAGTGCTTACTGAAGATTTAATTTCAATATCACAAAATTGCGTGCTTTGTGATATCGAACCTCCGACGCCCTTAATTCGCTGAGTGGACTGTAATAATGGCGTATTCAATTTTTCGCATAAATTTTGAGTAATTATACAGCGCTCGCTTCCACTATCAAGTATAGCACGTACTTTATGATAGCTCCCTAAACGGTCGGGTATTTCAACGAGCGCCGTGGAGAGGAGAACCGGTTGCACAGCTGACGACAGCGCGAATGGAACGTCTATGTGTGCATTGTTTACCGGGATCGTATCTACGTGCGCGTGAGTTGTTATTGAGTAACTACTTGCAGCGGCAGTACTCGCGTGAGGCTCATAAGGTGCAGATTTGTTTGGCATTGACGTGCCAAAACGGGAGCCGTTATCATTATCCCCAGGAACGTCACGATGAATAATCGAGTTGTGTTTTTTATCACACTTCCTACAAGGGCCAAAACGACATACCTCTGATTTGTGTCCAGTGCGTAAACAATTCTCGCATAGGGTTTTTTCGCGTACTACATTTAACCTATCATGCATGTTCATGTTTAAAAACAATTGACATGAATATAACGGATGCTTAGCGGCACACAGTGGACACAACTTGAATTGTTTTTGATTCGGTACCCTTTGCTGCGGTTTTTCGGTAACGACATTGCAATGTACCTTTGCAGGGGTATACGGGCTATTGTTATTAGTGTATTTTTTAGTTTCGTGCGTAATCCGACTGTGAGTTACATTTAAAGTTTCAAGAACGTCGGCCCTGTCTCTAAGAAATGATAACAAATCGTCAAGTTTGAGGCTAGAATTAGTTGATTTCGTTATAAAGGACCCTTTACGCTGTTCCCACTCGCGTTCAGTGGATAAGTCGAGCTTGGAAACTACCATGTAAATGATTATTGTATCCCATGAGTCTGTAGGCTCCCCAAGCAGTTTGAGTGCGCGTAAGTTTTTTAACACCGTATCTACGAGTTTTCTTATCAGTGCCGGTGATTCGCGGGATAGTGATTGCATGGAAAACAATGCCTTGACATGATTATGAACAAGTAACCTATTGTTGTTATATCGGGTAAGTAACAACTCCTATGCAATAACGTAATTATTAGACGAAAATTCAAGCGAATGGATAACTAATTCTGCGCTGCCTTTCAATGACGATTTAAGATAATGGAATTTCTGTATATCGGTGACTTGTTTAGAATTGTGAACTAATGATAGATATGTGTCACGAAATTCTAGCCAGTGCTCATATGTGCCGTCAAAGGTAGGTAAGGAAATAGTTGATAACTTAACGGATTGCAGTTGCGAGGTACTATGATAGGACGAACTTAGGTCGGCGCCCTCATCGTCCTGGCACATCACCTGCGCCTGAGCCATTGCGGTATAATACGAGTTTTCAAAGTCATCTCGAAGTTGAAGTTGATTGTCTAATTCAGACTCAGGAAGAATCTCCTCAATTTTAAGTTGAATTTTGTTAAATTCATCGTATAGGCTCATGACAGATTGTATGCGTAGCTTTATTTCGGCGCGCTGATGAACCGACAAAACCTCACCCTCAAGCGCGTCTACATAATTGTTAAACTTTGTCAATCTGCCTCTTACCGAACCTCTTTTCCTATTAAGGTCCGCAAGCGGATCTAGCGGTTTAGGTGTCGTACTAGTCATTTTGGTAATTTGTAAGAAACAAAGGCTTACTTACAGTAATTCCGGATTACTAGGTACTTCCTGCAGCTGCGAGTGCTGCGACGGCTCGATTGCCGACTTGCGATTAGCTGTGTAAGTAGGCACCGCAAAGATGACACGTCACTGAAATTTTACGAACACCGGTATTAAAAATGAGACTATTTAGGCCGCGATAACTTGGTTGGTTCGCCTCACCAAAACACTGTGCTGCTGCCGGTGGCTATAGCCGATTGCGATACTCTCATCCAAGATCCTCAACCCTAGGCTGGTAAAAATCTGGAGTCGAATGACCAATTTATGTTCTTGCGTAGATCTGGACGGGCTCGGCGGTGTTTGAGAGGCAGGATCAGCAAGACAAATTCTTAAACAGTTTGAATACTGATTTATTAAAATATAAAATTACAAATGTAAAAAAAACAATGTGCTTCGGTGTAGTAGCGGTTAGCGAATGTACTAGAGGTGACATGCATTTTTGTAGCGGGAGTCCTCGACCAATCCCAGCGGCTGTAGATGACGTGATATCTTCTCCGATTGGTTACCGGTGTCGTGATATTTAGTACGGCCGACTGGTGTACTATATATGCGTATAGGATGCATTTATAGAGAGTGGAGTTAGGGTCCAGCCTTAACGTTAAGGTGCGTCAACATCGGATATAACAAGTTAGGCCCATGTCCTATGTTACGTCTTGCCAAATGTGATCCCATTTATTCTTAACACCTTACCAAAAGAATTGTTAGATAGTCTTCTTATTACTTGTAATAATAATGTTAAATTTAAAACTCTAATTTAGAAGTATTACCTGGAATGTACAGCACTTTCAACATTAGTTTAGTGGAGTAAACACTTCAGAAAAAAATATATTTACCGCGATCCTAACCGCGCGAGCTCGCCAACTATTACATAAACTACCTGGGTTTTCAATAGTGGCTAAAATGTACACTTATTACCTGTTTCTTTACAAGTAAAAAAAAAAGTTTGCAGCACTATCTATATAATGTTACTCCAATATTAAGTGCCCGAGACCCTTGACAGGGTGCTTAACGCTATCAAAAACGATTTACAAAACTGTCTATGTGTATAGAACTGACATAATCGCGTGACACGATCATCCGGCAGCTTACGTCAATCCCATACATTTTCGATAACGTTAACGTTCTCGTCACGCATCTTGTCTAGGGCTAATGTTCAATTAATATATAATTAATAACTCGCGATGTATTTTCATCATCATACGTCACCATACCTTATTATTATTGGGGGGTTGAGATGGGCCTTGTGAGCCACATCGACCATTGCTGATCTTTTGTGGAAGGCCCGTTGCGTACAGGAATTTCCAGATGCTTTGGCCTGTGAGTAGTTGTATTTCTTATGGGTCAATATGTCACCCTAGGTGAATACTTCTGTTGCGCATTAGTGGTCCGCAAGAACAGAGGATGTGCATTGCTGTCTCCTCTGTTTTTTGACAGAACCTGCATGTCGCGTCTTGTTTCATACCCATTAGAAAACAGGTGTCTGTTCAGTTTGCAGTGGCCAGTTAGGATCCTAGTCACTGCGCAAGTCTTTTCTCTTTTGAGTTGTAGAATCTCTTTGGAGAGCTTTCTTCTGAAATTTAATAAGTGATTTCGAGTGGTTTTGTCCTTTTGTGGACTTCCACACCATACCTTAGGACATGCACAAAGAAATTAAATTAAATTAAGAAATCGTGTACTTTAAAGTACCTATCCTTCCGGATTGGCTCTCTTATTATTAAAACTGACGAGGTCGAGGCACGTTCCGCGCTATTTCCGGGGGAGACTCCGAAGCAATCAACGGGAATCGACCGTCCTCGCCTGCCCGGATAATTTAAATATTCGACTGTGGATCATCATATCGACACTCAGATGATCCGGGGCGGTTATTTCCGGGTCTCCACTGTATTGCCAATACAATTAAAGTTCACGGCCTTACACCAGCCTATTCTGGTCGTCTTTATACATGTGGATAAACGTGGATAAAACAGATGTCACTTTTTGACGTGTATGTTGGTGCCGGATGCTTTATCCTTCGCAATAACGCAGACCATAATATGGGTCCAGTTAAACTGATTTCACGACTTAATTTTCTAGTACCTACTTGAAATACTTATTTGGATGGATACTACATTGTTTCACGAAATATTATAGCAGAATCCAAATTTAAATTAGCTAAGAGTACTTAAAGTAAAACTTGTTTAATCATCACATTGTTAAGCTTTTAAACGCCTTTTTTTTCACGTCATAACGAAGAACAACGAGTTGGGGCAGTTGTAAGTATTATATTTGGAAACACATCGAGTGCTAAACTTTAGTGTAATTAGAAAAAAAACCGGTCAAGTGCGAGTCGGACTCGCGCACCGAGGTTCCCGTATTTCCGTAACCGCAAAAGGGGGGAACGGTAATTTTTTGTACATTTTTGTCTATAATTCAAAAACCACATATAAGAAAATTAAAATAAAATTGTTTTGAAATGTGCAGATTGAGCCCTTTCATATGACACCCCATTTGCTATAATCAAACTACTTTAAGTTTTTAACCCCCCATTCTAGACCCTTTTCAATTATTTATAAAATTAATTTCATATTTTTTTTACTAAAACAAATGCAAGCAAGCAAGTTGTGTGACTATGCCAATTTTAAAGTTGATAGCATTTATAGTTGCTGAGAAAACCTGCTGTGACATACAGACAGACAACGAAGTCTCTCCATGAGGGTTTCTTTTTTAACCATTTTGGTACGGATCTCTAAAAAGATGCAACCTCAACTACTACCTTCAGTGTCAAAATAATTTGCAATGTGTCTGGTAGTAAACTCAATTGACACAGTGAGAAGGGTTCCCTGGCGGGGTTTATACGGACCCAGCACGGGAATCACTTAAGCTTGTTCATTTATCTCATTCGTTATCTACACCAAAAGGACAGCGGTTGACTTTCGACTTCGTATTGATACGGACCATTTGAGTTCTGTTGATTTTTTGTACGGAATAGGCAAACGAGCACACTTATGATGTTTGAAAACTCAAAACTACACACTAACCTAACCTAACCTAACCTAACCCACCCCACCCTAAAAGAGAGATGTTACGTGTTTAAAAACTTGTGTCCGACCTAACCTAAAAGCTAGAGTGAACCCGGTACCTTGCATGCGATGTCTTTAATTTTATAAAACTGTTTTTTAGTGGTTATTTTCAATCAAGACATCAGTTTTGAAATGGAAAGTTTTAAAAATGTCCAAGCAGTTATTCTAGGAACAACAATGTTAATTGACTAAATTAACTTAACGACACGACACTAAGTTACAAAACTCTAAGGAAGCGTAGGCCAACAAGGGTCGTAGAAAGAGAGTGTATACCTATAGTTACAACAATAGTGTTGGTCTTATTGCAGGCAATTATTCTTTTTTGTACCGAAACACAGTAGCTAAAGTATGCTTAAAATATGCTTAGACCGTTTCTTTCACTGTAGGTAACATTTAAAGATTTGACAGAAAGCGACAAACACGGAGAAGGGAGGTTTTTGTTTTTTTTACATTTATTTTATGTTATACTTTTTAGTGATCATAATAATGCTGTTGTGTAGTCCCACTTCTCAATTAATAAGAAACTATAGAACATTTAAATCTCGCCGCAAGCAACGCCGTGGGAGTCATTCATATATTTAAACCTAAATTTGCTACGTCATAGTCGTTCAACTATCTTGTCGTAACCCTTGAAAAATACGAATATACCGTTTAGGAGTTCCGATGGGCATCCATGGTCTTCATCATCAGTTCTACACCAAATAGTGCTTTCCAAGAGCAAATACACGAGTTACAATGACAAATACTAAAATCACTATAGGTGTGCCTATACATTTTCAAGAGTTCCGTCAATTCCTCATGGATTCCATCATCAAATCTGCATTTTGATAAAATTGGGACCAAACAGAAAGTACCAGCTTTCAAATTAAAAAAGAATCATCAAAATCGGTTCACCCAGTCGAAAGCTCTGAGGTAACAAACATTTTTTTTTAAACAGTTGAATTGAGAACCTCCTTTTTTTAACCGAGTTAAAAAAAAGGAGGAGGGTCTCAATTCAACTGTTTTAGTAGTTTTAAATAGTTTTTACTATAAAACTGAAACCCCAAAAACACAAGCGGTCGGGTATTGTAGTCACATCCACTGCTTTATTCATATTTTTATATGCCTGTCACTCCTGTCACTAAAATGTTGATGTTTAATGAAATTTCTTTCAGAGTTTACGCGCGAAACGTGCAATAACTGTCAAGAGTGCGATACAGCCCCTTCCAAGGCTCTTTCTAGCGATATCAAGTTATTTATGCCTACGGCCATTGTGTGTTTATCGCCTGTTCAATAATGCAAATTGAAAAGATTTTTTCATGGCTATTATTTATATTTATGCCCACGGGCCGTACATTACAGCCTTTACATTTAACTTAATATTTAAGAAAGGGTTTTCTCGATCTATTACAACAACATTGTACGAACGGAAAACAAACAAATGAACCGGTTACAAAATGGGATCAAACAAAGGGAAACCGGTTATTGTTCGATCTGAGAGGCAACGTAGGAAGCGTTTCGTAGCTTAATAATCATTGAAATTAATACTTGTATGTTGTTTTGTTGTCCTTATGATAATCAGAGTCTTGGTTGAATGGTTAACTTTGATTGGTAATTATTTCCAAAACAGTAAGATGGCCACAATATTATTATTATTGCGACAAAACCAAAAATACTGTTTAATGTGTGAGATTTAGAAGAAAAAAAAAATGTCTATTTACATAAGCTGCAAAGAAAAGGATCCCCCCTCCTCCTGGTAAGACTGTACATCTAACAAAAACACAGAAAAAAATATCCCCAAATCTAAATAATGTATGACTAAATGGCAGCTCATGCAATTGGTCCCATCACGGTATGTAACTAGTTGTAAGGCAAGAACTGGCCTTCCAAATAGAAAATAACAATACAATTATTAATTTGAAACTTACTCGTACATAAAGGCCGAGGAAGTCGTAAGAGGTGACTAAGGAAATAAAGGCTTGTAGTATCCTTAGGCGATGGGCTTGCAACCTGTCACTAATACACTGCTATCTTAGCCTAATTGTGCAAAATGTGGTTACAGAATCATCTGTAACTCTGCCTATCCCACTCTGGGAATGAAGGCGTGAGTGTATGTAACTTACAAAAATTATAACAAAACGACAGTATAATGTCAGTAGAAAAATACCCTAAACAGTCTTTCTGTGTGTTGGTCCGTTGTTGGTTCCCAATAAAATACTTGTTTCAGACACACATTGAAATTACATTCACGCATAACCACAGATTAAGTAAGAGTTACTACGTAACAGATATTTATCTGAGCGAGGTACGTCCGATAATCACCGCCTGACGGAACATAGTTGCCGATGCTAATACATCAAGGATGCCCGCGCGCGGCGATGTCAACTCGCTCGACCGGTTTTTGAGTGTCGAGACATGGTCGAGACACGTCAAGCGAGATGCAAGTAGGCGAGTAACACTCTTACTTAATCTGTGGTAGTAGGTACATTCTAGTCATTACGTCAAGTTCGGTTAGATGTGTGTGGTGTGTTGTTGTTTCTTTGAATTATTTTGGTGAATGTATAATTTAAAAAAATGACTCATTATTGCTGTGTGAGTGGGTGTTTACACAAGAGAACCAAAAATAATAAAAAGGAAACGTTTTTCTCTTTGCCGGTGAAGGTCAGTAGTTGCAATTTTTTTTTATTTATACATATAAGATGATATACCTAAGTATATTGAAGTGATCAATCAACACGAAACAGTGTTCATCAAGTTAGAAATATTGAATTATCTAAATTCGGGGTCAATAGAAATGATAAAATTATTTGTTTACAAACAAATCAGTACTGTTTGACACATAACCTCAATATTTCTGCAAACGAGTTTTGATTCGAAAAAACCTATAGTTAATAGTTATTTAATCTTAAACAGAATGTAAAAGTAACAATCAAGCGTGTACATCAAATAAATATATATATTATATTTTGATTATTCAAGTAACTGTTTTTCTCATAATGTGTACCTGTTAATTTATATTAATATTTTCGATGTGTTGACAACCCTACCGTTCGAGCGAGCAACCGTAGGTATAACTATACGTTCGCAGTAAACTACGAAAAATGAACTTTCAATAGGAGTTAATATGGTTTATTTAGGCGCGTTCGGCCAGCATTATACATATATTTTATATGTATTCAATACTTTTACGTGTTGATCGGACCTACTTTGTCGCTTTGTATAGAAGTGAAATATGCCTGGCATAACCAACTTATTTACCCGTCTTATCTAGGGTCATCAACGTATTGCCTCACAAGATTTTATCCATTAGCGTAGAAGACCTTTTGCAAGAGAAAGGCACGCAAGAGGAAGGCAATATTACAAAATACTTTTTCTCACACGACAAAGGTAATGAAGAGGTTGAGGAATGCAGAGGCAGCAAAAGTTGTATGTTAAGACCGGTGCACCTGGCGTTAGTTGGCCATAGTCCCTGCCTGATCCATTGGGAGACAGGCGTAAAAGTATGCATGTATATATTCGTACAAAATATATATTTATTGTTATTAATTATTCTTTACTGAACAAAATAGATTGGATATTTTAGCTTAAGGAACAATCCTGTACATAATGACAATCTCAAACTAAGAGGCTTGTTCCGTCGACATCAAGGAATTTATAAGATTTTCAAAAATATCGGAACCGGCCCAATTTAAAAAGCCCCTCGAGCGTGTTGAGAGAATTATATTAGGGCTACTTGTACTTATGCTCTAATTTGAGTGTACAACGTATACATTCATAACATAGAAAACCTCCCTACAAGACTGAAGAACAAATACTGACCATTTAACAAAATTCTTTTTCACATTTGGGTACTTTTATTAAGTTAATCAAAAAAATATTACAAAAATTTCAACGTTTTCCTTAAATATACAGTGATCTAGAAATCTATCATTAAGTAAATCAGGAGACAATAAAAAATTTGATCCACATTTATAAAGCAGTTCCTTATCTAGAATATGACGATCCTGTGGCCCTAGACCAGATGCTTAACGCAAACGTTAACGATTGTCGAAAACTGTCAAAATGTATGGAACTGACATACGCGCCTGACGCGACCATTCCACAGCTTACGTCAATCCTATACATTTTCGATAACGATAAGTTTCTCGCAATGCACTTTGTCTAGGGCCACTGGTTTGTGCGCTTGCTTTATATCGTATTTGAACTGGCTTTGTGGTGTATGTACATGCATTTGGAGACCGCAATTAATGGAAACCACATCAGTGTGGAATACGGCACAGACGTGAATGGCGCTGGGACAATTCAGCAACGCTAAATAGGATATAAGGACAGAACATCATATAAGGAGGGGACTTCAAGGAATCCATTTCATCTACTTCATATCATTTTCATTAGTAGAGAGCTAGTAGTCACCTTATAGATAAAGATGAATCGTGTGTTCCTATGTTGAAATTTTGAAAAGAGAAAATCTGATGAGAAATACTCTCGATTGTAAAGTATTGTGTCTGTGGTTATATGAGCGCATTTTGACTCAAATGCCTAATTTAAATAACTAACATTTTACCAAACTCAAAAAAATAAAATAATGATAGACAAAACAGTGAAAAAGACAATGTCGCACCAAAAGCTTGATCATTAGATCGTACCAAAATCATTCTCTATCACGTTAGCAATTACAATAACAGTGACGAATCCCGAATTTTGCGGGATTTGATTACGGATAACGAGACGTAATCGCGCCTGCGGGGATAGAGACAAATGTCGTATTGGTTGCAGATTTACAACGCGGCTAGCGCCATCTGGCGGGCCAATTTATGAGTTTAATCAGCCCCAGCGCCCGATGCGACTATACACCCGACACCTCTATTTTCATACCAATGTTTACTTTATTTCCAAGCCATAAGGGTTAAACGGAAAGGTTTACGTACACCCATGGCCTGAATTCCTACAGCAATATCAACTTTATTTCAACGTGCAAGCTAATGGTATAGGATTGGAGACCGTAGAGTTGATAACGTTGGTGGTGCCGATAAGTTTATCGTTATTGAAGAAAGTATGTTGCTGACGGTGAATCATCATATTGATAACGTTTTACTTATTAATGACAAAATGGAAGTAGACAAGCATGCATAACGCTAAAGTGATTTTCGAAAACTGACAAAGTATATTAGAAATAACGTACGCCGAAGGACTACTGCGTCAGCCAATGCAATTACCATCTTGCAATTACTGTTCGAATGTGGATGTTTCTTCACGATGTTTTTTCTTCACATCTTGTCAGATTTTAAAAATCGCTAACGTTAGCGTTATGCATCTCGTCTAGGCTAGGTAACTTATTCCAAACTTTGCTATTGCAAGAAAATAAATAAAGATAAAATAAATACATTTATTCATTACAAACATAAACTACAAAAAAGTAAATACAGAAATCAGCAATAAAAATAGTAGTGAGTGTGTCTTCGCGGCAGGGAATGAAGGACATTATTCATGTCATTACGTTAATTAAGTAACCTGAAAGTAAACAACATAAATAAAGTTAAGTACATTCAGACTTCCATTACATTTCGCGTGTATCTCCGAAATCTGCACTTCAAGTTTCCTTTCATGTAATATCTTTCACCTTATCTTATCTTTGTTAATTTTGTAAAGACTTTGTTCTCGTTACGGAGAAATGAAGCACCTCGTTGAACTTTCCGCTTTAAATTACATTCAAAAGCATGCACAGTAGCTTAAAAATAGAGTCTTGAATAACAAAAACTTCCTACTTAATCAGAGGGTATCCTTGAGTCTTTGTGATATACTCGTACTTGTACACTTTTAAGAAACGAAAAAGGCGTATGAATAAGAAAAAAAAAACTGTAAACAAAGCTTAATTTTTCTGCTAATGTCTCTACGATTAAGTTCCGATCCACAATCGCAATAACATCCAATACATTTTTAAACCAACACAAATTAGATTTGTTCAACAGATACGAGATAAAAGTAGGGAAGATGAAATTACGAGAGCGCCCCAAACGAACTTGGCGCACAGTTTATTTGTTTTCCCTCTGTACACGAGTTATAGCCCAACTTACATACATACGTAACTTGTGCTAACTTTGCGGGGAACTTAAACGAGCACAATTTAAACTTTAAATTCATGAATTTCATTCAAAGAGAATAATTTAAAGTGAATGTTGTTCTGCGAATGAAAGCGCGGAATCTTTTAAATGAATATTGTTTTGAGGCAACATGGCGGCAACGTGAAATCGTTGTTTGGATAGGATTTTTGAGCACATAGGCACATATACAGATAAGAGACTTTTTCATCATATATGATATGAATTGAATGCAGCCCGCATTGAGATGGCTTTGTAACATTGTTAGGAATAAAAATATCTACTCTACAGATAAGAAATCGGAAATCCGATCTCATGCCGAGATATTTCATATTTATTCATCGTTCTTTGTAAAGATAATAACTAAAAGATGAAATAAGAGTTACGTGACTCTACAGCCAAATCTCCAAAAACAATGGAAATCTATTACAACTAAGAAGACTATTGGTTCTTGAGATACAGGCGAGTAAATTTTTTATAACTACCTAAATATCTACTAAAATCAATCTAAAATAATCACCAAATAAATTTAAACCGAAAATTTGTTCAGACTTTAGATTTTTGCACACATTTTGTTTTTTTAATTACGGTGACTGAACCCTACACTGAGCATATCAAATCAAATCAAATCATTTTTTTCTCGATTACATGTATATTAAGTTGTAATGTATACATTGGACGCATCATAATCAAACATTTTCGGTAGCTAGAAGCCTATAATTTGGACCCCTTGTTCTTAATTCTATTTTGAATACTTTTTTTTTTCAAATGTCGCTAACAAGGTAACATTTTTTTACCCGGCGCTCCATCACAGTCGGCCGCACTAAGTCCTCAGATAATCAAGTTATGACGTAACACAATTTTTCACAGCTGCAGCAAGTGTCTAGCCTGCGATTTATAGAGTGTGACGTCCGGTAGGATATAAAAAAATGAGGCTAAAATTAAATTTTAGTAAACTTGTGGATAGTGGTTGGATAGTGGACTCTAAAGCTACTAGATATAACAGCAATAATATAAATTAACAGATATGGCTAGGCTAAACATTTTTTTGTCGCACTGTAGGACGCCCTCAGACGGTGGTAGGTGGAGCGAGGATCTTCGCAAGGTGGCTGGCAAGAGCTGGATGAGAGTGGCCGCAGATCGTGCTTCGGGAGAGGCCTACGTCCCGCAGTGGCCTAGCATAGGCTGATGATGATAGTGATGATGATGATGAAACATTTTTTTAAGGGATGGGTAAGGCAAACGAGTACACAGGCCACCTGACGGTAAGTGGGATCTGTGACCCATAGACAATATGGAATTAAGCCCCTTTTTGTGATGGTCCAAGGGAAAACCTTTCTGCCGCAGAAGAGTTATTTCGTGTGACAAGACCCCACGGAGATTAATAGGGAAAATAAATCAATGAAGTGCTACTTGAAAAAGTTATTTAACAAAACGTAACAAACAATTCAGCGTGGGTAATCTATACATTTCATTATTCCGTCATATTCATTCCTTCCTTCTTTATTTGAGATTTCTTGAACCTCCCCTTAAAAACCTTGAAGAACTTACCTGCCATGTACAGTCCAGGCATTTGATTGTTTACCAGTTTGACAAAATACCGCAACTTACCGGGTTATACGTTTTCCATGTGTCATTTAGTCGTGCCTTGCCGGGAAATGTATAACACGGCGAGTTCGTGTATGATATCAAACTGGTAAACAATCAGTTTCCTTGACTACACCTATCCAATGCAAATAGCTGTCGCCGTCACATTATTACGAACGATCCCTAAAAGCCTCTACCTTCAGTTTTGACATCCTCGCCACTGACAAATAGTGTCGAGTAATATTTTCCAGGCATATTAAGCAGGCGAACCATACATCAAGTTATATAGGAATACGAAGATTTCCCCCGAGACGGGAAGCGATAACAATGGCTGGCATTTCAATGAAATTTGCATTAGAATGCGTGGTGAAATGGTGCAGGCTCCGTGATGAACGAGAGTTTAGTTAAAATCGATTTAAATGTCTTTATAGTTACTGTGCAGAAGCGGTTTCATTCACGTAAATGACCGTGAGTTCAGGCTTTGGGGCCTTTTCAATAGCTCTAATTTGCTTTTTTATTTTAAAGATTCAAGACCTCTTTGCTCTTATGGTTACTTGGAAAATTATTAGTTAACACCCGCAATAGTTTAAAAGTTTGAGTTACAACGTACCTGAAAAAGCATAATTGTAATGATGTCGCATTCTAAGCCTTAGTAGGTAGTTACGCTGGCTCAATCATAGAGTATGTACAATTTTCTCACATATTTACAACGTGTATTTTAACGTAACACTGGAATTTTACTTAACGGGATTACTTGGCACACAAACACTGCTTTTAACTCGTACATTTTGATGAACCTTACATTCAAAGTGTTTTTTTTTTTGGTTTTTTTATGGAATGGGAAGGCAAACGAGCACACAGGCCACCTGATGGTAAATGGAAACTGTGACCCATAGACATTCGCATTCACAAGACTGCAGATGCGTTGCCAACCCTGAGGACTAAGATGGAATGCCTCTATGCTAGTCATTTCACCGGCTGTCTTATCCCCAAACCGGAACACAACGATGCGAACACTGCTGCTTGGCGGTAGGTTTTATATTATATAATGATATCGCTCTTCTAAATTGTCTACGTCGTCATTAATCTGATAAATATTGTTCCAAATATGTTAAAATACTATTTTTTTTGAAACACACACATATTTCCAGCGAATGTATACACCATTTGAAACTTTTCTCATCATAATATACATAATTGGAAACCCTCGAACTTTATTACCGCGGGTCTCTTGACTATTACGTTTTGAAAATATTATTATTACAGACTAGAAAATTTAAACTCTGTCGAGTCAAAGGAAAGGGTCAGTTATACGTAAAATTGTGGATGGTACTGAAAAATTCTGTTTAACGTGCATAGTCTGCTCAGCCTCCAAATTGGGGTCCTACAAATAGTTAGCAAGTTATACGCAACATGCTGCAATGGAATTTTATTTAAAACTAGCGGCCCGCCAGCGGCTTCACCCCGCTGCAAGTTTCTGACTTCCCCGGTAGATTTTTCAATTATTTGCTTTGATAAAAACCTTGTCCTGGCAATGACGAACACAACAAAACAAAAATCTGCCAAATCGGTTAAGCCGTTCTCAAGTTTTGTGCTTAGCAACACATTTTGCGATTGATTTTTATTATATAGATTTTCGTACAGTTCTAACATCACGTCTTTTAGCAATCCATTTAGTTGAAAACCATAATGTACGATGTACGTTTACATCGTGTAAGAATCTAAAATACACTTTATTAGGGGCGGGGAAAAGATAAAAGAATTAATAATTGTAAGCCAGGGTGATAACAAAGGCGCTTCATTACGAGTTCTCCGTCGCCTTAAAAACGCATATTTACCTCGTTAAATTATCGGCATTGGCGCAAATTTGGTAGCTGGCGTAATGAGAAACAAATGTTAGCTCATACGGGTTGGTAAATATTGTATTACTCGTACTAATGTTGTTCCCGCGTTGAGTAATAGGCCGTTGTGCCTGCTTCGCTTTTTGACATGCTTTAATTGGTCATTACCTGCCCTCTGAATACTCTGGTTACTGTTATAACAAAATATACCCACCGGAGTTGGGTGCTAATAAATCAGTAAAGTTTGATGAGGATTTGATGTGGAATCGTTAGTATATAGTTAAATGTTATGAGCCTCTTTTATTGCATCAGAGAGGCTTACCGAATCTCGTTTTGCAGAAATTAATACAAAACTTAAATAATAATAATTCACGGGATTATAAATATTTATTAAATCCAAATATTATCGTAAAAAGTTAGCAAGTAATAATAATAAATAAAAAAATATTATTAATATTATTATTATTATTTTATTAAATCGAAATCAAGGGAGGAGGCCTTTGCCCAGCAGTGGGACACTATATTGGGCCGCAGGGCAGCTAGTGGCGAGCTGTTGGTGAGTGGCGACACCACGGACCTGAATGCTCCCGAGGGTAGGTCCTGTTCCTCACCTCACGCTTGCCTTCACCGGCCGGCTGGAGTGTATAATGACGAGGAACAGACCCTCACCTCTGGCTTGCCTTTATTGGCCGGTCAGAGTGGAGTCACAAGAGCTATATGCTCTGAATAAATCTTACGCGGCAAGCAAGCGAGCTGGACGTGTCCAAGTGCAGCTATTACCTAAAATATTAATAATTATTCTTTTAAAAGAAAAAAGGACTTAATAACTATCAGTAAAAGTGTTCATATTCCTGTGAGAGTGTTAAAAACTTACGACCTTACATTGCCGAGTTGTTTACAACTTAACTCGCTTGACGATTAGCGTCGTGTCAGCGGTTACTTTCCTAAGCAAATAGTGTATTGAGCCCTAATTGCATACAAATACGATCTAAAATATAAACTCAGTGCAACGATGAGTGTATTACGATCGCCTAAAAATACTTACGGTGGATCCCAACCTGACTTGTCAAAATTAAGAGACGAAGACCCATTAGATAAACCCCAAAAAAAAACGTTCAGAAAACGTAAAGAACCAGATCCGGACCTATCCTTAAAGGAAGACATCCAATGTCTCAGGAATGATATGAAATCGTTTCTGGCTAGTTTCTCCACCACTCAGAACGAAATAATGAGTAAAATGCAGCAAGATATCACGGAAATAAAAGACCAACTGCGCGACATCAGGTTGTCCACAAACAAATTGATAGAAGATCAACACAACCTAAAAACGGAATTGAACCTGGTTAAAACTCAGTGTGCTCAGAACGAAACAAGCATAAACTGTCTCCGAAGTGATATGGATATCGTAAAAAGCACACAACCATCCTCAACACAGCCTCAAAACCTTGCAGTTTGCGAACAAGTTCTTACAGAGCTCCAGGATCGGGCACAAAGACAGAAAAATATTATCATTGTTGGTATTCCGGAGCTGACCGTGGAAAACAAAACTGATAAAATAAACTACGACACAAGCGAGGTACTGAAAATAATCCAGACTATAGATACAAACTGCCCCGAACCATTGAAAATTTTCAGAATTGGCAAACAAATCGCTGACAAGCCAAACCGTCCCATCAAAGCGTGTTTCGAAACTGAAAAAATAGCTCTTACCATCCTACGTAACAGGGATAACTCAAACACAGGAATAAAAATATTCTCAGATCAGACCCGCAACCAACAACATTACTTGAAGTGCCTGCGGGAAGAACTGTCACAACGTCAGAATAACAGCGAACAAAATCTTATCATTAAGTATATAAAAGGCAACCCAATTATTATTGAAAAACCGCCAAAAAACTAAAGACCGCACAAATTTCATCAGCGCCTGCTACCCACGACGACACATCAACTGAATCAAACAACGTCAACTATTTTCTACCTGACAAATACCAACAACTATCCTATAGTTCACCTTCCCTGAACTTCCTCTATGCTAATGTGCGTAGCATATGCACGCCAGGCAAGTTCGACGAGCTCCAGTGCATTTTAAAATGCATTTCAAAAACAACACACCTGATTCTACTGACTGAAACCTGGATTAAAACAGAGAATGAAGCCAAACTACTACAGCTACCGGAGTACTCTCATTACTTTAATACGAGAACGGACACACTAGGCGGTGGTGTATCAATATTTATCCACAAAAGCATTGATCACATCTCGACTCTTGAGCAATACTCAGACGGTAACAATTTTCTATGGGTATCACTAACTAAACTTAACCTTAATGTTGGATTAGTTTACAAGCCCGGTAGAACAAATCTTAACGATTTCATAACAACGTTTGAACAGCAACTTGAGCAACACAAGAGATCGATTGTTTTCGGCGATTTTAATATAAACCTCCTGATACATGACCAAATAACGACACAATACATTTCTACAATCGAAGAATCCGGTTATACCATCCTAAATAAGATCGAAGAACAGTACTGCACCCGCGAGACAACAACATCCAAGACGATCCTAGACCATGTCCACTCCAACCTATTAGAAGAAAACTTTAATTTCCACATCATCGACTCAGCAATGTCTGACCACAAACAGATATATTTAGAGCTTTTAAAAAGATACCCAAAACAAAAAAGTAAAATAAAATATGATGCAGTGGACTACGACAAACTTACCAAAATAATGATTGATCAAGTTATCATAAACAATGACCATGCTTATTACAGGCTAGAAGAATACATCAAGAAAGCTATAAAACGGTCAAAGACAGTAAAAACGAAAATATTAAACCTTCCAAAAGATGACTGGATTAACAAAACTATTACCTCGGCGATTAGTAAAAGAGACGGACTATGGCGAAAACTAAAGAAAGAACCAAACAACGAAGAGATACGGAAGAAGTTTATTGAGGAAAGAAATAAATTAACAATAAATATCACCAATACTAAGAAGAAATATTACCACAGCGCATTTGCAAAGTGCAAAAATGACCCGAAGAAAATGTGGAGTCTCATAAACGCGTTGTCTAAAAACAAAGTCGCATCAAATTACATCCCCCCTAAACTCCAGTACCAAGATAATACAATAACAGACCCACAACAAATCTGCGAGTGCTTCAATAAATATTTTACAACTATTGGGTCTAACTTGTGTAATAATATTCCAGCTCGATTTAGACAAACAAATAATGTACCTGCTAATCTAAATGCTAACTGTACGATTGAGCTTCAAAAACTAACACCAACCTCAGTTGATGAAGTATCAAAAATAATTTCTTGCTTGGATTCAAACGCTAGTGCTGGGGTAGACGGCATTAATACAAAAACTCTAAAATGCATAAAAAAATCAATAGTAAATGAACTAACTGATTGTATAAACACCTGCTTCGATAATGGTGAGTTTCCAGATTCTCTTAAGATTGCTAAAGTATCCCCAATATACAAATCCGGGTCGAAAAAAGATCCCGGTAACTACCGCCCCATTTCCGTTTTACCGACAATCTCGAAAATTTTCGAAAAAGTTGTCTATGACAGATTATTTAACTACCTAAACTCCACGCAATTTCTGTTTAAGAGGCAGTACGGTTTCCGACCAAAAAGTAATACAACTACAGCTACTATAGACCTCGTTACCAAGCTAAAGAATAATGTAGACTCAAAGAATGTCGCAGTGGGGGTTTTTGTCGACCTAAGGAAAGCGTTCGACACAGTGAGCCACCCTTTGCTTTTGAATAAATTAAAACAAATCGGATTAACGAACAAAGCGTACAGCATTTCTGAGTCCTACTTAAAAAATAGGCATCAAATAGTTAAACTAGGCCAGCACGAAAGTTCTCCGCTGCCTATAAACTGCGGCGTACCACAAGGTTCTATTATAGGGCCGCTGCTCTTTTTAGTATACATGAACAATTTACATGAAGCAGGACTACTGGGTCACCTAACCTTATATGCGGATGACACGTGCCTGTTTTACTTCGGATCCTCGCTTCCTAGTATAATCCAGCAGGCACAACAAGACCTAGACCTACTATTCAACTGGTTTCAAAGTAATTTGCTTACTATTAACACTGCTAAAACGTGCTATGTTATCTTTTCAGCTAAAAACAAAAAAATTTAACAAAATGAAGACTTATATATAAATGGCGAAGTTCTACAAAAAAAAGACCATGAAAAATACCTAGGACTGCTCCTTGATAGTAAGATCACGTGGAAAGCCCATATAGCCAAAATAAGAACCAAAATAACATCATTAACAGGCGCTATACGAAGCATCTCAAACTGTCTCCCAAAACAAGTTCGTATTAATATCTATAATGCACTAACAAAACCTCACCTAGAATATCTAGCTGTAATCTGGGCCAATGCAGCAGCGTCTAATCTCAAAAATCTCCAAATTGCGCAAAATAAAATAATTAAAGTCCTATTCAACTACGACTTTCTAACACCAACGAAAACATTATTATAAAGAAACAGGTCTTATGAATTTAAAACAAATTTATGTATATCAAACGTGTCTCCTAATACGTAAAATACTAGACGGTGATATACACTCGGAAATAACCTTTAGTGTGAAAAGCGAACACCAACGAATTAAACTCGGAAATGCGGACCACTTAGCACTTCGTTTTCCTCGTACTCGTTACGGAACCTTAAACCTGATGTACGATGGTGCTAAATTATACAATAACCTACCCAAAGCATTAAAAGATATCAAATCATTTAGTAATTTCAAAAGCAGAATAAAATCACATGTAATAAATAATATTATATAAACATACTCAAAATAAATAAAAAAAACATATACACATAAAGGTGTACGTAGGTACATAAAATACAATTATATCCTATATATATATTAATATACGCAAAATGAAATGCTTAAAATAGTATCACTACGGTAACCGACAATTAACTCCTGTTTAAAAGTTTCATTTAAGCGGCTTTGTAAACAAGCCAAGTAGCAATGAGTCGCACACTCAAAGATACCCTCATAGTGATCCTGTCACTAATCACTTAAATCTAAACCTTATGTTAATAACCATAGGGTCTATTCCTAATTTTATTTTTCTCTCTGAACCCTAAGTTAAATATAAATATTACTGTTAGTTTGAACATTATCATAACTGCTTGCTTATTGCGTAAATTGTAATAGTTTTTAGATAAGCTAACTAGTTATAAGCAGGGATCGGAAATTCGGATCGATATTTACCTAAAGTTGGCAAAATCCCGGAAAAAGATAGGCAAACATGGCGTCGGCTTCTTAAAAATATTATTTTAATAATATAAGTTCCTGGATTCTGGGATTCTACAAAATGTTAATATAATAATTACTTTACATGTAGGATAAAACATTCATTTTTGCTCCTATAAATTCGTTAGGTTAATGAGTTACAGGTAAATTAAATAACATTTGGTAAATCTTTACATGAAAAATAACTTCAAACAGTTAATATAAATAATTGATTATGAATTAATGCCGGTGCAATTTATTTATTTTTGAAATCCCACAAAATTTAGTAATGAATTCTATGATTGAGTTCGCCTCCATGCAACTGAACAACAAAGCCGGTGCGAAAGTATAGGTAAATATCGATCCGAATTTCCGATCCCTGGTTATAAGTTGTCTTGTAAGTGAAATTTGTAATTTCTTTAGACAATAAAGTTCTTTAAACCGAAGGGTGGATGTGTTGCATAAGTGGTGAGTGGGCACCTTATGGTCGTTTAAAGTCCAGAAGCACCTCTCCACCCTTAGCCCCTCTGGAACTGTTACCTCCCTGCTGCTATATATATGCGGCTATTTCGGGAGGCCCATTCTTGAGTTGGCGAGTCACCGCCTGCCATTTCAACCAAAGTAATTAGCATTGGCCAGGCAGGCGCCGTAGTTTCATCAATAGCCTAGTTCACCAATCCATATCTGTTCATTCATAGAGCCTATTGTTAATACTTCCATCCTTCTTAAATAGTCCTACACTAACCGTTGGTTGTCCGTGGGAGCATACTTTTATAGTTTGAACTCAGGGACAATCGCCGGTTGGTGTCCCATCACTTTACTAAATTAAACTTGTCTAAAGGGCCTCTGCGTGTTGGCTTCGGCTCCATGTACGCCTTCCAAAGGTCCGGGACTCCCATAGTCCCGTGAATGGTAAAGACATACAAATAATAATAATATTATAGTGGTATGTGTTGTTAAGAATTAATAAATTTTATTGGCGTGGTAATAGATCGGAAGGTTCAGAAAATCCAAATGGTTGTCAACAATTTTATATTTCCTAGGTTATTTGAAAAAACACCTTATTTAATCTAATGTGAAGCCTCAGCGCTCGAACTCGGGTCTTTGCATTGTATTTTTCAGTCAGTCTCCAGATTTGTGACCTCAATCTAATTAACGCATTGCTTTTTTTCACTTGCTTTTTGATAAATTTTATGCCAATGTAACAAAATATCCTCCATTTAAACTTTAGTTTTTATTGGGCATTTAAATATTATTATCATTAAGGTCTTATATTTGTGTGACGCATTAGTTATTATAGAATTATTGCATATGAGCTACGCGTGAATTACACGACGCGTTTGTTAGATACATTTCATAAAAAGATAATTCCGTGAATTTATTTAAAGTGTTTTAAGGATACGTAATAAACAAATACATATAAATTCTTATCGATACAATTTCCAGTAGTTATTAATTAGTTAGTAGCTATTAATTACTGAGGTACTTCAGGACCATTTGTATACCGTCACGAATTATTGTATACCTGGTATACAAAAATTCACAAAGCCATAGAGTCGTTCGTTGATTTTTAAAACGTGTTAGTTAGAATTTTAGAGAAACAAAAGGCGTGAATTAGATACTTACACTCGTAATCTGCGACACAGACAACACTAACACGTCTCTTTCTAACGAGGTTCTGGGTAAAACTGACGACTTAAGCAAAATTCGTAGGCAACATCGTCTCTTTCTTCAATGGGCTTTTATGGACAACAATGAACGCGACGCGTTAATTAGTACACAATAACTATATTTTATATCCTGGTTATATACAGGGTGACTGGATATTCGATACAAACCTTCTAAGGAGGCATAGTCGAGCTCATTTGGAGCCAATAAGGTCATGTAGTATACTGGCCGAAAAAAAATAGTTTCTGAGATATTTGAGATTAATGTTTTTTTTCGAAAATGGGAAACAAAGCTCGAAAAAAATATGCAATTTTTTAATGCTCTTTAATGTATTTTCTGAATGCTTAATGTCAGCAATTTAATGTAATGACGAAAAAATAAACACTACTTTTCAAGTTATTTAATAAAACTCCAATAAAAATAACAAAAAAGTAAAATTACCTTATTATGAAAGAGTGTTTTTTTTTCACTACTCAGAAATCAGTTGTTATCTTCAAATGCATACTTCAATAATTTTTGAGTTCGTATGTAGTACCATACAAACGACGTTCATAAAAAGTGTACTTACTAGTGTTAATAAGTAATTTATTAATTTAAATACCAATTTTTTTGTTAAGTATTGTATCTCATTAGATAGCTGGTAAAACAAGGAAGTTTTTCCAGCAATTTGAACGCTGCATGTCATACAATGATCAAAAAATTAGGTATTGTTTTTTTTTTGCAGAAGGGTACTGCATATTTACTTAAAAATGCATGTACAAAAAAATGCAATGTGCAATACCATCAAAACATATAAGATACAAATTCAAACGTTTTATATTTTTAAGCACGATGAAATACGACAATGCCACAACCTTTCCCATCCTTCTTGACATCAATCCCCTTTTCCTGTTACAAATCTTAAGTGATTACATTGAAGCCCTGCTGTATTATAAATATAAAAAACGAAAGCTACTAAGAAATATTTTAAGACTGAATGAATGATAAAAATAAAATAAAATGTGTGTGTTTTTCACAAACCAAAAACACTACCAAACAGAAAGCAGAATTAATAACTGTAACATATGCTTTAAAACAAGTTTTTAACTAGATAGTATAAAAACCAGAACCAACAATGACAGCAGTTGAATAAAAGGAAAACTAATATAAGAGCCTTGTATAAAACCTAGCTAACTTTATCCAATCTGAGGCCTAAGGCAGAAAATCTTTCCTTCTAACAAAACTCAAGTGCAGCTCTCGACTGTATCCGCTATCGTCCCGTGTAGGGAAGTGCATCATCAAAAAATCTTATATGAAACTCGCTCTTATTCTCCTTTTCACAACACGCTGAAACGGATTTTGTGCCTGCGTGATACGATAGATTTTACTGTGAAAAAAATAAATGGTAGGATTTCGTTTTGCATACCTGGCAGTTCTCCAAGTCAAGTTGCATGTAATAAGTGGAGTCGCGCTTCGTTATCCGACTGCAGGACCAGGCTAATTGTGTACTCATCATGCTAAGAACCCTTGCCAATATTATGAAAACGTAACTGAAATACTATATGATAACTGAAACTCGTGCTCTAGTATCGAAATGAAAATTGGATGGGTTTGGGACGTGCTCGCGTGCTTAGTTGTGAAACGTATTTACATGAGGTTCTATAAACAGCCGAGGAATTTGATTGATTAGCAGTTTGACATGATACGTCAAATTGCCGGCTTATAGTTTTTTACGTGCTTTTTTAGACGTACTGCTCTGCGAAGCGTTTATTTAACACGGCTAATTGATGTATGTCAGCTTGCTAAACAAACTATTTCCTTGAGTATGCTCGGTCGATGTGGTGATAACCACTCATTAGGCTACTGTTTAGCTAATTAATGTATTCGCACTCGTGGCTACTAACCCCTGGATAATATTATCTTAGCCATAGGTAATAACAGCATTTAGCTAATCTTACTCATACTTATACATAAGCCTAAGCATAAATGGCCTGGATTATATCATAGGATATTGAATTACTAATACCTGAGTTTCCGTGGGAATCACGTTGGACAAATTCTAAGCGGACAAAATCGCGAGCAAACCTTATTAGTAACCGTACCAGATTTCAGGGATATGGCCACTTCGTCTTGTGATGCTCACAAAGCATATAATTAATATGTACAAGGATTAGCAAAGCTGGTAAACTTAAAATGAGCTTTAAATATTAATTACCAACATTAAAATGGCACTAAGACAAAAGAAAGTCTTCAGCCTTCTTAGACGCCAAAGTGTTTCTCGAAAGTCTCTTTATACACACGTCCCGAGCTCAACAGTAAACCAATATCTCCGCAGTAAATATTTCAAAGTCACCAAGACAATAAGTCAGTATGAGTACGAGTAAGCGAGAAACACGCATACTCTTTAAAAGAGTAGTGGTGGCGGAGGCGAGACGATCCGCGTCCGTGACGCGACTGAGTCAATATTGACTCCAAAGAGCATCTCGCGACTAATCTTATAGAAACTGTTTGCCTCCACGATTGAAGGTTCGACGCTCTTGCGGAAACTTTCCGCATTTCAAATGGAATTTGCATATAGGCTACGGAGCAATATTTCCGCCACGGACCCCATTTGAATATTGCTGACAAAACGAAGAAATCGAATATCCATCAGAATTGCTTCTTTGGAAACGCTGCTACGCTTCCTCGGGGTTTCAGCTTATGTGGAGTTGTAGGTGGGCTTATATGCAATATTGCTGACGTGTAATGAATTTAATATTTTCGTAGATACACGGCAGCGCGTGCGCGCGACTTTCGGCTAATCCTTTGTAGATAAAATAGGTCGTAAACGGAAACTAGTAAGTCAGCTACAAAAAAATGGAAATCTTAGCTGAATTTGTTGTGAAGCGGGTTTGAATCACGTATTTTTTTAGTTTTAACCTTTATCACCTTATTCACAAGTCTATCGTCTTCGTGATTTAATGCTACGACTAAAAAATTAGTTGACTGACTGATTTCATTGACTTTTGTCTTACAATTTTTGCTTAAAAAAAATAGTTCCCAAAACAGGAGCCTCGGACAAAGGCTTTTTATGATAATGTTTGAATATTGCGAAATTTAAAAAAGTCTTATTCAGCTGAAATTGGCGTAACAAGGGAAAAAATATTCTTCAATCTGTGAGAAATATGCAAATAGATAAGTAGGTACTTTAACTTCGAATATTTTCACCGAAACACTAGATTACAGTCCGTTCCCATATTATTAAACGAAACATCCACCAAAGCACCAATTTGCATACATATTGTTGTTTTAAATTACGACACACGAACATATGAATCTTTGCGCGGGTAATTTAATTGAACTTTCTGAATTTTAAATTAGGTCCGGTCCGCATACATTTTCCCTATTTCATATTATTATCACTATCTGAGGAACTTTTGGCGTAACTTTATCCGTTCACGATTTCGGAATAGCAGAGAGAATTTGCGGTTTGTTTGGATTGTGCACAGCGGGGCCGCCGACGCAGTATTTATGTGGTTACAGTAATTTTGTATCAGTTGTTCGCTGATGTTGCTAAATCCGACTGAGAAGTTGCTTGATCATTTACATGTTTAATCTTGACCACAAACTTGTGTTTCAGAGAAGAGTCTCTTGGGTCGTATAATTTATCCGTTATTACTGCTGTAGCATCGATTACCTTGAATAATAGTGTTAAGTCAAGTACTGTAGGTACAGTCAGCGTCAAAAGTAACTGGTCACTTCAAGCTACTTTTGTACTTTATCGCATTAACACATTAAACAATCTTGTTTGACATTGCTTATGTGACAGTAAAGCGACAAGGTATTTAAGTGATCACTTTCTTTTGACGCTGACCGTACTAGATAAACAAAATAATAAAAATATAATGTATTTTTCTCAGCCAGTTACATTCCAACTACTGCAAATACGAATGAAAATGGCCCTTTGTTTTGCAACTCCAATTAGGATAAGTAAATAAAATAACGTAGAATTACAGTTTTAAATAAACTTTCTAGCCATATAAAGTGTGGTAACGAGACTATTGAGCACATAAAAAATACTCTGTAACCAGTAGATGCTTTGACCGAACACGTTTATACAGACTAATATTATCCTTCTGTCACGCAGTATTTTTGGCAGGAGAGTGACGTAGGTTACAGTGACCTTGAATAACAATTAACCATTTTTACGCGGACGGAGTCGGAGGCTAGTATTAACATTAACTGTTAAGTCATCCATCATCTACGTAAAGTAAAAACTTATGGAACCTTTTATTATTAAAACAGTTATCTCTTTTGCACTTATGAGGTTTTCCTTCTACGGCGACGATAAGCACTGAAAGTTATTCATCCTTATAACATTCTTTGTTTTAATCCAGGGCGTGTTTGTAGGACAAACATCTAAACAACTTAACAATCTCACAAACTGATAAAGTGATCACAGTACTGATGGCCGATGGGGACAGAAGGTTCTTGAGTGGCGTCCGCGGACCGGGAGACGAGCTGTAGGAAGGCCTCCAACAAGATGGAGCGACGACCTTGTAAGGATCGCGGGAACGCGGTGGATGTGAAAAGCACAAGACCGGTCTGAGTGGATAGCCTTAGGGGAGGCCTATGTCCAGCAGTGGACGTCTTTCGGCTGATATGATGATGATGATGATGATAAAGTGATAGTGCCTATCTGTAATATAATGATTAACCCTCTAATATGCAAGCGTTACGTTTAGTGCAAATTATAAATACCGACTTACCTACCTACCCAATAGTTATGATGGGAAAAAATGGAAAACCTAACGTTTGCATATTCTATAGGCTTCATACTTTCTTAATTTGTCTATTAAAAAGTTATTTTTTTATATATAATATAAGTACTGGACTGATTTTTTTCAGTCAACCTATTCGCCATAATTATATTGTTTACCATATTCAATTTGGTATAAAAATCTTTTTATCGAATAAACAGCTGGGTGAAGGTCGTCTCCTATTCGGATCCCCTACTAGCATGTCATTACTCATAATGAAAGATAAGGCCAAGGCATGTTCTAAGCATTGGTACTTTAGCTATTGTGCGTTTATGAATAAGAGGTTAATACCATTTTAATTAGTGCTAATTGTATGCTAATCATGCTATAGGCTATTCGCGTTACGAAAATAGTGACTCATCGGCTTAGCCACGCCCTTTGACCAATTAGATCACAGTAAATTAGAAAGCCACCAATGAATACACCTTTACTTTGCAGTTGCACTGATGAGTCACTATTTTTTAACGCGAATAGACTATAAGAACCCTAATAAAAAAAAGTTTATTTATTTATTTGCATTGAAAGTAAATAGCATGTCATTAGATCTTGGTGCGCTTCGTAGTGCAGTGCAATTTAGGTACAGACGTACTGATAACATTTTGCTTTAGTCATCAGATTACAGAGAGATTCTACGAAAATATAGAATACATAATACATATTTCATCTACTTATAACGATACAGAATGTGGATACAGAATTATCAACAAGTTCTTAGAGTTGTTGGTAATTCTGTAGCTCTGCCTACCCCACTCTGGGAATAAAGGCGTGAGTTTATGTACAGGGCGAACGACATGAAGTGTTACCAAATTCACAAAATCGAGCCTGGTGTCAAAGTAAATGCGACTTACTATCGGGAAAAGGTTTTGGAAGCTGCGTTGGAGCCTTGGGCACGCAAACATTTCGGTAGTAGACCGTGGACATTACAACAAGACTCGGCCCCGGCTCATAAAGCTCGTGTGAACCAAGAATGGCTGAACAACGCGTGCCACAATTTATTTCGTCCACACAATGTCTTTCGAATTCCCCAAACGCGAACCCGATGGACTTCTATTATCTGGTCCATTGTGGAGAGCAAGGTGAGGAGAAGAAAACATGCCAGTATGGATGCATTGAAGAAAGCGATCGTACGTAATTGTCATTGCATACCGCAGGATCACATTCGTGCAGCGTGCAACTCATTTTTCTACCGTCTGAAGGCCATAGACAGCAGAAGGTGGTCATATCGAGTTAAAATAAAGTAATCTTAAAAAATTGATATCTTTTTCTCATTTTTTTCTTAATATTGAATAATTTAAGACAACAAAAAAAAATCGTAGCCTTTTGAATTTGGTAACACTTCATATCGTTCGCCCTATATGTATGTTTAAAAAGATATTTTCGATAACAAGTAGTTGATCTATTACAGAATGGATTATTTAATTTAGAAATAATAAAAGTACGTTTTAGAAACACTCTTTATACTAACTACTCGTATTGGGCAGCCTATGAGTAAAGATCTGAGCGTCATTTGTTTTGTTTAAAGTAACACACAACTTCTTAAGCTGCCGTTACATCTAACAACAATTATAAATTCGGCCCTGCCAAACGATGGGGCTTAAAGACAGCCGCAGGCTTTCTGAAATTAATGAACGTGTAGCTAACAAAGAGGAGAGGGAAAATGTTCATTACTTATTTCTCCCAAGTTTAATCTGTCGGATGGTGAAGCCGGCAAATGCTTCGTTTCAACATGTTTCGATTGAATTTTGTAAGTATGTTTACAAAGTATAGCACACTTTAGACATGATTACACACACTGCCTATATAGGTATTGGTTACTATAGAAATGTCTAGATTTCCATACATATATACATTAAATCACGCCTGTTTCCTAGAGGGGTAGGCAGAGGCCACTTCTTTCCACTTGCTACGATCTTGTATAGATTTCCATCATATACTTAATTCTTTTTTAATGGTATATTGAGCCGTGCCGGGAAAATATCTCCTTCCTACTCTCTAGCTAGACCATCGGGTTATTTTTACCGGACTGCGGCAAAGCCCAAAAGGGTTATGTGTTTGACCTGAATGTCCATCCATCCATCCATAAACTCACGCCTTCATTCCCAGAGTGGGGTAGGCAGAGCTACAGAATTACCAACAAGTCTTAAAACTTCTTGATAATTCTGTAACCACATTTTGCACAAGTAGGCTAAGATGTTTCCCAGTGTATTAGTGACAGGTGGCAAGCCCATTGCCTAACAGTACTACAAGCCTGAATGTATGTATATATATTTGCGTTCCAATTTCCGCTCGTAACTAATAAACGGCTCAACCAATTTTTATAAATGATATGTTATTAGATTCGTCTTGATGGCGTGGAGGGTGGATATAATTCACTTTAATGTTTTCTTCATACTCTTATTATATCGAAGACAATATCAAAAATACAGCCGGGTGTTTAAACCTTGCTTTTTATTTATTTTACTAAGTACGTGTACTATGTTATTCATGCTTTATTACGCGTATCTATTAGAACTAAAGAATTTTACGTGCTTATAATAAACAAGAATTGACAACATTTCAAAAAAAAAGCATTATTGTTTTTTCGCGTTTATAATAGCTGGTTAAAAATTAGACTACCCGTATTTCTCGGTTTTTCTTACTCTCACTCACTCACTTAAATTCGTAGTTAATAATTTATTTAAGAAATAGTCATTAAAAATACCGTATATACAAAGTTAGGAATAATGATGTCGTGATCTTAGCATGATATAAAATAAAAAAGTAACTTTAAACAGAAACAGAACTGACTGTCATGTCATGTCACTCACTTGCAATCATTCGCTACCGTTCGGTCACAAATTTGTTATTTTGCGTAATTTAATTAATTACATAATTTGTAGACGCCATTAAAATAAATAAACTATTTTGCGTTTACTGCTTTGCATCTGCTTTGAGTTTCTTTCGTCAGACAGATAAAAAATGAACATGACAGTTGTATATTTTTTCAATTCCTTTGGTAATAAATGGACTAAGGGCATAAGTGTATCCCTAACATTCACAATCCAACTTTTTTTTACTGTTTTTCCTAAATATAAAAAAACTACTGCATAAAAAAATCCAAAGATATTTTTACTGTAATCAGCAGTGTAAAATCTAGAAACGGTATTTTATTTTACTACCCTAGAACATAATGAATTGTTGTCAATTTATTAAGCGAATTATCTTCTGTCAATAATTGTACGTCTAGACACCATTATCTAAACCAAGTTCGCGAACTATTATTAAACAATGAACTTAAAACTACAGAACTGCCGCGGCAGCGTATAAATTAACAGCAGCCGAGACAGGTATTTGACTGCCATGATATAACAAACTTAGTTATTGAAATTGTCAGCAGGTACACAGAGGGGCGCGAGTAGTGGCGCTTTGATGTTTAAGTTCCACGGCTAACGCGAAACTTCCCGCCAGGCCCTTACAACTTCATACTACGCACGTACTATTGTAAATTAATGAACACAGCCATGACGCAAATGTGTTGCCGCAGGTGTTCCGCCAAGAAGACCTTTAATTACATACATACATAAACTCACGCCTTCATTCCCAAAGTGGGGTAGGCAGGGCTAAAGAATTACCAACAACTTTTAAAACTTGTTGATAATTCTGTAACCGCACTGCAAAATTAGGCTAAGATGTTTACCAGCGTATTAGTGACAGGTTGCAAGCCCATTGCCTAACAGTACTACAAGCCTTTATTCCCTTAGTCGCCTCTTAAGACATCCACGTGAAGAAATGGAGTGGTACTATTCTAACGCGGTAACCACACGGGGGTAACCTTTAATTGAACGTCCTTTAAGAAGTCATACAGCTGCTTAAGTTTACAAATATATGTCTGTGGCAGCGTAATGAAAACGCATATTAAATTTTATTTGAAATTGCAGCTCATCAGTACACTTGGAGGGCTGCGAACGCATGCAGGCGCGGCCGGCGCGAAACGTGCCCGAGCATTTAATTTGGGTACTAAGCCGGCTTATATCGGCGGCGCCATTTTGAGTCCCGTGTGTTTGAGTAGTTACTCCACTGTCCAACTTGTCTAAGACAAACAGCGGCGTCTCAAGTTCCCCGGGCTCCGGTGGTTGCAGGGCCCACGAAGAACGTTATCTTAATTAAGGCTGCGGCGAGAAAGTTTAGTGACGAATTTGTTAAAACTTGCAATTTGCCTGCAACAATTTGATTACAGGTGGGCTTTTGAAGTCGAACTAGGCAGCGTGTGAATGGATTTAAGCCACAACCAGTTTGGAGTTATCTTGGCGAATTGGGCTTCAAAGGAAAGTGTGATTGCGATGCGCGTTGGAAGTAATCGCTCGTATGCCTGCTAATTTAGCGGTAACGTGATAAAGACTTCAAAGGAGATTGTTGCTTGGCAAAGAAAGTTGGAATTTTACTCTCTTACGAGTACCCACATTATCCAGTGCTCACTACTCACTATTTGAGAGACATTGAATCTTTAGTAATAGTTTATATTTCGAGACGATGTTTAAATTACAACTTTTGATTAGGCTAGTGATATTGAATATAGCACCATGTCCTAGAAAGCCAAATGATAAATTAAAATATAATGTACTCGTATTTTGGAAGAGGCAGAGGTTTCATTAAAATTATAATTATCTTTATTTTTTAAACCATCCTTAAACTCCCCATAGCTTAAAATCTCAAAAACAAATTGTGCACACAACAATCAACTGGATATTTTAAGGAGAATACTTTTGGGAACCGCAATACCTGCACCTTACCGCTCTGTCCGAAACAAACCGTATTAAACGTAAACGCTTCACGGCAGTAATCCCGCACGTCCAATGACGAATGGACACAGACACGTCGATAATAGGATTTGGCCTCAGCCCAGTACAAAGCGTAACAACCTGTCCGGGGGCAACGTACAATTTGCTTACACTTTGCATTACGGTAATGCAGTGTAAGGAAATTTTACGCGGCCTGCAAGTGTACCTATAATAATGATTATTAATATTCTTTGCTTCGACCTCGGACTAAAAAGACGGGCAATCTTCTTTCTCAAAGAACGGTGATGCATCTGCGATTCCTATGTGCGCTTTTATAATTTTCCGCCGCATAGCACGGCATGATTTTACTATCCACGGTAAACGGTCATAACTCACCGTTTACCGTGGATGGTAAATTAAAAGGTCCGTACAATTTCATACAGCAAAGCTGCAAACTCACTGAGATCGGAGGCGGCACGATACGATGCGTATTCATACTAAAAACGCCTCAGCCACGTATTTCGCACGCTTTTTTGCACGGGAACCCACCGCAACGCGTCTCCTCCTATGAGTGTTATTTTCTTAGGGTAATTTTAGTGTCGTAATCGTTGGCGCCGAGAGTTGGCGTGTGGTTCAGTGATGGAAACGCCCGCCGCGCACAGCGGCGTACGCGTCAGCCTTGAGTGCCTTGACGCTCGTCAGCGCTCAGCTTCTGTAGAAATCATACATTCCCTGATAGTCAGCGTGATACTAAAACCAGCCTTAAGTTGCGCGTCTGTTGGTTCAGAATCGGAGCGTACGAAGTGGACGAATTTGCTCCAATAATACAGATATACCGATCCAGTGAACGCTGAAGTATAGAAATCAATACAAAGTAATAAATCCGTCCGCGCAATTGGTTAATTATGCACATCAAATTTAGACACAGTGTTGACATCCAAAAATAAAGCCCTAAGAGTGTGCTACCATCAACCATTATATAAAACATTCAGAAAAAAGATGCTTCTAAAAATAAAAACAAGTCACAAGTGAATTTAAACACAGCACAAAAAAAAACACAAGCTGAATGTGAAAATGTGAAATCGTAAACAATCTCTTTTAAAACAGTTAACATTGTGACTCTTATTGTGTAGGCAACAAGTCTTGCATATCAGAAAAGAAAATTAATTTACTTAATAGTTTTACCGTTTTTGCATGGACGTCGACGTGCAGCCTTACATTAAAATTGTTTAGTGAAAAGAGTAAGAGACCTTGTGGAGATTTTTTTATTGTAACTGTCTGCCGTGCACTGAATTATTTTCGTTTATTTTCATTTCTATTGTGCCTTTTATTACGCTTCAGATATACTATGTCTGGCTGGGTGGCACCGTTAACCACATCTAAATTAGCAGTTCATAATAGTACGAGTACGCGGACAGAAAAACAACAACTATATAGAAACATTTATTCGCATATGTTTCTACTATATTTTGACTAAGATACTGACCTCATAGTGTTCACATTGACAGACCTCCTGATTCTTCAGCAGGCATGTTTTTCATAATTATTTGTTATTTGATTATTAATTAATTGATTATTTTTAAAATAATGTAGTGATTTGGAAAAATCTTTTTTACATTGACTTTTCTTACAGCGTTTTCGTTAAGCAATTATGGTCCATAGTATTCACTCTCATTTTCAACTTGTTATGGTCTATGCACTGAATGTTTACATCATGTTTCTTTGTTTGAAATAACATGAGAGTATCAAACAAGCAAGATGCGATCACACCATGACAAACGACGTTCCCAGCCACCGTTATATTTGCGGTCGATCCTGGTGAAGCAAAGAACAATTTATGATCACCATTCATATCGGCCTGTGCCGGCCCGGCAACGTACAGTCAGCAGCGCAAATATCAACGAAGCTGGTCAAAAAATATACACGCTCATACGTCTTTCAGAATAAAGTCGCTTGTAGATACAATTGGCCACTAGGTCCGGTCAGCTATCTGGTGCTGACCATACGCCGGATTAATAGCGAAGTATACGACTGCGACATGTACTAAGTATTTCCAAAAGGTCGAAGTAGAGGCCACAGTTTGACTCACAAGTTCTGAAACTGATTAAAATCCATCGGCTAAATGTTGCACCCATAATGCATTATATTCGTCACCGCAACCAACACAATAGTTGTCATGAAATTATAACATGAATGTCATTTCTGTTTGACGACTACGCCCACGTTTCAAAATGATTAGTTCTAAACCAAGTACTATTATTATGCCAAACCAATCATAATCGAATATTGGGCAGGGTTATGAATGCTTTTGTCACATTGTTTCCATGGTTTCTCATACAGATTGAAATCAATATCAACTAAACTCGAAAATAGCTTAACGCAAGCCACCTCTTCTGCAAGGTGTACTTTGACTTCTGGGACCCAAACTCCTGTATACAGTGCGTAAATGGAATACGAGTAAACCTTTTAACGACAGTTAATATGCATTTTTTTCTTATAAATTAATTCACCACGCAATGTATCAGAAAAAGCCCAATTAACTGACTATATATCGCTCGGACCTTCCTTTCTATCTAGTCAGTAACGATAGAGACGCGCAGCTCTACAAGCGAGAAAATACAACTTGTGCTACCCGTGCTGAGAATGATTGTTTTGAGACAAGATGCCAACTTAGTCTAGAGCAATTTTTTTTCAATACAAAGGATCAAATTTGAAGAACGAGGAATGGCCTAGAAAGTATGCGTTTTTTTTAAATGCGTTAGTATTTTGGAATTCTGGAGTACATACATTTTTTCGTTGTTGAGCATTAGATATAAAGTTTTGGAATCAATGTATCGTTTTTTACCAGTATCATTAAATTCTTAATAACCCTTAAACTAATTAACATATTGGAAAGCTTAAACTATATTCTGGACTGGTAAATAATTATTTTCTCTTAATATTAACGACAAGTTCTGACACCCATATATAAACGTTACTACTACTACTACTAACTTTACTGGACTAACGTAAGTACGTGCGTACGCTAAGAGCAAATCTGGAATACAATAACATTAACATTATAAAAACATTATGTTAATTCAATAAAGAAGGTAAATAGGTAAAAATACATTTATCGAAACACATTTTACCTAAAACCAATAACATGCTACAATTTATAAGAAAATTTGTAAAAAATAACCCTGACTTGATAACAAGGTCTGAACCAAAGTTTCCACGCGTTGCGGATTGGAGACTTTAGTTGCACCATTAGTACCATTACATTCGCTGACATTTATAATTGTGTGTGACTTATTTTTACTACATATTTGCAAGAGTTAGGGCAAAATTAATCTTAAAGTTCCAAAATTTGGCATGGCAGTACTACATAACAGCGGGCATAGTTAGGTGAGACATTTAAGTTTTACCCTCACTACCCAGCTGCATACTTAGGGCCGTATTAATAAACTTATCTCGAGTGAGACGCTCGTGTCAAGAAAGGTCAAAGCAAATCATAAGTTTTACACTGTACTCTTTGAAGAATTTTGAAACGGGCCCTTAACCTTTACAATGTCATGTAAAACTGTATTGTATAAGAAGATGGCGTTACTAAAGGTACTAAGAAAGTTCCGATTTTATGATGAGGAAGTAGAATTAGGTTTGAGATGACTCTAATTTTGTTTTGACCAAAATTCAAAATATATAATTAGTAAATTGGCCACATGGGAGGTTCTTTTATACAGTGAACCTACCAGCACTTCGGACAAGACCATCATAGCGGAGAGGAAGCGACCTTTATTGTATATGCAATAAGGTCAAATTATTTTTAATTAAAAAAACCTATTATATCGGATGACCGTTTGTAATCGTGATACCTGGGGGAAGCCATGTCCATAAAAGTGGGTCACCCGGTTGTGAAAGGTGACATGGTTGACGATAAAATATGCATCTCTATTTGTAGGTACCTATGTGCCTTTATTTATACATCTAAATCGGGATGTGATCGGCCTATTGCAGCTTTATTAAGTGATATTACGATGATATTTTATGCCAAGGGTTTCCAACTGTTTCGATTTCATAAAATCACACGAGTTTTTAAGACATGCAGTAAGTAGAAATAAGAATTCGATCGAAGTCATTTTTAAATGCCACGGTTACTAAAATAAAATAACCTAAGCACGATCTACGAGTAGTTAAGTAAGTAGTATTATCTCCCGATTACGAATTCTTTACTTACTTATGGTGGCCACAACAAGTTTTACATCTCTGGAAATCATTGTTCTTGCTTGTCTACCTTTCCGAGTATCGATATTCTTGCGTTTCTTCCTTTCAAAGTATAATGAAACCACCAGACATAAAAGACGTCTAAGTTTATTATGTGTTTTAGCAACATGATGTGTTGTGATAGTTTAGGAAATATGATTTGGCCGTCTGTTATGCTTTTGCTAAATTTTTTCTGCGCTAAGACTTACTGGATATAACCTTAACGTTAATCTGTCAACCCACTGTGCTGTTTGAAGAACGAGAGCAGTTTTACGATAACCTTTTGTTAAATATTAACAAAAAGATCATAATTAAGATTATAGACGGCCAATTCATACTCCTGAACTATATTATGACGACGACGACCACGACATTTCTTGGAAAATCAGTATCGTATCGTATGGAATTTGTTTAAAATAAACACATTTTTACCTTGCTTGTTCTTGTTAGGTTTTTTTCATTAAAGTAACCTCATCGATTTTGCAACTCAAATAGGCATTCCGTCTTGTTTTGGGTCCTTATGAACATAAGGACATGCAAAATATAATTTATGGTGAATTTTGCTAGCACTGAACTGTAAACACTGGCACCGATAATTGCTGCAGCCTGCTATCAGATCTAGCTTAAACAGACGCTTCCGCCAAGGACCGTTTCCGCAGGAAGCCAGACGGGCGGGGAACGGGGTAAGCGGATTGCTGGCGGCCTTATTATGATAAAACTTGGGCGATATTGTAGCGTGAAGTAATAATTATTTATATCTAGCTACTGACCGGTCTCAGTGGAGAGCCTTGGGCGAGGCCTATGTCCAGCAGGGGACGTCTTTGGGCCGACATGATGATGATGATGATGACGAACTAGCTTCTGCCCGCGACTACGCCCACGTATAATTAGTTACTCGGCCATCCTATATTGAGGAGGATTTCGATTATCGTTATTTTCTCGGTAACTTTAGAATTTTTCGGGATTAAAAGTAGTCTATGTATCCAGGGTATGAGCTACATCCATTGCAGCGTGAAGGAGTAACAAAGTAAGACGCACACACAGACACACACACAGACACACACACAGACACACAGACACACACACACACACACACACACACACACACGCACGCACGCACGCACACACACGCACGCACGTAAACTTTCGCATATACATATAGTCATCATCATCATCATCATCATCATCATCATCATCATCATCATCATCATCATCATCATCATCATACATATTACCGTCTGAAATTAGCTCCAAAAAAGGTGCAGTCAAATATGGTCAGCATAAACTTTAATCCCACTCGCGATGGTTGGGCGTAAACGGGGCTAACCTTAGCAGATTTGCCGCCCTTGGAGAATAAAAGGGAATAAAGGGTAGCGGTTAACACCAACCATTTCGAGGTCATTTTGAACTTTATTTATCAGTACATTGTGCGGGTTGTATCGGAATGGCTCGAATAAAACATGATCGTGTCACCATGTCACCCGACCGGTATCCTCGCTATGCTGCCTTCAAATACAAGCCCCCTAGGTCGTCGCCATCTAAGCCTATATGGATAGATACCGAGGGCCAATAATCGCCGTTTACACGCACTTGCTAGTTTTGTTTCAAGGTCATAGAAGTTGTATTAAAGTTAATTTTATAATGCAGTCGTATTTTGAGTTACTACTGTTTTGATCTAGCAGTGTTATAATACTTATGTCAACTAACAACTCACGCGCCGCTGCCTCATATCATGATTGAGAGTAATATCATTATTGTGGCGTCTTATGTAGGTGAACTGGGGCTCAATGCTATTCGGTAAATCTATATTGCCTTTGACTTATCGTATTGTTTTTAATTTGACTGTCATTGCTATCGAGTAAATAAGAGCTATACCTAGTTACGTTGACAATACGAAAACATGTCAAAAGCAATATGGTCATCCTAAGTAGAAGACGCCCTGTCCGCAAACGCCTTATGATTACTTTACTTATAGCTCTAAAATTTTGTTGAAAGTATTTGAGGTACTCACCTCACTTTGCATGGCTACCGTCAGAAATTCGGCGAATGTTTGAGTTTTTGGTGCTATCTAGACACGCGGGAGCGCGTCAAGCCAAGTTCAAGAAACAGAACTGGCGAGTCGCACCGTGTTTAATATTACACGAACCATTTGGAGCCACTTTTGACCCCCTCATAAATCAAAAACTATTTTACATAAACGTATCAAATTTTGCTCATATATTGAGACTTGCAAGATACATATGTGTTCTAAATTTCATAAGCTTATCTCAAACGGTTATTTAGATATTAATGTCCAAAATTCCTCATTTTTATCATTGACTGACCTATAGACCAAAACTCTAACCCAGTTCCAGATGACCTAGAGAGTTAAAATTTGGTATGCAGATAGGTAATTAGATGAATACAAAGGAATAAATAAAAAACTGGCAATTTTTAAATAATTAGATTCTATTATGAACGCTTAACATAAATACCTAATATTACTTAGGGTACCTACGTTATTAACTGGGATTAATTATTATTTTTATATTTAGCGCACATCAATAGTGTAAAATCATTACCTACTCTACGCATAAATAATGATAAAATAATAGGCATTTAGATTTTCGGTATATACACGACGCGCGCGCGCCGAGTGACGCCGGAGCGGCGCGGGCGCTGTGACAACCGAATCGAACCGTTGACGCGAACGTGGCCGAGCGAGCGGCAGCCGCGCTCACAAGCGCGAGCGCCGGCCGTCTTGCTGTCCAGTTGTTGTCTCTCGATATCTGACCGATAAGGTTGCGATTTATGCTGCGAAATTGCTAAGTTTTCTTAAGGAAAACTTATAATTTGTAGTAATATTATTATTACAATTTCTTTAATAAGTAGGTACGTACGTATAGTATTATAGTATAGGCAATAGTTTAAATAAATAATAATTTTATAGTTATAAGAAGGGAGGTGTATATACTTATTATTATTACAATTCCTATAATAAGTAGGTACGTAGGTTTAGTATAGTATAGGCAATAGTTTAAATAAATAATAATTGTATTTTTTAGTAATTAGTTAAGTTAAGTATAGTTAAAAGTAAGTAGGTGTATATACCTACTTAACTCGCTATAGTAGCAAATAGTTTTATCTTTTCATTACGTAGGTAGGTACCCACCAAAAACATAAATGTAAAAAAGGAGAGCCAAGTTCAATACAAAAATTATTCTCTGCTGTGGGCTTGGCAATGCAATTGTTTTATATTTATAAAGTCTACTTTTAGTTTTGAATTTGTCCTTTTAAAAGGACCCACGGCGTTACGAGGATATGTACTTACCTACAAAAAGTAATGATATCCCACCAAAAACATAAATGTAAAAAAGGAGAGCCAAGTTCAATACAAAAATTATTCTCTGCTGTGGGCTTCGCCGCAAAAAGAATGGAGATCTGAGATTGAGTGCCAAGTTCTATGCAAAATCCAAATATGTAGTCTAAGGGCTGACTTGGCTGGTTTTCCCATACGAATTATATAGCCTTCGCATGTTCTAAACCTGTTACCTTTCGGTACTTATTTTATTATTCCGAAAATTTGGCTTGCTGGTAGAAACTACCCATCGAACATAAGGCTCTTCCATGACTGTGTAAAAGTAGGTACTTAATAATAATTCGTATGGGAAAACCAGCCAAGTCAGCCCTTAGACTACATATTTGGATTTTGCATAGAACTTGGCACTCAATCTCAGATCTCCATTCTTTTTGCGGCGAAGCCCACAGCAGAGAATAATTTTTGTATTGAACTTGGCTCTCCTTTTTTACATTTATGTTTTTGGTGGGATTTTATATTTACTTTAGTCCCCTTAAGAACGATGATTATTCTATCTGTCGTCTACTGATCTATTTATTATAAATAAATAAAAAGAAATAAATAAATATCATGGGACAATGTCACACCAATTTACCTAGTCCCAATTTAAGCTCTAGGCTTGCATTATGGGTACTAGACAACGATATATAAATACTTATATAGAGAAATATATACTTAAATACATAGTAAACATCCATGACTCAGACTCAAATATTCGCGCTCATCACACAAATATCTGCCCTTACCGGGATTTGAACCAAGGACCGCTCGGCTAGCTTCGTAGGCAGGGTCACTACCAACTAGGCCAGCGCGTCATCACTATACCTACTGACTAAATAATACTTTCTAAGATTATGTTAGATTATGGTAGACTAAGTTATGGCAATAAAAAAATCTGATTCTTATTCTGATTCTGATTCTTGAAGTGAAATCGGGACATTCCTATCTATCCGTTATTTTTTTTAGTTTCCAGTAAAACATGATCATATAGAGAAATGTAAAACTTAAATATGTGCCCTTACCGGGAATCTACGCTAATGAAGAATGTTTTATAATTTTACGAGACACCAATGGACCAAATTAAGGTTTTACGGTCATAATCTTATTTTAACTCATTTTTATTTCGATTTTACATGCCTTCTGTTAAAATCCAAATCCATTCAACCCTATCAGATAAATATCAATTTCGAAACTGGTTCCAGAATGCCAGGATTGGAGCCCAATCTCTAAAATCAATTTAGGAATTGAAAACCATCCGATATTGCATGCGACAACTGTTATGTAGAAGAATAAATAAATACAGTCTTCTCTACCCAACGGTCGCTGCCACACGATTGAATATAAAAAAACGTATTTTTACGCAACTCGGTCCCGTTATCGAGTAATAACAGTATCTGCGTACATCGCAAGAGTTTAAAACTACCTATTAGTATTAGCGTTATCGTCCAGTTAAAGTTCCACAGCAGTTGTAGCATTGAATCCTGGTGGTCGCATGTCGTACATTTTCTCATTTCTAATGTAATTAAATTCGATGAGATTTTAGTTTTAGAATTTTGTCGCATTGCTGTACACCGTAAACTTTAAATTAAATAAACGTTATTTCAGATATCACGTTTTGTGCAAGGATTATTTCATTTGTCGTTTTTAACTTAGGCGTTATATACTACTGGCGTAACTACGTTTTCTTTACAACTTACTTACTTAAAAATATGGACGTAACCGTAACCGCGTCTAATCATGAGTGAAGCATTCAAAATGGCTGTGTGTCACACGCACACACGTAAACTGTCACTCATGCTGTGGCTCGGCGCGTTGTCTTACCTAGTGTATTGTAACTAATAGAATAACATTATATTTATTGTTTTATTTATTACAATCTTGATGTGATGGTACGCTATTTATCTTTATATTTTTGAAGCATCTATAAATATTGGACTATTATCTGCGAATTTAAAAAACCTTTTTTAATACCTTTCAGTTACCGTAACCTCGGGGTACTTTAGCCCTACGGGGTAACATTGCCCACCCTTAAAAGTATAACAATTTCAGTGGTAATCATCTTAAATTATTAAAATAAATTTAGAACTATGTAAGTAGCTTGGTTCTGGCGTAACATTTAATGGAATAATTAAATTTTAACGATGGTTTTTGGGGTGGGCAATGTTACCCCCTAGGGCTAAAGTACCCCGAGGTCACGGTATCTATTAAATATATAAAAGGAGAAACTGACTGACTGACTGACTGACATATCAACAAAATTCCCACGGAATATATTAATCCCAAAAAAAATGTTTATTGCCTAACGAAGTGGGCACGGGAACCGCTAGTGACTTTATATTTCCTGCTTTCATAAAATGCTTTTAAACTTATGATAGTCTATTCTAACTCTATACTTATGGCTACAAGGCAAAAAATCATGTTTTTACGTATAACGTTATTAATGTCATGTGCGATGTATATTATTTAATTATTACAAAAAAAAAATGTTAATTATAATATACAATCATTTCTAGATGCACGAACTGTAAAAGTATGTTTGCCTAACATATGTGTGGGGGACGCTGCTGGATGCTAGGGTGCAAATTAAACCCCACATGTCCGAATTTCATGGACTGCATTAAATATTTTTCCAAGGTTTACATAGTTGATGTGACGGCGCAATGGCGGCAGGAGCACACAGGGTCGGAGGCAGAGAGAGATACAGCACAGAGAGCACAGATAGCAAATTTTTGTGTTGCCACTAACAAAGTTAGTATTTACTTAGTGTGTTTCACAGAATATGTACATACGATCACTCATATACTCGTAGCTCAAAGTGCTCCAAATGTAAGTAAATATTAATTGGGAAGTTCGGGATGCGCTTAAACTTTATTCAAAGACAAATACCTAGCAGATGACTTATAGTTTGGGATTGGGTACCTGGAATTTGAGTGGGTTATCCTTTAACGTAATATTGAGAATCGACCTCCTTCTCAACGTACCAGCGTTACAGTATCCAAGATGTCCTTGCCAGGTTTTGTTCTGCGGCTTTTCTGAATAAAAGTAAAGTTTTTATAAGTAAATTAATTGGCACAGTCTGCTACAAAAATAATATTAACATGCCCTATTGCGTCAGATTGTCATAGTGATTCTGTGACCAATTGATGAAATTTATATGTTTACTTACATATTTATTAATCAACTTATATTTACAGTCGTGCCACACATAAACCTAAATTAAATCGTCGTCAGTGTGTTTTGTCACAGAATAATAACTAGTAACTAGCGTTACAGAAGCTTTACTTCACAACGGTTTTCAAAGAAATATGTACTCAATCTGATAGACAATATGATTTAATTTAGCTCGCGTTCCAGTCGAGCACGTGTTCATTTACATACCTTCCAATTTTTTTTTGAGGAAATATGGGCCTTAATTCACTGTACTACGGTTCATAATAAGTTAGACGTGGTTATACGTGGTTATACGTGTGTCGTCTTTCGCTTGCGGCAGCCTACTAGATTGGCCCTTCCGCCGTGGCCGGCGCCTGGAGGTATGTTTTTAATACCTACACGCGGAGTGACACAGGCCTGGTTTTGTCGCCATCTTTCCTTTTTAAGGCTCCATACCAAAATGGTACAAAAGGAACCCTTTAAGGAGATTTTCATAAAAAACTTGCACAATTTAAGACGTTGACTTCGCTATCTGTCTCTCTGTCTGTCTGTTTGTCTGTCTCTCTGTCTGTCTGTCTGTCTGTCTGTCTGTCTGTCTGTCTGTAAGTCACAGCCGGTTTTCTCAGCAACTATAAATGCTATCAACTTGAAATTTGGCATAGTTGTACAACATACTTGACCGCATCTGTTTTTTGTAAAAAAAAAATGAAATTCATTTTATAAATAATTGAAACCATAACTGAAACCATAGCTTCAGACCATTGCACTGAACTGAAATCCAGTGGAAATTTTCCCGGGAAAAAGAAAATTTTCTCGTTTTTTAAGTGAAAATGCCGTTTTTACAGTTTTTTTTACATAATGAGCTTCGTATGTCATAATATCGCACCTTGATAATCATAACGTCACTATACGAAAAATGCACTTTTTAGACTAACAATGCCATCTAGTTCGTCTAATAGTAAACTATGGAATACAAAGACACTGTTCCTCTAATTCTGTTACAAGCGTCAGCTGGCGCTAGTGTCGTTTTGTCGTTAAGTGGGGATAGCACCCATGCTCATCGGAATAGTGGCGTTTTCTCATTAGCGACGCGCGAGTCGACAGTAATAGAGGTGTCTCCACGAAGAAGCTTGTCATTTTTGGTTTAATGACGTTACGTCTCAAAAGTATTAGATAAGTGTGACCTTTTTTAATGGAATAATGTTTCTTTACACAAAATGACACTTTTGCTTATGCATTTTTGTAACTTTTAGCAATCATAACTTCAAGTAATAGCGTCACTATAGTTTTAATGACAGTATTCTTTTTATGGGTAGACGAAATTGAGAAAAGCTTATCGTATTTTTTTGTAAAGTGACATTTAACCCACAGTGTCTATAACCATAACACAGAATATTTTTTTATCAAAAGAATCATTTTAGTATTAGTGACAATATTTTATTTATGGGTGGACTAAATGAGAAAATATTATCGTAATTTTTTGTTAAGTGTCATTTAACCTATAGTGTGTTTAGCAATAACACAAAATGTATTTTAATAAACAAGGCATTAGTTAATGAAAATTACATAGTAGCGTGTTATGATCTACAAGCTCAGCTACCGATACCTAGGGGAGAAGTTAGTACATTTTATTATAAATCTAAATTAAATTGCTTAAACTTTACAATGAACGAACTTAAAACAAATGTTACGGAATGTTATTTTTGGACTGAAGTCGAAGGACAAAAAAGTGCTTATGAGATCGGAACTTGCGTTTATAAATTCATAGAGAAAAAAGCAAATCTTACATCTGATAACATTGATTTCATATTCTACTAGGACAATTACTTTACTCGTGGGAGGACCTTGTGCAGGGTCCATCCGGGTTGGTACCACCATGTTATCCATTAACCTACCGCAAAGCAGCAGTGTTCGCTTTGTTGTGTTCCGGTTTGGGGTTATGCCTCTATGCTAGTCATTTCACCGGCTGTCATAAGACAGCCGGTGAAATGACTAGCATAGAGGCATTCCATCTTAGTCCTCAGGGTTGGCAGTGCATTTGCAGTCTTATGAATGCAAATGTCTATTATGGGTCACAGTTTCCACTTACCATCAGGTGGCCTGTATGCCTTCCTATGCCATAAAAAACAAAAACTGTTTCATTCTCTGTTTGATTCCGGTCTCGAGGAAGAAACTCCCGATCATATATATTTTTAACCGTCCAAATATTTTGTCTCTTGCCCAGCTAGCCTTAGTTCTGTCCTTACTTTTGTAAATACGTCCTTTGTTCAAGTTTTACCTGAGTATTATGCCATTTTAGTTTTAGTAGGGTAAAGTCACCAGTGGTCAGCCAGAGACCTATAGTCGGCCTCTACCTATAATTTGTATGAGTGCGAAGAGTACGAAATATTTGTATATTTGTTTACGTAACTAGCTATTAGGAAAGATATTGGAAGTGAAAAGTTAATTTTGTGTGACACAAATATGTAAAAGACATTGGTCTCACTATTTTTTAGACGTAAGATACCTTTTGAAGTTGATTTTTATTAAAAATAAAAAAAAGATAATACTATGATATTGTATTTTTCATCACACCTAAAACCGTCCATATTTCGATTTTATTTAAATTGAAAAGGTATAATAAACATTCTGTAGTGTATGTTCTTTATTCATAATACGGTTTTTTAATGTTTTTACAGTGTTTTTGATCAAATTCAAAACATTTTAAAAATATGATGTCATTGTTACCTACAAAATATTAAAAATGCGGCAATTCAAATACGGAAAACTGACACTAAGTAATAATTTGTGGAATAATGACACAAAAAAATAACATAAAGCTTAATAATGAAGCCGTTTATGAATAAATGCAACAATTGGGTACTCGACATAATAAACTGGGCCACGTTGTTTGTAAAACAGTCGTTAAAAATGCGAATTTATAAAAATAATATATGTTTGTAACATTTTTACTGATTGCAAATTTCAAACCTCCCTAGATAAAAATGGTATTTTTTGCTTAGTGACGTTTTGATTATCAAGGTGCGATATGTTGTCCTAGATCGGTTTATATGCAAAAACATGGAAAAAAAAAACGAGAAAATTTCCACTGAATTTCAGTTCAGTACAATGGTCTGAAGCTATGGTTTCAGTTTTCGGTGAGCCGTCCCTTACACCCTGTATAATATGTCTCAAATTGTGCAAGTTTCTTATGAGAAACTCCTAAAAAGATTTTGATTTTTTGAAATGAAAAAGAATATGTTCCAAAATGTTTTTAGTTACTGCTAAGAAGATTTCTAAATTTCTGGCAATGATCTACACATGCACATTGCTATTCGCAAACATCTGGAATCGCCTAGCGCTTTTTTTTAAATTACCTTTAGTGATTGGTACAATCGTTATGCATTAGAGCTTTTAGGGGTCAATTTAAGGTGTTGGTTCGTAGAACTCATCGTCAAACTGACCTTTTTAGTGTTAGTTAATAACGCCACCGGAGCTACACCAAACTAACAGTCATAGTTGAGCCGCAGCTGCGAAACTACTTAGAGATTCGAGCAGGGATTTGTTAGAGGGACTTAGAAGGGTGACTTAGCATTTAAATTATTTACTTAATTAATACTTGGGCTCCGAACATAATACTAAAATACAGAACCTTTACAATGTGATTTTGTTGACCGTCCGTTCGTATTTGCACATGAAATTTAGCCGGGTCAACATTGCTGGAACACTGAGCTGTTCTTATAAGCGTCACGAATAAAATGTCAAAAGGAACGCATATACCTAATACTCCAAAGAAATCCCGAAAGATCCGCTCTTAAAAATATCGGCGGAAACCTTTCCGGCTGTATATTTCAGATCGAACTCCTTTAAACTCTGAACTTTCTTTACAAACGTATATAAGTATTTTCCAAAAGTTCGCCAGCGGAGTGCAATCAAGAACTGTTCGATCTCTGCAAATTTGAAGTTGTCTGTCTGCGACTTCAAGTTGTGACCCGTGGAGAGCCTTTTTCTCGTTTTGAAACTTTTGATGAAATTTTGAAACTCTCAAGAAAATTGATTTTGAAATAGAAAGGTTGAAAAAACAAAAAATTAAATATCCCAGACGTTTGCAAACGATAGTTTTTAAAATTAAAACCGGGCATATTGTACTTATAATTTTTGAAAATTAAACAACATCCTGTCTTCGAACTGTTTGGCCGCTACAATTCCATTAAACATTATCGGAGTTGAACCGATATAGATAAAATTACGTGTTATATTATTTTGTGTACCTACGATAAAGTCAACAAATGCCTAATTCACGATTAGGTCGAGTTTATGCAAAATCGAACTGATAATATCAGTTATCGCTGAATGAGTCATTGTTATATTTTATACATTATTATTGTAGGTAATCTATAACGTCATAGTACTATATTATCTATACTAAAAGTGATAAATAAATTTGTATGTTGAATAATTATATTACTGCAGGTGACTGTATCCATAAGCCTTGTTGTCAGTGGCATAGAGGCCTGTAGATATTTTTGACGTCTTGGGAGCGTAGGTTACATATAATTGTAACTTTGTCTGTACTATCGTAACTAACGTGTAACAGACAGTGTCGCGTTGTTCTACCTCGCTCGCGAGTGTAAAAAAATCGGTTCGACTGAACAATCTCGCAGTAGCTGCATAAAAGGAAATCATTCCTAGAGGACCCTTTGCAGCACAAAAAAACACATTATTTTAACGGAATTGTTCGATCAATAAATTGCTTCCAATCGCAATCACGTGAAAGTACTATGGAAATGTTAAGAAACCTCTTACAACCACTGAAAACGTCGCAACTTTTTATTTTGTCTCAATAATTGAAATAATATATTTACTGTCTTTATATTTAATCAAAAAAAAAATGTGCATCGATGCTTGTTAAGCATTACAATAATGAGCGAGCGCATACATTTTTGACGAAACATCCAGGTGTGTTTTTTTTGGCAACTTGTTGCTCTACGAGTAGACTGACGTAGCCAAGGACCAGTCGACCATTTCTGCAGCAACTGTCGGCGCTCGTGTCAGAACTTTTATGTCAATGAGTTATCATGTTCTTTGTTGTTGTTTCTATTTTTCATTATAGTGAGTACCATTCTTTTTATTTTGTCAAATGCTCTGTGTCTACAATATCCAATATGCGTGGACCATAAACTTTATATGGGTAATCATACATACATAAACTCACGCCTTCATTCCCAGAGTGGGGTAGGCAGAGCTACAGAACTACCAACAACTCTAAAAACTTGTTGATAATTCTGTAACCACATTTTGCATAAACAGGCTAAGATGTTTACCAGCGTATTAGTGACAGGTTGCAAGCCCATCGCCTAACAGTACTCCAAGCCTTTATTCCCTTAGTCGCCTCTTACGACATCCACGGGAAGACATGGAGTGGCACTATTCTAACCCGGCAACCACACGGGTATATGGGTAATCGTGGTTTAAATATTAATTTGGCAAAGACACATATTCTCCGCGTAGACTCAACGTTGCCCGGTATTTTTTCCACTAACAGCATCTCTCTCGGGGCCCCTACTGCTAACGACCCTTCTCTCTGATTGAGCAAAAGGTTGGCTTATTTAAAATCGAGCACTAGATTAGTCAAAAGGATTCCGAAGGGAGCCTGTTTAGCAGTAGCTTGGAGCCTGTCGGAGTGTATGGCTAAGCTAGTTGCTGAAAACACTTGTGCAGCTTGGGAAAACCTTCTGACTTTCGCTTACCAAAACACACATCTCGTGCAATAAAAACAACTTTTTTTTCAATTATCAAACATAACGTCCTCCATCCTGATTTTCCACCAGAACTTTTACCGGTCCGTCAAAACTCTAATCACATCATCAATCACAAACGTGCTGCAAAACTATTTTTTCTGCTCGCGCAGTGCTCGCGGCTCTTAAGGAAAATCATCCCACTAGGCAGTCAGCCACACAGCTTCCCACCACTCTCTCCGTCACTTCTCAGACACTGCAGGTTACTGAGTCAGCAACTATTCAAGCAGTCTTTACCTTTCCTAATGGCTCTGCTAGTGGTTTGGATGGTACATCTCCTCAACATTTAAAAGATTTAACCAATCTGCTAGTAGGCGAGGCGACGAACCCCTTATTAAGGAAATGACTGCCGTTTTTAGTCTAAAGTTATCTATATAAATAATGAGTTTCTGTCAAAAATTTCATTTTTGGGCAAGATTTTGTTGCTGACTGTACTTTTTTTTTGCAAAATCTTTATCTGCTTATCAATACCAAGCTATTTAGTCTACGGTAAGAATAGCGAAGATCCTGTCACCTCCTTTCGACTCTATCATCAGATTAGCTCTTAGATACCACAATATTGCATTTTCATCGGAGATACATTATGAGGTCCAAATTTCAGCCCATTCCGTTGACGGGAAGTAGGTCAAAAGTTAAATTGCAAGATTTGACCCTTACATACAAGTTAAATAAAAGCTTGTAAAAAGGACGGCGGTATACGCCCTATAGCAGTGGGTAGCTCTTTCGTCGTAAGCATCACACCTGTCTTACTGATAAATTGAAACCTAGACCACTTGATTTTGGTGTTTAATGTGGTTGTGAAGCCGCGGTCCATGCAACATGCACGCTTCTAGAAATTTCAAATTACGAAGTCCTTTTAAAAATCGATGTAAAAAAGCAATTCCGTTGAAAAAGGACATTTTAAGGGAAATTGAAAAAAAACGGAAATTTTTGGTTATCTTCGGCAATGTTGGGAGTCCTTCTAAATTGATGTTTGGACCTTATATAAATATCTTAAAACTTTAAATAAGGTATTCGAAGATAACTCCTAGCACGTCACAATATTGCATTACATAAGGCAGAGTTAAATACACTATACAGACCACCATATACACAGATAGTTAATAAAATTTAAACATTTGATTCAATTTTATATGAAGAATCAAGAAAAACTAAAACATAAGATGACGTTGCCAGTACATCTTTTAAAATACGGCTCTGAAAGTTAGACTTCAATTAAGATATTTTGTGACAAAATACTTGAAAAAATGAAAACAAAACACTGAAATTACATTAGTTAACATGAATAATGATAAGGAAGAAACATCATTCGCGATTCAACTCCAACCGCTATGATTTTCTTTGACCGTCAATCTGTAGTGTCCATCCTTAAAGATACCGGTAAAAGCGCCTGACCTGGTTAAATAAGTAACGCAGTTTCCATCGCTGTACCTATACCGTGTCTTGCTCCTTTGGTCTGTTCAAACCCAAATGTTTGTATTAGTAGAGTTCTGTGTACACATTGGTTTCATGTCCCCTCACATTAAAGCGTACGCCATCGCAATGTCTAGGAAGATTTTAATATAAACTGAGTAAGTTAATCTAGCCACCATACGGTGTTGCGTTTTGACAGCTTGTTATTATAATAACATTACAAAAATAGACATTTATAGTTAAAAAATATATTACTGACAATAATTAGCAGGATTTGTTTCTCCTCGTATCCGGGCTTTGATACTTATATTGTCTAATAAAATGTAATTGTCTTTATGCCGTGTGGTTGCCGGGTTAGATTAGAATAGCGCCACTCCATCTTCCCGTGGATGTCGTAAGAGGCGACTAAGGGAATAAAGGCTTGTAGTACTGTTAGGCGATAGGCTTGCCACCTGTCACTAATGCACTGGGAAACTACCTGGTTGTCCGTACCCAGCCGTGTGCCCCAGGGGTCTTTATTAGGTCCTTTACTATTCGCCCTCTTCATAAACGATGTGAATTCATGTCTTCAATCTTCTCATCTACTTTGTTTCGCTGACGACATGAAATTATTTTCTGGCATTTCTTCAGTTGCGGATGCGGGCCGTCTACAGGCTGACCTAAGTCTACTTGAACTGTACTGCGAACGCCATAAGTTAGATCTAAATCCAGCCAAATGTTCAGTAACCACCTTTACACGGAAGAACCAAGTTGTAGTCTTTGATTACAGCTTAAAGGGACTAAAGCTTTCAACCGAACCCTGGGTCCGGGATCTTGGAGTAACTCACGACAGCAAACTAACCTTCGAAAAACATGTGGAAGCTATTATTAATAAAGCCTCCAAAGCGTTGGGATTCGTCATGAGAAGCTGTACAAATTTCACTCAAGCTAAGACCTTCAAGATCCTGTACTGTGCTTTGGTAAGAAGCAATCTTGAGTACGCATCGCAAATTTGGAACCCTAAATATAACTGCTATGTTGACCGAATTGAAAGAGTACAGAAAAAGTTTTTAAGATTTCTATCCTTTCGGCTAAAGATAAATTACAAGTCTGCAGATTATATTGCCCTATGTAAGCGCCACCACTTTCTACCACTGTACAAACGGCGCGAGATTGCTGACCTGATATATTACTTGAAGATTGTCTCTGGACAAGTTGATTGCCCGGATCTCCTGGGGAAAGTCAGCTTCCGGGTGCCAGCGGCCTCACTGCGTGTTAACCCACCAATTCAAATTCCCTTTGTATCAACTAACTATCGGCGGAACTCCTTCTTGTTGCGAGCAGGTAAAATCCTCAACATTTGTGCTAGGGACATTGATTTAGATTTATTTAACACACCTACATCTACGCTTAGGCGGTTACTCAGTCAAAACTTCTTTAATTAGGCTATAAGTGTTCATGATTCACTTTTTGTTTTCCACCGTTTTTTATTCTTGTGTATACATATGACTGTTCTCTTGTTCTCTTGGTGTAGCGCGGCGTGTGTGCCTACGTTGGCTGTTATTTCTGCTATGTTTAAATACTTTGTCTCTATCGGTGAGAACCTTTAATTGGCTTTTTGTTACGTATTTTAATTTCTAATTTGTTTTGTAAGCTGTTGGATCTCCAATAAATCATAAATAAATAAATAAAAAAATAAATAAACATCTTAGCCTACTTGTGCAAAATGTGGTTACAGAATTAAAAATAAGTTTTATGACTAGTTGGTAATTCTTTAGCTCTGCCTACCCCACTCTGGGAATGAAGGCGTGAGTTTATGTATGTATGTCTTTATTTAGAGGATGAAATAGTGATAAGAACAATGTTACCTCTAATTAGTTTACACACAGGCCACCTAATGGTAAGTGGAAATTGTGACCCATAGACATTCGCATTCACAGGTCCCGGGTATAATAAATGTCAACGATATCATAGCCCCTATTAACGTGACAGTAATGGTGGCCGAGATAAAACCAATACGATGACATGTCAGAAACAAATAGGTATAGCCCGAATATATTAGAGTCGGTATATTTATATTAAAGAAACACAGTCGAGCTATATTTTTCTATTAGAAGTGGGCATTCACTACCAGGAGTGTGTTTAAGTGTCTTTCTCGTTTCGTCGAACTGCAACCAGGAAACTATTTCGAATAGCCGGTTCTAGAAACTAGAGCGAAATATTTTCATTTCCGAGCGACCCAACTTGCTTAAGCTTCGAAGTTTATATTGTTTTTGAAATTTTCCTGTCGCTATTGAGTGGAACTTTCGCATTTGTTTTTTGATAATTTATTCCCACGACTTAGGTTCTCAAATTAAAATTTACCCCTTTATTTATTTGATACAAATCCTCTCAGTTTAAGAATAAATCAAAACTATCTTCGTCTTATAATACAGTGTCTCCTTTTCTTCGGCACTAAGTTGTTTACCGTTAAATAAACGTAAAATTTACGTAATAGACTCAGCTATAACTAATACTTATATCGTACTTGTTTATAATAAGTTACTTGTTTATAGAAGTTAAAATAGTAAGGCATCTTAAAAGGTTCATTGTTTAGGATTATGTCCAGTTACGTCTGAAATAACCATAATTTTCTTATCAATTGAATTCTTCAAATTAAATCAACTACAAAACATTTTAATGCCATAAAGTGTACGATAAAAATTTGATACCTTCAATTTCTAAATAAAATCACCTAGACGGCCGTATTAATTTGAAACTGCACGAAAAAATGCTGCAAATGAATGGTTAGTGACTTAATTAAAAAGTTTTATTCATTCATTTCAAAATAATATAAGGTACGTAGGTATACATTCTAATTTATAGTTATTTCAAACCCTTGCCAAACCATCTTTCTATATAGAAAATATAAGTTATGAGGGCGTAGAAGGCACCACACCCCGGTATAAAGTACATTTAAGTGAGTAATATATTATTTACACCTACGTACATTATCGCTGTGTCTGGGATTGGGATTATTTGTTCTTAATTTTTTTCATTCCTATGAATTATAAACTCATTTTTTACCGTTTCACTATGATTATATCTACCGTTTCAGTCATTTTTTTCCTCTTGACAATCTCTGTAGAATAATAATAAGCCTTTCTTGAAATAAACGTGACAATTCCAGACTTCTCCGAGCACACTATTCTTGATCTCGCAATCGTTCTTGTTCTTGTTTTCAATTTCATGTAAAGCGCTTCTATAAATTTTAAAATCGCTGGCCAGACAGGAAGTCAGATCGAAATCGTGGCGGGCGGAGGAAATTGCTCATTCTCACGCGACCGCCGCCTCGCTCCAGAGATCCCTACTTAATAGAAAAACTTGAAAAAATACACGAAACTTTGTATTGCAATAGCGCTATGAATGTATTGTAACGTGATTTTTGATGGTCGTTAGATAAAGGTAGGGCGCGAAGGTTGTTATGTTCAGTCATAACGTGCGCTTATAGGGGCACTCCCAGCTTCTTAATACCATTCGGCTGGCTGTTACTATCACACTTGCACTCGCAGCTGACAGTATATTTTTCACTCGAGTTTCATAGAAAAACAATGATTTCCAATCGGTATTAAGAAACCGATAAGTAGTACTGAACACAGAGTATGAGCAAGAGGAAAATATTTTACTGACCTCAACTCTTATGCAGATTATTTTTCGTAAACCACCACGTTTATAATACTAAAATCACATTGTCTTAAAGTAAAACGTTGTCCCGATTACCAAAAATGTCGCCGTAAGCACCGCCCCAGCTTATTCCTTTATTAATTTTTCACGGGTTTCGCATTTTAACGACTGAAACTTTGAGCGTGGAAAGCGTCACTTTGATGAATAATTTGGTGCAGGTCAAGCGTATTTAATTAAACGTTATAACAGGTACTTTCTCAAAATTACAGCTGTCATTGTATAGATTAGAGTGGCACGATGCTTAATTATAGCTTTTTGACGCTGCAATCAAATAGAAAATACGTATGAATGTTTAATACAACAATGATTGTCAACCTCTCTACCATAAAGCTTTTTTTTAAATAAATTGCGCGTTATATTAATTAACAAACAGCTAAACTTGAACAATAATAAGTAGTTCAGTATTATTCAAATATTTATTTTAGTCAAAATTTCAAATATTTATATTTAAGTATATAAAGTTACACACATAATAAGTCATTTTAAGTAATTAAGCTTACACTATTCTGTAGCTCTGCCTACCCCACTCTGGGAATGAAGGCGTGAGTTTATGTATGTATGTATGTAAGCTTTCGGTATATTCGGTTTTTTCGGTATTATAGGTATTTCATACTAAGTACAAGTTCATTTTATTTTATTATACAATGTATTAAGGCTTTAATTTAAGTAAATTTAAGAAGGTAATACCTAATGTACTTACCTAAGTATATGAAGATCTCATATTCGCCAAAAAAAAAATGGTTACTATTTTTGTTTCTTTTAAATATGTGTTTTTTTTTAAATATAAATTGGAAAGAGCAAGCAGAGTTTTTTTTTGTGTTTATTATTTTTAGTGTGTGTGGAAAAGGAACGGACTGAAAACCAGCGCTGCGCAGACGCAGCTGCGCCCGCGCTCGCAGCACACGCTGAGCCGCTCCTTTTGCCCTCGGCCGAGATCATTTAAGTATAATTATAACCAAGTTTACATTGTAAATACTGTCTGTCTGTAAATTTTCTTGGTGTGTGGCAATACATTTTTCTTATTCTTATTCTTATTCTTATAAAGCACCACAACATCCCAAGCACCTTTATATGACCTATAACAAAAATAGGGCTGTATAATACCTTAGTATCCTAATACTACTAGTAATCCTTTTTAATTCGTTGTCTGTCTACTCGTATGTATTCGTCGAGTTATTATCAAGGGTGAGTCGGGGTATTCTTCGATACTTGCGACGTTAATTATACTGCTCGCGTTGTACAGAAAAAAGTGGGCAGCCGAGGAGCTCGAAATTATCTATACACGATTCTTTTGTCAAGAGAATAACCGCGTGTGTAGATAATTTTGAGATCTTTGGCTGTTCACCAACTTCTGCTGCTGATTGTACCTAGTTAGAGATCAAACACTCTTCTCCGACTTGGTGGATTGAACAATTTTAAAGTTTTTAGTGCCAGGTCCATTACACTTCTATAAGTACTATATTTGCTTCGTATAAAAGTTCTCATTTAAATATATTTTCTCAAACATGCTATGTAATGTCGGCGTTACGTTTTTTTTTTTTTTTTTTTGCCCCCGCGGCGACTTGAACAGCTACTACCGCAGGGATATGGCGTTTCCACGTGAAGTGATTTCGCCAGTGTCAAGGTATATATGAGTATAAATCAATATAGCAATAAAACACAATCCAATCTTCTCTAGGAAGATTGGGGGCAACGTTGTACGGTGATTTGTAGGTCAGAGGTCAAGATAGTTTTAACCTCTGCACCACTGCGAGTCCACTTGAAACGAGAAGAAAGATGCCAGATACACGAAATAAGTCCAAGTCTTCAATCACTGTGCGACACAAAGGCATAAAAAGTACAAATCACTATCAGAAAAGAACTTTGAACACCTAATTACCCAAAAATTAAAGTCTAAAACAAATTACACGTCCGCCATCTTTTAACGTTGCAAATGGCCTCCGGCGTTACGTTAGTTATTTTAGGCTTCAAAGTGCCACGTTCCCGACGGAACAACTCGAGAGAACTGTAAAGGAAATTCATACAAAATTGAAGGCCTAGGCCGGGAAGTAATTTTTTTTTTTAATTTTAATATGGCCATGACAGCTGGTTTTATGAACAGGCTGAATAGCTGAAAATCGTTTTTTTTTTGTATCTGTGTGGTTCGGACCAAAAGATCCGCGTTAATGCCTATTACACAAATGTTTTTTGAGTGATGTTTTTTTTTTTTTTTCATTGCATATGTTTGAGAAAAGCACTATACATACCTCGCCGTGAAAAGGGGTTGCCAGCCTCGTAACTATCAGACCTTGCTTCGCTCGGCCGTCTATATGAACTCGGCCTGCAACCACCTACTTCCCGGCGTCTGTAATAATGTACTATTAATAAACCGTGATGACGCGATAGTTTTTTTTTAATTTGCTGCAAATAAGTTTACATCGCAACGACCCAAAAAGCAGGGGTTTTTACTCGGTAAAACTAATTGCTTGTGGCATGTTACCGTATTGTCAACGCTATGATAGCTCATATTTAATACCTACTTGACAGTAATGGCGGCTGAGTTAACGGGTTTTTCCGAGTAGAAAAGAATCCCTCGTTGAATATTGCTTTAGAGTTTATATATTATTACACAAATGCATTGCATGCGAGCTGTGGGTAGGCTTCCAACAAGATGGAGTGACGACCTTGTAAGGATCGCGGAAACGTGGTGGATGCGAAAAGCACAAGACCGGTCTGAGTAGAGAGCCTTGGGGGAGGCCTATGTCCAGCAGTGGACGTCTTTCGGCTGACATGATGATGATGATGACACAAATGCATATTATTATACCTCTAAATTCCAATCATTCCATATCTAACTAACCACTCATTCACTCTGACTAACCAGTCCATTATTTAACATAAAACAATGATTAGCGAACAATCGGACAGTACATTAAAAAATAATGTTAGCGTCTTACTGGTCGCGTGAAACAAAGGTCTTTAACAACTGTCCGTGAGTCACTCTGACGCTAATATGAATTACGTGGAAAACGCATAACTGTTGACAGAAATACATATACGAGTAAATAGACATACCTACGCAGTCGCTCACAGGTGAAGTAATGAACAGCGTCGGTTCAGTGTGCGTAAAACATTTGTTTAAAAGACAGAGAAACAGTTAATTTTGTGAAGTTGTGACTTGTGACCTTGTGATTTATTTAGAAATTAATGAGAAACCCAAGACGGTACTTTAAATGATGATATGCAGAAGAAATAATATTCCTTGATCATCTTGTAAATATAGGGGCACTAATAGTCTTTCGCAATTGTATAACTTCCAATTACTTTACTAAGTAACTACACTTCGTCTTTTGCGATAACCGCGTACCTATCTTTATGTGTAATACAACATTTTGGCATTCGATTATTCGGCATTCGGTATCAACCAACTCCAGTGTTATCTTCGATAAATTTAGATAAGAACTGATCAGTCATACGCGAGTTTTTTAAACACAAGTGCGATCAATATCACAATCAGTGCTGATTCAGTGACTGTTGGTGCTTGGTGGTTCTAGTCAGTTTTATATTTCCTTTGACAAAATGTGGTAAGAATACATTTAAAATTTAAAGCGCTTATAGTACGGTGTATATTTTTTGGTTTTTACTAGTTAGTTATAAATATCTAAAATGTGTGCGTGTGTAACATCTTAATTACGATTGTATTTCTGTTTTAACTATATGTATAATAAGAAAACGTTAAAAACCGCCGCCAATTAACTCGTTCCTTTTTCAAACTTGTGTTTCAAAAATTGTCACTGGGAATGACTTCATTAACTAAATGTCTGTGCGATTGTTAGTTGTAAAAATGTGAAACTTTTTCTAAGGAACAGTGTTTATTACATAAAACATTATTATATATCAAGTGGACTTGTAATTATATCCTTATCTTAAAATTGTTCGGCTCTTTCTTATAGTGTCAGTAAAATAAAATTGTTATAGTAAGACAGTAATACGCTGGTAAACATCTAGGCCTGTTTGTGCAAAGTGTGGTTGCTAAATTATCAATAACATTAAATTGTAGGTAATTCTGTGGCTCTGCCTAACCCGCTCTGGGATTACAGGCGTAAAGATATGTATGTATGTATGTATGTATGTATGTACAGTAAGACGTTTACTTTGATATCGCGCTTCTTATTGAAAACCTCTTATGCTGGCCCACTTGAAAAAAAACTGTAGAGCTGTGGCTGCCCAACCCCAACGTATTTCTTGTTAATGAATTAATATTATAAGGCTAATAAAACAAATAAGGAGAAACCCTCTCATTGCATCAGACAGCGATTAATAAAAATTGTGCTGTGTATAAAACGTAACAAAAAGTGCTGTTCAATAATAGTATTTTTCACAATCGTGTTATAATAGAGAGCTTTTTAGTCGAGTACCGTGTTTAGGCCACGAAGCTTGCTGAGTGGCCTAAGTAAGGTACGAGATTAAAAAGCTTAATTATGACACTATTGTGAACAATACTTTTTGTACGAGTTCATTAAAATTAATAATTTAAGTCATTAATACGAGTATACAAGAAAACTAAATATCGTAAGTGTTACTATCCGACTTCTTTGACACAAGATAATTGAAAAGTAGATTTTTGACAGATGCCGCGACGCTGCTACGTTCCGAAACGCCACAGATTGGCAATTTTGTATCGGATCGAGTCTCCTTAAACAAGGACACGTATATGGAAATCCAAAGTTCTATTTTCAAATTTTTTTCGGTTGTCTAGAGCGTATCGAAATAGTTATTTCGATTGTTTCGGAAGTAACAACGATGAAAAGAGTGACGTTGCAGTATTCTCTATGAAATCTTAATACACAGATTTTAATCGACGAGTATAAAAAGAATATTTATATTAAATGACCTTCTGCTGGACTTTCTTGCGGCGCTTCTTCTCCGCAATGATGGTCTTGTCCGAAGCGCTAGTAGATTCACTCCATGTTAGCGACGTGTAAAAGAGCCCTCATGTGGCCAATTTACTGAATAAATATTTTGAATTTTGAATTTTTGAATTTTGCTTGGAGTTTACTCTCAGTTTTATTTATCTACGTCTGTAATCCATTCGAAGAATTGCTGGTTTTCATAGCAATACTTGTGTTCTAAAGTACTTACCTAAAACAGTTTTCTATTTAGTAAGGTGGTCGTTTAAACAAGAAGGAAACGGAACAGGCATTTAGTCACACAATATGATAAGATACTGGAAAACCAAAGATAAGATTATCGTAATATCTTTCTAATGTAAAAACATAACACAATGATAATATGATTTACATTATGAGAGATTGTATTACAAAGAAATCGATAACGATTTATGTAGGGTTTAATAAAAAATGTAACCGTCGTAAAATTACCTTGGAAATTCATTGGAATTTGTATTTATTTACCTACTTACACAGTACACTGCTCATTTAATTATAAAAATCTCTGTGACACATTACGCAACAATGGGCATTTTTTAATTTTAAAATTCCAATCTCATTCAACCAATCAATCCATTTTTTTTTCGTTTAGGAATCCATAGTAGACGTGCGAAGGTATTTAATGTTTTTCGTGATACCGACTAAAATAAAGTAAATTCAACGCAAAGGCGTGGTGCAGGCTAGTGTAAATGAGAGAGACTATGTGGAAAGACTTCCCGCAGGAGTACATAATAAGTGATGCCTGCTGCCTATTATCCACCGCAATAACGGAGGCTTACTTGACCACTGGACGTTAAGTCAACGCATAACATCGTAAATTCAACTCCGGTTAGACTAATCGCATGGACCGTAGCCAAAGTTTAAAGGCTACCAACATTTCTCTTTTTTTTCTTTTTTTTTACTATTAAATTAAATGTATGGGATGACAGTTGACCACGTGGTTTATCGCTTCGCACAAGAATGTTATCGAATACATTTTGAACGATAGATATGAAAATCGTTAGAAGCGTTTGCATCTTAGCTAGCTCCATATAATTCTGTATAACATCTCGGGGGTTATTATGACAGTTCATTTTACGCTGAGAGAAAAGGACAGAGCTATAATTATAACCGCTATAGCTCCGTCCTTTACGCTCACCGTTAAATGAACTGCATAGCTGCTGCTGTCATGATAACCCATCTCGCCTCTGAGTTCATCCACGAGTTATTTACTGGCTTAATTTAGATAACCTCTTCGGTCGAGGTGCTTCGTTGCCAAAACAAACGACCAAAGTCAAAATATGCGCGCTAAAATGTTACCGTTTGACGGGACATCTTAAGATTTAATTTTAGTGACTTGATACATACATACATACATAAACTTACGCCTTCATTCCCAGAGTGGGGTAGGCAGAGCTAGAGAATTACCAACAAGTCTTAAAGTTCTTGATAATTATGTAATCACATTTTGCACAAGTAGGCTAAGAGGTTTCCCAGTGTCTTAGTGACAGGTGGTAAGCCCATCGCCTAACAGTACTACGAACCTTTATTCCCTTAGTCGCCTCATACGACATCCACGGGAAGACATGGAGTGGCACTATTCTAACCCGGCAACCAGACGGCATTAACTTGATTGAGAGGTAAAATCTCACACAAATGAATTGATTGACCGTATGCCCGAGGGTCAAGTAAAACTGGAACATGTTAGTGTTTCCTTGAGATCTGCGGTCACAGGAGAACATGGCAGGCCCGCGGTGTAGCTACTCACTAACAGCTGGCCACACGCCTTGCGGTTACTGCTATTACAATCTCCATCCTGTAACTAAATGATCAAAAATCAATAAATATAAGAACAAAAGCCATATTTAATTTAGCACAGCGACTCTCCATTGAAAACGAGTATTTTCGATAACATCTAGCTAAAAAGATTTTTCCCATCTCTGTAAAACATCTGTTATTGCAAAACGCGATAACTTACAAATAAATAATTTAATAGAACAGTAATTATATAGTTACATTAATAAAAATAATTGTTTGATCGATGGTACTTACATAAATTGTTGCTCTACCATACCTATCGTAAGCAGTATCGTTTACTGTCAATTTTAATAAGAGCTACAATATTTTATATGTAATATTGACTATGTAATATGATATCATTTCGGGTGAGTGATTTGGTGTAATACTGGAAAAACTGTTAAAATTGCAATGTCGTTTAGTCGATGTCCAATAATTGACCATACAAGTTGTTTTTCTCTCATTAGCTACTGTACAAAGAAGTTTTAGACGGGAAATGTATTGAGATATATGAATTCCATATATTTTACTGACTGTAACTTGGCAGGTGAAGCTTTTGGGAAGCTTCTCTAAGTGATTACCATAACAAACTCGCTTTACAACTCGACGGACGAATCACTAACCGACGAGTTTAAGTTGTCCCGTCAGAGCGTACAAACAACATTTTAAGGCGCCCATTCTAAATAAGATAGGTAGCTTAAAACTAGCTCCATTTTTAAAGACCGTTTTTAAGATAATAGAATAGAATAAAATATAATAGAAATACATTTATCGACATAATTTGATTCAATACATATTACTAGAGTTAGGACTTTCCGTAAATCGTGGTTCTATAGAATCCACGGAGTCGCTATTTCCTATTTATTATAATACATACCACTTTGATTTTGACCTTCAATATTTTAATATTTCAAAGTTCATTTATTCGGTACCATTACCGCTAAACCAATTTAAATGAATTTTGGTATGGAGGATATCTGCTGTGAAAGTGTTACAAACAAGCAAATGGAAAACCCTAACTAAAAATGTATGTAGTTCATTTTGAAATATGACCATACTGAAGGCCAAAATCAAATTGTCATGTATTATAATAATTAGGAAATAGAAAATCCATTGATTCTAGAACCACGATACTCCACCAAAAATAAAATTAGAAAACAATTCAAACTAAAACACGCAACCAAAACATAAAAATAGTAGACATTTAACAGGGTGAACTAATTCAGAAAGAAAAACAATCAAATAAAATTTAACCGATATCCATGGATAATAAATATACGTCAGTAGTAGACTTAAAACGTGGTTTGTTTTTTTCAGTTGCGTGTGTAACTTGTTGTGCAAGCTCATCAGCTTCGCCATATCCGTGCTGACGGTGGTGTTGCTGATCCTGCTGATCCTGTGGCTGACCGGCGTGGTCTTCCAAAAAGATGATGGTAATATTTGCGCTATGAGTACCGTAGTGCGATCACGAACTTATTAACATCTCATACTTTTAATTTGGCCCGGACCGAAAATATTTTGAAGTCCTTTACCTGATTAAATATCCGAGGATCGATTTATGAATCTCATCCAAAAAAAACCATTGTTACGGATTTATAAAAATGCGTTTTATTAATCTCGGCGGTGTTAAAAAATGTCAGGGGGTTACCATGACATACTAAAGCCGTTCAGTTGAGGTTGAGAGCAAGCTATATTACAAAATTCACATCTTTTTTATTTTATAAATTTGTACATTGTTGCCGTATGGTTGCCGGTTGCCGTGTGGTTGCCGGCTTAGAATTGTGCCCCTCCATGTCTTCCCGTGGAAGTCGTAAGAGGCGACTAAGGGAATAAAGGCTTGTAGTACTGTAGTTAGGCGATGGGCTCGCTACCTGTCACTAATATACACTGTTAAACATCTTAGCCTAATTGTGCAAATTGTGGTTACAGAGTTATCAACAAGTTTTTAGAGTTGTTGGTAATTCTGTAGCTCTGCCTAACCCACTCTGGGAATGAAGGCGTTAAGGTATGTATGTATGTACATTCTATAAAAATACATTTATATAGGTCGACTGCGTATCATTATCCTACACGATTGAAAAATACGGAGCAATATGCATTATAAAAAACAGTATTAAACGTACGGAGCATAAAAAACTTACAAACACCAATATTATCATCAAAGCATTCTTCATTTACCCATAAAACCGAAATAGTATGAGCATATTGTTCGTTAAACTATAAATATCTAGCTTTACCCCGTAACTACGTCCGCCAAGAATTGAGTCTGATCCCATCCTATTTTAATATACATTTTTCCATCCTTTTTGTTTCATTTGCATACAATACAATTGTATTGTACGAATATTATATCTTCAAAACTATAACCTTTGTAACTAGTTTTCAGACCAATTCCAAAAAATGAGAAAATCAGACTAGCTTAGTTGACTTTAAACGTTAGAAATTATTACCACAATCTGTTTGGCACAAATATATGGCATGTATTCATTTTGGGAACGATGCCTACTATACTTCATTCGTTAAGGTAGTCAAATAAACGTAAACAAAATAACCACGTGGTATATTTCGTCACCCAATAGCAGCAGGAGGCTGACACGTCAAAGCTCGACGAAACTGTTGGGATTGGGTGTTTAACAGGGCTACGTGGTTTAGTTTGTTTACATTTATTTAAGTACCTAAGCAAATGAAGTAGGTATAGTTGCGGCTTACTTTATACTTGTCCTTATTTTGGTTGATGTAAGAGAACAATAGTTTTTTTTTAGGTTACTAATCTCTAATTTATCTGTAATTTTTATAAAATTTATGCTTTACAATCCATATTAAGTTGGCCCGCGCGATTGTTATGCGCGTAAAATAATGTATAGGTACGTATGAGGGTACACTTTGTCTGACCTATAGATATTCGTAGCAGATTATGATGAACCCGTAAACAATGTTTTAAAGTCCCCAGATACGAGTATTACCGAATACCAATTAAATTATATGCGAACAACATCTACGCACAAAATAATCTAAATAAGCACCCGTGGAATGAATAGGTACCCTATATAGTGCTAGTAGGGCATACTAATTATTTAAAAAGGATAAAAGAGAGAGACCGTTTCCGTACGTTAATTTAGAAACTAAAACAACAAATACTAACAAAGTAAAAGAGCAGGGTTGCAGAAATTGGAGCTGCAGGAAAGTTATAATGATTGCAACGGCTCAGTTCACGATCGCGGTTCGTAATTGGTCAACAGTGCAAGCAACATTGTTTTTTTAACCGACAGCTTTGTATTCAGTGTTAGTTTAGTAAGTTAGGTTGATGTTTATACATTACTAACTTACCTTAGCTTCGCTTTGATTATGAGAGTTTTCTGTAACATCCTTACATAAACCAGAATTGATTATACATAAAAATCTTCCATGAAAAATTATCTACCTGATCGTAAAATCAGTTACGTGGTTTAGGCGGAGTTAGCGGAGATACAGACAGACAGACATGTAAACAAGAAGATATAAGAACGAATACATTTTCTTTTGTGTAAGCTCTTTACCATTTCTTAACTCTAGTGCATAATGTCGTTCATTCCGTTCATTCCAAAGATGATGGAGTCAGAAGGTGGCTACAGGATTTCTTCAGGTTGCACTTAACATAGACCCACTGAGTTAGACTCGGACAGACGATGTGAAAAAAAAAGAAAAAATGGCAACAAAAGCTTGTCCCAACACTAATTTCACATACAATTTTTACCCAAGTAAATATTTCGTAAAGTACGGACGCATCTTTTCTCTATAAAAATCTAAAGTCATAGTCATAATTCATCGCAAAGGCCTACCGAACTACAAACAGCCAGATTTTTGTCTGTGGGACTTTAGAATCTACAATCAATGCGATAAAGTTCAATTACGTTTGTTTAAGTATATGAAGAAAGGAAAATTAACTTTATACAATTAAAACATACAATTAAATTGCCTTAATAATATATATCCTATTGAACCTTGGGCCTTATGAGGTTAACAACATTTATTGATGGCAGCCTGTCCTTATGGTACACACAGCAACACATCTAGCTATACACTTCAGACATCGGAAATATTGCATGAAAGAGAGTCGCACTAGAATGCATAGAAGTTGACATAATACACATATATACATCTCTTTATTTTTCTCTCTGCTCTGTCTTTAATGGTTAGTTCGAAAATACTTTATTACTGAATTATACGTGGAATGGATCGAAATTGATGACCGGAACGCAGAATTAAGACTTCTGCGATTTCTGAACGTGCGTGAAGTTTCATTACAGTACAGTGTGCTAAGAGCACAAAAAAGTATGTTTTCATACAAACAAACAAATAAATAAATAAAGAAGAATGCTTTTTATTTAGAAATACATTAATTTTATAGTCGTCAGACAGGTATATTCGCATACGTTATTTTCCTAAAAAAAGTTGGCAACCCTACTGACTGAAGTAGCATGAAAAATGCTAACATTTCCGAGAAAATACGATGGGAAAGGATTATTCACTACATATTTACTTCTATTAAGCAAGAGTAAAAAAGTACGGAAGGTTGTCCCTTGTAAAAAGTGTATGAACTCACCGATCTCGATATCTCATATTTTTTCATTGTTACAGGTACCTCCAACACCAGGTCCGTCTTTGGCAGCGCTGGCGAATACAAATATTCAACGATTGGAGCATCATTAACTTAGTCATTAACTTAGCACTAATCAAATAGCATAACAATATTATTAGGGAAACTGTCTCACTGTCATTGAGTGGCACACAACGACGAATTAATGGGTGTCAAAAACTTGCACACGAAGTATAATCACAGATAAAAAATGTTTTTTGAGTAATTTACGCTATTAATGGAGCAAAAAATTGTATTTCTTTATCGTCACGTATAAAAGAATTAAATTGCTTTATAAAAATAACCTAAGAAGGAAATGAGATTGCCAACTCACCGGTAGTGAGACAGAGACTTTAAAAATACCTTCATATACCAATCTTTTTCCTGTCTTACTCAGGAGTCAGTTTCGAGTTTATCCCGATATAAGCTGCCAACTGGTTCCTTTCTGTTACGATCGAAACTTCTGTGGGAATATAAACTTTTATACACTACGCTAGCCTAGGGCATCCAAGTAACAATATTCCCTACAGATGCTTCTATCTTTTACGTTGCTATAAAAAGGATTAGAAAAAAAAGGTTAGAAGTATTTAATATCACTCGGTTTTGGCATTTTTGTAAGTACATAAATATTTAGTATACATCTATTTCTTAATTTGTCACCCAAATAAGTTACATTATACTGTCTTTACTATTCTTGTAAATATTTAAGATAACATTTAAATTTTTAATAAACATTTTTTCTTAAGGTTTTTAGTATATTTTAAGCTAAGTGTATACATATAAATGATTTGCTGATGTATGAATTTAGTAAATAACACGAGTACGTCCAAAGAACCTTTCAAGTAAGTTAAATAGGATTAGCCAAGATAACAAATCTTAATTCACTTTATTTGAAATAATTTTATTTCCAATTTAATATCATAGAGTTGAAACTCCGCCAAGTCACTCAAGTTTGAACTTATGCAAATGTTTGATAAAACGTCGACTGCAGTCACGAACGTATCTGTTTAACAAAATGTGTGCCAGGCCGGTGGGCTGTCCGGCGCGTACTCGAGGTCCATTTCCGATAGACGTACTTATACAAGGTGACTGTTAATGGCATGTGATACATTACTTCCAGGACCCATTACGGTCACATTTATCGCGGTGGATAAAGCATCCGTCACTCTCCCACCTGGTATCCTGACTTTTTACCAAAGCATCATTTGACAAACTATATCATTTTACAAACTTTAATTTCGCAAAAACATGTTTGTGCTCAAAACATTACATAGTACATAAGTTACGTGGGCTTGTTAAGTAAGTTAGATTAGGTTAGACTTTTGACCACAAGAAATTGTTTAATAATGCGGTGGGAAGTATCTTTTTGCGAAATGAAAATATGTGAACCCTCGCACCTACATACAGGTCAGAAAGTGACAGATGTTTTATAAATACGCTATAGTATCGATCATTACTTTTTGAAACCGCATGATAGAAAAAGACAGATCCAATTCGTCCGATCCGTTTCAATAATAATAAAACACAATTCTGTGGGACATTAAGGAATAAAATTGTTAATTATACCTATTTAACTCTTTGTAATTTAACTGTTTCTAAACGGTGTAATATAACTAGTTAGAGATTATCTATTTTCTATAAACTACCTACCTAACTAAGGATATTTAATTAAAATAGTTATACCTCCACACTTTGAAAACCAGCTACAGTTACTATTGAGTTTTGAAAGCGGGGTAAGATGAAAACATAAATATCTGTCTTACCCCTCCAAAACACGGTTACTTTTATCGCCGTGGATAAAAACCGTCACTCTCGCACATACGTACTGGTCAGAAAAAGACAGATGTTTTATCCACGTTTACCCACACCGATAAACACGACCATTATAGGCCCGTGGGGAGGAAGTTAGAGCTCATTTCATGTAGCCCTTAGTACAAATGGCTCTAAAACTAGGCCTCTATTCAACACGGTAAAAACCACTAAGTATATATCTTTTTGACGTGTTATCGTATGGTCAACGTTTCGACAGCTCTTATTTACTTGACAGTATGGCGGCCGAGGGAAAATCAATACCATAACAGGTAGCCTAGAATAGAGATGCTGATGTTGACTAATTACAATACCATATACTCCGTATCTAATAAATCTAAATTTTAAATTGTTAATATTTATTCAGTAAGTTAAAGTTAACTATAATACGGAGTGAATCTACTAGCGCTTCAAGATAAAAAAGATAAAAGACATTTACTCAGTAAGTGCTTAGGCTATACGGGCACTTTTATAAGTCAAGAATCTATCAGTGCTTCACAAGTGGAGACCACTGCGGAGAGAAAACGCCGCAAGAAACTCTGCATTCAGTAATTTTTAAACATAATATGTAATATTACAATGGTACTTACTACTTAGTTTAGCATTACATAACGATATAAAGATTGAATTAAATGTTATATCAAATAACTTGCGCAGATCAGCAGAAAAACATGCCAAAATCTTACGAGAGAGATACAGAGAGAAAAGGAAATAAAGGACAACAAGATCATCATTGCGCAGAAGAAGCGCCGGAAGGAACTCCAGCACAACATACCTACCATTTTCTAGTAAAAGTATGGTGTACTTAATCCCATTCCCATTCCACCACCATCCAAGCAGAGAAAAGTTGAGGGCATAATAATAGATGATAATAACCCTGAAATGTATAAATACATTTTCAAATACGTTTCAATAGTAAAAAATTAACTTTTTATTAGAAGTGATAACGTTTTCAAGGTTTCTTAGCTAGAAAATGCGGAACAACTATTTAATACTAGTCCAATCTACGAAACATTCAGACTAGGAGCCAAGATTCCCTAGCGTGTTAAGAAACAAACAAAAGGCATATAGGTACTTGTTTTATTTAACTTTGTTGTTTCATAAACTTAGCACAGACAATCTTAGTGCACAGTTATTTTAGTTAACCCGTTAAATTTGCCTGGAGTTAGGTACTTTGAATTATTACATAATAAATCAAAACATTAGTCATTGTTTTAGCAATTGCGTACAAAACTACTGTTTTATTTTAAGAAGTACCTGCACCAAGGTCCAGCGCACACTAGAAGAAAGTATTGGATCGTTGGTCATCCCTACATTTAAAAGCACACTGAGACACTGAAGGCGAAATGCCAAGGATTTCTTAGCCATGCCGCGGCATTTATACATATACTGAGGCAGCTGAGAGCAGTTGAAGCAACCGCAACGCTGCTGAGGAGTTCCCAAGGCTTGAGGCATCCCGATCACTGACGACGCTACGTAAATGAAATGCATGGACATAACATACTTAATCATCCTGCATCTTTGTCTTTATATAATTTCGATTATTTTTTTAAGCTACTTAGTTTCCTAAAAATGCAACAAACACCTGTATTTAAAAGCCTATTTTTAGTCAATGGATAGTCCAAATAATCTAAAATGTACACGTGTTTTATTTATATGCATATATTTGTATTTCTGGGTGACATACAGAATTTAATAAACGTCTATTGTGTAGGTAAGGTTACGTTAGTTATTTATAGTAATTAAAATAAAACCCTTTCTATTGTAAAAACTGTTTTAGGTGAAACGATTTTATGCGAAATTATACATTATGCGAATAAAACATTATGGATTCCAATATAGACCCATAAAATAATTTTGTGCAAAATGTGGTTACAGAATCACAACAATTATTATTAAGTCAGCTTACCCCACTCTGGGATTTTATCTCTACCAGTCAACCACATGGCACATTGGAGATCTACGCACACAGAGTTGAAAACTTACGAGTAGTTAAATACCTACTTAAAAATACTTTTCGTACTAACATACAAATCAAAGCTCACTTTTCAATGGTGTTTTGATCAGAGACACGGTGCGGATCTGGTGCTTCGGCACGTAGTAGTATACCTCCCTTTACGAACATGAGAACTATTTTTAAAGTAGGAAGGTTAACCGCAGGGAGACACGCTGACTTTCATGAATTTCTCCAGTCGTAATTTCATAAAGGCTTGTAGTACTGTTAGGCGATGGGCTTGCCACCTGTCACTAATATGCACTGTTAAACATCTTAGCCTGATTGTGCAAATTGTGGTTACAGAGTTATCAACAAGTTTTTAGAGTTGTTGGTAATTCTGTTGCTCTGCCTACCCCACTTTGGGAATGAAGGCGTGAAGGTATGTATGTATGTATGTATGTAATTTCATAAAACGTTCCTACAACAAGATACTTTTACAAGCACAAGTTTTTGAAATAACTTTTTACGATCAACATTTTTGTAGGTTCCCCTTTGCAAAAACAGATTTAGTTCCGGAGAGTCACTGATATAGCTTTATTTCCTCTGGGAAAAACAAAATCCTGGGTCAAAATATGAAGTGGAGTTTTGTGCAAGAAATAAAATGCAACATTGTCCTACATGGGGCGAGATTGCTGTGTCGTGCCACGTGTTATTCTTTGCACCTGTGTGGAGTATAAAGCACCTAAGTGAATTGCAATTCTACTTTATTCATACCAGTTTCTATTCTTTTGGCAAACCATAACATACACTCGCGAGCAAAACTATTGCATCACTTTGTATTTATTCATACCCAATAGCTTTGTACATTTTTACCCGAATGAGATGGCTGTTTTGTATGAAGATGCGTGCGCATGGGAAAGGAGAATTGATGCATCTTGATACAAAGTAAGTACCTACTTAACTATTTTACTAGGACAAAATGCGAATTCGGTGTTGATAGAGTGACTCCTTAAACAATCTCAGGCACAAATTTTGCTACGGACTGAAGGTAGGTATAATTTTTTTTTTTTTTTTTTTATACCTAACTATTCGACTTTTTGTAGCAACATTCGTACTGCCCTTCTAAGCAGTATCCCAAAATCAATAACCAAAGCAGTTTTAGTTATCTTCTCTTAGTAATAAGGTTGATATTGCTACAGGAGTTTTATCTGACTTACTGCGTATAAGCTTAGGAGGGCAGCGTACCTCACGCTATATTATTATACCCGTAGGTATTATGGTGGTGTTTATGGATTTGGATAAACGTAGATAAAACATGTTTTACTTTCTGACCTAATACGTAAGAGCGAGAGTGACGGATACTTTATCCACCACTATAAAAGCAATCATAGATATCTAATATACCTAGAGGACAGTAACAAACAATACCGTCAAATAGAAACTCGTTTAAACCGGTGAGAGGTGATGCAATACGGCCAAACTTTCGTGGTTCAATTAAAACGACGTGTCTCATGTTGAGGTGCAGAAATGAGTCCTAAAAACTAAAAATCCTGCATTCATAATACACAAGTTGTGCAGGAAAAATAATACAGATAAGGGCGGCCATATACATTCGGAATTTCAATTCGGAATTCTGAAGGCAGCTAATCTATACAAAATCTATTACCCTACCACACACGTCCGTTCGATTTTTTTCTGTGCCACCGCCATAAGGCATACGAAACGACCACCTTTTTACTATGAAAATCAAAGTTCGAACTGTTCGAAGTTACGATAGCTCCATCCCTTTCTCTCGATTTAGTATCGAACGACGGACGAGTGACTCAGTCATTATGAGATTTTAAAGCGACAAGGTACAAGATACAGTGTACTTCAGTCTCCTACTTATAAGGCTCACTGTACCTACTAGGCAGATAAGAAGTCAATCCGGACACATAGCCAAACCAATATTATTAATACACATTGTGCAAGGTTCAGGATACTTAGGATAATGGTCTTCCTAATACTGTAACTAAATACCGGACAAATTTCAATATGCTATACGGACCAACAAACCGACAGGCAGATTGAATGGAATGGAATGGATATTATGAAATTATAAGGGTTCCGTTTTGCAGTTTTGCTCCGGAACGGAACACTTTAAATGAGGTTGTTATTATCACCGCCATCTAGGCTAGGAAGTTAGCATTACGTTCTCGTTTATGTATTCACATTCACCGTAGGGCAGCCGTGGGGATTCACAATGGTAAATAAATCACGTACTACCTAGTCGTAAACTTACTAAGATTACCTACCTAACGTACCTAGTACTTCAAAGTTTTTTATTACCTAGGTGGCGCTTATGGTTAAAACATTTAGAACATTAGTATAGAGCATCGACGATTCACTGATTATAAAGGTATGTCGTCAAAGTGGAGTTTAATAATCAGGATCAGGTAAGTAAATATAAGATAAGTTATTATTTTAAAGTTAGTAAACGGGAAAAATTATTAATTGACGCGCAGCGCACGATGGGAAGTCTAAGGCGAAGGCTAGACGTACAATAAATATTGTTATCCATCAATATTTATCTCATATTGTGATATAATATTGTTCGTCTAGTCTGCTATATTGATGGATGACAATACATGTCACAAAAATCTAGATTTTTGGATTCCGGTTTGCCAATATCTGATAAATATTGAGATCCGTCAATATACTGAACTACACGTACAAAAAATATTGAGAAATGTCAGTACGCATCCCGACAGCAATGGAGACTGACGTGCCGCCGCCGACGCCGTCGCCGCCAGCTACAATGGCGAGTACGACTAGGCTTACAAATGAACAAACAATCCTTAAGGAGTTTATTTTAAATTTAGAAGCCTTGCCCGAATTGTGGGATTCGTCAACAAAAATTTATAAGGATGCAATTAAAAGAGGAGAGGCATACAGAAAATAATTTTCGTAATCTTCTACGTCATTATTCAGTTTAATTTCAACCAATAGATTCAAGTGTGTGTATTTTTTTTTGTCGCAGCCATTTTTTAGTCCACTGCTTTCTTTTAATTCTTTTTTTTAGACTAAATGCTAAAATAATAGCGAGACAAGCTTTAGTTTTTGTCTCCATATCTACACAACGACTGAACTGCACGAGACGCGTTATAATACTGACGTCAAAAATATTGCACGTGTAGCCTTGGCACTCTGAATCCATGAACAGATTGTGCTGCCCTCCTAAGCTTAATGGCGATAACTCAGAAAAACTTCGTGAAGAAATTGCAACTTAGTTACAAACAGAACAGAGTTGAATCTTCTTTGGTTATTGAAATCTAGTTATTGCAGTTTTGATTAGGAGGGCAGTGTGATCCATCAGTATTTGCCAATTGACGGATAACAATATTTCGCATGCTTAGTAATCAACGGGCCTAACTCAAAATAGGCATTAAATTAGTTATTGTATTAAAACGGCTTATAACTGACAGCACTTTCGGCTCTCTTTCTTAAACCAGCCAAAATCGCGTATTAAAAAGAGATGACATGATACCAAATAATTCAATGGAAACAAGAAGTGCCAATTACGAAACTTTAAACTCGATTTACCACAATTCACGATTTTTGAGTTAAGCCCGTTTATTACTAAGCATGCGATTTATTGTACGTCTATAGTTCATTTATTTTAGCATGATACAGAAAGAAATAAAGGTATTTTATTGGGCACGTTACACGCAACATAATAATTATACAAAAATATTGCTCCAAAACGTCTTTTTTGACTGCTATTATTTGAGAGTAAATATTAAATGAACGTTATAATCTATTGCAGTAGTACTTTAAGTCATATTCGTTAATCTTTACATTGCATTTTTTATTTGTGTTGATTAAATTTACTTCAATTAGAAACGTGGTCTATAAAAGACCTAAAGAAGCAGGGGTTACAAACCTGTGTTAACAAAATAAATAACGAAACGTCTGAGCATATAACTCGACTAATTCAAATACTATCCTGTCACCTGTCAAATATAGCGAAACTAGTGAATTTTAAATTGGGGAGGCCATTTGCAACGTTAAAAGATGGCGGACGTGTAATTTGTTTTAGACTTTAATTTTTGGGTAATTAGGTGTTCAAAGTTCTTTTCTGATAGTGATTTGTTCTTTTTATGCCTTTGTGTCGCACAGTGATTGAAGACTTGGACTTATTTCGTGTATCTGGCATCTTTCTTCTCGTTTCAAGTGGACTCGCAGTGGTGCAGAGGTTAAAACTATCTTGACCTCTGACCTACAAATCACCGTACAACGTTGCCCCCAATCTTCCTAGAGAAGATTGGATTGTTTTATTGCTATATTGATATATACTTATATATACTTGACACTGGCGAAATCACTTAACGTGGAAACGCCATATATGGCGTTAAGAAGAAGAATTTTAAATTGATCATTAATAACGCCACAGTTTGCATTTTTTGACAGATTGAACGTCACAACGCCCTTATGTGATATGTCCAAGGATCGGAAATTCGGATCGATATTTACCTATACTTTAGCGCCGGCTTTGTTGTTCAGTTGTATGGAGGTGGACTCAATCATATAATTCATATAAAATTTCCGGGATTTCAAAATAAATAAATTACACCGGCATTAATTCATAATTATTTATTTATATTAACTGTTTGAAGTTATTTTCCATGTATATGTTTAACCAAATGTTATTTAATTTACCTGTAACTTATTAACCTAACGAATTTATAGGAGCAAAACAGAACGTTTTATCCTACATGTAAAGTAATTATTATATTAACGTTTTGTAGAATCCCAAAATCCCAGAACTTAAATTATTAATATAATATTTTTAAGAAGCCGACGCCATGTTTGCCTATCTTTTTCCGGGATTTTGCCAACTTTAGGTAAATATCGATCCGAATTTCCGATCCATGGATATGTCCCATGTTATGTTATGTCATTTTCTCTCGAGTTCGAGAGCGTGAGCGTTTATATTGTTCCATAGTTGTTTTTGTTGTGAGTTGTTTGTTGTTAATTTCCTTGTTAAAGTTGGCAGCTGCTCGTTTAGTCTACATCTTTAATCTCTACCCTACTATCGCACTCTTTAGCGGAGAAACGATGACACTTCATCCGGAACAGTCAGTCTTAAATTAGGTAAATCAATTAAGTATAGCAGTTAGAAACCAATATATACATATTCAAATAGTTTTATAGTATTTTTTTTATATAATACCGAGACCCAATGTTTTGTCCAACACAAAAACATTAATGACACATGCACAGATACAATATATTGAGTGCTTAGATTCTTATTGATTCTGCCAGCGAGTATTAGAGTTGACGACTACTGGTTATTTTTCTTTTTTTTTTCTCATCCTAAAATAAATGAACTATAGCCTTCGCCTATGTGTAGCACGGACACTTAACCCTTTGAACGCCTCTGCCTTTACAAACGTCGTCCTCACACCCCAATGACACCTGAAAACCACAGCTAATGTCAACCTTACGTCACAAATACTCGGGGCTATTTTTCACTGTATTATATCTGTGACCACTATATGGGTCGATGGCGTCGTAGGCACGACAGTACAAGACCACTTTAGTGGTTCTTGGCGTTCAAAGGGTTAAAAATGACATCACGTGACCACAAAATGACCACAAACCACTACCTGAATTATTTCATTTCGTTTCGTCAGAAGTCAAGTCCTTTCCGGACTAATTCTCCCTCTACGTTTCCCGACATACATTGTCATACCATTATAATCTGTGGTCAAGTCACGTCCACAGATTGTAAGGTGGTCCCGCAAAAAGTAGTGTATTATACTGTGGTCCCGTCACACATACGCGCACGTCAGTCATTGGCAAGCAAAGAGTATAGTGTAATACCAAAAGGAAAAGAGTGGCTGCTCTGTGGTTTAACATGCATCTGTGGACGTAGTGCCATCTATAGTTTGTAGGGTAAAACTTTACACGCGAGGTATGTAGGTATATATATATATACATACACACGCATAGATCTATATCCATATATCGACGGTGAAGTACCAAGAACTCCTAACTGACATATTGACGATAGTTACATTTTTAAATAGATACACTTTAAAATTAATTTGGCGTCACTACTGAAGACATTAAAAAAGAAGAAATTAAATGAGTATGAAACCAGTGTCTTCAGTAATAATGCCAGATTATGTTTGTAGTGTATCTACATAAAAATTTTACTATAGTCAAAATGTCAGTTAGGAGTTCTTGGTACTTCACCGTCGATATCTAGTTAGGCAGCAAACGCCCGTGACAAATACAGCGGCACCAAAAGAATTGTCTAGGTACGCGAGATAATCATTTTGACTTCTTGAACTCTTTGAGTGGCGCCGCCATTTTGACCCTGGCATGCAAATATCAAAAGATTTTTACAAAAAATAATACATCCTAATGTTTTCCTTTTTACATGATTAAAATTAAAAGCGAGGGAATGTTTGTTATAATTTTATTTACAATTATAATACTTATTACATTTTCATTTTTTAAGGGGGCTATTACTTAAGGGCTATTCCCAGTTGTCCACACTACTAAAGTACATTAATAAAAACTAACACAGTTGAGTCAAATTAAAGAGTGTGAAATGTTTACATAATTTCGAGGGTGTGGACAACTGGGAATTTATTATTATAATAGGAATAGCCCTTACTTATCAATTATCACTTTTTCTTATGTTTTAAATAATACTCCTGCGCTGATTTTTTTATAACGTCATCCCCGTCATTATAGGTTATTTTACCACCAAGTATTCGGTTAACCGATCTGCACCAGCTATAAATAATAATGTTTACTGAAATGTTGCAAAAATATTTAATCAGCTTTTGTTTGTGCCTCTCACAATCCATAAAAGTGAAGTCTGTAAATAGCTCTATAAAGCTTGTAATTCGTTCTTTAATATTTTTTTCGTGGCAATCGGAGTTTAAAAAAGAAATTGTTATTTCTTGGATATCTTTAAAGCATGCTATAAAATGTTCAGAGGGGTAACACAACCACTTCTTGTTTTTATTATACTCTTTGGCTCTAATGTAATTGTGTACATTGCCTGGTGCTGCTGTTATTTTTTCGCGACAGCATCTACATGACTTCACCACATTTTGTAGGCACTTCGCTGCCCCAATATTATAAGGTTCTATGTTACATGAATGTCGAACGGAGATAATAAGCTTTGAAAATAAGTGTACCCATATTTCGCTGGATAAAGATCTGGTATATAAACGAATATGTCAATTGTAGAAACACAAATATACTGTTGCCGAAAATAAAAAAATACGCCGTAATCAGTTAATTATTTAATAAATATAAACATTTAGTTTTTTACATAGAACTTTGGAACCGTTATACAAACATTCTGTTCTGTAACATAGGACTTTGTTTGTCTGTAGCGTAGTATTTAGTACTAAAATTATTTTATGGCCCAAATCATAATACAGAACTGGATGTACTCTAATTGATAATTTATTTTTCTACATCCAATCGAGGACGTCAATTTCGAAAATGATATTGGAATTCAAGATGGCAGCCGTGATGTTTTTTGAAAAAGTCATCATGGGTGTCATTTTCTTAGTTTTTAGGGACGCAGATTTTGAAAATGATATAAAATTTGGAATTCAAGATGGCGGCCATGATTTTTTTTGAAAAAGTCATCATGGGTGTCATTTTTTAGTTTTTTGGGACGCAGGTTTTGAAAATTATATAAAATTTGGAATTCAAGATGGCGGCCATGATGTTTTTTGAAAAAGTCATTTCATCATTTGACTTGTGAAAATAAAAAAATATTCTATTCTATTCTATTCTATTCTATCATGTTTGTTTTCTTGGTTTTTGGGAACGCAGATTTCGAAAATGACGTAAAAAAATTCATTCAAGATGGCGAATTTTATACCTATTCAAACGTCATGGCCGCCATCCTGAATTTCAAATTTGAAAACGCCACGCCGGGGCGATTATAGCGTTGTTGGAAAAAAAATACCACGATGTTAGACTCGTTCGTTAAAAACAGCTTGATAGTACTCCACATCGGCTCGTGGCATCCACCTGTACATTGAGACTTTCCTACAACAGGTTTTTTCAAAATCTTTGGAGTACAACAAATATTGCCATTATTCTGTCTTCGGGTTCTTTGGGGTTTTAAATTAATTTTCTTAAATGTTTCCTCTGTATGTGACTGTTTGTAACTGACTTCAAATAGCGATTGAGAGAATTTTATTTCCGTTACTTTAGAGAACGGTACCAGTGTGTAATAGCCCCGAGCCTGCTTTTTGAAAATCTAGGAAAATAAATGACATACGTACCAATTTCTTCTTATTTTCAAATAAAGAATAGGTACCAGGATGACATTATTAACTAGAAAAATTATACGACGCAGGCCACGTTTCTCTAGTTTAAGAGATCGATCACACGTTACACGGTATATTATCGTGTTATAAATAGGTATGACTTATCATTTTATACATGCAATGCAATTCACTTTGATGATGAAAGGTTATCGTATCAAATCCAATATATTATATATAACCCCTTATACAATAATAGCAATCTAACAAACATAGGACCTTGTTACCCTTGTTAGTTTTATAACCACAACATAGAACCTTATAATATCGGGATTTTTGGACTATTAGTTGATGATATTAAGAGCCTCGTTTGAGCAAAATACAGCTAAAGACACGTAGAATTACGTACTAATCATAACTCATATTGTGGAAAAAATGTAACATAGAACCTTATAATATTGGGGCAGCGACTTTGCCAGGTCCCACCCACAAACATAAGCTCTTTGCTCAGCCCCTGAATCTGATAGATTTGCATTATTTTGGATAAGATTCAGAGGCTGATCTAATACAATATGCTGTGACTGTGACGGAGCATCTTGAGTTTTCTCTTTTTCATTTTCTTTCAGTAAAAATAATAAGGATTGCAAAAGAGTATTCGAATCTTCTTCGCAATTTGCATTTTGTGAATGGTTCGTGTTAATATTATTTAAAAGTAGCGTTTTAAATGCTCCCTCAAAGCCGACGCAATTTAGAGCAACATTTCCCGCTCCTAAGCTTCGAATACTTCCAAAAAAGTTTTCTAGTGGGTCCTGGTTGAAGTTCCTTGTGAGCATGGCATCAAAAGAATGCTTTTCGTGCAACAATTTCCAAATGAACTTAAAATTCTCTATAGTTTTGATGAAATTATTTATAGAGGGTACAGATTTTTCCGAATAGTTATTAGTATTTCCTTTTTTTATTATATATTTTACACTTTTTAACATCTTTACAGCATCTAACCATAACTTATGATGTGGTGAATTATGTTTCACAACAGCTTTATTAATTTTTCCATTAGGAATGGAGTAGGTTGAGGAGTTCAACGAATCAAAAACTTTGTCGATCAGGAGTACAAATGGCACCAAATCGCGACATTCTTCGGGTACATCACCCCTCGCGGCCAAGTGTTCAGTCGCTACTGCCATGGAGCGACTTAACACTTGAGCCGCCATTTTTACCCTCATTTTTTTTTTTTTTTTGTTTACGTGTTCGTCGGTCAATCGAGGTAAAAACCGCAGCTCGCCATATGTTTTGTCTGCCTCGTAAACCCACTGAAAGTATTCCCACTTGATTTTCTTTTCAGTTCCTTCATTTAAGTATTTCATTTCTTTATTTAATATATTATTTCTTAATCCTTTCAATAAATGAGGAACATCATAAAGTGGGAATATTTCTCTATTATTTACGATTATTAAATCTTTGCGCCACTCCTTCTGATTTGATAGATAGTGGCATTTTGCATCATTTATGAGACCATTTATCACACTTACATTTGAGGAGCATTGGTCGCAGACAGTGGCAATTATATTTAAACCTGTGGCTTGTACATCTGTTATAACATTTATTAAAATATTTTTAAGTGTCAATGTCTTTAAACTTTGAGTAAAGTAGTAAGCCACAGGTTGTTTAAATTTGGCTTTAACCCCTTTGACCATAAAAACTAAAACATGATTCGCAAACTTACGCTTCAAGTTGATTGATGGTATAGCATTCCATACTAATCGATGACCACTGGTCTTCTGTTCTGCCAGGAAATGGTGATCACAAATTCGTTTGTTTGCATATATCTTAGCTGGATCGCCAACTGCAGACACCCAAGCAACTAACCGCTCAGGCTGCTTGGTCCTATTTGGAAACCGGTGCAGTGGGACACCTTGTGCGGCTGAAATTGTAACAATTCTAATTATATTTTATTTATTTAAATACATGAGTGGCATGAATGAGTGGCAAATGCCCAACAGATACAATAAATATATCACACATATTCAAAGTGACAATTTATTAAAAGATAGAGAGAAAATATTAGTCCAGTCATATACTTTTTCTATAAAATTTAAATGACAATTGATTCACATTACTATATAAATAAATAAATATCAGGGACAATGTCACACCAATTGACCTAGTCCCAATTTAAGCTCTAGGCTTGTATTATGGGTACTAGACAACGATATAAATACTTATATAGAGACATATATACTTAAATACATAATAAACATCCATGACTCAGGAACAAATATTCGCGCTCATCACACAAATATCTGCCCTTACCGGGATTTGAACCCAGAACTATAAAAAGTATAGTTTCTAGATCAAATATAACAATGATAGCAAAAACACTAATTGCACATCAAATTAACTGCTCATCTGAACCAACTCATGATTGCATATACTACTTTAACTTTAGTTAAGTGCTTAGTATAATGAAATGAAATGGTGTTTCATTTGTAAGATATGATATACCACGAGTTTAATAGGTGGTTGGGCGCTTTCGAATAAAGTAGATTATTTAAATGATGCAATACAAGCAAAGTCCGCACAAAACTCTACATTGGCAAAATCACCACGGACGTCACAAAGAAAAAATTAGTTATAACCTACTTCAGTTATTTACGAAATAGCCGTAAGTACCTAATATGACGTGTGTATGTTTTAATTAATATATAATACTATTTTATTAGTTACTCACCAAGATTGTCGCATCCAAAAATACACAGCCTTTTCTTCGTTACACTCATAACGATAAAAATTAACAAATAACAAGTTCAACAACAAAAAACTCAAGAAAAATTAACAAATGTAACAGTAAAAACAAAAAACTTAACGAAATAACTCCACAAAACCACAAATAACTGAACAAAATTGCCAGAAAAACGGGGAACACACATCGAGATCCGAGTACGAAAATCGTTGTGAACTTTTTTGAAGTTCACAGTTGCTTGACATTGACAGAGGTTAGTTTGGATTCCAAACTTCAGAGGGCGCCACTGAGGACCAAAATTGTTGCTAGTTCTTGAGTGTGCCCCCCCTGTTGGCAAGGCGGCAACACACACAACGCGATCGGTGGTTGTGATTCGGTTCGGCATATACATACAATAGTGCACTTTGTAACAGTAAATCTTGTACCTGTGAAGACATAATTAAAACAATCATGTCTGGATGTAAGTATTACTTTATTTTATTACACTTTTAAGCCATTGTTTCTCCACTAAACTTTTGAATTGATTCAATTTAATTTTTGCATCACTATATTGTTGACTCAAAACTTAAGCTTATTTACATATGTTTGTTTGAGAATGTTTGCCGGCTGCCTAGTTTTTCTCATAATCAGTAAAACTGTGTCAGATAACAGTATAAAAATTGACAATTTGCTCGTTACAAATTCACATTCATGCAGTGAAAGTTACTAATATTAGTTATGGCTTACCGTTGTTGTGCAACTGAGGAGCGACATGGCATCATTTTCTATTTATATACTATATACTATAAAAAGATGTATATGCAATAGCATTATTATATTTTCAACTTTCTAACAGTAGGTACTTGCTTATCCAGAAGTGACACTTTTTGTAACAAAACACTATCAGTTTGTTGAAGACCTATGCATTTGTTTTCAACAGTTTTAATCAGTGTTTTTATTAAATTTGTTTACGCATAGTCACAAAATTAATAATATCATGGGTTGAAATATTGATATAAAATAAAAAATCAAAATAAGATTGGCCTAGGGCTAAAATGGGGAACTTACCGCCCCCTTATGTGTCCAATGTCACCTTTACCACCTCTGGAAATCTTTACCACCCATTTTATCCCCAAGGGATAGGCTGTCTAGTGTGGACCTGGACTGATTAAGGAAAACAAACAATTATTTTAAGGGTACCTGTACCTGCGGATAATAATGATATTGACAGCAGCTGTCTACACTTGCCTAAATTATATTGGAAAACTGACAATAAATGACTCATAGGACAGACTGATTAGGTGTAAAAATCAAATGTAGCTTATTTTTGTTTTTTTTTTAAATATGTGTTTTAAAGTTGTGGGGTGATGTCATTAGAACTATTAAGCCAATCTTTGCCATCATTTTCATTATGTTGGTAATTATCACCTGGTATGGCATGAATGATAGCATTAATATTTTAAACATGTCTAATAACTAGTAGATGCAACACAGAAGTAATACATGCGGAATGCTTATTTATCTTATTTTCCTGGGTTTCTAAATTAGTATTAGGATATGAAACAGTTTTTAACCTTTTAATAGCCATGGTCGAGGTTAGGTGTCCACGGCGCAACAGTCCAGTGTTGTTCATTGCCGAGTAATAACATAATTTCAGCATGTTGTGATTTTTGTCTAAGAACCAGCCAATAATTTTTTTTTATCATTAAAAAAAAGTTCCCATTGTGCGGAACCTATGATTTAATAAACTACTTGAAGACTGTCACATTTATATTTCCATTTCTAATAAAATTACATGCCGGTCAGACTGGTAATAATACATTTTTAATTCCAGATCCATATGGTGGAAACCCGCCTCAGTACCCACCACCAAACAACCAGATTTACCCTCAGATCTACAATCCATCAAATGCTGGTGCCCCAGGACAACCTGCTTACTTTCAGCCTGCTCAACAACCTTATCCTTATCAGCCTGGCTTTGCCTACCCTGGCCAGCCGGGTATGGCCCCAGTAGTTCTCGGAATACAACCCACTGCTCCAGCTCCAGCCTACTCATATCCCGGACATCCTAGTGTCACACCGCAAGCAAGTTATGTGTGTGAGTACACAATAATAAAAAGTACTAGAAAAGTGGTACCAGTTCAATTATAAAATAGAGAATTACTGGAGACAAATATTTACATTACACCTCTATCTATTGCACACAATGACGCTTTACAACTCAAAATACAGTTGAAAATATATGTTGCTGTGGTTAAGAAACCAATGAATTTCAAAGTTTTCATTGGTGCAGTTACAATAAATGTGTGAGGTGTCAGTTGTTAGAACTGATAAACTGAGTACATGAAATGCAGAATAGGGCCCCTATTCTACTGGATAAAATCATATTGCCTGCCATTAATGCCAAGCAGATAGAGCTTTCATAATATTGACAATACAATAACCCATTAGAATAGAGGCCCTGTGTAAGCAAAATAAGTATATTCAGGGTCAATAGAAATGACAAAAGACGTAAACAAAACCAAACCATACCATTATTACACCCTATTCACGTACTTTTGGACATCGCGTATATTTAATGATATACTCGCTTGATTGTTACTTTTACATACTGTTTAAGATTAAATAACTATTAATTATACATATTATTATTTTTTTGTTGTAATTAAATCTCATTTGCAGATACATTGAGGTTATGTGTCAACCAGTAGTTTACATCTTTTATCATTTCTATTGACTCTGGCCTTTGGACTTGACAGAAGCGCGTAGAGATAACTCTATGTACTTCTGTTTAGTCCATTAGAGAAAACACTGTTTTACCGAACGATTGTCTTTACATGTGATATCCATGGACTTATTTATTTAATAAGTCCATGGGAGTGTCTATAAATAACTCGACATTGGCGAAATACACCTTAACAGGAGTGAAAGCCATTAATTAAAATAATAATTAGAATTAGACTCTGACCTTAATGTGTTATATTATAACACTCTTAACAAAATGATAAAAGGGTCATTCCGCCAATTCGGGTATTACACGGACTTATATACCTACTTAATAAGGTTTATGTCGGTATTGTAATAAGGAACTAGGAAAATTACTGCTACTATTTGGATAATATTTTATTTTCCTGAACACGCACAGTGATATTTTATATTTAGATACGTTATGTTTATACTAAATGCCTATAAAACCCGTCGCCAATAACTGACAGTTGCTAGGTAACCATATTTCTACAGACAGACGGCAATCCGTAGCGAACGCTATTGTTAGAAAGAGATAAATAGTTGTTTCAAATTGCTCGCCATTCCCGCCAAGACAAGTGCCCGATCACGGCCGCCACCCGTCTTTATCGCACTAACGCGATATCCAATTGCGTATCTCATGTTTCACAGGTGACAGTGACCCCGGTGCAAATTAAACAATTTGATTGATTTACGAATGAAATGAGACATCCTTTCTTCCTTTTACAGTTACAGTATAATTTCGGCAGCCTCAAAAAACACAAGATGACAATTTTTGTGAAATGTATTTGTTACTTTTCGGTAGTAAAATTGTATTGTCTTTGATGCGTGCGTGTCAGCGGCCGCGGCGCAACTAAACAGTAGTAAGGTAAATTACCTTCCTTTTTGAGGTACGCTTTTGCGCGCAGATGACGTATCTTAATATAAAATATCATTGAACACGCATAATTAAAAGTATAAGAGCAATAACCAAAAAAACACTTATAAAAAGTAGCTGTTTCGGGTGATACGCCGGAATGAGCCAAAAGTAATGAAAAAATTAAGGGCAACCTTATCAACTGCTTGTTATTGTTAACTGCTTGTATGTTAATACTCGAAGTGCTGTTAAATACAAAGTTAAGATTTTTTTTGACACGGTATAAATATCTTTTGTTGGAGATAGAGTTCTCGCTGGCAGATCAGACAGCCAGCGATCAACTATTGATATTTCGCTCATCCAATAGAATAATGACATAATTGCAAAAAATCGGGTTTTGAGATTTTACCGTCATAAGTGTTCTAAAGGTCAGGTCTATCGCGTGGAACAATGACAACATGCATGCTAAAAATGCAATTATGTCATTATTCTATTGGATGAGCGATTTGTGTCCCTTTTTTGACACGGGATCTATATCTTTTGTTCGTTTCTTGACCGAGAAAGTCTATAGCTTCCTCTATACGTAGGTAGGTAGGTATTATGTTTATGATGAGGGTAGATTGATAAAAGCTTAGTATTAGCATTGACAAAAGCGAAAGATTTAGAGGGTAACTTCAATCTTATCTTATATCTACAAAAAGGTAGTGGTTGTAGTTGCTGTGTCACGAATTAAACGGTTTTTTAGAGTAATGGATGTAAATTTCAGTGAATTCAATCCAGAGAAAGAAAAATGGGAAAATTATATGGACAGGTTCGATCATTATTTATTGGCGAACAACGTCACAACAGACAGATTGAAAAAAGCTCATTTACTTGCACATGGTGGTCGTATTATTTATCAAGTAATAGCTTTGTCACCATCTAAAGAATTATATGCAATAAGCTATGACGAAATTGTATCTTTGGTAGATGATCATTTTAATCCAGTGCTAAATGAAATAATGCAATCATTTCATTTTCACAAGAGAAATCAGTTAGAGGGTGAACGCATTAGTGATTATGTGAAAAATATACGCAAGTTAGCCGATGGTTGCAACTTTACCGACATGGAAAGGGCTTTGCGAGACCGTTTCGTTTGTGGTTTAAACGATAAAACAATTCAGAGCCAATTACTACAAGAGACGACACTACTGACCTTTGGCCAAGCAGTTGATTTAGCTGAAATATTAACAGAAAGCATAGCGTTTTCGACATCAGTACTGGTGGGTGCTATCTCTAGTGGTGAAGTTAACTCAATGGAACAGAATAAGGAATATCGATGTTAGTATCTCTATGAATGTACGTATTATCCATCTGTATGAGGAATCCTTGGGGAAATTACTTGATATTTTTATGATTCGACTATTTTAATTTATATTTTAACTTAACAATAACGAGCTTCGTTTACAACGCGAAGCAAGGCCAGAATTGGCAAGGCAATAAAAGTATAGGACTATAGTTAAAATCATGTTAGCTGATCGAAGACACCTTAGGGCTTACCTGGTAAACAAAGCAATTCATTGTTATCTATTGTAAAGTGTGGCCGCAAAGATAGGGTTAGAAATAGACTGTAGTAACTGCAATAATTTGATAAGGAGGGTCAAATTAAACCAATGGAATGTTGATATCATCCGGTGGATGCAGATAGCACGTGACCGGTCGTTGTGGCAATCCTTGGGGGAGGCCTATGTGTTGCAGTGGACGTCGTTTGGCTGAAATGTTGATGATGATGATGAATGATGATATTGATAACTTTGAATTTGAAACAGCAAACGAGAACACTTTAACACAACATGATACATAAAACATATTTTTACAAAGGTATAAATTAAAGGTTTAATCGTAATTAATAGGTGACTAGTGTTTTCTAAATAGCTAGTTTAAGCGGGATGGTTTTTAGCTAGGTTTCATGAAAATTGGTTGGACTGTTTCTTTTGAAAGTATCGTGATTTTAGAGCGTCGGTGGCCTAGCGAGGGAGTCGACTCGTCGCGCGGTCGCCATGTACCAATGAGTTTTTGTAACTTAATTACAGTCGATTTCATAAATATGTGTACACAGTACCTTATCACTTTTATCGTTGTGACAATTCATGTATGTCAGTTTAAACATGACACTAAATAGACAAGGTACTAAGTGTAAACATATTTATGAAATCGACTGTACATTACCCGATGCTCTTACGGTGAAGGAAAATCACCGTGAGGAAACCTGCGCATTGTAACTGCTGAGTGTGTCAGAGGTATAATTGCACAAATTTTCCTCAAGAGTCGAATTAGTGTATCCGGAAGAGCCTATCCGTAAGATAAGATAAGTCGAGAATTTATCGAGGATTTTTATCTATTTAATTTTAAGCTGTATGTTCTTGGACGTTTCCAGCGCCCGTGGAGTGGGTCCCAACGAACCCCCGCGACGCGGCAAACCTCGCCGACCGCGCGGTGGTGGCCGGCTACGAGGGCTACGACGGGAGCCCGCTGTGGGCCATCAGGGCGAGCCACGGCGGCGACCTGATCCCTGGCAAGCTGGCTGCCAAGCACCACGCCGCTTACGTGGCGTGGGGCGGCAATGAACACGAGGTTCACAATATAGAGGTTAGTTACAACTTAAAATGTTGAAGCTTATTGTAGTGCGTTCGGGGCGCCTACTCACTCTCGCTTGCCATACATCTTCCGTACCTCTTCTTTCACCCATCCGTGATCGAACAATCTTGTTTGGAATTAAGAGCTTTGTTTATTTACTCGTGCAATTATATTTGCAGGTGTGCTGCGCTCGCCCGGAGAGGATCCGCTGGATAGAGGGCCGCAACGGCAGCGTGCCGCCGACCGCGATAGTAGCAGGCAGCACCAGCATCGGGCACCCGCTCTACATCGGTCGCGCAAAGCACGAGGGATCCTTGACGCCGGGGAAGGTAATACCATACGTTAAACTAAAGCCTATCCAAGATGCTAATGAAGCGGAGCGGGCCCCGTATGGACTCCATTTGGCTTACAATAGTGACTTGAATAGGTTAGCTCGTTGAAAGGCAAATCGAGTCCTTTCGGGAAGCGCTCCGCTGGCAATGGAAGGCGGGCATAACACTGTTAAATTTTCTGTTTTCTACCGACTCGAAATGTATGGAGTCGAGATATAAGCGGTCAACGCCATCCGTCATCAATCCTGAGGCCCTAGCCAAGATGCAAACGCTACACGTATTTTGAAATTTGAGGTTTTATTTAATAAAGATATAAATAAATATAATATAACATCGATAAACTGAGGTGTTCTCTCCCTACAACTTGTCAAAAGCCACCCTGAAAATTCCCGGCCCTAGTCACGCTGTCGTTGTTGACGTTTTAGTAATGTTACTGTCAAGGCGACACAGGCTATGTTGGTAGTGTTTCGCCTACGAAGCTAGCGGTCCCGGGTTCGATTACTGGACAAATATTTGTGTGATGAGCGCGAGTATTTGTTTCCGAGTCTTAAATGTTTTCTATGTATTTAAATATTTTTTTATTTCTATAAGTATGTTTGACGTTAACGTTTTATTATTAAGAGTATTTTTGTGGGTAATGTAATATGTATGCCTACATTATCCGAGTGACCTTAAACTCACCGCATACATACATATACGACGTATTTTTGACGACGCGGTGGCCTAGTTGGTAGTAACTGAGTCATAGATGTTTTTTATGTATTTAAGTATATCGCACCTTCAGAACAATAGTGACTTAATTCAAACATATTAATTTTCGTTTTAGGTCTATAATAATAAATTTATGACTTTTTGAAATTTAATACGAAATTTGAAAGCTGAAATTTTGAATTAGGCGACTATTGTTCTGAAGGTGCGATATGTTTCTCGACATAAGTATTTATATCGTTGTCTAGTACCCATAGTACAAGCCTAGAGCTTAATTCGGGATTGTCTCCCGACATATTTTTTCAAGTACATATTAACCTACCATGACGTTACTAATATGATTACGAGATGGAAGCTACATGGTCTTAATTAAAATGGAATAGAGGACTGATAGTTTCATAAATATCTACTAAACAAAACGCTTTTTTGTACAATGCCCTAATGCAAAATGTCTAGGTTATAAATAATGCCTAATTAGGCAAAACGTCTTGGTTGTAAAATTACAAAGTAGCATTAGATCCAAATTGTACATCGCCTTAGTTATATCATGACATTCATGACTCATTATGCAACGTGTCTAAATAGCATAAGATCTTGGTTTTAAATCGTCTAGGTAGCAAAACGTCGTGATTGCATAACGAATAGATTATACTAGATGTTTTTTTTTTTTTTTTTTTTTTTTTTTTTTATATCATAGGAAGGAATTTTATGTTCGAACGAGTATTTACTGTCTAAGACGCCATACTAATTACTAATTTACTATTTAGTAATTTTACTAATCCAAATATCGTCGGTGAAACTGCAAAACTGCGTAAGTAACATTTTAAATAAGGAGCAAAATGAACCTTTTTAGTAAGGCAGTAAGGTTAATTTTGCTCTATCATAAATTTGTTAGATACGTGGTTTTGCAGTATCACCGACGATATATCCATACTAATATTTACATATGTAAAGTAACTTACTATCAATATATAATGGCTAATGAGTTCCTTCACAAACTGCAGTTAGTGATTTACATGTCATTCAACCATCTAGTCATTGTGTCACATTAGACGTTATCAATTTTTGACGATATGCCTGCCTACCTACTTGTTTTACTATCAGTACGTTCTGCATACGTTGGCGTTTTGCAAGTGGGGCATTTGGTTTCATGGGCGTAATTCAAACAAAACGTTACCGAATCTTCAATCCTGGCATTCTACTATTAAGACGATTTACACAATTGCAACCAAGATCTTATGAAACTAAGTCGTTTTGCTAACATCGTCGTCTTGCAATTTAGTCCTTAAGAACCTAAACCGTCTAGGTGTATTTATATACCACGCTATATAAAGTTATGCACCCCGATTTTTTAAAGTAGTTTAATTTACTGTAATGAATTGAAATTGTATATTTAAAAAGTATTATTTACTTACGTAGAAAAATAATAGCTGTCTACAATTTTACTTATTTAAACTGGTTGAAGTAATGATATGCCTGTTTTCTTTGCAAAGGGGTATATTAGCATACCTGGGATAACTCGGGGCAAGTTCTAGGGATTTCATATCGATAAAAAAGGCGTCGATATAATTAAATTAATACATGTGCACATTGAACATTCTCGGTTACTGTAAAGAGGTTCGATGTCATATCTGATTTCGAACCTCTTAAGATAATAAAGTTATGCGGATGTCATTTCAATCAAAATGACAATTTACTGTCAGTACCATTCATATTCGTACGTTTAGCAGTTTAAAGTGGATAATTTCATATAGACGGCAATCATTAATACCGACGAATATGGAAAAAATATTGATTATAATATTATGAAAACTGTTGTAAAATAAACATATAATTATACGTGTTACGTTAATTTGTTTATTTTTTATCTGAAAATGAGGAGAAAATAATTAATATTTATTTATGTCGAATAACATTTAGATGTTGGCAGTAACATCAATATATTTTATGTCGATAAAATATTTTGCTACATCACTTTCATACAGATGCCCCGAGTTATCCCAGGTATGTATATTGGTATAGTTACCGCCTGTTACACAATCGTTAAATAAAGCATATTTGACACATTTGCCCGTTCTCTTTGTTACACTTGAAAATAGACAAGGAGAGAGCCAACATTCAATAGCAAATAAATTTACTAGGCCTTTAGTCTTTTATCTTTTTTTTAAACCTTTTATTGTTTTGTTTCAGGTTCAACCTTCGCACCAGAACATGTATATCTCGTTCGCTGGGAAAGAAATAGCTCACAATACTTACGAAGTGTTGTGCACTATCTGAGCAACAATTTCATAAAAAAAGCATTTAATTGTGTCAAGTTGAACACAGGGTACCTTAGAGGGCTTTTTATATTCCAGACTCATTTAAAATAGTATTATGTTGTTACAATACGGTGGTTTTTAATGAAGTAAATTAAGATTAATCTTGGATATTTTAATACGTACGAGTACTTACCTCAATTTTATATAAGTATCTTATTCGTTTCATGATTTAAGATTGGTATTGTATATTTATCGATATCGCTGATGTGAAAATTCGTATGGATATGGTTATTTTTATATTAATAAATTTGTAATGGTTCTCCTAAATTGTCGTTTCTTATTTGGATAGGGTTGGAAACGAATGCATATTATACAAACAAAACGAGAGTTCTTCTCAAAATTATATTTATTCGCTTATTTTCTATTAGGGCGAGCTACAAAAATATTGAACGTAGATAAGGAGGAAGAATATTTTTTTTTATGTATCGAAAATTAACCATTTATGATTTTTATGACTAATTTTCGTTACACATTTGAAAAAGTTACCGTTTCCATAATTAAGTCCTTACGTACGCCCTTTTTTTTTTAAATTCACTCTTTAAATAAGTACTCACATAAATTATGTTAATCAGGTATTATCACTAAAATGAAACTAGACTTAGTATTAAAAGTAAGTTTGGGTGATAATTCCAATGACTTCCGAACGTATGACCTACTTGTTAACTTGCAGTTAAGATGCTGTCGAAAAGATGTTAAACCGGGTCATAAATACACTACAGACATCCCCCTGCAAACTCATCTCATTAATTTTTTCTATTCAAAAATTCAACCCGTATGAAAAATGAAACTAGGCAAAAATTTTACTTAAGTACTAGTTTTATATGAACTAATCGTTTTGCTCAGATTGTCGTTTACACAATAAGATCACATCTACCTTTTAAAATGTTTCTAGCGTTCATATTGCTTTTAGATATCACAATATTTGTGTCCTCCAAGAACATTGTTACATTTATCACAGTAAGTTTAATATAGGAATCACATCGAAAATTTAGCTAAATAAAATATGCTAGCCCAGGGTTTCCCAAACCTTCGAAAGAATCGAGCCTTCCATGATAATAAACAGTATTTTCATGGCCTTTTTTGACACAGATTTTTCTTCGTGAATGTTTTACAATCTATGGGGCCAATTTGTGCTGTGTTCTCTAATTATAAATGTCTGTAAACCTGAATTTATAAACACCAAACTCTATTCTTGTTAGACTAGAATCGAGTGACATTTATAAATTTAAATTTAAAAATAACTAAATTTGGAGAAAACGATCCGATTTGGCCCCAGTGCGTTATGCGTGTTTCTATAATATTTACGCGTTCAATTGTTTTTTTATCGAGAATTTATAATATTCCACACGCCCCACTGGTTGGGAAATCCTTGACTCATTATTCACCCTCTTTCAAAGAAAGCGGGAGCTTCCAATTTTTTCAGTAGTTTAAATACGCAGTAAGAAAATTTGATTTCATTGTACAAAATAAAAAGTAGGTACCTATTATTCGTAAAGAAAAAAAAAAAAAAATTAAATGTGGCAAGAAATGTAATTTCTTTACACTATATTTAAACTACTGGAAATGAATTTAATTGCCGGTATTTTTTGCGAAGCGGTCTGTTTTTTTTAAAATTAATGGTACCGTATCCATTGCAGCTAAGTATTAGAGTGCTTAGACACTCCTTCCAAAAGAAGCATCAATTGTTCATATTTTTCTAAAGGTCATAATCACAACAAAATGACATTACTTTCACAATCTCAAGTAACGTCAGCATTTCGCAAGTTAAATCCAAAAAGTGTGTTCATTAGTTCACTATTCAAATAGTTTTCTTGAAACATTGTGTCACTGTTGGATTTCACTTGCGATTTATTTAAATCATCTGCAACATAATTTAAACTAATTTTACAGCTTGCTCGTACACAACATGCTCTCTGTAAAACCCATTTCTACCTGTGATTGACTTAAATTCTCTTTGTCTGTTGCGGCTTGATCCACTGTCTTGGTCTTGTCAGCTTCGTCTTTTTCAGACTCGAATGCTTTGTTTTCAATACCGATTTTCGAAGGGACTTCCGCGATTGCTTCTTTTTCTTTTTCATTCGTTTTGGTTTCTGATACTTTGGCATTTTTGCCATTATATTTCTTACTAGCTAAGTATAGCCACCTGAAACAGATAAGTTAAATTGTACAGTCGAGTAAAGATATGGACCTATAGATACACTTTTGCACCTTTACATTGAAATAGGGTGCAAAAGTATAGGGTTTTCAATTCATGGAGTCTCACCTTACCATTCAGATTGCCATTGCCCCTTGGCGAAATTGTATGTACACTTGTACATACAATCCGCCTTATAAGTACTAGCACACCTAAGTACCTCGTCACTTTAACGCTTTTGCCAGATTAGTGCACTAGTCTAAACATGACGTTAAAGTGACAGAGTACTAAGTGTGTAAGGCCGACCGTACAATTAGGTAATAGGACGCAACTTCAGTCGACGAATTGGGATCTTTCGTTTGAAATATTTATGACAACCCAGTCCGCTGCCACTTCAACCTACTTATTGTAAGATCTATCTCGGTCACAGCGCCCTATTTTTGTCCAGGTGATGAATTAATATCTCTTGATACGCAACCCACGCCCGGGTGTGTCCCATTAGTTCCATGGAACTTCGCATTTTGTATAAAGCTATGACATAAAGTTCAATACAAAATTCGTAGTTCCATGGAACTAATGGGACATACCCCAACGCCCAAATGGATCAATCAAATTAGTGGAGGTTACTTACAAGAATATAACCACAGCCGGGACCGTGAGTCCTCCGCCTAGCAGAAAGAACGCGCCGGGGAAGGTCTTGAAGGTAGCCGTGTACGCAGTTGTGTACATAGGCGCGTATACCAGCGGCATCATAGCCTCGGCCACACCGAAAAAGGAATTAACTTTACCTGTAAAATTCAATGTTAACGTGAAAACACAGCACAACACTTAGTTGCGTGCAGATGACGAAAGAGCACTAGCGCAAGGATCATGAGGCGGTACGTGTCTATGGCCTTCGCGGAGGTGACCGTCAACACGTACAGACATGTACCTCCTTATTTATAAACGCACCATAGCGAAAGTATGCTTCAAATATGGTTTAGTGAGAGACATTATACTTTAACAAAAATAGGTTTATTGTACGTTTATGAATAGGCGTGGTAGTATTTACGCACTCATGAGTTAAGCTTGTCAGTGAGCATGTAACGATAAGAGGCAATAGGTTACTTCATTGAATCATAAGCAATTCGCTGACTTTGTTGGTTTGTTTATGTTACACCAAATCGGTTTTTGTTATGTCCGCAAAACTGTTTGGATATAATTATTTTTATTTACTTACCAAGCTCTTCTTTTTCTACTAATTTCGACACCATAGACCTCATGGCAATGAAGGACGTTCCGCTAAAGATTTCGATCAATGGTGCTGAAAAAGAATACAACGTTATTTGTGTGTTGGTCCAGTCTTCTAGTTATCACGTGGATCAATATTGGATTTAGTCAGCTCAGAACAATTCTATAAGTAGGTGCCTAGTTTTATAAGTACTTTAGCGTGACGTATGTACCTACACCTACTTAGTTTAGTGAACAAGAGAAGTCTATAGACACTACCCTAGCGAACGACTTCTACGCGGGTAGAGCCGCGGGCATAACCTAGTTGTACTTATCCAATAAATACGGTGTCATGAACAAAACATACATCTTATGCTAAACATACCTATATAAATATGCCAAGTCTTGGTAGCAAAGGCGTACATGAATCCAGACAAAATCTTGCTCGTACATGATATCACCCCGATGATAGCATCATCGAATTTGAGCAGGTGGCTGAACACACCCACTGAGAATAAGGTACCTGTAAATAATTATGCATTATATTTTAATTTAGTTATCGTTCAAATCTTCTTTGAAATGGAAGATATACATTAGACTGTTTAGTGTATGTTATTTTTTTACTTAAGCCCATACCAACTGACTTGTTTTATAAATAAAACACTAAAGTGAACACTTTTATAATCTCAAAATGCATCTTTTTTGGCTAAAAGGGCCGTTTTCTGGTGAATAAAGCAACTAGAGAGTCTAGAGACCTTATTTTGCACACTATTTTCCTGATATTACATTCCTACACAAGACAAATCTAGATGGTATGGAGTATACTGTGTATTTGGGGGTAACTACCGCAAGGTCGAATTTTCGTCCCAGTTGTTTCATTGGTACGAATTTTAGAAAACCTTTTCCAAGATAAAATTGTATTAAACAAACGAAACCTAATGTGTAGGTTCCATAAGGATATTTTTTTTAAGATGTTGTAAAATTTATGGATTTAGAAGAAAATGCAAATCTAACACCTGAATGTTTTGACAAATGAAACAATTGGAGTAGGTATCATATCGCACTGCTAGATCAAGACAGCATCAACTCAAAATCATGGTTAGTTTTGTTTCAAACTCACAGACGTTGTATTAAAGTTGATTTTAGAATACAGTTGTATTTTGAGTTAACACTGTTTTGATCTGGCAGTGCGATATGGTCCTTTTGGTCGGACACAACTTTAACTAACCTTTCCTAACCAAAGCTACTACTACTAAGCAAGCTTGATTTGACTAGAGAGTCAATAGTACTAGTATAAAAATATTGTTAACTGTAACAAACATACCAACTAATGAAGTACACATGGCGTAAGTAGAGAAGACGCTGAAATCAACCTCGTTCCAGTTGAAGCGGTATCTCGTGAACAGGTACATCACCGACATTTCACCTGGAAATCATAAAATACGTTAATAATGGTATCCCATCATTTTCCAAAATATTATTTGTACTAATTTCATTTGCCTTAATGGTCACTGGCTATCTTTACTTGCCCTAATAGCAGTGTCATAATGTTTAACCCCCATAATATTAGATACCATAATATTTACTTTCTATAATGTTCATAATTCCTAATATTGTATGCCATAACAAGCATTTGCCATAATTAGCAGATTCATACTGTTTCAGTGTGTTCAGTGGGTATAATGAAGTACTGGTAAAAAAGATAAAATATAAAAGACATTTATTCAGTAAGTAGTCCACACGGGCACTTTTACACGTCAAGAATCTACCAGCGCTTCACAAGAGGAGACCACTGCTGAGAATAATCTGGAATACGTACTACTTACTATCACAATAACCTCCTACCTATTGTACCTTAGGGAATGTGTCCGTAAGGTTCGACGACGAGTGAAGCGAGGAGTGTTAGGTAGAACTGCGGCCTACAGTGGCAGCCAGAACCGAGGTTTATTTCAACAAAATATGGCGTTTGAATTTTTAGGGATATAAAAGTAATACTTAATAATAGTGAAAAACGTATTGTTATTACATTTAAAATTATGGCAAATGATCATTATGGCATATGAATCGTTCTGGAATATAACAATATGGCACATGACATTCGGGCCAATGAGATTATCGCATATGAAATTCAGGGAAACGATAGAGAACCGTAAATAATACCTACAAAGGAACAGAGATTGACGGATGCCGTTAGTTTACCTACCCTCTATATCTATTCTTCTATAGGTACAGTTTAAAGAAGAGATGACTTATTTCGAAGTTCTGGAGTAGGTCTTATTGGCATAACTGGCATACTTGTAAGTGTTCATCGCCTCGGATAGGCAATGAGTTGTAGGTTCAACACCTCATGACGAATGATTTTTGGGTTTTCGCTCCTGCCTAAACAGGTGGCGCAAAGTCTGACTTTGTTCTAGGTCTAGATAGAACAAAACATTTATGCCTCAATACTTGCCTTTCTCGTTGAGTCAATACAATTACCTTTCTAAAATATCTTGGTGTAATGTTGGACTGACAATATTTTAGTTATTTTTTTAACCATTATATAATAGTTCCCTAATTATGGTAGGAAATGGTGTATCGTATCTAAATCCGCTTAAAGCCCTGAGATTCTGCTGAACTTTTGAAAGACATGTTTCTAAAGGTTCATGGGTTATATATATCATAGGTTGAGAGAAAGGGACAACTGTATAACTGCTTTAGCCCTGTTTCTTTCTCTTACACAAACTGAACTGCTTTAGTATGTCATGGTAACCCCCCGTGATAAAAACCTTCACGGATAGTCACTGGCAAAACATAGTCTTTAAATAATTGTCCCTTGCTGTCACAATAGAACTACATATATGTACCTACTTATTATGTAATTGTGACAAACTGGCGTTATTGTCCTGCGTTTTTAAATTACAGGGTAATCAAAGTCTGCAGATGAGTGGAAACCAGCGGCTTAGCTGCTCATTTAGTCCATTGTTTCGGCTAAAAGTACTCAGTAGTTACAGAGTAACCATTATAAAAACTCCGTGTTGTTAAACGGTCCACATGTGTGCTTTTATAGCACAATAACAAAATTGTGAACAACTTGGTAGGTACGTAGGACTCTAGTGCCAAAAGTGTACCTATCTTGAGGATGGTTTAGAGCATAGTTGCCAGCGGGAACTGTCGCGTAGAAATCGTTTATTAGTGATATACTGCCCTCACGAACCGTCCTTTTTTTTCAGGGAAAAATACAAACACAGAGCTTAAGCGGTCTCTAAAAACAAATTTCATTAAAATCGATTTACTGGTTTAGCTGTGAAAGCGCGCTGTGAAGCGAATTTTGCACTGTCCATAGTCTTGACTTTTCTGATTGATAGTATTGCATCGAATTGATATCGATTTGTGACATTTAAAACGTACCTACCTAGTGCAGGTAGTACAAAAATAAATGCATATTTCTCATATTATATTACTTTCAATAAGGAAGCAATTGGTTTTAATTCTGCAATGTAATCAAAGTAATTGAAACCTTGATATGTCGATTCGCAAATTTAGACGAGATTATATTTTTTCACTTGACATTGAACTAGCCGGTAAATACTGTAAGTTATATAATAAGCAATTGCATTAGCCTGCCGTTTGCCATCGAAAGTTATACATATAATGTAACCACCTATTTACCTATTCAAAACTTTGCTAAAGAATTAACGCAATGAAAAGGGATAGACAATAGGCCCTACTTTGAAAATTGTAGTTTGAAGTTCCGTTAGCTCCATTTCTGTCACTCATCATTCGAGAATAAATCGAGAGAAAGGAATGGAGCTAACGTAACTTCGAACTTTGATTTATAAAGTAATAGGCAATAGCACAGATCATAAACAAGTTACTGCGTAGTAATAGGGCCAAAGGGGTACACTTTATATCGACACGCGTCACTTGTACTTTCAATCGTTTCTCAAGAGGGCAGCGGCTATTAAAGAAAGCATAGTGCAATAACGAGTATAACTAGACAAGCAAATCTTGGTGGTATCCGTTGGCTAAAGGCCTGAAAGCTAGAAATGTAATCGAGTTCATCGGCCTTATCACTTGCTAAGGGGCTAGAGAAAGTGTTGGAGCTGGCGTAACAAGTCCGTATTTGAATATATACCTACATACAGCTTTCAAAATATGGGTAGATAGTTATATTATAAGACAATCAATTATACCACGCACAAGGATGATTTTTTTTGTGTAAGTAGGTACCTGCCATAGATGTAAAGGATTTATTCGCATTTTATACACGTTCGCAGAAAGTCCACGGAGCTCCTATTATGGATGGTTTTGCCCTCCGGGCCAGCTGAAGAACTGCCTTACCTAAACCTACCTCAGCCTCAGCCTTGGGTCCGGAATCGAAATGTAAAGAATGACTGAAATTATTTTTCTTATGTTACAACATCCATTAAGGTGTCGGTGTCGCTGCATAGCTCTCGAAAACCATATACTCGTATTTATAATAATAATCCATTTTAGAATTTGAGAAACTTTTTAGGAAATATTCAGATCTAAAAGTGTGATTTTCGCTCTAAAATGAGCAACTTACGGTCCAAATTATAAAAACTAAGTTTTTTAAGACCTCTATAGTAGTATTTATACGTACTGAAGATAATCTACTCAACACACTGAGCCTGGCCCGACATGCTCTGGGCCATTAGGTATATCGGTACGCCACAGACTCTCGGCAGTCACGACGCGTGGATCACTTACCGTAGATTGGTCCAATGACAACACAGAGCACGACAACCAGCATGATGACACGCAGGCGCCGGTTGTTAGGCCCTCGCTTGAAGGCCACCGTCAGCGTCTCCCTTACAAGGCTTATGTCGAAGAACGCGTGGAGCCACTCGCAGCAGTTCTTGGACGGCTTCTGTAATTCAGATAGCAAGTGTTAAGGATTTTCCAAAGACCGTATTATGAAATACTGCCAGTTCTAGACAGCGGAAGGGAACGAGTTAAATCGGTATCTATCAGAGGTTTAGATGGTTGGTACGGTTGGCTTTACAAGTAGCCGCACACTTTTGTACCTTGTCGTTTTAACACATTTTCATAAGGTCGACCCTACCATACATTCTTAAGACACACTAGTTATAGAACACAGTTAATCATTATGTCAGCCAAATGATCCCTATCATAATTAGCCCTGTGTTAAAGTGTTCGTATATGTATAACCTTTACCGGCGCTATTACCGTCTTACTTTTATGTTAAACTAGCGACCGCCCTCGCTTCGCTTCAGTTTATGCGACTTTTCTGTAACATCCGCACACAAACCAGAATATATTATAGGTCCATTCAACCATTCCTCTTGAATCACTCTATCTATTCCTCAAAACTGCATTAAAATCCGTTGAGTACCTAGTTTAAAAGATCTAAGCGAACAGACAGCGGAAGTTACTTCATTTTATACGAAGTAAAGAAGAAGAAAAGATTTGAAATAAATTTTGAGTGATCCATACTCAAAAACTGACCCGCAGATCGTACAGTTGGCCTTATAAGTCGCTGTACACTTTAGTACCTTGTCGCTTTAACGCCTTCGACCGATTACTGCGGCAGTTCAAACATGACTAAACAACCATAATTATGTATGACACTCGAACTATAGCCACTCTCGCTTGCTTGCTCGCTCGCGTGGCTAAACATCTTGTGTCATTATGGCATGTTTTAGTCCCTCGTGGAACAATCTATTATTTGATCGTAAGCCGTACAAAACTATACAATTCGTTTTTATGCTAAACGTTCATTAATTTGTGATGTTTTTCAAACGTAGTTAAATGAAATTATGCCAAACGTTTAAATAGAAACCGGCGCCCCTTCAATCGAAATGTAACCTGTACCGAAGTATGTACTCGTAATACTAACGAATTCGTTTTGCGTTGTCTTAATCGCTACCGGGTAACGCTACTTTCCTTCAGGGGCAAACAATGGACAACACAATGGGCGATAAAGTCTTCCACGTCATTTCTAAGTTGTTATAGAATTGTTTTTACGACCCCTTTTAGTCCCAATGACCAACCGCAAACAGGCGGTTAAAACCTACATATCACTAATTTTAACGGTTAAAGGATCTTCTGTACATAATATAAAACCAAGTCGATTCCCAGCGACTGTCCCTGTCTGTATAAACGTTTAAATCTTTCAAATTTCACGACGGTTTTCATCCATACATCGAGTGATTCAAGATGAAGGTTTTTACCTACCTAAACCCATAGCTGGGCATTAACTCGTTAATCCGTTAATCGTTAATTAACGAAGTTAACATTTTGATTAACGGATTAACTTTTAAGTTAACTTTTTAAAATGTTAACTTCCGTTAATATGCAGAAGTCCGTTAATCGTTAATCCAATGCCTACTATTTACCGAACGGCACTGCGGCGCGTCAAGAAAATCAGGTATGAAACGACAAGTACCGGGCGGCGCGTAGCAGCGAGTGTGTAGTGTGAGAAACAACGACGATGACAAGGAAGACTTTTTCAATTCTGTCACTCAGTCTATAGAAAAACCAAAGAGCTCCAACTCTTTAAAGAGTAAAGCGTAAAGTCTCGTTAAAATGTGGCTGGACGTGAAATCAAAAGACTCGTTCAAAGATTCTGCATTCCTCGGGGAACAGATATTCATAAATCTATTCATTAAATACAATACTGCTATACCCTCAAGCGCTGCAGTGCAATTAAACGTGTGCTTTCCACGGGTAAAGACATTTTAACTCCAAAACGAGCCTCGCTTTCAGACGAGAACTTCAACATGTTAATTTTCATGAAAGGGTATCTATATGCACCTTATGCCCGTTTGTATTTTGTTTTGTTCCTATCCTGTTAACTTCCAGAACCTAAACCAACAGGTTTTTAAGTTCACTAACGCAACGATATAAAAATGCATTTTTTTTACACATATTAACGGATTAACGATTAACGTTAACTTGCGTTAATTCTTCCGAAACGTAACGCTTTAACGTTTAACGAAGCTAACTTTTTTTGTAGCGGATTAACGATTAACGAAGTTAACTATTTGATTAACGGTGCCCAGCTATGCCTAAACCTAAACCTGTACATACAGGTGTTACAGAAATTGCACCTAAATAGAAGCGACTATAGAGAGGGCCACTACTTCGTTAGTAAGTACTTAATACTTTGAAGTTTATTTTTTATTGGGGGGGTTGAGATGGGCCTTGTGAGCCACTTCGACCATTGCTGATCTTTTGTGGCAGCCCTTTGTTTACAGTTCACTAGAAAGGCCCGTTGCGTCCAGGAATTTCCAGATGCTTTGGGCAGTGAGTAGTTGTATCTCTTGTGGGTCAATGATATGTCGCCCTAGGTGGATACTTCTGTTGCGCATTAGTGGTCCGCAAGAACAGAAGATGTGCATTGCTGTATTTTCTGTTTCGTGACAGAACCTGCATGTCGCATCTTGTACTTTGATGTTAGAAATAGGACCCCTTTAATTATGAATTGATATTATAGCACTAATAGGTTGGTAGGTAACGTCAACAACCTCCCTGTCTTGACCAAGGAATATAATTACTCTTAAACCCCAGATAGACCGACGGGCGAGTAAGTACGCATATTTAAAGCTCGACGACCTTTTTCGCCCGTGTTTACGTTTAGAAGTTTGCGTACTTAGGGTGAGACACGGTGAGTAAAGTCGCCGAGCCATAAGTACGGCGTTCTTACTCGCATGTCTATAGAGGTCATGTCAAGTTAAACTCACTAGAATAAAAAACGTCAAAAAATATCATTGGATTTCGGCGACAAGGTTCCATAGTGGCGCGCTCACTGTCCTGTTGCTCAGTCAACGTTATAGGAAGGTAAAGTAATTGACGACTATTGCTCTTAATTTAATCTCTTTCTCTCTCTTAAACTCTTTTTTCTTCATACATTCCGAATGATGCGCTAGAAGTGCGTGAAGCTAACCATGTATTTTTGTTTAATCCACAAGAGAAAATATTTTTACCGAACAATTGCCTCCAAAAAAAATATGCCGCGTGAATTTATTTAATGGACGATTGAAAAACGACAAGACGACAAGCATACAAAAATGAACACCTTATAATGTCGGCTTTACCTAATTCAAATTATATTAAAGTATAATTTCTCTGCTATTCTTACTGTCTCCCAAAAAATTGTAAAGGTTTTTGTCAGTCGTGTTTATTGATTGTAAAATGTTAACTGACCATGGATGAGATTATATAACAGGTTCACTGACTAGCGGATTAGCGAAGCATGTCAAAAAAAAAAGTCCATCAACTTGACCCAGTTTAGTTCCAGTGGCAGGGCCTTCAGTTAGTAGATGCACTGAGGAGGAAATAAATAAACATTGACCTGTAGGGCTAGGCTTGCTTAACCAGCGTAAGAGTATTTCCGCCCGGTATCTTATTAGAATTCGACGTTTTTTTAGTGAGAACAAACGAGCAGTCAGGGACAGGCCATCAAATGCCTTGTCAACTGCTTCTATGCTAATCCTGTTGCGGACTTCTACATACAGCAAAACCGAATATTAAAGCTACGTTCACACTGCGTATTTTTTCTCGTATACCGTACACGAGATTTTATCGAATGTCGTAGTGACAACAAAATTTATATGGCAACTTTAAGAATCGTTCACACTGCGACTATGCGGGAAAATCTTCGAGACTTATATGCGAGAACCTCGAAACGATGTGGCGCTTGTGTTTACGATGTTTTATTCACACGATCAAACTCTGGTTTCTCGTAGGTACTGGGTGCGTTTACGAAAAGACCGCATTCGTGAAAAAAACACGAATAGACCTCGCGTCGTGTGAACGGTCGTGTGAACGGTCGTCTGTATACGGTAAAGCCGTATGCGAGAAAATATCGATAGTCGCCGTGTGAACCTAGCCTTCCTACCTAACCTAACATTCTTTGATAGACAGCAGAGTAGGTTCTATTATTACTCTGCTTTTGGGTCATACAGAGATTTAGGTTACCGTCTTTCCTGTGGACATACCCGAAGTTAACGTTTTTAAGGACTAATTTTCTGGCTGAACCCACATTCTCATAAACGGCATTAGGTATACTTTAGTCCTAGCAAATAAAATACACCGTATATGCACAAGCCTTTAACTATTGACCACAGGAGAGACAAATTTTGTTTTTGCGAGTGTGTATGACCCTTTTACGTCTTGTAGGGTGATTCTTCGGCTATTAAACCGTCGTCATTATTGTCTTCACATATTATTCTAGACAAAATTAACTTTCTTATTCTTTTAAATGGGTGTGTAATGTTTAGCATAAAAACAAATGGTCTAATGATCATTTTACATAACACGAATTGCATAATTTCGATTTGTATAATAAACAATCGATATGATGCATAAAGAGTCATGATATGATGCATAAAACGAAATGCATAATTTCAAAAACTAATAAATATTTCTAACGGCTTTCATTACTATTAATGTGGTCACAGTTCTTACCTAACTTCACCTATTTAGAAGAAATTGATTTAAAATGCATAATAACAAGAAAATTATAGTTATACTACATGAGTGTGATGTTATTCGATCGTATGCCATATAAAATTATGCATTTGGTTTTTATGCTAAACGTTCATTATGCTTTTCGTGATTAGTTAAATGAAATTATACAAAATGTTTTTATACTGATTGGAGCGCACCCCTTTGAAATGGTATGAAATTACCCCGGTTCCCTTATTTTTAACATTAAAAGCAGCCTGTCTTCAATATACTGACGAAAATAATTAGAAGTTACTACATAATTCTGGGATCCTAGTGAAATGAGTACAAGTAGACTTAACTCGTAAAAAAGGCTATATACGTGAACGGAGTACAATAGACTTAAACCCTTTTCACTTTGTTTTCAGAAGAGTTACTAGTAACCCAGAATTATTTCCGTCAATATATTGAAGACAACAATGACGGCGGTGGTTGAAACGCCCGAATATTCAATGTAAGTAGGTAATGATCAGAAATGAATATTATGTAATGGATGGAGTATTAAGTATATTAAAGAAACAGTACCTACAGAATGAGAGGAAATATATTGTCAGCCTTTAGTTAAAAAATATATCACCTTTTAAGAAATAGTAAATACATTTCTTTCGAAACTTACTGGATCAACATAACATAACAGAGGGGTTATTATGACATAGCAATGCAGTCCTGTTTACGCTAAGAAAAAAAGACAGAGCTATGTAACTCCAATAGCTTTGTCCTTTACTCACACTCACCGTAAAATTAACTGCATAGCTATTTCATAATAACCCCTCAGTACCTATGTGAAGGATTAAACGTTCTTGACGCAACGTGTCAGCGGTGTTTATGTTTGGAAACAATATTGGTGGACTGTGTCAAAGATCTATTAAAAGAAAGAGAAAGTTACCGTTTCGAAACCGTACTAATACGGCACGGCGCCGGTGCCCGCGATCGTATTACGTATTATGTCAACTTTAAAGCCTGTTTCAAAACATTGTCAACTTACTTAAATTATTCATTACCTATTTGCATTTGCATATTACCAAGTAAAAATTGTATCATCTACCGCTTAAAATAAGTTGCATCATATTAAATATCTAAATTGAGAACACTGATCCACACATACTTACATTCCTATATTCAATTACTGTTACAATTACGAACAAGACAAGCACTTATTGCATTCAATTAGCCGTTTGTGCTTCGTTCACCTCGAAAGTGTCCAGTTGAGATCAAATGCTCATGAGATAAGGTCAATGATTAAGTCGATGTAAAGAACTACATACTACCTAGATAACCTCAGTGCAAAACTGGGCAGCAAAATAATCACATCGTCCTTATTTGTATCATGATGTCGACATTTCATTGACCTTTTTTGCTAACGAGCTAGAGCGAAAATTAATCACGACTATGCTAATGTTGGCAATAAATTTTATTTAACTCACCACTGTTATGTCGGGCCTCTTCACTTCCTTGATCCTGTAGAATCCATACAAGAAGCTCAGCACGTATAATGAAGCACTCAAAGAGAACACACCGTAGAGACCGATTTTCCGCACAAGTATCCCACTAAGAGCAGCCCCCACAGGCACACCCACGGAATAAAACAGGTTCACAACCCCTATCCGCAACGTCCTTTGTTCCTCCGTCGTCACATCAGCTATGTAACTGAACACTCCCATGAACATCGTCACCCAGCCACCTGTTAATGCCGGGAATATAGCTTCGGTCACTGCTGCTATTTCTACAGGGAGCTGGTAGAAAAAAAACGTGTTTACAATCAGACCCACACTAGTCAAAAACTCTCCGATGATTGGTAACATCATGCAAAACTTTCTCTGTCCCACTCTGTCACTATAAGCTCCTAGGAATATTAATATTCCACACGGCAAAAATGATTGTAGCACCGTCTTCCATCCAGTCACAGACGCCACCAAGGTTTGAACCGCTTCTTCTTCAAACGTATAGTTTGCGGTTTCTCTGCGTGTCAACGCGTCGCAAACATGATCTTCAAACCCAAGATTCACTCTACACGCTTTCTCTAGGTAAAGATTTTGCGTGGCTAACGCTGAAAGTACTGAAGGCATCACGTAACACGCCAGAATTGGTTCCACCGTTATAAGAGAAATCATCCGCCGCGCTTTATCTAAAATATCCAAGTCTTTCCAACTATCATCATAATTTTTCTCTGTTTTTCCATTGCACTGTGTGTCAGTTTTGCATTTACTAAAACTATTTCTTATAACGAGAGTTCCATTTAAGTCATTGCCGTTTTTATTAAGATTTTTATCAGTGCCGTTTGCTTTAGTCGCCATTATCTGAAAAAGGAAAATAAAACGTTTTAGCAATTAACCCTTTGCCCTTTGGTTATGTCTCTTCCTCTAAACTAGTACAGAGGAGTAAACAACAAGCTTCATGCTTCTGATTGCTAAATGCGCTAATACATCTAATACCGGACGCTGTAATCATTTCATTATTGGAACCGTACTTAGTGTAATCGCCGCTGCCAGTTGGACTGAATTAACTTTACCTAGACACAATGGTTTTATCTGTTGGGGCATCGTTGTTTCCAAGCCGGTCACGGATGGGCCGGCCATTTGTTATGTGCACGTGTACCGCATCCTATCCACTACTAGAGATACGACACGGATGTTTTACGGAGTCTCAAAGCCGGTGCACCACAATGGAGTTGAATCCATTGGTTCCGCTCCGCTCATTGATTGCATTCCGGAAATCAATTCGATTCCATTTTGAGCATCGATTTGATTTTGGGTTTGATGTGTCTATTTATAGAATTTCGGCGTAGGTATTGGATATTGTAATTTTTGCGTATTTCCGTCTATGCCTGACCCTGACAATTACTTTGGCGGTAATCGGTAGAGTTGTGTAAAAATAAACAACATTATTTGTGTAATAAAAGTTAAACAAAATGACCCGTACGTGTTTAATGGTAACTGTTTACAAGAATATGAACGTGTTTTTGATACAACAATTATATTATTACTTTGTTCTTTCAGATACAGGTAGATACTGGAAACAAATACTCACAGTAATTAAATATTGACGGATATTAAACTAAAACAGTTAATTGTATATTATTTTCGTTTTATAGTGGTGATTATTATTTACTTACTTTAATATTTGAGTAGCTTAGTTTGATTTTAATTTAGTAACTTAGTTTTATTTTAATTTAAATAAGTTTAGTTTTAACTTTTAATTGTAGTACCTATATTATACTAAATAAAGGTTAATTGTTGTTTTGTATGTTTATTATTTATGTCATTTGTTTGTGGAAATTGGGCTTTCGCTGCGTTTTGTCAAGCAATGTCAGCGACCTCAGAAAAATAAAGGTCTAACTCCTTTACGTTTAATAAGCTTCTTCTTTCTTCATCTAATTAAGTTGGGCATCAGTTTAATGTAACAAGTTTCAAAACGCACTCAGTCACATCTCTTATCACATCTATTTTATACGAATAGTGGTTGGATAAACTTAATCATTTTTAAGATTTCGTCATGCCTCAGTATTTGTATTTTTGTGTTTCGTTTTGGGCGTGAATTGTGGCAAATATCTATGGAGTGTGTGTAATGATCGGTATAAAAAAATTTGGTATATTTTCACTAGATATAACAACATTCGATAAAATTTCATAGAATATAATCACTCAAGTGGCATAATAAACTTGTAGATATTTTCATGGTGTATGAAGTTCAATAAGTATAATAGTTGTTTGATATAATGTTGAAAGAAGTGGTCTCTGCCTACCCCTCTGGGAAACAGGCGTGATTTAATGTATGTATGTATGTATAATGTTTACCTAATACAATGATCGTATAAGTATTAGTGATATAATGTGTTGTGAGATATGAAAACGTCTACGTAAACATCTGAAAGGGAGCATAGAATAGTAGAATATACATACATACATTAAATCACGCCTATTTCCCAGAGGGGTAGGCAGAGACCACTTCTTTCCACTTGCTACGATCTTGACAAATTTCTTTGCTTCTTCCACATTCATACATCGAGTCATGCACGCACGTCGGTTTCGGGTACTTAAGATTCGATCCTTTTCCAGTATTTCTCCGATTTGATTCGAAAAAGTACGCCTAGGGCGGCCCCTTCCGACCCTTCATAGTAGAATGTTATTATAAAAAAACTCGGTTCTTGCATAAACATACATATTCCAGATTATACCAGTACTACATTATACCCACTGAGCGTTATATCGAGCGCAGTGATATCTCTTACGTTATACCATATCAGTTACATAACACGTTTATTATACGTGATAATAGATCATATAAGAATATGCCAAATATTACATACATACATAAACTCACGCCTTCATTCCCAGAGTGGGGTAGGCAGAGCTAAAGAATTACCAACAAGTCTTAAAACAAGTCTATGCCAAATATTGTTATACCAAAAGTTCATTACATGCTCGTAATCGTTATATCGACCAATAACAATATTATATCAAAAGTTGTTATAAAAAAATTAAAATAAAACATTTATTTCGGACAAATTATTACATCCATATTACAGTTAGTATAGCGGCCGTTACCCACCCATATCTATGGGCCTTAGAAACCACAGACCTGCCATGGTGCTCCCTATTTGTTTTTCCAAATACAGCTGCTTGACAACATAGTGTAAGTAATAGTAACTGGAGGTAGTATTTTGCGATTAAAAAACACTACAGCTTGCGGCAAAACGATAAATAGTGTTTTGGATGCCTACATGACGCATCTACAAAATATCGTTTGCTTGTGGCTAGCAAGTCTATAAATGAGTAACAAGCCGATTGAGCTCCTGACAATTGTATTCAAGAAGATGTAGCTCGAAACGCGCTCTACGTATCTATTACTCTTTACAGACAATTGAGACCGCAGATTGTTTGCTATCCCACTTTCATGCAATGGCATAGCATTATACATTAGTAAATTGATTGTGTGATTCCGGCCTATGATCGCGAATTGTCGGACATGCGTTTATGTGACGACACCGCTTTTGTGAGGTCGTGCGCACAATACAACGACAAAAACTCCACAACGCGATGTCATTAAATCGACCTTGTTCGGCTGATTCCGCGTTCATGATTAACAATGAATGCCAAAGTTAGCCGAATGATTGCCCTCCAATTTTCAGTTCATCGAAGGGAGTTAATGACTTTGATGAGCTGTACGTACATAATTTACAAAAATATTTTAAATAATCCTTACTCATATTATAATAAAGAAGATTTTTTTTAAAATATTTTATGAGACTACTTCGTGTGTCTGGCATTTTTTTTCCACTATTTGATTAGGCATTGTATTCGTACCTATTTGCCATCATCGAACAGTGCAATGAAAGTTTACCATAGAGTAATGAAAATTTATACGAAAGAAGACTGCCCTAGCCTAAAAAAAGTGGTCTTGAACATATAAAATTCTTAGACGAAGGTAAAATCATAACTTCGTCTAAGAATGATATGTAATTTATGACCTGTGTTAAGAATTACATACGTATAGATATAATATGTAGACATACATACATACATACCTTCACGCCTGTAATCCCAGAGTGGGGTAGGCAGAGCTACAGAATTACCTACAACTTTAAAAACTTGTTGTTAATATGTAGACACTGCAAAAAAAATCAAGTTGCAAACAAACCTTTACGTTTAGCTACGTTTCAGATTTACGAATTTGAATCAAGGAGTGATTATGTCATGCCGTCCTGTCCTATCGGTTTTGTTCCGATTTATTTTAATTCCCCTTCATTGTGACAGTCTTGCTGTCCAATAATTCGTTAAGCCTGTTGAATAAGTCTGAAACCAGTATCTATAGGTTTCTAATTGTGTCATTTATGCTGTCTTAAAATTTAAATCTGAAGGGGAAAAAAAGTAAGGTTGTTAAAGTATTTAATACACGTAAGTGTTTTTTTCTCGGTCCGGAATTAGAACAGAAATAAAAATATAATTCTCTCTCTCTCTCCCGCGGGTCCTCCTCTCTATGCCGTACGTTTTCAGTTTAAATAATAATAAAAGGCAAATGCTGAAGTTCTAAAACGGTGCCTTATAACCATATATCCAATTTAATAATAGCTTTTAGTTGCCAATTACAGTAACATAAACGTGAAAATTAAGAAACTTCATTACTGGACAGTACGCCTTTGCAAAGAGTTTAATAAGTAGTAGATTCTTGAACAGACCAAAACAGTCTTTAAGAGACCAAGGGGCCATGATGACACGCAGTGCTCTGCCTGCATGTCTGTCTGTGTGTCTCATCCACTTTCACCCGCCACTTTTAAGGACCAGTGTCACAGAATAAAACATTTATTATATTGGGAAGTTTCATTACTACATTACATACATTTTATGGAAGTCGTTTAAACGTTTGCTCAATGCTCAAAATATTCGTACAGAATATTGAGTTCACCTTTGGCTCTATTCTGCTCGATAAAACCATATTGTGAATGATATGCTATCGTATTGATTTAACTCGGCCTTCTAAGTAAGAGTCATCATCCTCACGTTAACTATACGATAACACATCAAAAGCAATAATGGTTTTACTTAGAATAGAAGCACTGGGCGAGCGTCGACGAGAGTGAAGATAGTTTTATTTAACGAGTAATTTGATGGATATATTTTCTAAGACTTGTGCAGCGCCCCATACCTATTGGTGACTTTTCGCTTTCCGCTCAGTTTTTGCGTATCTTTGTTAGAAATTCAGCTTGGCTACTTTCTTCTTGTATTTGTTAATCTGTTCTTTGTTATGCATGTCACGAATAAATGATTTTCTTTCTTTATTTTCTTTCTTTCAATGAATAGTAATTATCCACCTGTCAGTATCATACTGTTTTTTTTTAAAGTGAACAGTCATCAGATCTAAAGTTCCATTATTTACGTACCTACTCAATCTCCAAAAAGTGGTGTATGTGGTGTCAAATTAAGTAATTTCCTAAAATGAAGGTTTCAGGAATGAATAGTATATATATAAATAAATTTAACTATAAATGGGTGCGTTAAGACATCTCAAATACAACTCGGTAGAACCTAGAAGTGCCCAGCCATTCACTTCATGCTGTAACGACTAAATAAAGTCTGGCCTTGTAACAAAACCGACCAGAAGTAAATAATACGTGTACATAGCCACTTTAAGCAATACCTAATCGTATAAGTTATAAAACCCATATATTATATACATTATGATAGCTGTACCTGTATTATAATATATTGAGACAATATTAAGTGTAAATGTTAAGGGACAATGTTATGTCAGGAGGGGACGTCCTAGACGGACGTACGGTGATCAGATTCGTGATGTACTGAATAAGGGCCAAATAAATAACACCCGAAACCGACGTACGTGCATGAAGAGATTGATGAATGTAGAGGAAGCGAAAGTTGTTTGTTTAGATCGGTGCACCTGGCGTTCCATAGTCTCTGCCTACCCCATTGGGAGACAGGCGTGAAGTTATGTAGGTATGAATTAAGTTTATTTTTTTCTATACATATAGCTGATGCCCGTGACTCCGTCCGCGTAGTAGTTGATTATGATGGCGCAGGTCTCCTGATGGTAAGTGGGATCCATGACCCTTAAACATTTGCATTCTCAAGACTACAATCTAAGGATTTGAATCCTAAAACTGCAGATGCGATGCGAGACCTGAGGACTACGATGGAATCTACGCTAGTAATTTCACCGGATAACAACAATCTGAACATCGCTTCTTGGCGGTAGATTACAGGATAAGATGGTGGTAGCGATCCGGACGGACCTTGCACAAGGTCCTACCACCGCACCGCTTCGTACCTCGCTACCTCGGGAACTATACCATATTCCGGGATCAAAAGTATCCTACGTCTTTTCCCGAGAGTACGAGTAAATGTCACCGAATATGACTAAAAATTAATTAATTTAAACCTTAATAACTAAACAATACGAGTCCTATTATCTGTTAATTACGAAGATTTAATAAGATTCAATAATTATAATCCTTGAAGTGATGCTAAGTGTCTAGCAAGCCTAATGTGGATAAAACGCCCGTCACTCTCATACTTATATACGTGTCAGAGTGTGACGGATGTTGTATCCACATTTTGCCACGCGATAAACGCAGCCATATCAGCCCCATAGAGGCGAAGCAAACATCACTGAGGGTGACAGCATTACCTACAGCTAAAAGGTGTTATAGCGTGTGAAAAAACAACTATGGTATGTAATCGTGGTTATTAATTAAACATGACTTCCGCAAAGTCTTAGGTAACTATGTCGTTTAGATTAATACGAGTAAATACTTTTTACACCGCTTATGGAATCAAAAACTACCTACTAAATATACTCGTACCTAGAGTCGGGGTCAATTGAAATGACAAAAGATGTAAACAAATCAGTACTTTTTAACACACAACCTTAATATTTCTGCAAACCAGTTATGATTCGAAAAACGGTTTTTTATTATCAGTGGACCATGTCACACCAATTGACCTAGTCCCAAACTAAGCTCTAGGCTTGTACTATGGGTACTAGACAACGATATAAATATATACTTAAATACATAGAAAACATCCATGACTTAGGAACAAATCGTCATGATCGTAGAACAACGGCTGTTTTGCAAAATTTCGACAATTTGATCGATTACGAAATTATGACATTAAATACTGTCTTAATTCTTTAAACTGCCGAACTGTAAAGTTGGCAATTTGCAGATCCGTCATTGTTCTACGGTCATGACGAAATATTCGCGCCCACCACACAAATATCTGCCCTTACCGGGATTCGAACCCAGGACCGCTAGCTTCGTAGGCAGGGTCACTACCAACTAGGCCAGCGCGTCGTCAATTCAATAACAATCAATAGTCAATCAATCAAGTCTAGTCAATTGGATAACATGACCGAAGCGCTTTTATTTAAAGTTCACCCTTCAGTAGATAGGTACTGGCTATTCTCCAAAACTTGACGGACAAAAACAATTAAAAACATATCTACTTATACAAACGCTTCTGAGTGACATGTCAAGTATCCAGGGCCGCTATTCTGCTCGGAAAAACCATGTTGGCTTTAACATGGTTTCGTATTGTTTTAAACTCTACAGCTACCTATAGTAAACTTTGACAATACGATAAAATGTCGAAAGCCATATGGTTCTACCCAGCATAATAGAGGCTCTGATACTGAAAGCTCAAAGCATTGATTCAATTACTTTTTATTGGTATTGTGTCCCATCAATACTTGACTAACGTCCTATCTATACAGTATTATGAGACCAGAGTTTTTATTCTCAAACGGCTTCTTATCGAACGGTAGATTGAACGAGCGAAGTCATAGGTAAGAGGGAGTTTTAAGCTAACTAATTGAAAATGCATGTCCTAAAACTAAACCTAACCTAACCTAACCTAACCTAACCTTAATCTAACCTAACCTAACCACCATCTTGGACGACGCGCTTCACCGTTTGATTTCACGTTGCAAGATACATTAGTGAATATAAAACATAATAAGAAATGGTTTATCTCTTTATCTTATCTGTTCCCAAATTGGCATGACAGTTAGGAAAAAACCCAATACAAATTTTCAACAATGTTAAAGGTTCAAATCAAAATGATTGTGCAAAGTTTAGAACGTTGGTGGCAACACCTGCTTCTGCAACAGGACTGCATAATGTTTTAGATTTCGCCTACCTTAACTAACTGTCTCGTACAGTAAATACTGCTTAATTACACAAAGAACCTCTGTTTTGAAAACAAACTTCCCAATGTTTACCTATGCAATTTAAACATCTCCACCTTGTAGCACCTCAAATTTCCCATTGCCATTGTCCAATAACAACTTGATCATAGAGTATACATCTAGATTTCACATGACATTAAACAATCAATCGTTAACTATGTACAGTCGGTATCAGAGTTTACTGAACGGACAGCTGTCCAAGAATATCTACGAGTATTACGACTGTGTAAGACCGCAAGAGCGTATTTAAATTCTACCCAATACATCATCATCACCATCATCAGCCCATTTCCGTCCACTGCTGGACATAGGCCTCTCCCATGGCACGCCACTGAGCTCGGTCCTGAGTTTTTTGTTTCCAGCCACTGCCAGCCACTTTTTTTTATGTCATGGCTCCATCTAGCTGGAGGGCGTCCCACACTACGTTTGCCAAGCCGTGGTCTCCACTCAAGAACACGTCTTCCCCAACGATACCCAATACATAACCAATACATAGAGTGTTATAAATGTTAGAATATAGAACGCGTTAATTAATAGACGCATTCAAGTGCAGTTTCTTCTAGTTGGTAGCTAACTTTCGCTAGTAGTTTTTTTAGTTTTTTTTGTTTGATAGAAATCGGTAGGACCCCTTAAGAGTCGTCGGCTTTGAAAGCAGGGGTCACAGATTTTTTTAAAGTAAAAGATATTAGCCACTTTGTACACTTTTGCTTTTGCTGCCGACGGTACCAGTGCAAATAAATGCCTGGTTACGAATTTGGAAAATACAGTTCCTACATACCTCTACTCTACTTGTCACATAAACGATGGAATTATCAAGCTTTTCTTATTTTAATGCAAATATATACAGGCGTAGAAAATAATACGATATACGACATCAAATTTGGTCGGTCGGAACAGCTAATATTTGTCTTGCTTTCTCAGTCAGCTTCGACAAGCTAATTTAAAATGCTAGATACGATCAAATACGAAGTTATCCGACAAATACCATGTCGTATGAGAATATTCACTACACCTGTACTTACAGTTATTATGATACTCAAGTACATTAACTATTTAATGTGCAAAATTATTTTTAAGATGCGGAAAAGACAAATTTTTGAAGTAATAACTGTTTGGAACTGTAGATAGTCGTTAAGAAAATTGCGCACATTGTTACCTGGGGTTTAATTTGGTTTTAATACGATTGATTGTTGGCACGAAAATTATTTATAAAGTGACTTTGGCTTACTGGTTAGTACAAAGGAGGCAAAAGAGTCTACTATAGGTAGATATTAAGCAGTGGAGTGCCCTAGAACATTTGTTTAAATTAGGTATTTCAAGAATTCGACGCCAATACTTCGTGTGCACAGCGGTGTATTCATAGGGCAAAAATCGTTATGCACACCAAGTGACAAGCGATAACGCAAACAAAAAAGCTAGTAATTTTTCCCAAGTATCAAAACGTGTGTTTTGTGTTGATTTTAAATAAAATATGACTGATGACTAAATGATTTAATCGTAATTTTGCTATCCTAATATATTACCTACACTAAATTGAACTTTACAAAAAGTTCTTATTAAGTCGTTATTCTTGCAATACATCATAACTAGCTGACAAAAAAACGGATAGAACAACAGCTGACCGCAAACGCGGTCCTTAACTCCTTAGATAAGTGCTAAGTATTTTATTTAAGCAAACGATAACATGGTCTTTTCCTGTTAAATTGTACATCAATAGAATACAATACCAAGAAAACGAATTAGCACGCTGCTGCCTAGAGAAAAACTACCAAACGTATTCTGCCCTCATAAGCTAAAAGGCGATATCTCCAACTCAATAGCCAAAGCAGATACAACCCTCTCCCGTTAGTAATAAGGTTGCAAGTGCTACAGGAGTTTTGGAAGAGATACCCTCATTTGTCTTAGTAGGGTAGTATTTTGACCTCAATGCACTTAGCTAAATTTACATTCACTAAGCAACAGCTAATGTTAGTCCATGTTAGTCCAGCAAGTGAAGTTTGACATTTGATCCAAGTTTTTTGTTTATTAGCATGTGACACATAAAATTTAATATCAAATGATTATTTAATTTAAGTATGGTCGCTAAATCTAGTTTAGATTTAAAAAAAAAAGATGTTTTCTATTCCGTGGCAATCTGTGCAATGGCACCATAACCCTCTTCTTTGTGTATTTTACTATCGTTATCTAATTAGGGGATACTCCATTGAGTTCCACTTATTCACTGTCTCCAAACCTGCCTGGCAGTACAGACAAGCTGTGTCGTTTAAGCCTGCGGTGAGTCACACTCCAGGCTCCCTCTAGTTTTCTTGTCAGCTCACTGACATGCCTGGATAGTATTTTCCGGTAATGCAATTTTAATAGTTGGATCAGTCAAGTTCTACTATTCGTAAATGTAGAAAGCGTAGTAGCTACCCACGGAATTCTACACGTAGCTATCGATCCATGTAGCCCGGGGCCTCTATTGGACACGGTAAAAACCATATCGTGTTTGAGCTGTTATCGTATTGTCACCGATTTGATAGCTCTTATGTACTTGGCAGTAATGGCGGGTGACGTCAAAACAATGCCATAACAAGTCTACTACGACTTCGTTTTTACCGCCTAGAATACCGCTGGTGTCCTGAAGCATTTTTTTATATTAAGTACCTCCTCCCCGTGTGTGGTTGCCGGGTTAGAATAGTGCCACTCCATGTCTTCCTGTGGATGTCGTAAGAGGCGACTAAGGGAATATAGACTTGCAGTACTGTTAGGCGATGGGCTTGCAACCTGTCACTAATACGCTGGTAAACATCTTGGCCTATTTGTGCAAATTGTGGTTACTGAATTGTTAACAACTTTTTGAAGTTGTAATTCTGTAGCTCTGCCTACCCCACTCTCTGGGATTACAGGCGTGAAGGTATGTAAGTACCTCCTTTAAAATGTATAATTATGATATTTTTGCATGCCAGATACCGGCAAAATGTATATGACTTTGACCAACAGTAACATCTTTTGTACCACATTTTAGGCAAAATAAAAAGATTTGATTTGAGTTGATTTGATTTGAAATAATTCGAAGCGACTTTTTAATAGGGGGGTACGTTAACTGGGGCTCTATTCTACAACGACAAATCAAATTATCGCGTTTGACCTGCCCCTCTAGGCGGTAAAATCCAAATCGTATTTGGCATGTTATGGTATTGTATTTAAATCGGCCGCCATTACCTACTGTCAAGTAAATAAGAGCTATCAAAACGTTGATAACATGATAACACGTCATTATCAATATGGTTTTTACCGTGTTCAATAGTGACCGTGGGGTGGTTTAGAGCTAGGTTTGATGTAAATCGGTATCTAGGGGTTATTGGGGGTGGGGCGACTTTGCAGTTCAGTTTACAGTGAGAGAAAAGGACAGAGCTATATAACTGCTATAGCTCTGTCCTTTACGCTCGCCGTAAAATGAATTGCATAGCCATGTCATAACAACTCAATTAAAATAATTTCGTGAGTAATTATTTACAGTTGAATAAAGTTTGAATTTATGTACTGCCGTTTGTAGGTTTTAGGCTTAATGACACCTCCGAGAGAAAGGATGGTTCGGTTTTACTAACCAAATCCAATTAAATTTGGTTTATTTGTTCCTTCTTGACGATGCAACGCTTTAACCGATAGACGTGGAATTTGGAAATGGTCTCTATACCCTCGAGAGGGACTTAGATACTTTTTATTTCTATCTTTTTTTACGAACGGTTCCTGAAAAAAGAGTGAAAAACTACTCCTTGCGGTATAAAGTAGCCTATCTGCTGTGCCAAATTTCATCCAGATCCGTACAGCTGCTGTGGCGTGATTGAATAACAAACATTAAAACTTTCGCATTTATAATGTTAATAAGAAGTAAAATAATATAAGACAAGATCAATAGTTCAAAAGTCGGGTTTTTGTCATTGTATTTAGACTTAAATAACTACAATCCATTTTGGCTAGCAGTACTCTGTAACATGAGTTACTATTTATTACCGTACTCGCTAGCAAGTCGAATGCTCTGTCTCTCACAGTATTCTTATAGAGTACGAGGGACAGAGCATTAGCTGAGCGAGTACGGTAATTGTAACTCATGGTAAGGGTACAGGAATACCCGAACAAGCCTCGCAAAAACACGCTTTGACAGAACAAAAAATCACGTGTCACGTGTATTGTACATTCACGTTTTTATATCATTAATGTGCTCAGACATTGTGCTGACATGACATGTAATGAGTATGAAAATTACGGCGAAATTAGTTTTTTACTGTGTAAATATATAAATTACTTGGTTTTTTGTGTCGTCCATATAGAAATCCAAACAGGACACACTAACTTGTTAGATTTAAAATTAGGATTGGGACTTGTAAATCGTATTTTGTGACCGGGTCGCGTAGGTACAAAATAATTGGTCAATTGGTAATGAAGCTCAACGTTGCTTGCAGTGAGCCTTCCGTACTTACAATTATCTTCATCATATCATCATACGTATTCTCATCCACTGCTGGACTTAGGATTTCTCCGGGGATCGCCACAATACTCTCTCACAACTATCTCGCCTGTACCTTTACCAACTTCACCAACTTCCTCTTGGTTGTCGGTCCATCCATAGAGCCTCTATTTTAGGCGATAAAAACGATAACATATTTGTCCTGTAATAATTATTTTAAATTAGGCCGCCAATACAAGCGCCGCCAAGCAGCAGTGTTTGCATTGTTGTGTTCCGGTTTGGGGATAAACAGCCGGTGAAATGACTAGCATAGAGGCATTCCATCTTAGTCCTCAGGGTTGGCAGTGCATTTGCAGTCTTGTGAATGCGAATGTCTATGGGTCACAGTTTCCACTTACCATCAGGTGGCCTGTGTGCTCGTTTGCCTTCCTACGCCATAAAAAAAATGAAAAAAATAAGAGCTATCAAAACGTTGACGATACGATAGTCTGCTGCAGCAGCAGGTCATAGACCATTTGGTATTTACCGCCTAGAATGTCGACCCTGATGTGTGGCCTCGTATATACGTTTTTTTTTTTTTCCTCTCTTGTACTGCAATCTGTCACCTTTCTGGGACATTAAACAGTAGATTGGGGTTTGTTTAAAATACTTGCTAGGTGTGCAACCTGTGTCGCACCCTTATTTTTCCAACAACTATTTCAGTGTGTTGGGGCATTTTCCGTTTCAGTCTCCGACTTGTTTCATTTGCGTCCATCAGGGCTTTTGCCAAGGTATTTGGGTGGCTTAAAATTATTTTTTTGTAGGCCTTGGTATGCCGAAGTATTTCTTGTTGGACTGTATCGTATATACGTGGTCTTCTTCGTTGTCTTCGTACGTGGTCGCGATTTACGAACACGGCACGATCGGCTATGCATTCCATAATTGTTATCAGTAAAGTTTTGGCGGTATGGTAAATAATAAAATCTGACACACTTACATATATATTTAAATTATGCTTAAATATATTTCTGTCATTTTAAGTTGAATCAAAAATAAAGGTATCCAAACGGAATTTAATCAACATGTAATTGTGCTTAAAAATATTTAGTGCTTAGAATTTATTTTCGTTATAAGTACATTAATTAAGCCCGAATGGAACTTTTTCCATTATAAAAGCAAATTAGGTGCAAATTGATAAGCATAAAGTAAACAATGCCTATCACGAATTAATTCATTCAGTTTAGGTCTTTTTTTTGACCTTACAGCATATTGGACAATTTTATCTTGGGACATTTTCTATTTTAGGCGTTATTTAGGTTGGTCAAGTGTTCTTTTTTGACTTTGTTTGATTTTTCTGGTTTGACGTATATTTTCGATGCGTGGGTCAAACGCACACAAAAAACAAAAGTTGTCTCTCCTGTGGTCAATAGTTAAAGGCTTGTTTGTGTGCATATAAGATATGTATTTATCTGATCGGGCCAAAGTTGACCTGACGCCGTATAATAATATGCGGATATGGGTTCAGCTACATTTGCTTAGAATTTGGCCTTAAAAACGTTAACTTCGGGTATGTCCACAGGAAAGACGCGAACCTCTTGCTATGCGTATGACCCGCGTATATTTTGCTTTTTCCACGATTAGGCAAGATGCTTACTTGTGTGTTAGTGACAGGTTGCAAGCCCATCGCCTAGAAAGACTACAAGCCTTTATTCCCTTATTTGCCTCTTACGACATCCACGGGAAGACATGGAGTAGGACTATGCTAATCTGGCAACCGCACGGGAATTGTGCAAAATGTGGTTATAGAATTATTATCAACAAGTTTTTAGAGTTGTAGGTAATTCTGTAGCTGTGCCTAACCCTCTCTGGGAACGAAAGCGTGAGTTTATATATGTATGCATGTGTGCATGTCGATTTGGCTTGTAACACCATATCATGACAGTAAATCATACTATCCACCAATTTACTGCACTACCGGTAGCTACTACTTTTACAAGAATGTGTTTCATAATATAACTAACGACCCGCCCTCGCCTCGCTTCGCGTACACAATCCAGAATTCAGTATACATAAAAACTTTTTTCTTGAATCACTCTATCTATTGCTGAAAACTGCATTAAAATCCGTTGAGTAGTTTAAAAGGTTTGCGAACAGACAGCAGGGGCGAAATTGCTTTATACTTTGTAAAGATTACCATAAAGATGTTTTTTCTTTTTTAATTTTATAGGTACCCTGACATCACATATCCCATCAAACAGCGCAATCAAATGTTCTGCAATTGCGGGACAACAATAGCCTGCGACAAGGCCATGCAAATGCCATTAAAACCAGATACCATCGCACCCGTCTTACTTAACATTAATTTGCAGCAAACGCAAAAATAATTAAATCCACGTCAAACTACTTTAAGATTGTTACTATAAATGCTCCAAAGAATGAAATAGTATGAATAATAGAGCAACTACTGACTTCCGATTGCTTAAATTATGCTTGTTGTGTCATTTTACTTATCACCTCACCTCATATTCGCGATCTTGGCGTTTTCGTAAAGCTTATACATACGAATAATGCCTTTTTAGGGTTCCGAAGTTAAACAAGGAAACCTTACAGTTTCGCTACGTCCGTCTGTCTGTCCAGCGTCTAGCTCAGAGACTCTTTACTACTGCACAGCAGTAATTTGGTATAGCTATAGGTACATTTAAATTACACCGACAAAGTTGTTAAAATAAAATTATTTCAGGGTAGATACAAGGAAAGCTAAGGTATTATTTTTGTAACATTATGAACTGTCATCGAGTGAGTTTGTAATTGGATAGCTCTTAGGAAAACATTATAAACATTTTATTAACAATGTTCAGATGTTTTCGCGCGTTTACGGAATATTAAACTAGAAAAGTGTTTATTTTTTCGTTTGGTGATTATTACTTTGCCAACCAAATGAAAAGTGGTTTAAAAGATAAGATAAAAAGATAAGTTTTACAAAACAAAACCCTGGATTAATATTTAGGTAGGTACTCATAAAATCGGGCAAATCCCGTATAGGTATACATCCCATAGTTTATTTTTCCCCGTGCTGCCCAAGGAGATTTTAATTCATGTATTCTATGTAAAAGGTATTTTGGTATCAGGGTATTTGTCGTCGAAAATAAAAAATGATATTGGTCTGTTACTGTTACACTAGAACGAGAAATCACTTGAATTTAATCACCTCATTAACACCTCATGTAGGTACAATGATGTTAAAATTGAAAGGTAGATAAATAACATCAAGTTAAATAAGGTTTATTGCTGTAAAAACCATCACATAACTCCTTGGTAGGTAATCCGTTATCAATAGATAATAAATAATTTTACAGCGTAGTGTTTCATAAAATACTAAGGGATAATTAAAAATTATAACAATAGTATCTATGCACTTTTGTCTTCTTCTGGTATACACCGTGTTTTTTTTGATTTACGATAACTTCGGCATATTACTAGGTACATCCATAGAAACTAAGTGGTAGGTTAGATTTTTAAATATTGAAAAAAATAAAAAATAAATCTGTTTAGTTCAAAGTAATTCAATGTTGTATCTTTGGTCATTCTAAAAGGGCCTTTAGAGTCAACTCATAGTCAGTGTCAAATACGTCAATGTAGGCGTGACATACAAGGACAGTTAAGAGCCTTTTAGACCAGTTCAACGTGATTAAGTGATTAAATTTAAAAATTAAATATCTTTCAAACCTTTACAGTTATCATTTGCTGTCTTCGGGAAATTAACTTTATTTGACCTAAAGAACGTTCCCTTAAAGTTATCGTAAATAAAAAAAAACACGGTGTATAATGCAACAAACTGTTTTAAATGTAAGTAAATTATACAAGTTAAAACTGTAACTGTGATTGTAAGTAGTAAAAACCCTAAAGAGAAACAACAAATAACAAAAACTGACAAAGTGTGAGCAGGGAACCCTCGGTGCGTGAATCCGGTTCGCACTTGACCAGTTTTTTTTTAATAGGACCAAAGTACTTTTATGTTGTAACGCTTAAAACTTAGTGGAGTAACTGACTTGGTATTGTTATCACTAAAAATGTGTCTAAACTCCTAAGTAACTGGGACCTTTCTTCCATTCCACAAATAGATATAGTCAATATCTATTTATGGAATGGTCTCCAAGAAACCTGGTAGACCGTCTTTAGTAAAGTAGCAGGTCATTATTTACATTTGGAATAGGACCCTGCTACAAGCACTCTGCTGGATAAAAAAACTAAGCTGTTAAAGGACTGACCAAAACAACACGCGACAGTATAGTCTCTACTATTTGAACTGAGCTGATCTTCTACACAAAGGCCATTGTTTGTAAACAATACCATTGTCTTTCTTTGTGTCCGTAACACCAAGCCGATTACATACAAAAAAGTTAGAACTACATTGAATGTACATTGAATTATCAACCCTACCCTCTTAGTCAGTAGGTTTAAAATGTAAAGTGTCAGGATACAGATATAAGTTTTGTGTAGATGATAGTATTGTGTAAAGAATAAGCACAGTTCAAATAATAAAGACTTATATCTGTATCCTGACACTTTACATTTGAAACCTACTGACTAAGAGAGTAGGGTTGATAATTCAATGTACATTCAATGTAGTTCTAACTTTTTTTTATGTAATCGGCAATATGTTTACAAACAATGGCCTTTGTGTAGAAGATCGGCTCAGTATAAATAATAAAGACTATACCTCCTTGACTTAACAACTTTAATTACTTAACTTTATTCAATCATAATTGCATGGGCAATAGGACGCTGCTACGCAATAATGTGTCAATCCACAAGTATTTAACAATAAAGTGTCAACCCTCAGTACCTATCGTTGTGAGTTGACATTTTATTGCTAAATAATTGTGGGATAACACATTTTTGCGTAACAGCGTCCTTATATTAAATTATACTGCAATATAAAAATTCAAATTCAAAATTCAAAATATTTATTCAGTAATTTGGCCACATGAGGCCTTTACACGTCAGTAACATGGGAGTGAATCTACTAGCGCTTCGGACAAGACCATCATTGCGGAGAAGAACTCCACGAAAACAGACAGTCCATTTATATTCAATAAAGGATTTCCACATTACAATAATAATAAATCACACTAAAACAACCAACAAAATTGAATATAATTTTGCTTTAATGGCTATACTCACTATCAATTCAAAAAATAAGCACAAGGCCAGATATAATGTTTTGAAGGTGCATTGACGTATTAGATGGAATGCACGCAAAGATCTACCAGATGTCGAAAATTGTTTGCGAATCGTCTGCACATCTCGGATTGCCTTGAGCGTAAAGCCGCAAACCTTCGTCTTGTATAGTATCTCTTGATCAGTACCCTTACCATGAGTTACAACTACCGTACTCGCTAGCGAATCGAATGCTCTGTCCCTAGTACTCTATTTAAATTATTAAAGAGACAGAGCATTCGATTCGCTAGCGATTACGGTAATTGTAACTCATTGTAAGGGTCCGAGTCGTGTATTTGCAAAGGTTTTTGCTACTTAGAGGATTTAACACGTCAAGCGAATCATGTTGTAGATGAAAGACAAAACCAAACAAAAGTTAAGAAACTAATACGATTAAAAAACTACGCAAAAAAGACATCCTCGACTTGCTTAGCTACTCAAGAAATGAATTAGGTACCTAAATTTGGCCAAAAAAAAATTGATTGTTTGTCCCTTTATTGAACCAAAACGGTAAAAGAGTGTTGAACATTGGCATATATGTATTTGTAGATTTCCTGCATTTTAAGTTTTATTAACACTCAACATTAAGTGTTATTTGATAAAGTATAAAACTTTCGTTTAGTGTCAATCAATTAATCAAATAACTTATGAGATTAATATGTTAGGCGTACAGAAAGGAAAAGTTAAATTCAAACAAGCCTCTATTTCCACTTTGTTCAGGATTGTCTTTGTTTTATAAAGTAGTCATTATTGATAGCTCTGATTCATTCAACAGTAAATGCGACTTTAACGTTAGCAATATGATTACGATATAATAGCAAGATAGTCTACAATCAACTGGAATAAAGTCTTATCCGTATGTATTATGCGGCCGAAACAGACCGTATGTTCTTAGATTAAATTACTACTCGTATTCATAAACTTCTAACGAAAGGATTGATTAGTTGATTTGTTAATATTCATTCGCATTTGAAAAATAGCAAATATGGCGTCGCCTGCGCTCAGGTCTAGGATTGCAATCAACCGTTAGGTCGACTTAGCGAGCTAAGTGAAAGTTGAAATTTTGCAACTGAGTCTCGACTCTTGATAATCTGTAATAAGTAATAACACACAGTAGCATTGTGCCTTAGGTATAATGTCTGTTTACTGAGAAGGACCACAAGGAAGAAAGCCAAGGGAACAAGTCGTCCGCAATAAAAAATGCCCTTGAAGCAAATCATCATCAATCAAAATCACAAAAAAAAACAAAACGTTCCTAACGCATAATACCATTTTTAATACAGTCGCTCAAAAAGTGGTACTTAAAGTGTGTATTAAAGTCAGCTCTTATAATTACTGTTTTATTTCTCTATCATTAACATTTACTCGCAAATCTATTAAGAAACGTGTTTGATACACACGCGGCATTGTCATTAACAATACTATGTCTGCAATGAACCAATCAATTAATTTAAAATGAAACCGTTGTGTACAATTTCTAGGTAACCTCAATAATGATTAATGTAATGACTCATTTCCTAAAAAAATATGATATTTTTTGCTAGAGATAATTTCTTTGTTTAGTTTGTTGTGAAGAGTACAATTTTAACAGCGGACGTTTTGCTCCCGTGGTTATTTATGGTGCGGTTGTTTGATCAAAATGACATTTTGATTTATTGACACAGGACCTTTTTAATTTGTAGACGTTTTGCTCCTTTGACATTATGAGGACCTAACAATCCTACTTAGATTTAAAATAGTTTTTAACCGATATGCGCGTCTAAGTACGGCCGTTGTTGCGGATTTTTTTGTTAAGCTACATTTAAACTTAGACACAGAAATCAAATGCTTTTTTCATCAAATAATTGTTCTTTAATTATTCCATATTACATGCTATATGCATATCTTTGTCTGTGATGTTACGACCAACTTGGATGGCTTGTATCTTAAATCGCGACGGTTTGTTTGCATTACGGAGTAACCCGCTTGCTTCCTGTTCGATGGATGACATTTATACCGGCTCCTATTTCTGGCCGCAATTACACAACTGCTCTGTTTGAAAGCACAACCGAACGCGAAACACTTGTTTTTTTTTTGTCGCTAACGTGTTTTTGCAGTATTGTCCTTTCCTTGTATGTTAATTTTTTGCTTGCTATCAAATATAGTCATGGATTTTTCGTAAGAATGAAACATGTTAAGTAATGTTAAGTGAATGCTTTGCTGCTGGCTACAATATAGAATTTGCTGTAAGTCATATTTGAGGACTTGGAAGTCGAAAATATTTTAGCTGGGTACTTTTCTTCCTTAGGTAAGCAATTACTATTTAAGTGCTACCTTGACCGAGACGCTATTTATAAAACGAAGTCGAAGTGGCTAAAAACTACTGGGTGACAGGGTAAACACTTCTGGTAGGTAGGTCATTATGTTAAATTCTTTATTGGGTTCAGCAGGCATTAATAAAGGTGGGTCGTTACGTTAGGATACTCATTAAAAAAAACAGAATGAATTTTAATAGTCAACATCAACACGACGTGAGTCGGCACACTTTTGTGAAATTTTCTTTGCATAACATCACGACTCAATTTATTACATTTGATTTTTTTAATGGCAAGGAGAAGGCACGCGAGCATTCAGGCCACCTGATGATAACCTAGCAGACCAAATGCATCACAGGACGTTTTAGTCTCAGTACGACTCGTTTTTTCACATACCTAATAGTTTTGAAAAAGGAACGATTCAATGGTTCTAAAAATGTCTTTGAGCACGGTGATAATGGAAAGATCACCATTATATTAACTTTAAGTCATACTTAGAGCCGGCCCATCAGGTGGGCTATCTGCCTGTTTGCCCGTCGATGGCAATAAAAATAAAATAAAATATAATAATATTGAAGGCGTGAAGGTTCGTACCTACGAGGGGAGGTCCCAAAGTTCGCGGAATGGAGGGGATGGGGCTGGGGATGACTATATTTTTTAGTATAGTACTAATGGCCAACTCATTAAGAGTATATATACCAACTTTCAGCCTGAAGAGCTCATTACTTTACAAAATATCGTCGAGCAAGCAAGTCAATCTGGAAAAATCCTGGAAGTATGGAGCAAATTGAGTATCGAGCCATCATCAAGTTCCTGACTAAGCAAGGAAAAACTCCTCAGACCATCATGAGTGAGATGTCAGTAGTTTACTGTGATCATTGCCCTGGAAAAACAATGATTTACAAATGGCACGGTCTTTTTAAAATTGGCAGAGAGTCCATTGAAGACGACCCTCGCCCAGGACGGCCTGTCGAGGTCACCACATCAGATACCGACGGAAAAGTTGAAAAATTAGTATTAGAAGATGCTCGCCTGAAGAAGAAACAGATTTCTGCATTAGTTGGAGTATCTGAAACCACTATTTTGCGGATTCTACATGAACACCTCGGCATGATTAAAGTGAGTGCAAGATGGGTGCCGAGAATGCTTACGCCGCATCAGCGACAGCAGCGAATCGACGCGTGTAGCAGTTTTTTAGAACGGTGTGGAGAAGAAAGTACGTCGATTTTGAAGCGGATTGTTACTGGAGATGAAACTTGGGTTCATCATTTTGAACCTGACTCTAAACAGGAGTCGATGCAATGGCACAAGAAGGGTACCCCCCCACCTAAGAAATTTAAGGTGTCAGAATCGGCCGGAAAGTTGATGGCTACGATTTTCTGGGACTGCCAAGGAATTTTGATGATCGATTACAAAAGCAAAGATGTCACAATTACTGGAGAGTACTACTCTAGGCTACTGGAGCAGTTGCGGGAAGCTATCAAAGAAAAAAGGCGAGGAAAGCTGGCTAAGGGTGTGCTGTTACTTCAGGATAATGCTCCAGTTCACAAGAGTCGTATTGCGATGGCTGCCCTGAACAAATGTGGCTTCGAAGAATTGGTTCAACCCCCCTACAGCCCGAACCTGGCCCCCAGTGATTATTATTTATTCCCAAATTTGAAGAAAGAGTTGCGGGGAAGAAAATTTCACACCGATGATGAAGTAAAGGACGCAATTTTGGCTCATTTTGACAGCAAAGAAGAAAATTATTTTTATGTGGGTTTAGAAAAATTAATATCACGATCTAACAAATGTATTAACCTTAAGGGAGATTATATTGAAAAGGAAAAATAGTAACGTCTTTTTATTTAATTATTTAGCCCTCCATTCCGCGAACTTTTGGACCTCCCCTCGTATGTATACAGGGTGTAAGGGACGGCTCACCGAAAACTGAAACCATAGCTTCAGACCATTGTACTGAACTGAGATCCAGTTAGCCTATTTGTGCAAATTGTGGTTACTGAATTGTCAACAACTTTTTGAAGTTGTAATTCTGTAGCTCTGCCTACCCCACTCTGGGATTACAGGCGTGAAGGTATGTATGTATGTATGTAAATAATACATAAATACATACATTAAATCACGCCTGTTTCCCAGAGGGGTAGGCAGAGACCACTTCTTTATAATATATATGTAATTTTATAGAAATTAGGGTTGTTTTGTAAAAATCCTGAAAAGATTACGGTCTTAGAAAAAACAACATTATATTATAATGTGACCATTATGCATTATGTCTCCCATTACGTATTTTGAACTTTATATATTACTAGCGACCCGCCCTCGCTTCGGTTCAGTTTATGTAAGTTTTCTGTTACACCCGTAAATCTAGAACCTTCCGAGAAAAATATCGAACTAATCGTGAAAACCGCATGAAAGTCCGTTCAGTACTTTAATATTTATTTTATTCTGTTTTAGTATTTGTTGTTATAGCGGCAACAGAACTACATCATCTGTGAAAATTTCAACTGTCTAGCTATCACGGTTCATGAGATATAGCCTCGTGACAGACAGACGGACAGACAGACAGACGGATGGACAGTGGAGTTTTAGTAATAGGGTCCCGTTTTTACCCTTTGGGCACGGAACCCTAAAAAATAAGTACAAGGCTAATTATGTAGTATATGTATACAATAAACTTTGAGTAGGTAGGTATTTAATCTAACTTACAGAAAACCGAATACAACCTCCTCTACAGTCGCTCAATGACCAATCTGGCTAATCGGTCGAAAGTAGGTTCTCTACAACCCCTTTCTAACTGTCATACTAATATATATATTTTTTACATTTTATATAAATCCTTATTGATCCTAACTAACAACTTGACAAAAATATCCAAGATAACTAAGTTTACTATATTTTTTTAAGACGTCCTTACTTTAGTATCATTATTTAACACAACATTGATTAAATTAATCAATGTTTTATTTAAAAAATTACATACGACCCAACCTAAGATAAACGGGGTTGCCGACAAACTTTCGCATAGAAAAAATATAATTCAATATAGTTCAATTAAGAATAGGTCACGCTAAATTAAAAAGATCTTCCAAAAAGCTTTTAATTATAATAAATAATAAGATAAATATTTTGAAGGCAAAAGAGTATAAACTCTAAAATAATAAATTTGTGTACTTAACTAAATATTACTTTATTTTTGGAAATCTAGGTGTTAGAAATAAACGTATGGGTTTATCTTATAAAAATTTGGCTAGTCCTATATAATGCATCGTTAATCCGATTTATCCTTTGATAAATTGTATGTGCCTTTTGGCGCTGTAGTAGAGTGCCATAAAATAAAAAAAATGTGTAAAATGTGTGAATCCTAGTTTGATTAGCAGATCCAACAATTCCACAACACAGTCAATGTAAACAAATAATAACAATCAGCACGATTTACACGCCTATCCGTTTGATTTTTCAATGAAAGAAAACATGATTCACGCACAAAGATAAATGCCAATTGTCGTGGGAAATAAATTAAACATGTACTTATTTATCTTATCCAGAATATCATTAAACCATTTATTTTTTTGGACCAACAACTAAGAAGTATCCAGAATTTATCCTTTACCCAATATTTTTTGTTAATTTTGTTGGATTTTTCTAAATAAAATAACCTAATATTTATGCAAGACATAGTTAAAATATATTTAGCAAAAAGTGAATTGATTTAAAAAGAACAAATATGGTTTAAGTTAACTTACCGCTAATCCTTATAACGAAATTGCTCACAACCAAATTATCATCACTTCCTCACTCTAAGTTGCATACCGGTCCCGAATTTATTAAAAAAATATTCAACTGTCGAATAATTTGAAGGTGGAATGAGTTCTTACTTTGAATTTATTCAAATTTCGCGCGTATTCGGTTTCTCTGGCGTACGCGTTCGCCACAAACGGTAACGGTTAGGTGATTGCAGTTAGTTCGTACCGGCTCACACTCTTAACCATTTCTACAAGTCGGTTAGGAGCGGATGTCCACTCCGAACCGCGAGCATCAACTGTGTCGATAATAAACTAACTATGACAGCCATGTGACGTTTGTTATGTTGCATTTTTATAAATGTAAGAGGATCTAGTAGTAATTGGACCTCTTACGTATACAAACTATTTGGATAAACCATTTTAATGCTGTGAGGAATTTTGTTCCAGAGAAGTTATTGCACACCCAGACACACATCGTTGTTAAGGAAATACATAGGTTTTTTTTTTAGAACGGTTTCCTTATTTTTTATAACATATTAAGTGCAACTGTTTAAGACGTGTAACGACTACGTAAGAGTCAAAAACAAGTTCATCAGTAGCTACATTATTACCACAAACAGGAAATACTAGTCAATATTTTTTCAAAAAAAAAACGGTAAAATTTGTTCCGCCTTTGATAAAGTAACCTGCAGCACAGGCACAGCATTATTGTGTTTTTGTATCAAGTGCAAATGAGATGGATTGAATATTCTCGCTTTTTCGCGTTGTCTGAAACTTTCTGGTGAACGTAGTTATTGTAGGAAAGTTCCACCGTCCATGAACACACCGTCCGTCTCGTACATGGCAACACAATGCTTTGTATGTATTTAATTCATACTTACTTTTACTTAGGTACGTCGGTAAATATGAATCGCAAGACTGATCTATTTTATCATTTAGTCTTGGAAAGCAATTGGAAAGTAGGAGGAGTCTCATCTAATGCTGCGTTTAAACCAAGCAAACGAACAATGAAAAACCATCGAGAAACACATGTTCTAGAGCTTTTGTTTAGTCTAAAACTCTAAACCAAGTCTTAAATATAAACGCACCATGACGAACCTGTTTCTTCAAAAGTTTAAACACCAAATTTTCATAAAACAAATAAGTAGTATTTTATCATCATCATCTTGCCCTATCAAATAGTATTTGACTTGTTAAATATAATATATATGTCATAGCTTTCCTTTCACTTCGTAACAATACCTTAGAATTTGAATTGTTATCCACTTAGAAAAATTTAAAACGGGTCACAGTACGTACATGTATACATACATTGTGACCCGTTTTTATTACTCTCAAGTGTAGGAGTTTAGTCGAGTGAGTCACAAGAATCAAATATGCTACCTATAGTAGATTGTACAACAAGGGCATAAAACCAACCATTTTACCCACTACGTCTTACTACTTACTTTTAAGTCGAAGATAAAATGGGTTTTAAGACCGAAGGCAAATAAATAACAGTACCTAAATGTATTCAAATAACCAGTTTATTTATTGCAGTCTCCTCGTCTGTCTGGCTGTAGGTCTTAATTGTCTTAGTCTAGCTAGATGATGACAACACTTCATGCACTATAGGGCATAAAATGCGATTTTATATCGCCTATACTCAGTATACAGAAAGACTTGAGAAGTGAAAAAAATATGATGTACCTATTTTAGTAACACTTCATTGTTACCTATATGTTTAAAAAAACACATAACATGAAGACAAACAAAGATGAACAAAGGCAAACTTATTCCTTTAGGGGATCTAAAATCGATAAACGATTTGCTAACAAGTCTAATAAAATGCAAGCTTTAAAAACCAGACTGTTTTATTTTACATTATCGTCTATGTAACATATACTTTAAAAAAATCCGCCAGTTTGATTTTCAATCATTGTAATATAGCCTATGACACTAGTGGTTAAGATGAATCTAACCACGTATAATTTAATTTAATCTTTTTAGCCGTTTAATAGTTACTAGGGAACATAAAGTTAAACATAGGTATTTGGCTAAATAAGAGCTTGAAACGTGTTTGTTGATTCGTTATATCGTCAAATACTGATATGTGACTAAAATGTGGCTTTGACATGGCTTTCACATAACTTAGGTATCTAATGATTACGGGCATCATGATTACAGCACTTATTCGACAAACCACCGAAACGGAAGTTTTTCCGTGCTCAACTTATTACCGAATTGAATACTGTTTTTTTTTCTTAAATATGTTTTTCTGTCGCGAACTTCCTATTCGCATTTCGCAAACCGCATGTGACTTTTCACAGTCCTATATTTTCCGATGCAGATTTAACCCAAGCGCAAATTTTCCTACTTATCACAAGATCTAAATATTTAGTTTGGTAGATTTATTGCAGGCCCAAAAGCTAACCCTCCAGACCACCCAACAATAGGAGCTCCGGCGACCGTGACTACCAAATGGATGTCTGGGATGGAAAAGAAGGACAAGAAAGAACGCGTCAGTAGAAACACATCTTTATTCAGAAAAAAAACGACAGCAAATTCTGCTACTAGGGAATAACTATTTTGGAATATTGATCTAATAAGTGTACCTATATGAAATACACACATCAAAAATACTTACCGCAATAAACAGCATACCTATATCTTCTGCAAAATTTCCAAATATTCGTAGACAATGCTACCACGAATCAGAATCCGCAGTTAACCAATGTCTCATGGAGTTACTTACTTGTTACCTAGTTTTTAGCAATATTTATGTCAAATTTCACCAGCAACTTAACGAACTATTAGTGCAGTGTTCACCAACAATTAAACGGATGGTTAGCGGTTTAACGGTTGTCAAGTCTATTGACTAACAGCTGATTAAGACTTAACCTTCTGTTAAATTGGTTGGTGAACTCGGCCCTTATGATGATGTCGACAGTAACACCGATATATTTTTTGGTCGATAAAATATTTTGCTACATCACTTTAGTATAGGTGCCCCGAGTTAGCACAGGTATGCTGATTAAGTTTATGATTAAAAGTAAAAATTAACTAAATGACTTCTAAGTTATTCCTAATGAGTTGACGTTAAGTAAATGTATAAATTAAATATTATCTTATTATCATTAAGGATGACAATTACCCAGATTTCATTAGTAATGTGCAATAAAAAGGTTACAATTTTATTTTATTTTGTATTGTTCTGCGTCACTTATTTCGGCATTCATATCCGAATCATTTTGCGATTCGGAATTGATTAGAAGGTCCAACAAGGTCTCAATAAATAAGGTTGGTCTGTTCCTTTTATTCAGTGTTGGCCTCATTGCGGTAAGTTTAGATGACAGAAGTAACATATTGAGAATGTCATGATTTGAATCTTGTCTACTCTTTTTTTGTGAGTTGTGTTCCCTGAACCTTCTATAATCTTTATTCCGGGCCTCTGACGCTTCTTCTGAGAGATTATTTCAATGAACTATTTATTTTAAATCCATCTTATCTAAAGCCATTATTTAATTTTATTCCTTGATTAAACGTGTCTTGCAAACTTTAATACCTACTAAAAACCAGGTTTTCCCCATAAAAAACGTATTTGTTTTTTTTTTTAAAGTACACCTGCCCGTGTAATTTTGAGTTCGCCGAAAAATCATAAATAATTAGTACTAAATTCGTGCGGAAGGATATTACGGGAAATGGTGCACTTTCTGAGATATTACGTTTTTTCATATACGCTCCATACACATATTTCGTAATAAAAACTCGGCGGTTTTCCAACTTAATTGACCCATATTCATTTTTTACCTAATTTTTGAGGAGTAGAATCGATTTTAATAAAAAAAATAGGCACTTACAAAATTAAGTCGGTGGCTTGTGTGCTCGTTATCATAGCCTTTAAAAAAAGACGATTTAGGTACTTACTCATTGAAATTGAGGAAAAGTTCTTAACATGCTTAAAAATATATTTGCCGTCAGCATTTGTCTGCTAATGCTTAGGGCTGTATTCAAAAATCTTCCTCTAGGGACTGTAAGAGCCTTCATTGACTGGTGTACTACTCTCGGAAGGGTGGTAAATGTACTGTACCAGTCGACCTTAGGAGTATTGTAGCTGTGCACTTTTTTAACTTGTCGCTTTAACGCTTTTGACAGGTTAATGCAGCAGTTCAACCATGACGTTAAAGTGAAAAAGCAGTAATACCGGAATAGTAGATATCGGAACGTATAGCTTTCGTACCATCCATAGATTTCGGTGACCATTTATTCTATGTGGGTCGTAATACTCGTAAGGTTGTTTGCCACTCTGTGTACTCTGTCTGTCTCTCACAATGTAATTTAACAATGGTCAATTAAATAAAACAGCGATTAAGTAAATTATAAAACGTTTATGCGTCAATAACGAATGCCTATTTATTCTAAACGTACACACGGTACAATCTTAAGTTTATCGCAATACATATGACATAATTACCTAATACAATAGTGGCACAATCTTCGAGAAATCTACACAATTATCATGCTTATAAACTACCAGTATTTCGTCTTTTTTTATTAAAATTGTTTACTTTATCCTTCACACTTTGTCTTCTACAATACCTTCTACTTCATTATTCTTGCCTTGGGGCACTTCATTCGTCACTATGTCTAGTGACCCATTTTTGCTCAGACCACAAATCGTCAGTACATTATTACCATTATGTTTTTTAAGACAATACATAACTACTATCAAAAGGGTTAGAAAAATAACTATGACTCCTACAATGATGGGAGCGCTAGGGTCCATGTCACCTTCGTCGAGTTTAGCCAGTTTGATGTTTTCTTCTTTGAGGAAGTCTTGTAAGGTGGAGAAGTATTCCAATATACCCTTGCTGGATAATTCCGTCTCACCTGTCATCGTTTTTAGAACCGTTCTCCAGTCTTTACTTGCTCCAAGCGACATGCCTTCACTGCGAAATCAAAATATCACCTGAATTGTAGTGATTTATAAAGGTGTATAAAATGAAGAGCGCTTGAAAATTAACGCCAAAATAAATACAGGAAAGATGATTTCGAGTGTCTTACCTATCGTAAACCAGATCTTTACGAGTACAATACCATCGTATAAACAATCTTATTTGGTAGTTATCACAACTGAATGTGTGTAAAAATACCACTTGCTACTTTTTTTAACAAGTATTATTTTATATGGTTACTTTAAGATGATACGGTGAATAATTAAGAAAATTCCATTCCGTCTACTTATCCTGCTCAGGACTTGTACCAAAGCTTAAGGTTATAACTATTTATAACATTCAAGAGCATCTCAATGCTTATCAACAAGTTACATATAAAAATAAAGTATCTTGACAGACAGGGATCAACAAAGAAATCATAAAAGAGTTACATATTTCATTTTGAGACATGGAACCCTAATTATAAAAAAAATATACGTATGTCATAAATTTAATTTTTTGAGACAAGCTGCCAAATTACAGTGAGAACATCCGAAATCAGTAATGAACGCTTAAATTTACGCTAAAAATGGTGCAACTACCGTGCAATACTGTACAGTCAACAGCATAAATAAGTGATCATTTATGTACCTTTTCACTTTAACGTTGTGTTTGAAATTTTATACACAATTGTACAACGATTGAAAGCGACAAGGTACATAAATGATCACTTATTTATGCTGTTGACTGTACTACCTAGATATTATAAATCTTTGAATAATGTTATGTTTTATGAAAGAATGATACCTTGCCGTGTTTCTTACACCACCGATTCGTCTCAGGGCAAAGGTTTTAATTCTCGAACCGGTAGTAGAAATGCTTTTAGACATTTATAAGTGCATTATTATTATTATTATTATTATTTATTTATTTTTATTATTGTATACCTAAATTTAAGAATAAAGAACTTTGACTTTATTGACTGATATTTTTATCTGTACAGTCATTATGTGCTCTTATCAAGACCAAATAAACGAATAAAATTCTAATTCGGTGGCTCTACGTTAAGTACAGCGAAGATCTTGCTTCCAACTTATGACTCCATCATTAGATCAGCTCCCACACATAACATTGCATGCCCTTGCGTTTTCTCATATATTCCTAATTTCAGTTGGACAAGCGGCTCCTAACAATAACAATATAATAAGACAGCTAAATCATCTACCCAAAGTAGCTAACATTCAGGAAACCTCTAAACATGTCCTTGTTTTTATCATATCATCAATAACACCTAGTTTTCCTCCTATTTCAAAGTCTTCCGTACCTGAGCAGTTTTCCCGCTTCCAGCTGGCCGTAGATAGAGCACTCATGCAGAGGCCCCGTGTGGTTTGTGCTCTTGCATAGGGACAGAAGGATTTGGAACTCCAGAACGTGTGACACCAAGTAACTGTGGTAAGAGAAAGTAAGCCACGCTAGTTTTGTTTTTTCTAGGATAAGCCAGAAGCCTTATTCTACATTATCTTTTCTGCTGTTGTCATCGTATTGTCAACGTATTAGAGCTCTTATTAACTTGACAATAAAGGCGGAATTAGAAATATAAAGATAGAAATAAAGACTATGTAGGTCAAATTCAAATCGCAAAAAAGAAATCGAACGGAAACAATATTGTTCAATCTATGTCTGGCGACAATAATTATTAATAATAAACCTTTTGAGTCCACCTTTCGGTATTATTCTATGATGTCTAGGGATTATGTTGTACTGAGTTCATTCACGGAACCATGTTTGCTGGGATGCTGGGCATTCATTGTTTTTTCTCTTTGACTACGTAAGATTAGAAAATGTAGAATCCTTTGTTATCTTACGTAATGTACTGTACGTGGGAGACAACGTGGTACTTGGCCGCCGGGTCCAAGTCACTCTCATTGCGAAGAATGGGGGGCGACACTCCAGTTTCTTTTACCCTGAAAAGATGCAAGAATTTATGAGTTTATTGGCATTAAATTGATTTTATTTGACTTAACTTGATTATAATTATATAAAATAAATAAATATCAAGGGACAATTTCACACCAATTTACCTAGCCCCAAACTAAGCACTAGGCTTGTACTATACTTATGTCGATAAATATATCGCACCTTCAGAACCATAGTGGCCTGATTCAAAATTTCAGCTTTCGAATTTCAAGTCATAAATTTATTATTATAGAGACCTAATTCGAAAATTAATATGTTTGAATTAGGTCACTATTGTCTGAAGGTGCGATATACTTAAATACATAAAAAACATCCATGACTCAGTTACTACCAACTAGGCCACCGCGTCGTCAAAAATACGTCGTATATGTATGTATGCGGTGAGTTTAAGGTCACTCGGATAAATAATAAAACAAGGAAAGTAAAAAGAAACCGTACCATACGATATTGAGCATGAATACATTAGTTTGTAAAGTTCTGTCCAACTCTATTCTTCATTTTTTGTACAATTACTCTAATTCGAAAACCATTTCGAGGAATAGGGTTTCAAAGCCTTTCTGCATTATTAAGTTTTTAAAACATTTATCTGTTCCGGATATTTCGACAATAATATATTTAACCTTTGTTGGTTTTTCGGTTGCGGATTGGGTTAGGCTAAAACCACTTGAAATTGTATGTTTTATTACACTATTACAATCACTTTTTAGCATTAGATATCATTTATTTGTTGTAATTTATTAGAAAATGACAACCCAAATTTAAAATAATCATGTCATCCATAAAATGTCTGCTAAATAAATAAAGATATTAAAACAAAACTATTCGGTCAAATAGAAAATTAATCAGATAAAATGTAAACAAGGCGAGTTACTTTTTTGGTCTATCCCAATTATGTAAGTTAAATGCGTTGAATGTGCTCATTCAATGCTTCTGCAACAGAACAAACATGTGTTGCATATTGTATGAAGAAGAGGGTGATAGAGAAGCCACGTGTCGTAATCCGAAGAATCGTTATTGGCTGTGGAACCAGGTTTCATCATTATTGGTATTCTGACCCAGTGAACACAGTGAGTAAACAATAACCGATGCTGGCAGGTTGAATTCATTATCATTAGGGTCATTCGGGGTAACAGCACGCAGTGGGTAAGAGTACGCAGGGACCTGTTCTCCGACTAGGTGGGGGGGGGGGGGGGCAAGGTGCATGATGGCTTAAAACAGTGGCGCTGGCATGGCCACTTCGGAGCCAAAAGCCGCGTGAGTGCAAAGCAAGTGCTTATCGAGACAGATCTCCGTGTTAATTCAAACTGAATCATTTCTTTGTTTTGTGTGTTGGGGAAAAGTGTGTGGGAGTCATATGAATGCAGTTGAGCCAGTAATTGTTTTACATTTATATTGTTCGTACATCGTAATATACATTACAGAGCAAACATTGTTTTTAAAATGTATTGAAGCGTGGATGGGGACCTATCGTTTTACATTTTTGCTGATTGGGGTAAGAGTATGGGGTCAAAAGTACGCACGCTACGAATATGAAAGCTACTATTGAAGGTTAATTAAGTAATGTTTATTATTTCAGATTACAGCAAAATGCCGCGAAATAATAAAAGAAAGGCTCCATAACGCGCCTTGATCTCAGATGATCAGATAAAAAAGCCAAAGAGCTGGTTTAGCAAGGATCTAGTCAGAGACGCGCCGCAGAAAAATTGGTATAAGTGAATTAAGTTCTCTCTAATTATTGTAAATATGTCTAAACTCTGAAGTTCCTAATTATATCCAAATAAAGATCTCAAACTTTAATAAATGTTGCGTAATTTTACCCTTAAGCTTGCGTAATTTTACCCGCATGACGGGGCAAGAGTACGCGGTCGGATCATGTTGCTTTTTTGACATGTACAACGAAATCTCATAGAATTTGACCGTAAATCTTCTTAAATAATGGAAATATACAAGATTTCCTATGAGCTTTATATTGAACCAATTTAAAAATCACACTTGTGACAACTTTTTGAGACCAGAGAAAATAAAGTGCGTACTCTTGACCCGAATGACTCTACTTAAGAAATTCCCGAGAGTTCAAGGTTGCCGTTTTGACTGATGGTTACACTTTCGGGGCTCACCCCCACTAGACTGAATATCACAAAAGCTTATTTCATTAGGCATTTGATACGTTTGATATAATTTTCATTAGGTCTAATACATGCTATTAGACCTAATGAAAATTATTCTTGCATGTAAATTTTCAGGTTCAATAATTAATTACTTTAATTTTATACATTTTTTTTCTCTTTTAATTGTTTGTTAAGTAAATTATTTGAATTTACATACTTAATCTGAATGCATTTTACTAAAGAACCTCGTCATAGCAAGACAATGATTTAATTTTACATGAACGTAGGTAGTTGTTTGAGATATAGGTCTACCTATTGTCACCAAGAATAAAAATTAAAATATTATTAAGTCACTTTGACATAGTCTAAAAGTGGCTTGAGAATCAAATCCATAAACTACGAGTAGGGAGATACTACACAGATATGAAACAAAATGTTCTGGTATAATCAAACTTTGAAATTAGGTTTTCTTGCAGACTACGTTTTTTTGCCTATTGAAAATCCTTTTTTTTTAACTTCTCAGCGCTAATTGAGTCCTATCATCTATACTTAAAAGGATTCGCATTATGTCCATAGAGATTGGCTGTTTTTTATGAAGATGCGTACTCATACGAAAGAATTGATACGACATAGACATGATGCGAATCTGTGCTGATAGATGTGACTCTACCCTAAAACGCTTCCGTGACTGAGTGACTGAGTGACAGACAGACCACGCACGGTGTAAACCGCTGTATGAGTATGTTGGGACTTGAAATTTAAAGGTAATTATCCATGAGTACCGTAGAAATACACTACTTAACTACGCGTACAAGGTCGCGTCCTGTATGTACTTACATAATTACAGGGGGGATCTTGTGACCATTTTTTGACTACCATGTCAGAACAGCTCTTAGACGCCATACGTGTAGTATTCCATTACCATCAGGTTTACATAATATACCAATTGCAACAACGTAAGCAGTATCAAATTTGACTTGCAAGATTTGTCTCAAGCGTACCTACTTATAAGTACTCACACACGAGTAAATTCCTAAATCCTTAACTGCTTCCTTGAAGACTCTAAATACACGGGAAGATCATTCTATTCACCTGAGTAACTTTTCGGCATATCGTGATTTATAAGGTAGAAAGAATGTAATTTTTATGGAACAATTCAAAATATAATTAAAGGACTTATATTTAAACCTTCATTCATTGGGAACTAATCTCATCTTATAATTAGAAATTATGAGGGAACGAATGAACATACATGCATACACACATACATACTGGTCATATCCATAACTCTCCTTTTTGTTTCGCCATATTCGGGTAATAAAGGGACTAAACATGTTCTCTCCGTGAACCAATAAATGACAGCATAGCATACGTAACATTGTTTGGACTCTGGTCTTTGATTTGGGCCAAAACAGTGTTACGCTCACGCCACACCATCATTAATTACATTCTTACCGAAGATCCCACCAATGCTGATTCCAGTTCTCAATGCTCATGTTCCCAAACACGTCCCACCTCCATTTATCCAGCACGTAAGCGTATGCCATCAGCGGGAACTTCTCCAGGGCTACCCAGAGAAGGTGGTTCATAGTAACCTGGTAACCGGACTGCACGTTCATGAATTGCAAGGTTTTGAGATGGTCCGGTGCGGTTAGTTGGACGGCTACGATATCGGAGATTGCGTCGTGGAATGCTGAAACAGATTTCGATACCGTAACACCTCAATGTAAATTAAAAGAAAGAATGGGGCTGGAAACTTTAAAATGTTACCAATTTCATATGGCGATCTATTTATCGGAAAACCAGGGATCCTGGCACTAAACATGGCATCACTGACTAGCTACTAGCCATTTATAAAGTGTCTAATGACAAAAATCATGAACAATTTAGCAACTTTTGATACTACAAACAGTAGCTGCATATAAATAGAAAAAATAATACTAAGTATATGTAACAAGCTAAAGATGATGCGTACGCAACGATAGCATCGGTAATCGGAGAGCATAAATTAGAGAAAATCTTGCACACTGAACGGGCAATTGCTAATTCTAGTGTTGTGCCGCCTATAACCCTTTCGTGGGATTATGTCCCGTGATTAGCTAAATGATTCAATAAAGGTCAGTTTATACGGCGAAATGGCGATACAGATAAATATTAGACACAAATTTCGACATCTGTGTTCGGTATCTTAACACACAGTATCAATACCACTAAAGCACTTCGATTGAAAGCAAGTTTGGTGATTACTCGTGCGCATGAAATGTAGAACAGTGTCAAGCGCAAAACACTCCTTTGTAATCTGTCAATAGCATGTATTCAACGGCTTAACTCAATAAGACTCATTCAGCTTCGAAGGTTAATCGTGAAGTGCTACTCACTAACACATACTGAAGGATGTCAGGTCTGGGTGGATCCTCCTTCCTTTTATTTTTTATTTATAGATGGGATCTATTAATAAACCCAACTGCACAATGACAGATTGTCAAAGATCTTGCCTAATCGCCGTTCCGACTTATGTATGGGCTGGTTGACTTAATAGGTAAGATATAATGTCAGTGCTTACCAGGGATAAGGTATGCGTATGATAGATTACCTCGGAATGTCTGGTGGTGGGCTTTGAAAGAGAAAGGTTTGCCCGGAAAGTATGTAGAGTTGTGTTGATACAGGAAGGGACGCTGTGACGTCGGAGATACAGGAAGAGGCACCCTGGTGTATGCTATTTGCCGACAACATTGTTCTTGTTGGTGAAGATAGACCTGAGATCCAGAACAGATTGGAGAAATGGCAACGGAAGCTTAAGAATGTTGTCTTGAAAATCAGCATATGTTCTGAAATTTCGGCGATCCCTCCAGTTTTGGGGCCATAGCGCTTGATGGCGCGCTTCTCCCGGTCTGGTCCGACTTCCGGTATCTTGGTTCACTTGTGCAAAGCGATGGCGAAGTAGATCGGGCTGTTAAGCACAGAATTAACTGGATGGTTGAAATGGCGGCAGGTCACGGGAACAATCTGCGTCTCCCGCATTCCCTTGAAACTTAAGGGGATGATTTTCTTGTATAGATCAGAAAGTTGGGCCTCGAAAGCAAAGAATGAAAGGCATGGATGTGTGGTGTTACGCGAATGGATAGAATAAGAAATGAGTACACAGGGTGCCTCTGACCTTGGGGCTTTAAATAAATGCAACGATCGATTCTACTCTGTAAACTGAACTACTTTTGTTTTGCAACATTAATAAATAACTCACGTTTAGATAACAAATTACTGTTAATGTCTTATTGTAAAATGAGTGTATTAAATCATGGCCATATAATCCCTACCTCATGGTACGGGGCGACGTTTCCTTGGTACGAAGGCTAAAGGAAAATGGAGAATTGGATCGCGTACATTGAAAATTAAATTTAACTTGTATTATAAATTAAAATTTAAGTTGGACATATTTTTAACAACTTACGGAACAAAAAAAGTTCGGTTTTAGGAGTAGAAACGATCCATGCATTTAAAGCCCCAAAGTCGGAGGCACCCTGTATAAAAGGAAGTCTGAAATTGACACCTGACTGAAAAGTTATGTGGAAATCGGTTGTCATGGTATGGGCATGTGATGCGGAGGCGGAGGAACGAGGAAAATATCGTAAGGAAAATTTTGAGTATGAATGTGGATGCCTATACGAGTAAAGGAAGACTAAAGAAACGATAGATGGACTGTGTGAAACATGATATGGCTAGAAATATAGTGACTACCGAGGTGACGACTAATAGAGAAGTATGGAAGAAAAAGACATGTTGCGCCGATCCCAAAAAGGTTGGGATGGCAGGATGGGCAGGAGAATGATGATGATTATCAAGTTCTTACCAGGATTGGGACCATCGCGGTACAGCGGAGGGAGGTTCCGGTAGTGTCTGAAGTACTGAACGTGACCAAGAAGACGAGCCGCTCTGGACAAACCGACTGCTACATCCGTGATCTTCTCACCACACCATTTTATCCTGAAATGTTGGAACATCGGGAAAGGTTAATCGATCAGTAATTTTTTCAAAATCTAGCTTCTACTCGTGACTTTATCCGCGTAGAATTTGTTTTTCGGCCATCTCATGTAGCGGGAAATTTCTATTATCGTTATTTCCGCGGGAAGAAATATTTTTCGAATGAAGTAGCAAATGTGTATCCAGGATATAAGCTATCTCCATTACAAATTTCATGCAAATCCGTCCACGCATTGCAGCATGAAAGAGTTACAAACTAAGAAACACACGCAAACATTCGCATTTAAAATAAGAGTTATTAGTGAGAGAGATTGAAAGTCCTTTTAGTACTTTGGCTTTTGCACGAGCTATTCAAGATCTTTATTCTACACGGTAAAACCATATTGCCTTTGGCATGTTATTATATTGTTAACGTTACGATAGCTCTTATTTACTTGACAGTAATGGCGGCCGATTTAAAAATCAAAACCATAACATGGTAATGACAATATTACCTAGCTTTACCCAGTAATTCGACTCGACGTCCTGGTCAACAACATCAGTAAAACATCAATAACTACAGCAAGGGATCTTTTTCACTTTGACCTGCCCCTTATTTCACCATCCTGACAATGACAGGTGATAAGTGACATTTCAGTGTACGTGGCGCGGGCTTATATCGAACCCAGTGATATATCAGCGTGTTAACTTTGCAATGTATACCGAATTGTCACCTGTTGCGTGTCATTATCAAGATGGTGAAATAGGGGGCAGGTGGTTATAAAGCCACAATTTTATCAATATGTTAAGCTTAATACCTTTTTGGTTTATGACTACCTACTTTATAAGGAATTTTTTAAGGGTTGGGAACGCATTTGCAACCTTGAAATATTTTCAAAGGCCTCAAAGCCATAATGTGCCCTTTGTAATTTTTTTCCTTATACATCTTAAAAATGTCATTTCTCGTCGTTCATCGTACTTCATTATGACAGGGTTCTATGATAGTAGCTCAAATGTAGTTCTTAGTACCAGAGGTTCCTGCTTATGACGACAGATGGTTTAAAGCGTGAATTAACTAGGTCAAGTGTAATGCCGAGCATTTGACGTCTGCCGATTGACTTTTACTAGACATACAGTCACATTGTCATTGTCAGAATACACCAACTTTTTTTTAATTTGCCCTAGTTTTAGTTTTAATTTGTATTTTTTACTTAGTGTTACAGTTTTTAGAGGAATAAATAATTCAGTTTAGTGCTACTTTAATCTTTGTTTCAGAATTAAATGATTTTCGATAACTTACTTGTAATGTTCACCATCGCACATGTCATGGCTTGAAGGCAAACAGTTGGCTGTAGACATGGTCTCCTTGATATCTTTATAAGACTCGCTAGCACTCTCAAAACCAAGGGACTGATGGAACGCGTCCACTGCATCAAATAGTTCCTTTGAATTAACAGTCTCATTGCTTAGAAGTTTCGGTCTTATTTGCTCTGGATAAGCAGCCACTTTAGGGTAAATGGACTGCCATTCTTGGGCCCACAGGTTACCTGAAATTAATTACTTGAGAGTGGTAATCGTTCATTATAGTGGCATAGTGCCAGCAGAACAATGATTATCAACAAGCTTGGTGTTTGCTTAACAGTTGCAGTTGTCATTTGTTTATGCAAACGCATTGACTGCTGGCAACGCGTATGATTAATCCAAATGGGTCAGAGTCAGCCCTACTTTGAAAATCGAAGTTTGATGTTACGTTAGCTCCATCCCTGTCTCCCGATTTAGTCTCGAATGATGAGTGACAGGGATGGAACTAATGACACTTCGAACTTCAATTTTCAAAGTAGGGCCTCATCTCGGTGTGGAAAATTACGAAAGCATACGAGATAGGCCAATTTCTGCTAACGACTCATTGATTAATAAATGAAAAAGAACTGATTCAATTTCTCACCCGGTTTCTACAGGGTGTTTTCACCTAGTGTTCTGAAAGCGTACCTCAGTGTGTTAAAATTATTAAGTACAGCATGTTTGGTTAAAAATCAAATATGCGGTACATGAGGCTAGACCTGGGCAAAGAGACGCCAGCAAATGCGTTTATGTAAGTTTGAAGCGGTTTAGCGGAAAAGACTGAAAGGCGTAGTTGCTCTGATTATTTTAGTAGGCACTTTAGTAAGTTGTGATCCCTATATTAAATATTAATCATTCAATAACAATTAATGAAGTGTAATTTTTCCTGGTACATTTTGAGGGTATCATTGTAACTAATTTGTAATAGTATTAAAAAACACATCGAACGTCGAAGTGTAAAAAAAATTAAGATGACAACATAGTCTTTAAAATTACTGTTCGAACAAAGGCATCTTTTAGACTTTGCCAATTTTTAAGACAAAGGCGAGAAGCCCCCCGAATTGATCAAACATTAACTGAACCACGGATTACTATACCCTAACTGAACTCTAAAACTCCTAGCTCAGCAGGAATGAAGTATATCTGTATATAAACAGGTACAGCCACTTGCAGAGTTGGGGTCAGAAGAGGCGTGATAACGGCAGCGGTTTATTAATAGGACGTAATGATAGTTGACGAATGACCTTTAACAAGTTCACATTGGCACGTTTAACTGAATCAATGAAGTAAGACAAGTACAATTTTAAAGTCGTCTCATGATTACCATCATCATCATCACCACCACAAGATAAAAACCGTACCAAAGTAAGAGACCGTTTACTTGCAACAAAGGTGACTTAAAAACTTACCAAGAATATGCGCAGGGATAAGATTGTCGCCACTCTGTAAATCATCTTTATATATTTTTCTTAACTTTAACCTTACGTAGTCATGCAGAAGGTCATACAAGGGTTTGATTTCCTTCCATATTCTGTCCACATTTTTAACAAAGTCGACGTCCTCAAAGGTGTATCTCCACATATCCCCAGCGTCAGTAAAATTTTCTGATTTAGCTACTTTATTCATTCTTATCACGTAGTCTTTGAAAATGGGACGGATTTTTCTTCCTGTGTTGTCTCTATACGCTTTCCAATAATGCACTAGCTCCTTAGAATTGTTACTTGTTTTGAATACAGAAATAACATCTGCAACAGAAATAAACTGCCATTGTGCATCAAGGCGAGTAAAGGCTGAAAAATATACCAACAAAAGGGTTAGTCGATTACAACTTAAGAATGCTACTCTGGTAATACTAATCATTTGTTAGACATTTACCTCATTTTGCCTCGATCGAAAATATTCAGAAAAAAGGTTTTTTCGTAAAAGCATTTTTTTTTTCGTTACCATTGACATAACATAATATATAAAAAATGGCTACGTATTATTTTTCATGTAGTGTTTTATCCAAGTCGCTTTTCATTGCGATGTATATTTCTTTGAAACGGGGTTCTAAAAGTACCTACAACAGTTATGTTTACTGTAGCTAATTTACTGTTTGCTATCATTAAAAATAGCGTTCACTATGAATACTTGCAATTAGATGCAATTGGGCGTTTTCACTAAAAAGTGTACCCAATTAAGGACTGAAATTAAGGAACTTTAACTTTGTCAGTTTTGTGACGAAAATTAGCTATATATTGACAGCCGCAATGTATGGCTAATTTTCGTCACAAAACTGACAAAGTTAAAGTTCCTTAATTTCAGTCCTTAATTGGGTACACTTTTTAGTGAAAACGCCCAATTAGATTAGTTAAAATGCGACTTAACATATTGACGGTTGACAAAATAGATGATCGAGCCAAAATTCTACAGCAATATACACATATTACACCTTCGAGGTAAAATGAGACTAAAAATATTTACGAATAATAAAATAGATGATCGAGGCAGGAATCTACTGCAAAAAACGCCATCGAGGGTAATTGCTATAAGGAATTTATGCTAAACGTTTGATACAAATACTTAAAGTACAAACTACATTTTGTACATTATCAGAATGATAAAAATGAACTGTATAAATTCATCGTATTTCCAAAACTATTTACTTTGTGCATAATTTAAATAACTTTGTGTTTTGAAGTCATAAAGGAATTCAAAGAACTAGTAATTTACTAAAAACCCATAAGGCCTTATTTTATGAGGTAATAAATGAATGACTGACCACTCATAGTTCGTACCGAATCTTCCGCGCACACGGTTGCGTTGTAGGCACAAACTATTACTCGACTCCAAATACGCTGCATTGTATCTATCTCTTCTCTTTGCTATAAAATGCAACAAAAAGTATCAATGAAAGCAATCAGTCACGTATTCCGTAATATTCGTAGCTCAATAAAAAATTGCAACCTTACTTTGCTTTGCGGCATCTGAACATTGGTGCCCCTTTCTTTAATAATTCTGAACTTTCTACTAAATTTTGGATCATTCATAATTTGGTCGTTATCAATATATTTATTTTTAAGTGTATTCCAGTATTGTTTTTTGATTTCATCTTCTTCTGCTGCTATGCGTACCTAGAATTATTAATTGATTAATCTTTATCACCAACCCTTCCACGGTTATAAAGAATAATTGGGTAAATGACATATTTTGTTACCATTTGATTCTTCTTCAAATCATCGTTAATATTAGTAACGTAAGCCCACAAGGCCTCTTGCGAAGTTTTGCACACATCTAGACTAAGCTTATCCATCTTATCCATAAACTCATCGATGGTAGTGTTCACATTCTCAATATCCCGTAATTGTGTCTTGAAATTTTCGACCGCATCATTATTGTTTGTTATCACTGTATTTGGATCTAAGACAGTCTTCATCGCGTCGTCCAAGAACTTTTTGTCTCTTACTATCTCATCGTTATCAATTTCTTCGTGGCCACTTTCATCTACCTCCGATAGGTCTGTAGTTTTGTTTCCTCTCGGTGTAGTTTTCTCGTCTCCTGACATATCTGATGTCGGATTTGTGGGAAATTGAACGGCTATTGTTATAGGCACTACGAAGGCTACAATGCATGTTAGTTGCTGTAACAATTACACGTATCAACAACTACCTGGCAATCAGTTATGTTATTAACGCATGCGACCGTATCGGTAACCTTAGCTGCAGTAAAACGGAGTACAAAGGACGGTGTACTAAAGACAGGATGTTGCAAAACAAAATATATTCACCGATATACATAGCTTTACTACTGCTGAAGGGATACTGATAGCAGATGATAAAACATCTTGGGTCACTATACTATAATTTAACAATGGGCTATAGTACTTTAAAATAATGGTCACATCCTTTCGAGATCAGTTCTAGAGCGGTGGCCTTCTGACCTAATCGTATCTTCACATCTATGATAATTATGATAAATCCTTTATTTTTTTTATGTTTAAAAGTAGCGATGGGTCAGTGCCGACTTTATTGTAGCGTAATTAAGTCTGCCTGCCTGATTAATTTGCAGATTTTATCTACTATCAAACTTTTAAAAAGTCATAACTTTTTTAGAATTAAGTAACCAAATTTAAAGTTAAACTTCAAACCTACTTTTAATTTAAGGTAAATTCTTTTTTAATATTAAACTTCTTATCAAAACCATTTTAATGGACGGATTTTATGTTAGTTTCATAGTGAAAAACTACTATGGCACACATTTGAAAGTTATTTGTGAAGAATTAAGCACTTCTTAAGGTAATAAATATCAAATAATACCCACATAGAACAGCATCGTGTAAACAGACAATCCAAAACGATATCATGAATTTACACCACAGAACACCACTACATTTTCTATAACATTCACAATCGAGCGTCGGGACACGACAGCACCTTATTACTTGCACGATGTTTGTGAATTCGTCGAACTGTTTGATCGTTTTGTGTGGATTTTTCAAATTGGAACAATCGAACGTTGTTTTGAAAACGTCAACGGTACGCGGCCGACCGCGGTCGTCGGCGCATTGTTGTGGTGAATGCTTACCTGCATTCAACAAACTGCTCGTCTCGTGCGACCGGACGCACTGAAATTTGTAACTGCACGCCCCAGCCGCGGTTCCCCTAAAATAATTTGTGGAATGGGAGGTGCCATTGTTTATATTGATGTCATAAAGGGCTTACAAATAACGCCGTTCTAAATAGTTAACTACTATACTTTGTCACCGTATTGCATAGTAACAAGGTCCAAAATTGGTTGGTACTCAACTGTACACACGACACGTACGACACTCTGACACGTACCTAATACTATTCGGTACATTTATTGTGAATGAGAAGAATTGGGATTGATAAAAGCCAAATTCATGTTGTTGTTGTTTTTTTAATCCGGCAGTAAATCAATCAATGTAAGGACTCGTCAAAGTATAAAGACCAAACACTCAGAGGTTATAATAGTCCACGTCAGTCGAATGTGGGTTAATTAGCTCGAATAGGTTCGAGATGGTGCGCAAATGACCTTAACACAAACCACTAAAGGTATACGGATCATACATAGTAATATATAACAATATTACAAGGAAAAACGCTAGGTTTTATAAATAAAACTCAGATGATTTGTGTATATTTATTGCTAAGACAACATTATAAGCTGCATTTATTAAATTCTATGGTGTGTGAACTACTCTTTCTTCATGAAAGAAGCTAACATTTGGGCTCCGGCTTCATCAATTTCCTTGTAGCCGTGAGGTTCGAGAGCTTTCTTCATCCTTTCGAACCATTTTGTGACGTTTTCATGGGCACTAAAGTCGTACCCAAATGCCTGTTAAAAGAAAATGTCTCTTGATTAAAGATACTCATACAAAACAAGGAGTTATCGTTATATCAGCCAAAAGGCGCCCACTGCTGGACATACACGTGCCTCAAGAATCAAAATAATAACATCGCCGTAATAATTAACTCAAGTAGCAATATGCTAGCCACATTACTAGTGCGTTTTGTTAATTCGATTCAGCTTCGCACATTTGTTTATTGTATTAAATTAATTTAATTCCTAAGTCACTGTAGAACCGTGTCATGGTAGGGCTTAAAATTTATGTGGGTGGGTTTTTTTTGAGTAATATGTATAAATTAAAATTTGAAATTGTAGTCTTGAGACTCAAAACTGCACCTCGTCCGGCTATCCGTTTTTTAATTTATCTACACACATATCATAAAACCGCTATTATGCGTTCAAATCGCGTAGGAAATGGCCAACATTACTTATTACAACTTTTTTGTCTGTGGTATTAGGTAAAATCTGTACTGTAAGTAATGTTAAGTATAGATTTTTGTAAGGTTATGAGTTTAAATTTGGAACAGCTGTCAAAACTCAAGAGGGTCTCTATTCTAGTATTCATAGATATTAAAACAGTTATCGACTCGAAACGTCAATGCAGTATGTTTTTTTTAATATAAACCTCACGATGTTTGATCTCGAGTGACTTGAGAATAGGGACTTCATTCATTTGCCTATGAATATAAAAAAACATTCGTCTTGACGAAGGATCGAATGCCGCCATTATTCTTATCATATTTGCTTGTTGGTATTCTGCTGTTACGAAAGTAGGATAATTGTAAACCTATGATAATTATGTGTGTAGATAAGGTAGTGTATGCAACTGCACATAATTAGGCCTTAAAATATGTTGCATAAACTACTATTCTCAAACTTTTATTACAAACAAGTTTAACAAAAAAAAGCTTTAAGATACCGACTTTTGAGAATATCTGACACTCGTGTGATAAAGATCAATCGATAAAACCGCTCTGTATGAAACTTAACAATCAATTGCCAAATAATATATTGAGCCTAGGTGACCATGTAGCTTTTTTCCCACATTTTATTTATTGAGTACCTATTATACACCGTGTTTTTTTTTATTTACGATAACTTTAAGGGAACGTTCTTTAGGTCAAATAAAGTTAATTTCCCTAAGACAGACAAATGATAACTGTAAAGGTTTTAAAGATATTTTATTTTTAAATTTAATCACTTAATCACGTTGAACTGGTCCAAAAGGCTCTTAACTGTCTGTGTATGTCACTCCTACATTGACGTATTTGACACTGACTATGAGTTAACTCTAAAGGCCCTTTAAGAATGACAAAAGATACAACATTGAATTACTTTGTATTAAACAGTTTTTTTTTTTTTTTGCAATATTTGAAAATCTAATTTACCACTTACTTTCTATGGATATACCTAGTAATATGCCGAAGTTATCGTAAATCAAAAGAAACACGGTGTATATAGTGTTTGTTACACCCGCTTTGGACTCGTGGTCTGAATGACCATTTTGTTTGAATGTACGTTACGTAGCACTAGCTGTGAAATAGCATGTGGTGTATAAGCTCTTCATCCATTAGCGGAAATTTCTTTAATTATTTTCTCGGCGTTTAATGAACTATAAGAAATTGTATGCTTTTGAGACAAACTTTTTTTTCAGAACTCCTTTCAAAAAATATGATTATAGGTATTATGTGCTTGAGCTCATAGTGACCTGTCATATTTATATGCCTACCAGCAAAACATAGCGGTACTCGTACTCATATCCAGTATTTGTAACAAGTTATTAGGTACCTACTATTATCTATGTTTATAATTAAATAATTTGATTTGATTCGATAAATACGAGTATCCCACATGACACTCCAAATAAAGGTCCAACCGGAGGATTCAAAGAATTCAGTTCAATAAACAATAGCGCCGGCTGCTGTTAAGAATAAGTATGTTAACCTCTATAGTCAAAAGTCATTGCTAGTAATCGTCAACTTAATCAAACACTATCGGACTCGTAAACTCTGAGGTTACAGTATCAGAATTTAAGGATCAAAGGCCAAAATAAGCCATCCATAAGAACATATATTTTACGTAAAGATAGCTTTAAGTGTTGTTAGCCGTTTAAAGAAGGAGTTAAGTTATTAGCTAAATTACATTTAGTGTAATTCATTTTTAAAGGGTACAACGAGCAGCAATGTATAACATTAAGTCTAAGTTAATTGCAAGTTAATTGAGGGATAATTGAGCTATGTCTGATACATTGCGTGGCAAATTAGTTAGTATGAAAAAAAAAAGTACAACTTATGTTAACAAAACACTTGTTTTTATGATAATTAGGATGCATATTAACTGTTGTCAAAATATATGTTCGTATGGATGTCACACACTGTATAGACACATATAAACCCAATTCCGCTTTTGGTTGTAGAAACACGTTTGAATTCGCCATTTTGTTTTATATTTATTTAACTGTTACTCAGTGATACTCGCGAAAGCTTAAGACAAATTTAACAACAGCTCGTTTGTCGAAATCAGGCCATCCGTTAAGCCTCTACGCGGTAACAAATAAAGATACATTCCGACTGTTTCGTTTGTCCGAATTCTCATCATCATCATCATCATCATGTCAGCCGAAAGACGTCCACTGCTGGACATAGGCCTCCCCCAAGGCTCTCAATAGTTAGTTTTTTTTTTTTCCTGAACTTATGCATTTTCGGACAAAATGACCCAGTTGGGGTCCTTATTCTAGGTAGGTAGGTTCTAGTAAAGTCCAAATAGCTGGAAAATTATGTTGGTCTCCACATACATCTATGTTAGTGAGGGTGACAACGATGGTGATGTCGGCGATGGTCATGTTGTCTCCGGCTACGAACGCGCGTCCGTCCAGCATGCTGTTCAGCCAACCCAGCGCTTCGTCCAACTTGGCCGCGTTATCCTCGTTGTACTCCTCGCCTTTGAACAGCACGGGGATCTAAAATTATTAGAAACGAAAAATCAGTCAAGCACGAGACGGTGACAGTCTGAACGCTAATCAAGTTAATCAAACATCCGTTTTGAATTACGGATTGTGCAAGAACTGTATGAGAAATGCGGTTTTTATTTTTTATTATTTACTAGCCGACACGGCGAACTTAGTACCGCCTCAGAATGTTTTTCTGATTGTTATTCAGCTATTTGGAGCAGAGACAAATCCAAACAATTAAAGATCATAAAAATCGGTCCAGCCAATCTTGAGTTTTATATGGTGTACCTAACCCGACTTTGATTTATATACAGGGTGTAAGGGACGGCTCACCGAATACTGAAACCAAAGCTTCAGACCATTGTACTGAACTGAAATTCAGTGGAAATTTTCCAGGGAAAACGAATATTTTCTCGGTTTTTTTTCCATGTTTTTGCATATAAACCGATCTAGGACAACATATTATGACATGCTCATTATGTAAAAAAAACTATGAATATGGAATTTTCACGTAAAAAACGAGAAAATTTTCGTTTTCCCGGGAAAATTTCCACTGGATTTCAGTTCAGTACAATGTTCTGAAGCTATGGTTTCAGTTTTCGGTGAGCCGTCCCTTACACCCTGTATTTAGTGTGTAGTTAGGATATTTGATATTAAAATCCTTTTTTTTAATTGAACTGAACTGCATCAGCATTAATTTTTCATCACACTTGCGCGTAAACAGTATCTAAACATACAGGTTAACTTGGCCGCAATGCCCGATATAAAACCCTCGACCTTTTTTTTTACCATGAAACCCAAGGTCGGTAAGTAATTTTTTTTTAATTTATAGCACAGCACACATGTCATGCAAGTTCAAGCAAAGAGTTTACACGCAATTGAAAAATTGTCTTAAAATGTTATTTAAACAGGAATTTCATTGTAATCTCGCTACATGTTACTAAAATACTCAATTAATGTTCTTAATAATCGATTTAAATAGTTTTCTGTATCAAAACGTCGTTTTTTTTTACACTCCTTCAGGGCTGTATGTATGACCTACGTAAGTATTTGCCCTTAACATTTCTGAACGAAACATTTGTATAATCTGTGGAGTCCGCCCGTCATCCGCTTAAAAAAAGTTCAAGTAATTCGTAATAATAGTTGTGCTGACTTGTGTATTATATTATAAGTTTTTTCTGCCCTATAATTTTATTTATTTACTCGCAAATGTGATGAAAAACATTGTATGTTTCACGGGCGGTACAGGAATTACGTACCTCGACTCAGAAAGCCCTCAGTCTTCGACTTCGGGCTTCTACTAGAGCCTCGATCGTAATTCCTTACTTACCGACCTTAATACACAATGTACTATTAATTCTGGCTGTTACTTATTAAAATCCGTAAAGTGCAGGATCCGCCCGGATCGCTACAACCATCTTATCCATTAACCTACCGCCAAACAGCAGTTATTCGCATTGTTATGTTTCGGTTTGGGGATAAGACAGCCAATGAAATGACTAGCATAGAGGCATTCTATCTTAGTCCTCAGGGTTGGCAACGCATTTGCAGTCTTCTTCTTAGGAGGGGATATCCCAGGTATTGATGGTGGCTTACGGAAAACTTGATAAAGTTAAGGCTATAACGATGCAATACTTAGGTTTATTAAGGTAAATGCGAATACTTACGTAAAGGTTAAAGTATCGAAGAAACAGTGTGCCCAGGTCGAAGTTAAGACGAGCGTCCACCAGCGCTCGGAGCCTGGGGTTTTTCGGGTACAGCGAGTCGTCACGACCATAGGCGTTCACCAGATAAGCCATTATTGCGCGACTGGAACAGATATGAACGAATAAAATAACCACTTAACCGTCGAGCAGACAAGTAAGTGTCGCAGTGAGGTTATAAATCGTTACACTTTGAACCTTATGGCTACTATCAACAAGAGTAACAACTATTTAATAGATAAAGACCCTAATATAGCGGCCCCTTCGTCCAGAGCTGGTATATCTTAAGGCACTGGTCCCACCACAAATGATGAGCGGGAAGCGAGTACAGCCAGCGATCAACTATTAATATTTGTGTCTCTTTTTTTGACACGCGATCTATATTTTTTGTTTCGACAAACGACTGGAAAGATTTCTCGCCGGCAGTGTGAACAGCCAGCTATCTATCTATGTGTCTCTTTTATTGACACGGGATCTATATATTTTGTTCGCTTCTTGAGCAAGAAAATAGTCGATAACTAATCGCTTTTACGCCATTGGTGGGACCAGAGTGCCCAAACGCCCCAACCATTTACATGAAACCTAGCTAAATACCATTCCGATTAAACTAGTTTTCTTTGAAAAAAAAACGCACCCATGTCGGTCCAACCGTTTGGGAGCTTAGTTGTAGATACAGGGACACATATAAACAGATACACACGGTTAAAGTAAACTGCCGTCATTAGAAAAGAGGGCGTATGTCTCATAGATCGCGAATGTATTACTGCCCTCCTAAGCTAATACGCAGTAAGTCAGATAAAACTCCTGTAGCAATATCAACCTTATTACTAAGAGAAGAGAACTAAAACTGCTCTGGTTATTGATTATGGGATACTGCTTATTTGCTGAGGAGGGCAGATCAGTGAACTTATTTTTTAAGACAGGGGGTTCCATTTTTTATACTATCAAATTGCGTATACGTCCTTTTTATTTATAAGGACAGTATAATACCCCTCTTTTTATAGGGGATTAAAAGCAAGCTTAATAACCGACTGCATGTTTTGTTATGGTCGTCTGTGTATGTTATATACCCATGTTATATACCTTTATCCGCCTTTTTTTTAAATTATAGTTACCTGTGAAACTCGCTACGCTTACGATAAATAGGGTCATCCGCTTAGCTTCTACGAGGGACCTAAGCTGCTTCATTGGCAGTCGGATAATAAAACACTAGCCCCCTTATTCATATATGCACTATAATCCTATTTTAGTTAAAGTATGCCTTGTCCTTTTCTGTGAAATGGAAATGTCACAATGACAAACCAAGCATATTTGCTATTGTGCGTTTATGAATAAGAGGGTAGTTATTTTACCAACTACATTGCTTTTTATTCTATGGTGGCCATATGTCAAGCGGATGAGTTAGAAAAGAAAGCTGTCAAAAAAATGTTTTTGCTATAAGCATTTGTGGTCGACAGTACTTTTTTTTGCAAAGTCATCTGCTTAGTACCTATACCAAACGAACGAGTCCTAACAAGGTGGGTCTAAGTCACGTATAGCGGAGATCCTGTCGCCACCTCCCGACTCCATCATCTTAACTTGCAGACGCCATAATTGGGTTAGACCAAAAAATAACAAACGGTTTATACATTCTCATTCGAATGAATAGATAATTTAAGGAGACCAATTTCATTAATTTTGTATATAATCCAATAGTTTTGTTTTAATATCTTTATTTATTTAGCAGACATTTTATAGATGACATGATTATTTTAAAATTGGGTTGGCCTTTTCTAATAAATTACAACCATTCAATGATATCTAATGATGAAAAGTGATTGTAATAGTTTATTAAAGCATACTATTTCAAGCGGTTTTCGCCTAACCCGTAAGATACACCCAGAAGGGCTTCAAGCCGAAAACGAAAGTCAAACAGTTAAATATACTTTTGACAAAATGTCCGAAATAGATGAATATTTCAAAAACTTGTAATGCAGAATGGCTTTAAAACCCTATTCCTCAAAATGGTTTTCGAATTAGAGTAATTGTAAAAATATGAACAGTCCTAATAACATTGTAATCGGGTTTATATTATGTATTCCATTCCATTCCATTTTTTTCTGCCTAGTTTGAGAATGGTACTAAGCATGGACTTAAGATGAACTTTTTTTTAAATATTATTTAAGTAACACTTTAGATATTTAACAAACTGTTACCACATTTTGGCGAAGTGTTTTATAAGAAAAAGTGTAATTTATTAGAGGAAATAAATGAAAAAAAAAGTCCTATTTCCAATTTTGTTGGCTTATTTATTACGTAAGTCAACGAAATTGGAAAAAAAATTACCCAGTGCCAGCGGAGATAGTCCTTTACAAATTTACAAGGTTATATCATCATCATCATCATCATCATCATCATCATCATCATCATCATCATCATTATCATCAGCCTATAACAGTGAATAATACTGGACATCTGCGTCAATGTTTATCTACGGCCTAATTATTATGGTAAATGCATACCTTTCCCACAAAATAAATCCATTGTCATCCATTGTTGGTATTGTATGTTGAGGATTCATCTGTAAAACAATGGAACATAATTAATACCTATTTAGAGCTCATCCTATCTCTCAAAATAATTATAAATAATAATAATAAATATCAGGGGACAATGGCACAACAATTGACCTAGTCCCAAACTAAGCTCTAGGCTTGTACTATGGGTACTAGACAACGATATAAATACTTATACAGAGAAATATAAACTTAACTACATAGAAAACATCCATGACATAGGGACAAATATTCGCGCTCATCACACAAATATCTGCCCTTACCGGTTTTGAACCCAGGACCGCTAGTTTCGTAGGCAGGGTCACTACCAGCTACGCCAACGCGCCGATAAATGAAAAAAAAGAAAAATCGAACTTTCTAGACGGGATACCTTGAGGAACTCCGGCGTCATATGCTGTCCCTCCATTATATTAGTGAGCACGAGGTCCAGTTCCAGCCCCATGACCCTGGCCAGCATCATGACGGAGCGGCACGGCGGCGACGGTGGCAGGTAATACAGCTTTATGGGCTGAGCCGGCATTTTGCTGCTCTTCGACCTTGCTGCGGCGTTGCTGCAATGTTCAGAAATATTTACGCTTAATTCAGAATATTTTGAAAATTTTAAAATGATTTTTTTATTCTGTAAGTGGGGCCTGAATACTTTCACATATCTTCACGACGCGTTTAGTCCAGCAGTCCAGTAAGTGTGAGTATTTTTTTCCGAGTCATGGATGTCTTCTATGTATTTCTCTATTATAAATATGTTTTTTTTTTTTTTTTATATCATAGGAAGGCAAACGAGCACACAGGCCACCTGATGGTAAGTGGAAACTGTGACCCATAGACATTCGCATTCACAAGACCGCAATCCTAAGACTGCAAATGCGTTGCCAACCCTGAGGCCTAAGATGGAATGCCTCTATGCTAGTCATTTCATCGGCTGTCTTATCCCCAAACCGGAACACAACAATGCGAACACTGCTGCTTGGCGGTAGGTTAATGGATAAGATGGTGGTACCAACCCGGACGGACCCTGCACAAGGTCCTCCCACAAGCTGTATGGCAAGGAAAGGGGACGAAGGCGCAGGAGGAGCACAGGCCATCTGATGATATGTAGGTATATAAGTGGGATCCGGGACCAAGATGGGATGCCTTCATCCTAGCAATTTCACCTATTGTCTTATCCCCACACCGGAATAGCACAATGGGAACACTGCTTACAAATATGTACCTATGTTTATGGTTTTATAGTGCCCATAGTACAAAACTCGACCTTAGTTCTAGACAACTAGACTAGACTAGTCACTAGGTCGGGGCACCTGTTTAAGAGCTTCGGCTGGCTATTACCACTGACACACTCACACACACTTAGCGGTCAAACCTGTAACACCCCCTCTTTATACATTGGGGGTAAAAAAATTGCTAAACCAAAAATATCCCTAGTTATATTTTTATCATTAAACATTGTTGATGTGTTTACTGTGATTGTAGTAGAGTAGGTACCGTTATAGTTAGGTAGGTACTTACTAGATGGTTAATTATTCAAAATTAATCTTTATGAAGATGTTTGTGTTTTTCTCACAACGGAGTGTTTACACTTACTGCGGTTGCGTTTCTGTGTGACCACAGATAATATATTTTTCCTTGTTTCATGCATGATTTGTCAGCTTAATACAAAAAATTATATAAACAAGCGATGAAAACCGGTCACAGTTCAGTCGAGTTTAAAAATATGTGTACACTTTATTACCTTGTCTATTTAATGTCATGTTTAAACTGCCATATATGAATTGTCATAGCGATTAAAGTGACAAGGTACTAAAATAAACTAAATTTTTATGATTTCGACTGTACCAACAAAGGAACGTAGACCGTGATTCGTCGTCATTACTTTTAATTGTATAATAACATAACTATTATAAATGGCACACGGGGCACACCATACATAACGCCATTTCTGATAAATACGCTGATGATGAACCAAAATTGGATAAATAAATGAAATAAGATACGCCCATACAATTATTAGTTAAATAATGATAATGACACCCTTGATATAACAAAAATACCCTCACACCTCCTTAAAAGATAAAAGATGTTTATTCAGTAAGTAGGCCGCACGGGCACTTTTACACGTCAAAAATCTACCAGCGCTTCGCAAGAGACCACTGCTGAGAAGAAGAAACGCCGCAAGAAACTCAACAGTCTAGTCTACTCGATACAATTATAATACTAAATTTAGCATTATAGGAAACAAATAATTTAAAATGAAAAAAAAATGACTTCGATTAGTTTTAGATTTTAAACAGCATAAAAAATGTTAACGTTATCGTAGATTTATTGTGATGAACAATGACAACTAAAACATGAATATATTTAATTAAGAATTGAAAAGTGACTATATAACAATAAAAAAAAAAAGTGAGCTAATAAACAATATCCAAACCTAAAGAAACCAGCATACGTTAAGTCTCCAAATTTATAAACGTTTATAAAATACTTCATCATGTTTAAAACACGTCGAATAATATACCTTAAGGTATGTTTATTAAGGTAGGGTTAAGTCAACAATACTTACGATAAGTATATATTATTATGTTTTGAATTCCCTGTAGAAGTTATAGGCACAACTGCTACACTACACGTGATGAAAGACATTGATTTTTACATTTTTAAGGAACGACAAAACTGCATTTTATTTATTAATGCAGCTAGAACTAGGTTGCCGATCGATAGCTGGTATTCCTACGTGTGTCATTAGGAAGACTTTGTGAACTAGCTTGGTAGTCTGAATTATTTATTAGGTACTTAGATATTAGTCGAAAGTAGGGTGAATAAAATAACAAACTATTTGAAGTATTACAGAAGTCAACTAGTGTTAGCAATAAATCAAAACTGTGTTAGATTAAATTCGTTATGGTACAAGCACCCTTTAAAAATGAATCATCAAATACTTACATATTCGCATAAATTATAAAAAATAATACGAACACTGCTAGACCTTTCATCGTGATCAGCGTGCAACGGCTTTGGACTTCAGAAATACAAGCTGAATTGAAAAAAAACAAGTGAACTTGTGATTAATAAACAAACTTGTACTTAACATTACACAAATGAATAATAAAACAAAAGCTTTATAAACATGTTAACAGAATGTCCTACATAAATATGTATCGAATTGGTTTTTCCTACAACTAATAACAATGATTTCGACAATAATAGGAACAAAAACATGTGAATATAAAGGAAATCAATTCATACAGCAAACAAAAATATAATTGAATGTATTCAATATGACTATTCCGTGCAAGGTTGTAAGAGTCCGCAACTTACTTCGCTGATTGAATTTTATCCGCAACCGTTTTGTCCATACACTGCCCCAGTTTTACTATACAAACACCAAAAAACCCCTTTGAAAATATATTTCACCACTCAAAAACTATAGTCTAAAGTCCGTAATCCTCGGCAAACTGTTCATAGACTGAATGAGGAACTAAGCAAAGTCCTTATTTATTTATGACATTAAAAAAACGCGGAACACAGCTAACCAAAGGCTTAACGGTGACAACTGATTTACGGCAGAATAGACCGGTATTACCCTAATAAGTGCCTTCTCGTATGTTTTGATTACGAGCACCATAGTAACGGTGGGCGGGAAAAATAAAATGCTTTGTCACTGAACATGCAACCGTGACAAGTTGAATACCTACCTAGTATTAAAGTGACCACTTTGCCAAAGTCATATGCCTGGAAATTTACCGAACATGCCATTAGGCCGTGGAAGGGTACTGAGCAATTAATGTGGACGAAGCGAAAGAGATTTCTCAGGATCGTAGCAGGTGGACAGAATAGTGGTATCTGCCTCCTCTCTGGGAAACAGGCGTGATTTAAATGATATCTATCTATTTGAAAACCCTGTGTTTTTAATACTTTTGTGCAACTATCCATTTTAATGTGTTTATTAACCCATTATTTTGTTACCATTAGTAGGTCTTGAATCTGGTTTCGTATTTTTTAATTAAAGATACTGAGAAAAATTTAATAATATCTAGTTCGTCGGAATCTAGCTTTCCAAACAGTATCTAAGAAGAAACGTAAAACTATGTATACATACCATACATTGGTACTCTTTCTTGGGTGACGTCGGGTACAAAAATATGATAGCGTCTAAAGTCTTAAGCAAACAGAATTTTGACGTTACCAATTTTATGTCCTTGGCTGCAGTACATGTTAATAAGGGGGCTTATTTATGAATAATGCCATTGACCTGGTTGACACTTACCTTGCCTACAAAGCTAGCGATCCTTTGCTCGATTCCCGGTATAGGCAAATATTTGAGTGACAGCGTAAATCTGCTAAGTAGGTTTTTGTTCCCGAATTTCGGAGGTTTTCTATGTATTCAAGCATTGATTTGTACCTATAAGCATGTTTGTCTTTGTCTAGAATCTATAAAAATAACTATAAGTATCAGGGGAGAATCTTACATAAATTGTACTATGGGTACTAGACAACGATAACCATATGTATTTAGAGAAATACATACACAAGCCTAGAGTTATTAAAACTATTTATTTCCAAGTTATTTTGAAACTATTTAAAACTAAAGGCAAAACTGAGCCAAAACTGAACAGCTAAATAAGCCTAGAGCGTACTTTGGGACCAGGTAAATTTGTCCGAGATCGTCCCTTGATTTTTATCTATATCAACTATTTGACCATCCTGATTGTCTCCATCCTGATTGACATCATTGTGTTACTCCTAGTATCTAACACAATGATGTCATCAGTTGCAGGTCACACTCGCAATGAATCATCTGAAGATAACCTTGCCGCTAGCCAGTGATAGCTCTTTGAAACAACCTTAATTATTCATCATAGAATTACTTATGAGTGTTTGCAAACCACAAAATCGCGCCACACAACTTCACTTTACCTATATGGACGCAACCGTCCAAAGTTAATTTTAGTAAAATGGGGAGCTTGGCGTTTAGCCGAAATATGTTTGCCAAATATAAATATGTTTGTTTGTTTGTTTGGACTGATGGCCGAAGGTTCTTGAGTGGCGTCCGCGGACCGGGACACGAGCTGTGGGTAGGCCTCCAACAAGATGGAGTGACGACCTTGTAAGGATCGCGGGAAAGCGGTGGATGCGAAAAGCACAAGACTGGTCTGAGTGGAGAGCCTTGGGGGAGGCCTATGTCCAGCAGTGGACGTCTTTCGGCTGACATGATGATGATGATGATGTTTGCCAAATGTATCGTTTTCCAACATTTTCATTTGTCAACCCATTGTTTTGGCTGTAACTGTTTATATTTCAGGATTTATTTCAGTATCATCGTGTAGAACCCTACAGGGGGGTTATTATGTCATAACTATGCAGTTCAGTTTACGGTGAGCGTAAAGGACAGAGCTATAGCAGTTATATAGCACTGTCCTCTTCTCTCAGCGTAAACTGAACTGCATAGTTATGTCATAATAACCCCTCAGGTTAGGTTAGGTTAGGTTTTATAAAACCCTGAAATATTTACGGTTACAGAAAACATAGTGGGTTGGCAAATGAAACGGTTGGGAAACGATACATTTGGCAAATATTTCACCGAAACAAAGGTAAAAAAAAGACTAGGAGAATACGGACCTTGTGAAGTGTCCGTCCGCATCACTACCTAGTGGTAACTAGTACCTCTCTCACCCTTTAACCTAACACCAAACAGCAGTGTTCGCATTGTTGTGCGGTGAAATGACTAGCGTCCAGGTGTTATATGTAAAGTCCTCAGGTTGGCAACGCATTTGTAGTTTTGCGATTATCATCATAAGATGCGACGTTCTAAATTCAATTGCAAGAATTCGCAAACAAATATCAATCACTGTTCTATGGCGATTTATTGTTTCATTTTTGACTTCGTGTTTTTTTTATGTTTTCGTTATAATTATGCATTGGGTTTTTTGATCCATACAGTTTGGGTGTGTGATTACCAACAATGATTTTAACATTGTGGCAAAACTTGTCTAAACATACGAATTGGTCAAATTATTGCCATCTTGCTTCTTCATTATAATATTGTTCACGAAGCTCTTATTCACTTCACAGGTACGTATGAGATAGGTACATACTCTAACATTAAGAATGTTATAACAATGTAAAAGCAAGATGGTCTTTAGACCATACCTAGGGGAATGGCAAAGGTATCGATAATGGCATATGGATAAAATAAACATGAAATAGTTTACCCCGTGTGGTCGCCGGGTTAGAATAGTGCCACTCCATGTCTTCCCGTGGATGTCGTAAGTGGCGACTAAGGGAATATAGGCTTGTAGTACTCTTAGGCGATGGGCTTGCAACCTGTCACTAGTACGCTGGTAAACATCTTAGCCTATTTGTGCAAATTGTGGTTACTGAATTTTCAACAACTTTTTGAAGTTGTAATTCTGTAGCTCTGCCTACCCCACTCTGGGATTACAGGCGTGAAGGTATGTATGTATGTAGTTTAAGTTAAATTTCATTTATCGAAAGACAATAATAAAAGTATATCTTATCTTATCAACGAAAACAATTATTTTAAGCCAAACACAAACCTAATAGTACCTACGTTATGTTATTGCTAGGATATGACGCATTTTAAACAAAATTGCATGTTGTGATAGGACAATTTTAAACTGTATTGTCACAAGTATCATTAAACATAATAGGTATCTGTCAAGGTCCTTACACATCAGAATATCACGTGTCTTATGTACTCGTATTAAAATGTAGTAGTTTCCGGTTTGAAAATAAAAACTCACTAATCATTAATTTCGTATCTAGATATCAGAAAAAAAATACACCTTATCTGAATAAGACTTATAGTATATAAATAAACAAAATACGACTTTGTTACAAAACTTTAATTTCCTATAAAATTATCCAAAAAATATATCGATGTCACGAAACACTCAAATGGCACGGGAATTCACTTATCATCTAACACTTCCACCGTAGACGCACTACTTGCATTATCGCTGTCCTTTACTTTGTCCGTGTCACTTTTAACTTCGTCTCGAGTCACATTTCTAGTTAAATCAGTATCCGCCGCTTCAACCAAGTCATTCTTGATTGAATGAATCCTTTCCCGTGGCTCCACATTATTCTCCGCTTCGCTTTGACTAATTTTCACTTTCCTGCTCTTCGAGTTGCCCATTCTGCGTCCGGATCACTGAGGCTCGCGCTCAGCTATGGATCAATATTGACAACGGGATGAGTACGCCTTGCTCCGAGATAAAAAACAAGATAACCCAATCTTTGCAATTAAAAACACTGCGGTGCCCGATTATGTGATAACGCCCCCTAACGCACAAAGAGAAAGAGAAAATGCAACTGGCGTTCACTTGTTCAGCGCAAACATATATGTTGAGACTATTGTAAGATAAGGTGGCAATGACTTACTTGCCCGCATGTTTTATGTACCGGATATCTGTAGGTCATACTCGTATGTGTACAAAGAAAACTTTCCTTCATCACAGGTAGCATAAAGTAAGAACACCTACGTATCAACTATTAATATGCTTGTGTATTTTATTACTTTCGAAACTGTTTCTTAGGTTATCTGACACGCATCAGGCAACAGTTGAATAAATAATGACATATTCGTATAAATAAATTCAGCTCTCTTGAATCAAGTCACAAGTGGAGGTAATATAAGTGCTACTGATAAAACTAGTCCCCTTGATTATTCACGAAATGATAGGAAGGTGACGCATCGGCCCATGCTGTTTATCTTTGACCAACAAAGCGACGCATAAAATCCAAACCGGAAAGTATGCATCACCACATTCTTGTTTTACCAACAAGCTTACTATTAAGAATTACGGGGTTTAGTTAAACAAAGAAATTTATTTAAGATCTTTTTGAATAAATTTCATTACTCTTGATGTCTTTGACCGTATCAACGATATAACGATGAAATGTGGTATATGAACGTAAAATTGCGTTAGAATACCAGCAATGTTTGTAAATTCAACTTTGATTTCAATTGCTTTCCCTATTGTGTTGATGTCTTAAGCGTAGTTTTACCTCTAGTTGTTCACAAATCTAATCTTTTGTTAATGGGGTCGCAATTAATTAAATACTAAGGTTTATTAAATGAGGGTTACATTAAAGTTGAGTGTGATTTACTAATGAGTTTAAGGTATATTTATAGGAACAATTGGACAATGGCCCATCATATCCATAACAAGTGTGCCTGTATTACGTCCTGCTATCTAAATCAAAATCAAAGGTGAGACTTTATCGCTGCTTTTGCATACTAATGAATAATACATAATGGTATAAACCCTCTTACAAACGGACAAATTCGATTTTTAAAAGTCTAGTTTACATGTACCGTGACTAGACTAAATTTACTTTGTAAAATATGATATCATTGTTTTGTAGCATAAAATCTCATTTATTAAAAGTATATTTAAACTACGTACTTGAACAAATCGAATGTGTCCGTTTTCTTTGTAAGTGGTGTATTTAATATAAATATTTTTTTATTATTACTTATAAGTAATTAAGTATTTTAATTTTTTATAACATACTATACATTTTGCCTGTGACGTGTTACTAAAATATTTTTTTTGTTAGATCTTATTTATTAAGCAGATAATTGATTTCGGAAAAAATCCTTTCCCAACGTCAACTCTCACTACATTATCTTCCGTTTTTTGTCCTATTTTCAGCAAATAGTTATGATTCTTCTATTTTGTATTTTAATATCTTTAGCCTTTATAACTGCGCATTGCCTGTCAGTCATTAACGGAACTCATCGTTAACTATTCTATCTTTTAGAACTCTAAAAGTAATATGATTATTTATGATTCCAGATGTCTTCCAAATTGTTTGTGTTGGCTGTCTTCGCATTCCTGGCTGCAGTCCACGGCGCGAAACTGACCACCGTAAACAAAACGGTAAGTCAAGACACTATGTATTTAGATCAAGCAATTAAAATTATTACTTAATAAATATAAAAAATGAAAATATTTGCATACAAGAATGTATGTTTACAAGGCGTGGCGATTATCCTATTGTTGATAAGTTCATTGATCTGCGGGCCTATTATGGAGGTGTTTATCGATGTGTATAAACTTCGATAAAATCTCTGTCACTTATTGGCCAGTATGCAAGTGAAAGAGTGACGGATGCTTTATCCACCGCGATAAAGGCCCCCATAGTACGGGCCATGGTTTTAGATTATAAAACGGCATCTATTTGAAATTTGCTTAACAACATTGTTTCCGTTCGTTTTGTTATGCTTATTTTCCTTTGGAAGAGTAGGAAAAAACATTGCTACATCGATAACGAACGCAAACAACACTGTCCAAAATTTCTAAACAATATATACCAACATAGGCAAAGGATATTATGATGCATTTTTTGTGTGTTTATATGTGTATCTGTTTTTGTTTCTAGGACTTGATGTCAGTGGATAAAGAAAGTAGAATTTTAGAAGTCCCGTAAGTGAACAATACGCAACCTTAAACTAAAATTAATAACTCTCTTCAGAAATAAACTTAACCTAATTATTTATTTCCAGGACCTTGGGTGACTTGGTCTTCACGGGATTAAAAGTTACCTGGTACCTTATTTCTATCGTGTGGTCAATTGTTGGTTACAAACTGGTAAGACCACTTTTCCGCCATAACTGAGCTAAGACGCTGATAAGTAAAGACATCAACTGTCACAACAGTGTGAATAAAATGTTAATTATTATTTCAATTTCACAGGCAATGGTGGCGTTGATAGCCAAAGTAGCTATCTGGATAGCCCGTAACTGCTTTTCTGCGATACTCGGTGCAGCCATCACCCTCGCTTTCTGCAAGCTGA